>CM023827.1:3453576-4053576 GCA_013266295.2 Branchiostoma floridae x Branchiostoma japonicum | reverse complement strand
GGCCGTGTGTGTGTCACTGATGATGACTGAGTATCTAAAGTGTCCCGGATGATGTAGCTAAGTCTCTCCATAAACATTAAGGTCAGGTAAAAAGTGGCATTATCAAATCATTTGTCTTGAATATGGTAACAAACTTTATTTGGAAACTCATGCCCGAAGGCTAATTGCAAGGGAACACTCAGATACGATAACGTAAAAAAAGGTAGTCTATAGATGCATACGATGTTTCTACGTACATTACTGTGTGTGTGTGTGGGGGGGGTGGGGTGGGGGGGGTGGTGGTGATATAAATGCACGAGATCCTGAAATATGTTAGCCCTGTACCATATTCTGACTCAACTTGTGACAATTTCTTTTCGGGTAAATAGTTTATGAAATCTTCCTTAGACTTCAGTTGTAAGTTCCGTCTATTTTCTCTCCTGAACGCAAAACAAACTTATAGTCCGTAATCTACGGTGGTGCCGAAACGAAGATAACGCATCTTTGTGCAAAACATTTGATATAAGGCCACACCGACTTAATTTTATGGATGACATCCGCGCGCGCATTGATTTTCGCCTGTTCTCCCCCCAAAAAATCATGTCTTTCGAGACTCATCAATGCCGCAAAAGGGCGGCTTATCGTAAAACGAAGGAGGAAGCTGTGAAGGAGGATGAGACCTGAACAAGACTATCTACATCTACCTCCTGCAAATAAAAACCTGTTTGTTTGATGCAGTCACTGTGTCCTGTGCTTCAATTCACAATACCGGCTTTGTATTCCTGTGGTTAAGCAGCATTTTTTTTTGCTGGATTTTTTTTTTCGCCCTCTCGCATTAGTTTTGTGGTCCCCAGAGGATGTCATCCATAAAATTAAATCAGTGTGGCCTAAGGTTAAAATAAGCATAACCATTATAACACGGAGTGTCGACATATCAAATCTAGCACCAGAGAAGGAAAACGCAAAACTTTATCCATTGCTATTTTAGTTTCTACTATTTCTTACAGTTTTGTATCACGTCAAGTTCCAAATAAATAAACTCTTCACTGACAAGTCGCCATCAAACTTTTCTGTACAGTGTAAATACGTACAAATCAAAATAGATAGTCTTGCATCTGCTTTACTAAAACAAAGCACAAAGATGTTGAAATACATCAGCTTTCTGAAAAGTATTAAAAATATACCCTATTTATTAAATCAATTTGCACACGTAATGTATATGTTTTGTTTTCTACTGTCAATAATGAGATTAGTAATACATGACTTGCTTGTTACATGTTGGTTGAAATCACAACGTTGAAATCACAAGTCGTTATAGACTCAAGACAAAAACAACAAAAGAACTGAAATAGAGTGCATAATTGAATTAAGAACAAACGAAAGAAGTGGTCTGACATCTAATAACACCGGAAGTTATACTTCTTTGACAGTAAACTCTTTTGGCAGTAAAATGTGTGCTCTTGGTTGGTCGGTGGTCGGGGGGTAGGTGCTGAATCTGTGACAGGGGCTTTAATGGGGCCGTCACATTGCGCGAAAAACGATCGGCCGACGAGTCGGCGAGCTCTAAACGACATTTACGGCAGTAGTACGCCCGATGTTTCGTCGAGCATCACATTGTCGACGAGCTTCGGCCGTATTTGTTGATCGCCGAGAGGTCGCCCGATTTTGAGATCCTCGACCGAGAATCGCGCGTATTTTGGCAATGTGACGGCCCCTTAACGATCATATCACTCCATAGGTTGATAGAAGGTGAACCCCTCACGAGGCACAACAGAGGCGGGGCAGGTACGCCCGTCCGTGCCATTCAGCTCACATGTCCCGCTGACCTCCTCGTAGTTCACAGAGCAACAGTTGACGTCATTCAGGCACTCTAGGCAGCAGCCCATTCTGCTTTTTGATTGGCTCACACCGATGAGATGGTTGACCAGGGCGTGGCCTTCCTCAGCACGCCACGTGGCTGTGCGGCTTGTTGGTGTGCGTCGCAGCAAGCCTATGAAGAAAAGTATAAGGAGGTGTAGACCGTGTAGTGGGGTTGGAATGTTTGGACTAAATGTATTTTACAAATTCTGTCACCCACATAATAATATGCTGAAAGGTTGATTCAAAATGCATTGTGTATGACAGGGACAAAAAAAGAAAAGAAATGTTGAAAATGTATTTCGAAAGTTGGGTTACTGCCTTCATCTTTCATTCATTCATTCAAGTTGCAGCAAATTTCGGTCCGGAAAATATTTTGAAAAAGTGCTAAAACACTAACTTGACGTGTCATTGAAAACTTGGGAATATGCGCTACGACACGTACTGATACTACACACGTACCGTTAGAACAGACTCCGGTCAGACCGCCATAGCCCTCAGGGTCTGTTGGCACTGTACTGCCGCCACAGTTTGGGTCTTCATCCTATTCAGAAATGATTTTATTAACAATCTGCCATCGCACATACCTAACTTACTTACTTGAAAGCCAAAACGCAACTTATCTTTTGTCAATTATGCCGCAATACGACCACATGCTTGCATATTTTTAGATATAAAATTTTTTATACATAAAAACGTTATGATATCTTTTTTTTCTTAATCTCACTGATTCAAACAAAAACATGCAAGAAAAATAAGAACCTTAGTGGTCTGTGTCGAGACATGGTCATCACGTGTTGTTGGTGCAGCTGCACCTTGGACAGGTGTGAAAGTTGGGGTAACAGCTGTGGTTGATGCAGCTGTACCTTGGGCAGGTGTGACAGCAGGGGTAGCAGCTGTGGTTGGTGCAGCTGTACCTTGGGCAGGTATGACAGTTGGGGTAGCAGCTGTTGTTGAAGCAGCTGTGACAGTTGGGGTAGCAGCTGTGGTTGGTGCAGCTGTGGTTGGTGCAGCTGTGGTTGGTGCAGCTGTGGTTGGTGCAGCTGTTACTTGGGCAGGCGCGACAGTTGGGGTAGCGGTCGATGGTGGTACTGCAGTGCTCTGACTACCTACTTGAACGTTGGTAACAGTCGTCCCTCCCTCCCCGTATACGAGTTGTCCGTTGAAGTACATGGATGTCAACACTGGCAGGGTTCCTGTATAAGCAGCGTTAAACGTGATCTCATAGTTGCCAGCCGGTAGATCGGGATTGTCGGATTTGTTGGACAGATAATAAACGTCACGGTTGCTGCTGGTACCCGTGATTTCAGCCCGCCAGATCTATTTGAAATAAAACATTATATAAAATTATACATCTTTTAAAAAAGACCACAATTATACTACCTCATTCAGAGCAAAAGCACTTGGAATGTGCTTTCTCAAAGGCTCACTGTTTTAGGCTTAAAGGCATCCAATGCAATTTCAGGGCGGCAAAACAAATATGATATTGGCATTTGCTGCCATTTATTAGTACATTTTTTGTCATCATTTCATAATTGAAGCGTTTGAAAAGACCCCCAAACAAGTTGCAATGATTCCCTTTATTTTTTTTGCACCACTATAACCAGCCTACGATACAAAACAAGCAACAAATGACTAAACACACAGTATGGTATACCGAACAATAGATTTCCCATTTTTGTTCTTTCACATCTTCTTCTAATCTTAGACTTAACTTTGGTATTCTACGACATTAGGATCCGTTTTCCGACTTTTTTTGCAATTCTTGGCACGTCTTTGCTCATTTTGCAGCTGCTTTGTATAATTTACAGTATGGTTGAAAACTTTTTCTTGGAAACGAAGTTCAACGAAAATTGATGAGCGCGCGGATGTCACCCATATATCAAATCAAACCAACACGGCCTGAAATTAAAAACAACAACAACTCAATATATAAAAATGAGGCAGTAGATACGTTTTTACCTCGATTGTGTTGATTCTTCGGTCGAAGTTGAGTGTCATGTTCCAGCCACCGCTGACAGCGTACGGGAGACTGAGAATGATCCGCGCGTTGAATTGCTTAGACCATTCGTGCATCACGTCATACTGGGCAGTTATCGAAACGGCCTCTACTTGTGGTAGGTACCCTGGGAATTATTTACAGAATATTAGTGTTGCGTGATGTACTAAAACATTCAATATACACACTGCACGAAAAGTAGGAGATATATACTAATGGTAGTAAATGCCAGCAAAATCTGGTAATTTAATGTTTACTTAAAAAAACAGCACTGGACTTACATGGTAGTGAAGAAAAGTCAAGTCTAGTCATTTTATTTACTACCGTTGTTAAGTCCGGAATTACCGGACCTGACTTTCATTTACAAAGTAAACATTACCCGACTTTACTGACATTTACTGCCATTGGTAAATCCAACTTTTCGTGCAGTGACAGGACTGATAATATCAAATTATCTTTTTTTTTCTTAATTTAAAACACCAAATTTCGTTGGAATACCCTGCGGGCACTAGCCCAAAGACTAGGAACAACGCCCGCCAACAAACAATTTTAATGTATAGAAATATATTTTGATAAGCCTAAAGTTTTCCAAATTTCAAACACATGATGTTCCTAAGACTATTTTCTTTCCTGCCAAGCCTTGTCCGACGTGTTTTCGATTGTGAACACGGTCCACGATTCCGTCATCCTCGTTTGGTTATGTGTTTCTTTACCAGATGTTTGCACGATTGTGAACAACGAAGGCCATTCTATCTTCGTTTTAATAATTGATTAAGAGCCCAACAGTAGATCGTGCCTGGGCTATAGCTATTGAGATGCTGGAGTCAATGAAAAGGCCTAGGCATTTAATAACATAAACCCAGCCTAGCCATGTAGCTTTCTTACGTATTGTGCCGCACTACGTTGTGCCCGAACTACTATTGACTATGGGTTTCGCCCATAAATACTGTGTTATGCGACCGTAACCTGCACAGTGTGACTGGTTGGTGAAAGTTCAAAGGGCAAACGTTACTTCAATCCAAAGTCCGTTTCCGCGTACTCAATTTCGTTGAGAAGACCACTATTCCTAAACGCTAACCGCTTAGCTTACAGCGTTCTTTGGTGTGATCCAAGTGCCATCTCAGCTCAGAAATTGGCAAACTGAAGGGTTGTGAGTGGTTTGTTTTCTTCCTTTTTTTTTACCAAGCAGTCCATGAATAGTTTCCAAATGATCAGGTTCAAAAGTAAATGGCCTGGGTTAAGTTTCTCTGTACACAAAAATGTAACATGGAAGGTAATTTGTATATATATTGGCCTGTTATGGTCCTCTTATGAAAAGCATTAAAAATTGCAAATTATGCATTTCAGTCGCACCCTTTCTTCCGAAAAGGAAACATTAACCCTTCATGCAATATCTTGGGTCTTACTGTCTAGCTCTAAAGGCTAGATTACTCGGAAATAGAAAGACGCCAAGCCGGGTAGATTGTTTGTTGTTGTTGGGTTGTTGTGTTGTGACTCAATGCTGTACACTATATAGCCACAGAGAATCTACAACAGTACTAGTACAGTGGTCTGCTAACATGTTACGGATCTACAACAGTGGTCTAGTTACTGATGTTAATACAACATGTGACTAAGGATGATTACTACACTGTACGATCGGACCTAACTACAGTGCGTGTGTGTAAATAATCTGGAACCCTGGCATGTATGTTTGACAACCAGCGGGCTGACTAATCATTCTATTACCGTCTATTGGCTAATGCTAATACATGTAAACTGTCTGGTCAGCAATACGTCATAGACGTCACATAATCTAGCAACAGTTACATTTATAACGTTGGGTTTGTTATCTGATTGCAGACGATGCTTACCCGGGAGGAGGCACTGAAATTCTTGGCGGAAGATCTTAGGATCATAGAGGTAGAGAGGAGACTTCTAGATGATAAGCTTGGTCTTCTGAATGACACTATCCGCTCCTATCACAACCTCGTACCATTTCAAAACCTAACGCTCTTTTCCACAGAAGAAAAGGACAGGGCAGCACCTTTGCCAGATCAAGTTAAACAAGATGTATTGTCGGGAAAGGGCGGGCTATGCATGACGCTAAACGTTTTCTTCTTCTACTTGCTACAAGCGCTGGATTATGATGTCTTCTTGATATCTTCGAGAGTTTCCTATCCGATAAGCCACGTCATTGTAGGTGCGCGAAACGTGGCGGAAAAGGATGATGTCTATCTCGTAGAGGCCGGATGCGGGTTTCCAACATTCCAGGCAATTCCTCTGAACTTCCCGAAAGAGTCGCCGGTTTACCAGCACTCGTTTCTCGAGTACAGGTTCGTGAAAAAGGGGGAGGTGATCGAAAGGCAACACCGTCGAGGGGACACACGTCCTCCGGGAGATGGACAACAACCTGGCGACTGGCGCCGCTTCTACGACTTCACGCTTGAGCCAAGGGACATGAAGATCTTCCGGGAACCCATGAACAGGGTCTACACTGTTCCGGGAACGTTTCTGCAGAGTTTGCGCGTCGTCACGTTTCAGGAGGACAGACTTCGGGCAATCAAGGACTGGTCTCTGTTAGAGGAACAAGAGGACCATACTCTTAGGGAAACTAAGATTCCCTCCATGTCCGAAATGATGGCGATCATCAAGGAGATTGCTCCAAAAATTGACCAACCTATAGTGTCTAAAGCTTTTTCACACTGGCAGGGAGCTAGTGAATAGAGCATGTCTTAAAAAGTGTCCAAGATAATGTAATAAGAGCAATGTAGAGAGAATATTCTTTTGCTTTTCTTTAATGTACATTTTTATACAATAAATTGGTAGAAATGTTTGTCATCGATTTAAATGTCTGAAGGTTTGACATCTTTGAAGCTAGAGGTTGATAGTCACCTGTTATGTCAATCGTCCCATGGCCCATAAAAGTGGTAAGAAATCTTCATAAACAGCAATAAATACATATGTGGTGCCATCATAACATCGTACTATATATAGCTAAGCCGCAAAGCCAAAATTATTGGTTTTATAGCTATTTCTGTATTCGATATAACTTTGCTTGTATGTACTGTTGTATTATATATTTTGTAATGTTTTGTATTATACATTTAGCACCAGCTAAATTTGCTGCCAAGTGCTCCACCATGTATTGCTGTTGCAACTTGAATAAAGATATTAAAGTAGAATTGTCAAGAACTTACCTGGGCAGTATGAAAAGTGCAGCAAGTAGAAGAGAAAAATCCTTGCGGAAAACATCATGTGTCCACTTGCGCCACGGTGAAGACAGTAACACGATGCCAGCGTTACGGTTCTTCAGACCGACGAGGACTATTCCATCTCAGGTGTTCACAAGGGAAATGTTCTAAACTGTCACCACGTTCTCGTCAGAGCTTCATAACCTCCTCGGCTTCATTACAACCGTTTCGGAAGGAAATAGAAAACTGCACTTGCACGTGCACTTTTGCGAAGAATGATTTTTTTCATAAAGAAAATAGAAATGGAAACATTGCGCCTCTTCCCCTATTTTTGAAATCGTCCACGTCACTTTGTTGACGTGGTTGTTATTGTATCCCATGAAATACTTTCAGTTTCAGCAAGAGAATAAAGAAGGATACAGAAGATGTGGATTTGGTCACAATGAAAGAATTTGGGTTAACCAGAGGTTCCTCCATTTTTTTTCTATCATAAGACCTCCATTAAACGGCTGACCCTTCCATGTAGCAACCAGCAACCTTCTTTCATGGTTTGAAAAAAAATGTCATCAAAAATTTATGGACACAACATTCTGAAGGACAGATAACGCGTTTTCCTCGTGGTACTCTTTACAACCTTAAATTCACAATTTCCGCGCGTATTGTTACGAATAGTCTCACAAATACAATTGAGAGATTACTAGCCTACTTCATTAAACAAAAAAGGGAATGATCCTGTCTTTTCACCATGTAAGATTGCGTATTAAACAGGCGGCAGACTGTCCACCGAAGCGTCGGCAGGTAACGTCTGCACGGTTGTTTAGGTAACAGCAAGTTAAGATATTAGGTGATTGTTGTGTATATTCGTTTGTGAGTATCTGTTGGGATTGTGACTTATGGTTTGCACCTACTACAATACCCTATCAAATAAATGATATGTAGTGCACTATACTGTTCCCAATCTGAAAAATTTAAAAATTCACGGAGGACTGTCGCCTATGGACACTTGTTATATTTCGCATTTCGTATTTTTGTTTTTATTTGATTTGTCTTCCAATTAACAAATGTTGCTGATGTATACGTACGAGATGCGAGATGACTTGACAGACAGAGGCAGACAGAGACGGACAGTACATACATTGTTTATCTTGTCAACTTTGGTTTAAAAAAAATCTCTACCGTTTGTTCTTTCAGCGATATATGTTTTCATTAACCTACGAGGAATATTTTTACATTTCTTAATGTAAGTAATTAGATCTCATTACGATAACTTATGCAAAAATGAGGAAAACCACACTAAAACAGTGCCTTTCTTCTAAAAATATTAATTTCCACTAATATAGATATCTCGGACAATAGATTCTGACTAATACACATATATATCTGTATATATATATAATAAAATATCTAGAAAAGAGAAATAAATAAATAGCAAGTGGGCTATAATTTTGAGAAACTTTATTACCCCATATTGTGCCAAATGACATTCGATGTTTTTCTGCATGTAGTGGTTCCAATATTTGTAATCTATTGCTGTCATGAAATCATAAAACGACAGATAATGTTTCCTAGAACTTATATTTGTACTTTGTTTTAATGGAAGCAAGTGCTTTGGAATGCAGCATGATCAAATAACATTCGTAATGTCCAATAGTAGCTAACGCTAATTACACAGTTAAAATCTATACATGCAGTATGCAATTACTAGGTGCCTTTAGCTAAGTGCTGGTAGTACTACTGGTTGATTGTCTTGTAGAGACGAACTGCATGAATGAAGGAAAGGATTGCTAAGTCTCTTAGTCCGGGCTATAGGTACACTGATTGTGCCAGAGTTTCTCAGTGTGAGTCCCTTAGCACCTGACCTTGTGGGTGGCACTAGGCCATGTAGAGGGTAATAAGACAACATACCACGTTGCCATCACGTTGTAGGAGCCAGCTCTATGGTCTGGCAACTTTCAATGAATGAAGCCCTGACTTGAATGAGGTATGTATATAAACATACACAAAGGTAAGGTACAGGTCACAACAAACTGAATAGTTTACAGATACATACATTCTCAAGCTAGCACTATTGCTATAGTCTAGTAAGTGAATCCGGCTTCTACTCGCTACTTTGTGATAATGAAAATGAAAGAACAGATTTAAACGATTGTTACAGTGGATTCAGTAAGTTCTGTACATCATACTACATGTACAGATAGACGCCACCTTTACCTAAATCTGCTGCTATAGCACGGATAATATTTCTGTTCGAACACCTTGTCATAGCCCTATTATATATATCATTCACTAATATGAAACTGTTGCCAGATATATTTAGGAAAAGTGGCCAAGTTTGGTGTTTCAACGAGTTGTGGGTATCCGTGTAACCATCATGGCATTATGATGATGATAATGAAACTTAACCTGTTCTCCAACTCAAAAAGAATTTGACTCACCGTAATTTTCTACCAAATCTCTCGGTCTTCATCAGCTATCTGAACCTAAGTGCTGTAGACACGTGCACGTGATTTTCGGCATGTGTGGCGTCAGCACTGGGTCAAAGTTAGTCTGAAGTTGGTACCGCCCTCCGTCTCGGTTGAGAAAAGGTTGGTGTGCCCTGATGTAGATGACTTCCTTCACTCTTCTTGCAAAATAGTCACGTTCAGTGTCCAGAATGTTAACCGCTTCTAGGGAGACCATGTGGCTCGGAGACTCAATATAAATGTGTGTTTGTGAGAACTTAGAAGATCCCGAGCTTGGTCACCTGTGTTCTAGGAACCTGTTTTTTTAGCGAGCGTTCAGTTTCACCAATGTATGACTCTTGACAAGGCTACTTGTTCGTAGATCCTTCGCACTTAATGTGATAAATGATCCCGAACTCTTCTTCCTTCGGGGCACCTATAAGGTGGCGTAAGGTGCGGGTTGGTTTGAAACAAGTGCACACTCCATGTGAGTTCAAAATCCTACGAAGAGACGCAGAGATACCCGTAATATAATAGTTTTCCTGCTGTGTTACTGGTGGGCCCTGACCCTTGTGCACATGTCCTGACGTCATACGTGTAGAATATTTACGCGTTCTTTTACAGCACTTGGGGCAGATAGCTGATGAAACCGAGAGAATCGGTCGAAAATTCCGTTGAGTCAAATTCTTTTTGAGTTGGAGAAAAGTTTCATTTTCATAATGTAATTTACCATCTCAGATGATGATGAGTCTCTTGGGTTAGAGGCAAACGTCCACAAACTTTCGTGACAGATGGCCAAATCCGAGATCTGCAAGCACATATTTCGGTGACTTCAAAGACAGTATCAAATTGGCAGGGCAATATCCAGTTGGCCAATTTGATACTGTCTTTGCAGCCACCGAAATATTTGCTTGGATGAAGATTACAAATCCGCACTTGACAGCGACAGATACTGGGTTTTGTAACGAAGGCCACCCTGCACCCTAATTCAGCTTATAGCTTTGTCCTTATTGCGCATCATTGGAATATACATATGTATAGAATGTAGCATAACGTTAGATGTAGTTTCTTATATCATTGTATTTCCTTTTTTTCATACATGTTGTTTGTACCTACAATTACCCCTTTGGGCATGTATTTGCAATAAACTTTACATCATATACATAACTAGAGTTCCACGACCTCATACCTTCGCCAAATGAGGTTACCCTTTATGACTGACGAATTATAGATTTTCCCCCTAATTATGCAAATAAGAATCTCACTTGCAATTACATCAGTTGATCATATTCTCCTCCCAATGACAAAGAAGGTAATTCTAGCATTTCCTCATAAATTATGCAAATGAGGTGCTGATTTGAATAAGTTATGTTGAATGATGTTCACTTCCAGTCAACTCCGACATGCGCAAGTATGAAATTGCCAACATCAACCACTATGGAATTATAGTATTTTCTCATTAGTTATGCAAATTAGGTCTTCATTTACATAATTAATATATGGCGATGTTCCTCTCATTCTTAATTACCCATGTCACAAGGTATAATAGTCCTATCGTGGAAGGTAGCTGAATTATAGAATTCCCTTATTAATTATGCAAATTAGATCCTAATTTGCATAATTATCATCTAATTATGTCAAGCATCACTTAAGCTACCTACATACCAAATATCAAGACGATCCGTCGACCGGTTATTGAGTTATCATACTTTAAACAGTTTCATACAAATGCTCCTGCAGTTCCAGAGCAAGCCGCTAGGGGGCCCAAACGTACGTCACTTCTTCCCGAGCATAAGAGCTACCTACCATCCAAAAATCATCACCCTAGCATGTCCAGATCACGAGATATCAAAACCGGAAGTTCCGCTGCAGTACCATAACAAGACGCCAGGGGGCCCAAAATCTAATCGTTTCGAGGTCTCATCAAGACCTACCCACCTACCAAGTATCAAGATAATCCATCTAAGCCTTCTCAAGTTATGCTGTTAACAGACACACAGACACACAGACACACACACGGCCATGAAAACATAACCTTCTTGGCGAAGGTAATAAATTGCTCTACTGGATAGAGGAGTGGTCCATTAAGTTACAGATTTCCTGACGCATGAAAAAAACAAGAGTTCCACGACCTCACACCTTCGCCAAATCATGTTAACCGTTCGAACTGACTAATTAAACATTTTTTCTCAGTGATTATGCAAGTAAGAGCCTCATTTGCATAAATCATATCATTTTCCACCTAATGACAGTCTTATCTTGAAAAAAAAAGGCTATTCTAGAATTTCCAAATACGGCAAGTATTAATTCCCCAGCAGTTACCACTATAAAGTTGTAGCAATTCTAATCTGATCATTTTTATGTCTCATCAAGACCCGCCCACCTACCAAGTTTCATGACAATCCATTCAAAGCTTCTTGAGTTATCTTGCTAAACCACGTACACACATACACACACACATACACACACACACACACATACACACACACATACACACACACACACACACACACATACACACACACACACACACACACATACATACACACTGTCACATACACACACACAAACGCTATGGAAAACATAACCTTCTCGGCGAAGGTAATGATCTAATCGTATTACTGGTTAGGTTATTGAACACCATTTTGCAGTCGATGGTGTTTTGTCAAATGGTCCTCAACTCAATTTTATTATGCTTGACGTTGTATTACGATATATTATTGTTTTATTCATTTTGTAAACATTTCTTTATGTTTGTTTAGTTGGAGGTATATCATTTCTAAGTTACCTTGGTTTTGTATTGACTTATGATAAGCATAGGTAATATAGATAAAACCTTTTGCTACTTCCTGTTATTAAGGACTTCATTTGATGTTGATGATTTATGTTTGAGGTTTCTCTCCAGGGTACATTGAAAGACATCAGCAGTTTTCCTTGGTTAAATAAAGCAAACAAACAAACAAACAAACAAACAAACAAACAAACAAACAAACAAAACGCTTGCATCAGCTGAACATGCTCCGAGCTACCAAAAATGGATTAGCACCAGTAACATTGCCTTCATACAGCTTGTTTAAAGGGGTTAAAGGCACACATTTTATGTCATTGTGCATCTATACCAATAAAGGATTGTTTCAGAAATAAATCAGCTTTAATTTTTTTTTTCATTTCCTAGATTAGTACAGCATCAACTATTTGCAAATGATATGCAGAATTAGACTTCCACGACCTCATGCATTCGCGGGGATTCACCGAATAATTTTTACCCTCACGACAGATGATAATTGATTATGCAAAAAAAGACCTCCATTTGCATACATTATATCTCAGTTGACCATATTCTCCACATAAATAACAGGAGTTAAGAAGGTATTCTAGCATTTCCCCATTAATTATGCAAATGAGACCCTGTTTTGAGGGAGGGAGGACTTTTTGACAACTTTGAAGCATCAGCCGAGTGGTCGTTTCTTTATAATAGGGACGATGATCTTAAGACAGCCTTTGTATCTAGTCGGGGTCATTCTGGCCATTTATGGTTGCAAGGGTACCTTCCACCGCATTGCCAATGGCAGCTAAATTGTAGCAGGGTGCGTCGCACGCATTATCCCCGCAGTCACACCGACCTTGCTCTATGTAGGTTGCACACTGCGCCCATTGCCCAAAAGGAAGTCGAACAATTTCTTTAGAGCCAAAAGCATCAGCCTCGCACCGAGAATCGTGGCCCTCAATGCGACTTTCTGCGAAAGGAACAATGTCTCTTTCATTCAAACTATCGTGGTCCTCAATGCGACCTTCCGCGTAAGGAGCAATGTCTGTTTCATTCAAACTATCGTGGTCCTCAATGCGACCTTCCGCGTAAGGACCAATGTCTGTTTCATTCAAACTATCGTGGTCCTCAATGCGACCTTCCGCGTAAGGACCAATGTCTGTTTCATTCAAACTATCGTGGTCCTCAATGCGACCTTCCGCGTAAGGACCAATGTCTGTTTCATTCAAACTATCGTGGTCCTCAATGCGACCTTCCGCGTAAGGACCAATGTCTGTTTCATTCAAACTATCATGGTCCTCAATGCGACCTTCCGCGTAAGGAGCAATGTCTGTTTCATTCAAACTATCGTGGTCCTCAATGCGACCTTCCGCGTAAGGACCAATGTCTGTTTCATTCAAACTATCGTGGTCCTCAATGCGACCTTCCGCGTAAGGACCAATGTCTGTTTCATTCAAACTATCGTGGTCCTCAATGCGACCTTCCGCGTAAGGACCAATGTCTGTTTCATTCAAACTATCATGGTCCTCAATGCGACCTTCCGCGTAAGGACCAATGTCTGTTTCATTCAAACTATCGTGGTCCTCAATGCGACCTTCCGCGTAAGGACCAATGTCTGTTTCATTCAAACTATCGTGGTCCTCAATGCGACCTTCCGCGTAAGGACCAATGTCTGTTTCATTCAAACTATCGTGGTCCTCAATGCGACCTTCCGCGTAAGGTTCGGTTACAGAGTCGTTTGGACAGTCACGAACTGGGTTACCATTGGCATTATTCTCGAAAATAGGGCATGTTTCTCCCTTCAAGCACCATATCACACTCATAACCAGTAACAATCCGGAAATCGCTGCAAACACCACGTACCATGTGGCATCATTTCTTTTATCGGTGCTTTTGCGTGAGGGTGCAATGGTTTGGCAAGTTGTATTTCTACACGTTGTTATTGAAGAACATGAAAAGTTTGAGTGTGCGACCTCGAAGTTGGTTGTGTGGGACCCAATTTCCGAGGAAACAGTACAGAAGCTGCGTCCACAAGCACACATCCCCGCACCTTCAAACCAAAGAGCAAAAGTGGACTTCCCCATGTAGTTGGAGCACAATTGATGCTTTACATGACTACTCGCACGGTTTTTCACCTTACATTTATTCCAGCCTTCCGGTATTAGCTGGGTCACCACTACAACAGTTAGGTTTCCTTTCTGTAGGGTGGAGCTCGTTCTCATCGTTGAATTGTATGTTATGTTCATCGAGTATTCTGAACCATCAGGAAAGGTGCAGGACATTTTGGGCAGGTCTTCCCAGTACACTGTGCCTGCTACTTTATATACCCCGGACGCTTGATTTTGCTCTACATTCATGATTTCCATAAACGGTACCGGGCAAGGCAGTGCGCTGATATTGACTGGCTGGGGAGGACTCCCTATCAGGGACGAGGCGGGACACTCTTTTTTCAGAAGGGATATGGACTGTAAAGAAACCTGCCGATTGTCTTTCAGGTTTGCCCACACATATTGATATAGCTTGTTGTTTGCACACGTACAACGCAAAGGATTGTTCGTCGGTAATAGGTCAATTGCCGATGCCCCCCATCCTAGATAGACTACAGCAATGCTATTTCTGTTCACATTTATTGACATTGGTCTGGGCAATCCAAACCAAAGCCCAGAAATATACGTCAGCTTGTTTCTCGCCAGGTTTAATACCTGTAATTGCTGATTGGAATTGAATGCACCATCTGCAATCCAGGAGATTTCGTTGAATTGCAAGTACAATGACGTAAGTTCTACAAGGTCTGCAAACATAGCGAAGCTTACTGACTGGAGTTTGTTGTCAACGATATAGATCTTCTGGACAGACTGCATTCCCAGTTGCGCCTCAAACTCTACATATGGTAAATAATTTGCACTCACGTCCAGTCTCTCGAGCTGTAGTCCACGCCACACGTCCGGTGGTATTGTCATGAGGTGGTTGTCAACAAGTTTGAGTGCCCGTAGCATGGGCAATCCATCAAATGTGCCGGCCTAAAGGGTTAGATGTCATTCTAATCTTTGCCAACCATCAAGAAAATGTCTTATGATTAATGTCTAATGATATTCATCTTTACCTAACTTACAAACATCGTCAGTATAAAATTCCTATGTAAGTCCTAGAATTATCAAACCGGAAGCTTTGCTGCTGTACCAAGAAAAGCCTATATAATATATATCGTGCACACCTGAACCAATGAACGCTATAAAACCCCTCTGACGAAGGCGAAGTAAGTGTAAGGGAGACTTGAAAAATAATGTGCATGTGATAAAACCTTGTGCGACAGCAGTGCAAAATATAGCAGTACATAGCATGTACATGACATTTTACCTCAAGATACGCTAGGTTGTTGTCCAACAGCAACAGCTTTTCCAGACTCTTCATCCCCTCGAATGCGCCGCTTCTTAGGGCCGGAAGGTTGCTCCGCCAGATGACCAGGGTCTTCACCTGTGGTACCTTAGAAAACGCTCCTGCCTCTATGGCTGTTATATTACAGTTCACTAGCCACACACTGCATTGTGTACCACACGGTATCTTTGAGACAGCAGTGGTATCACCAGTATTCAGGGTACCAATGTTGTGATCTATAATCACAAGTATTGTCTGGTCCTGTTGGACTTCACCTGCGGTAGAACTATTTGGCATGCTTTCTTTACGTGAACAGTTGTAGCAGGACATGAAGGCTCTTGACAGATGAATGTTCTTAAAAGGTCCTACGTATTCGTGATAAAAGTAGGAGTCTTTACTCCACTTAGAATCATACATGCTAGTATCATACTTGTACTTTAGTCCGTCAGCAATGCTGTCACCAATACTGCAGCTCACCATTGATATTTTTTCACAGTGTCCCCATTCCCCTGCATCTGCACACGGTATTGCCAGACACAAAACCAATCCTACATTCACTACCCACTTTAGAAACATAATGGAAATATCACAATTTCATAACAGTCACTGCAAAAATTATTCCTATGTGGGTGAACGTAGCCTCTGTACACAAGCTCTATCTCCGGCGCTCAGAGACTATCGGGACGTCAGCGATAAGCGAAGTTTAGTCAGACTAGGATGAGCGCACTCGACAGATAAACAGATAGCTAGCTGATGTACAGTACCTGTATGACCGGTGGCTCAGACCTCATCACGTGCACCCACGGCAGGGATCTGCGCAGCTTCTGCCACAAAAGACAAATGCTGGCCAAACATGAAGATTTGCAACCAGTCTCATGATATCTGACGTCATATTCAATTTTGGCAACACGTGCTGGTACATGGTAGACTAATTTAGATTCTGTGGAATCGTCAAACTCGTGGCAATTGAATTTCTGGTGTCTACCTTTTTTTAGTTGTTAAAACGTACAAAGTAGCAAAAAAGCATTCAACTTTTTAGACATCATCTCGGCAAGCCAACCTTATCCAGTTCAAGTAAGATAAGATATCAGTGTATAACGTTATATCTTTTAGCTAACCATGTGAGATTCAAACTCAACTTAATCAAAATCGAGAGATACAAAATATAAATCTTATGGTGACGCCTCAAACTATATACGCTACACATCGTTCTGTAGCTTCGTTAATGTAACTAGCACACTGTAACATGCTGTGTTAGAAATAAATTTAAACTCACTTCAATTTCTTTGGCAATGGGAAGTTTCTTCTCCTTTATCCGTCCACTTCTACCGTCTGGGGTGTTGTGGGGAGGGACAGTTGGTGGCTGACAGCTAGTCTGGAGTCTCTTTTTATAGGTATGCCATACCTAGTCAGGGTGTCCTTCACACTCTCTGTGACGTCCTTTTGTCTTAAATCTAGACTTTATGTTCGGAAGTTGAAAAACTAAAATAGCATGTATGGCATTTGTCGCGGGTTGCAGAATTTGTTAAAATTTCTAGATGTGACTTAAAGACAGGACGGGCTAGTTTTTACTGGCCTGCTGACACGTCAGTCCGAAATCTGAGACTCCTGATAATTCAATTACCTTAAAAAGCGCGATTGTTATTATTGTCTAGACTCATTTAAACAGAAAAAGATTGCCAGACATGTTGATAATATAAACGGCACAGAAATTAAATGAAAATGTTTCATAACATTGGAGACTTATTACCCTAGTTTGTATGTCTCTAAGAATATTCATTATTTTGTTTTCAAGACGCATTTTTTTCTGCTTATCGATTAGTACCACTAGTATTACTTTGACTAGACTGGTGTCCAGTTCTATCGTGATTTTGGCGGGCTATCTTCGAGCCTGTAGATGATCCCCGCCGCCCAGTTCAACTTAGACTCCCCGTAGGAGTTTTACGCCTGTGAGAATTTTGCACGGCAGGTGTTTGTGAAACTCCCGTCTTGCAAAACCCATTGGGGAGCCTAGTTGAGTCGGGCGGCCCCGAAGAAAACCGGCCTAAACCACGATAGACTGGACAACAAGCTATACTTTGCCATATTATGTATCAAAAGCACTAGTCTGATATGCAGTTCCAGACCTTCTGCCATTATACAACTACACTAGAAAAAAATTCACAATAAATAAATCACAATAAATCATTTCTAAAACGCAATTTCTATATTCTGTCAACGTCTGCATATAAACAGAAACATGAGGAAGTTGAAACGTGTTGATAATAACAGCAGAATATAGCAACGAGAAGAGTAGTACCCTGAGGGGCAGACTAGTATCGAGCCGTTAGCCGTTTCCCTTCGGTGGCCAAAAGCTCTACGCCCGCCTATCTAAATTACCCGTAGCGGTAATCTAGATAGGCGGGCATAAGGCTTTGGGCCACCGAAGGAAAACGGCTAACGGCGCCATAATAGTCTGACCCCCAAGGGTAGAAGAGTAGTGACCGGCACCTGCTCAGCATTTGCGGCTTTCAACTAAGGTGTCCAAATGCGCTGTTGTAAGATTATTGGAATTCCTGTTGAGTCTCTGTCGGTTAGACGAGGCATGGCTACACTACATACTATCCAACGTATCTTGCATGATACAGACTCTGCACGGTTTTGTCTGCCTGGCTAGCCGTCTGTCCACCTGTCTGTCTGTTTCGCTTGCTGGCTAGCTGTCCGTCTGGATGTCTGTCTGTCTTTCTGGTTGTCTGTACTGTCTCTCTGGCTAGCTGTATGTCTGTCTGACTGGCAATCTGTTTGGCTGCCTGGCTAACTGCCTGTCTGGCTGGCTATCTGTCTGCCTGTCTGTCTGTCTATGTGGCACGCTTGCTGTCTAGCTGGATGTCTGCCTGTCTGTCTGTCTGTCTGTCTAGCTGGCTGACTGGCATGCTGCCTGTCTGGCATGCTGTCTGTCTGTCTGGTTGGCTCTCTAGCGGAATCTCTGACTTCCTGGCTGTCTGTCTGGCCGTCTGTCTGTCTGTTCTTCTGTACTGCCTGGCTGGCTAGCTGTATGTCTGTGGTATGGCTGGCAATCTGTCTGGCTGCCTGTCTATCTGTCTGGCTATCTGCCTGTCTGGCCATCTGTCTGCCTGTCTTTCTGGCTATCTGTCTGTCTAGTTGGCTGACTTGTTGTGTGGCTGGATGTCTTCCTGTCTGTCTGTTTGTCTAGCTGTCTGTCTGGAATGCTGTAACAGGCACGAAATGTCTATGACGTATTACTGACCAGACAGTTTACATGAATTAGCATTAGCCAATAGACGGTCTAGCTGGTGAGAGCAGCCTAGAATAATTAGCCAGTCTGGTTTTCAAACCAGACACTGCCAGGGCTCCAGGTTATTAGCCCCTGTCACACATAGCCGAATATGGCCTCCGGAACACTAGCCGAAGGCCCCCCTCTAACCATGGTTGAGTAGGTCGGAACAAAGGTCGGCTGTTGTTCAGCCAGGTCGGCTACTGTTCGGTTGCGCCAGCCGAATGTTTCAAAATGTTTAAAACATTCCAGGTGTGGACGAAAGGTTCTGCCATGGTTGGCTGGTGGTTGTCTGGTGTTCAGGAGTAGGTTTGGGCGTGGTTGGCAGTGAAATTTGACTCAAATTTAACTCAAATTTGATTCGTTTCGTATAGAAAGCTAGGCGTGGCCTAAATCTGGTCAGACTGCTCGCAAACGTCAGCCGAACCTGGTCTGTTGGTGTTCGGGAACGAATTCAGGGAAAGGCTGTAAATGTGTAACAAAGGCCACACCTGGCAACATTCACATCATAAAAAAGTATTCATACGCAAAATTGTAACCCGTAATGCTTCAAATGCAGCAGTGCCAGTTGCATGAGTTTACACTTTATAGTGAAAAGGAAATCTAGTAATGCAAACTGTGAAATGCGTCGTTTGAACTTTGACGTGATTTGAATGCTAGGTCTACCTACTCACCTGAATTTCGCCCCACCTTGATTTATTAAAACAGCATGCTATGCAGAATTCAAAACGATCTTGATAGATTTTGTAATATTTCTGTTTTTCAGTTTGGAATTTACTTCTCACAAGGTCGTCGGCGCCCACTGGAGATGAACATGTTTTACGACATTTTTCTATGGAATGTGTTATAAAATGTGTACAATATAATAAAAATTTAATGCTAGATCATAAAACTGCATCTTAGTACGTACATGCGTCGGGCAGCGTGTACGTGACATGAAATGAGACACTCACACGGTCAAACACCCTGATCAAAGAAAGTATCTACCGTCAGGTGCTACATCAAAAGCTGTGTATCAAAAGAGGTTAAACCTTCGCCACAGAGATGTGAAGTCACTGGAACGAAGCAAACGACCATAGGGGTTCGGCGGTAACTCTGGTGTCATCCTCGGGGAATGCCATGTATGGCGGAATGATTAACTTACATCCACGGTGTCGAGTCCGTTGTCTGCTGTGAATAAGAATGAGAGGTGATCAAAAGAAAGATGGAATAGCTTTTTCTAAAGCCGGTACGACTCAAAGTTCAACTCAATCTTGGAGGCCGTTGCTTGCGGTGCCACAAGCATTCGGTGTTTCTGTGATAACCATCAGCGGTTATTGAACCACTCAGTGAATCTTGAACTGAAGAGCTACATAGAACGGCGGTGACGTTACGATGACTACCAAAGGCATCCAAGGCAATTTCAGGGCGGCAAAAGAAAACTATTCTAAATGAGGAAACCTCATTGTCTGATATTGACAGTTACTGAGATTGCTTAGCACATTTTTGTCATCATTTCATACTTGAAGCACTTGAAATATGTGTGTCTGTGTTTCCGAAAATTTCTGGTCAGCATAACTTAGAACGCCTCTATGGATTGTGATGATATTTGGTATGTAAGTAGACCTTAGGAAAACAAAGGTCAAGGTCAAATCTGTTCCTCCTGGTGGCTGACCTTGGTACTGCAGCACAACTGCTGTTTTTTGTCCTGGACATGCTATGGTCTTGATTTTTTGGTGGCAGATAGCTTTTCCTGTCAGGATTACGTGGTGTGGGTTTGGTATTTCTAGCAGCTTGTGCAGGAACTATAGGGGGTTTCTGGCGAAATCTTTCTGAGCAGATAAGTCAATAAAGGAACAACATATTTTTATGATTTTTGGAACGTAGGTAGCTCAGACATAGATATACATAAGTTGATGCAGATTATGCAAATGGGGACTTCATTTGCATAATTAAAGAGGAAATTCTGTAATTCCACCATAGGACTTTGATACCTGTAATGTATATAATCTATGGCAGGTGGAATATCAACAAATACCAAATATGAAAATAACGACCTAATTTACGCCCAAAAAAAAACAGTTACTCAAGCAACTGGATATGATTTTGGAAACGGTCAGACGTTTCAGGTAGCATCCACTATCTTTCGTCAGTGACACTAAGGGGGTGCAGGAGAATTGCAGGTTTAAAAACACAAACTATTGATTGATATGCAATTTTAACTGTTTTTTGGCGTATCTTATCACCTGGATGTCTAACCTTTACCGACATAATGTATGTAATCTATGGCAATACAATTCGACATTTGCATCTATACAAATTATGCAAATAAACACGTAATTGGAAAATTAATGCAAAATGCAATGAATCATTTTGTTAAATGATGGGCATTTCATACTTGTAACATGTGTAAGTTTTTTTAAGGTTAACATTACTATGCATACATTATGTTAATGGTGAGGTCATTCGCATAATTGATAATAAAATGTTGAAACAAGACCTTGCTAGAAGATAGGACTTTTACATATGAAATATATGTAATTTGTGTTGAGAAATCCATATATAAAACAGATTATGCTACATGTAATCATCACATTTCATTCATCAATGACACAAATAAAAAATACAAAAGCTCTAAATATTTCATGTAGGTATGAGGTCTCCGAATTGTATTTGCTTGTATGATTTAGCATGCCTATGTTTAATTATTTTTATATACTTTACCTCATTTGTATTCTGTTTATCATGGGCTCCCTTGGATATCAGCCCTTTTCAGCTGAAGGGACCACCCATGCGTACCAAGAATCAATCAATCTATAAATAAATCTACATTGTCGCTGCTGCTGTTAGAGACCAGCGATATTCAGATTGAGATTGAACTGTTAATTTAACTAAACTGAATCTATATTTTTACACTAGTGTAACACAAGATATTATGTCTATAATTTTGTCGTGTAGATTTTTTTATAGATTTACTATAAACTGCCGGCTTCCTATGAAAACGCAACAGTTTTTGTCATTATGGAGGTTATCACAATTCAAATTGTTTTGAGCTTTGAATCCATGCATTCTGGCTACAGTTATCATAGCATAGTATCTTTAGATGAATGAATCTTTATTCCATATTCCTGCCCAAATGGGCTAAATGCACATGTGACCATATGCGGTCTAGAGGATATGGAACAAAGACTATTGAACACTGAAATGTATATACAGTATATACATATATTTATGTACACTATCGTGTTTCGTATTTGTGAGAATGTGATTTGCAACACGCGTACAATGACGCACATCCGGGCTAACTGACGTACGGTGGGGATAATGGAACCCAATTAGAAGGTCGCTCAAACCAGGAAATACGCAAGAGCTGGTATGTAGATTACAATATGTCTATTAGAATTTAATGACATTGATAACAAATTTTCTCACCTACATTAGTCGACATGTATTAAGCGAACAAACTGTGTTGCAGGCTACAAGGCATCCTATGATCGTGATAGCACCATGTGCTACGATAGGAGCAATGGAGTCAACATACCAGGCTGGTATATTTTGAATTTCTAATCAAACTACTGCACTCTTAGATCGAAAAACAGTTAGGAAGGCAAAGACTTTCTTCAACTATTGGGGCCAAAATATTGAGTATTTTGGAGTTGATTTAGAACCAGAATCTTTTTTTTTTCAAATCAGTAAAAAAATAAAGCGGATGAATCTGAGAACCAATTCATTAAATTGATATTGCCTTAGTGAGAAGAAAAGTAATTGTGAGAATAAAAGCATGACTTGCAGTTTTAAAACATATTTTATCACTCATCACATATATGATGTATATACAACCGAGAGGCTTGGCGACACGCGGTTCACCAGTCAGTCTCCTCCTTTGAGAAGAACCGCAGGATCTAGGACTGCCTTAGAAGAAAGCACAGCAGGAGGAAGAACTGTACATGTGCCGCCACAGCATCAACCCCAGGCTCACTATTCAGCTGCAGTCGCTGTGGCCGAGTGTGTCTGTCACACACTGGCCTTGTCAGCCACCAGTGATGATGAGTCTGCTTTATGAGTGGAAAAGGCTATTGAAAGCGAAGCAAAGCCAAAACAAAAAGAATACATCGAAAAATGTAAAACTTATCGTATCTGAAAACATTCCAAAATCTACTGCAAAGAAATAGTTTCTCTATAAATTATTGAAGAAACATCAGATTGATGATGATGTCCCAGCTATGCTTCCAAAATGTGCTTGCTCTGGTATAACAAGCACTTATATAATATACGTTGTTAAGTTTGATAGATATAATATACGTCGTTAATTTTGATAAAAGTATCAGACAAAGATATGTTACTAATATATGCGCCTGGGTTTAACCTTGACAAGGGTGGCTTTTACAATCGGCATCATGTACCAGCATTCGACATAATTGACATGCACTTTAACAAATTACCTGGAGCTCATATAAAATCATTTACGGCGGTGTATAAGAAAAAATTAAGAACAGCTAAAATACAGCTCACTAAGTATTATTATCGTCATTCTTGCGAGGCGCATGGCAATGTGCTCTGAAAACAGATCCAGTGCTTGCACATTCACAACAACCTCTGGGACAGACTGAACCCAACCATATCCATTACAACCTGACCTAAGGGCCATGTGGAAACACACACACACACACACGGACACACACGCAAGCATACCAAAAACAATACCTCCATTTTTCATGGAGGTGATAACTGTTTTCCACTTTCCACTTCGTCTCCTTTCCAATCATTCTCGGCTAATAGGGTTCATGTAGGCGTTGCAATCTCTGCCCTATTATTGACTATAATAAGGTTCGTGATCGGTAATTATAAGCTTATTTGCCGTCTGGCATTATGTACGGTCTCTCTCTGCGCGTGGCCCTCACTAGTGCCTAACACTGGTAATATTAATCATTCATATACAATATGATAGCTTCGATTTCCTCTCGTCTTTTGCTGTATGGAAATGAGATACTTTTGCGGCGTTCTATCTACTGTATATGTAAATGATTTGAACTCTTTCTATGTACATATCTTAGGGGTACTAAAGTTGGGAGGAGGGGGTTATTTTGCAATAGATGATTTGTCAATTAACATCGAATCAGTCGACTTTGTTGCAGAATTCCATTTTGTAACGTATGTCTTGTAAAACTAAATCAGCATCATTGCCCATGCGTTCTCAATACATATTTCGTATAAATGTATGGAGAGATGAGCACGCCAAGGTGGCCAATTTTTGAAAAGATATTAGGAAACACATGAACATATTTTTTTCCTCATCTCAGTAAATTATTTTATAACTTAGGCTTTATCAATCAGAATGCATTCAACCATAGGCGTGATGCATTCTGGGATGGTGTAGAGGTATCTAGAGAGTTTTCAACATTGCTGATGCATTTTTATCATTATTATTATTATATATCAAAATAACAGTGAATAATATACAAACTAAACTGAAAAGCGAAGATGGCTTTTACCGAAAACAAAACAAAAAACAGAAGGAAAAGAACCTCCCAATGTCATAAGCACAAATTTAACGAAGAAAGAAAACATTAACATGAGAAATTATAATAAACACAATGTTAGCCATTTACCCCAATGCTTCTCCAGCTTATCCCTCCGAGATACGTCTTTCCGTCTTTTCAGTGAAAGACAGATGCTAATGTTTTAAATTTAGTCTAAACTAGTGGGTACTTTATCGTATACTCTAAGGTAGTAGGCATTTTGTTTACTTCCTAAAATTATTATCTGTTCGAAACTAACTCCCATTTCTAGACTTAATTGCTCTTGTAATTACTTCAAATGTTCTCGTTACTTTTCTTATATTGTTTACTTCACGAAAGTGTTTTCTTAATATACGTATTGATCATTTTTATTTACTATACTTTCACTTGTAAATGTATATGGTGTCTTATCAATGTTGTTTAATAAACCATATTAATTCATCCATTAGTTTAGGTTAATTAACGTCAGCCCTTTTGCCAGTTATGGTATGCCGTTAGATGAAGTTCAAATTATACGAAACTGGGCATGAAGAGTGCAGTGGCTTTGTTGTTTCGTGTCAGATGTCTTTTCATTACTCTACGCTGTATTGTGGTGTCAAAGGTGATCCCGACTCTGCAAGGTCCCTTTCAAAGCCTTAAGTGAATTTGTTGGCTTGGTCTAGGCGTGGGCGATAGAAAAGCGCCTTGGGCGAAGAGGAGAAAACTCCCACGTCAAATACCCGTCGACTTAAATGTCTAATAAAATACAGAGTGTCTCCAACGTTAAGTGTTTCTACTACGCTGTAGCTGGCATGCTAAACTGAACGGGGCATCGTTTTTGCAGCGATTTGCGGTGATGGAAAGTCGTGCGTTGATTATAGTGAGTCTGTAGATGAAACGGCCATTTTCTCAGTCATACCTGACTCCGCTTTCACGCGTTAACATCCGGATATCAACGCTGCGCTTCTTTAAGTTCTATCAATGTCCCGCGGTTACATTGTAAAAGAAAACGCACAGGGAAATTAACTCACATGCCCGTATTAGGAAACGTTTATATCACATTTTAGTCGAGCCGTACGTGTTTTGTAAGTACGTATATCACGACGAGTCCAGCTCAATTCTTCACTACGGGTACAATATGTGCATATCAGATCACTCCAGATTACGTTAGAGGGTGACACGTATGTTCATATTTTCCTAAACTAAACTGAATACTAGTAACCAAAGAAACCTCGTTTGTAAAAGAAAAAAAATTATTTCACAGGTGCAATAATAGTCAAGGATAAGGCCACACCAAGTAATTTTCATGGATGACGTCCGCACGCATTGATTTTGGCTTGTTCCCAGAAAAAAAAGAAATTCCGCTTCCTGTAACTATGACCAATTGCAAAGAATCACGATAGTGCCGCAAATTGTAAGATAAAGGGAAGATGTGATGAAAGGAAAGAAACAGGACAGGACGACAACTGCTATTCCACTAACTTATTGCTGTTTTCATGACGAATAAAAGACTTGTTGGTTGTTGCACCGTGCTCTCTCATTCAATTTATGTCGTCCCTTAGTATATTTCAAATCTAGGCATCTTGTTGTTGTTTTTCAGCCCTTCTTGTTTATTTTTTCACGCTCTCGCATTAGATTTAGGGTCTCCAGAGGATGTCATCCATAAGAATCACTTGGTGTGGCCTAATGTTATGTGCGGGTGTTGGAAAACGTGGGTGGTGATGTACAACTCAACCCTGCCTTATGCATGCATGCCTATTAAAGGATCATATTCAGCATAGATTGATGCATTTTCATGGCGAAATAACGTTTATGCTGGAGAGTATACCTACATCTTACCGTCTACGTGATCATTACAGAACAAGAGAAATTTCCCAAGCTCAGCCCATTCGCAGACTCCACTCGATACAGTAATACCAGTCAAATATTTGCTATGTGCCAGCGCTGACACCAGTAGAATCACTCCGCATGTTAAACCAGACAGCCCCCCCCTCATAGGACGGCATATTCAATTAGATATTCAAGACTGGAAGTGGAAGCGATCACCGGGCACTTCGACTGAGTGTTCGGGCAGGAGACGACACATCCAAGATGATGGCATAGGCGTCTCACGGTCATCTCCACTGTAGGGCCTGGCTTCACGTGCAGCACACATACAGGTGGCACCTGGAAAGGTAAGACTATCCACATGTCTCAGCTGTTACTGTAGGAACGACTGCTTTGTCTGCTAGTCTCGATTTCCGATAAAACCGCGAGCGCGCCTTCAGCGGTGATCTTTCATTGGTGGTTTAGACAGCGCAGCGTCTGCAGCAACACAGAACAACCATTTCTTAATTAACGTTCTTCTCTCATCCTAAACATCATTTAGAGTGCGAATCCATGTATACTAACATCAACTTTGGACCCATATGCAGTGAAGTGACTGCAACAGGAGTGGACAAGGTGGTATAGATTTTCCAAATATTACATCAGCGTTAAAACATTACTAAAAATGTACCCAATGTACCTTCGATTTCACTTGACTGATCGACTGCAGGTTGGCAATATTTGAATATAGATTGCCATTTTCTTATTTTGTATTTTATCGACAGAGGTAGCATCATCACCATTTTCATTGCAGTCAACTGTTTTCCCTCGTTTTCGGCTTGCGGTGTCTACGTACAAAATTGTCAGTCTCCGAAGATGCAATTAAGTCAGCGACGCGCTACGCCAATAATGGTTTCCCATGACAATGTGTGATTATCTTTTCAGAGATAACAGACGCAACAAGCAACATCTAGTTGACACCTATAATTCTAAAACTAGAAATTTAGTAATCATTACGCAAAATAGCATTAACCATGAGGTACCAACAAGATCTGCACACACGGCTCTGTGAGGAAACTGAATCAAAATTAATCACATATTAACAAAAATTCATAAAACATTATTCAGATACCTCAGAAATTAATGAGACGCTGCTTTTCATTATACCATAGCGCCATTTTCACGAACGATTTTGTTATTCTTTCTTTTACGAGAATTCATTTCTTACGATGTCAACATGGGCGACTGAGCCTGTAGAGTGATGCCAAAACATACTTTAAGTCTGTCCAACGTGGGCTACACGAATCAATATCTTGCAGTTCTAAGCAGATTTGTACACAGCTGTAGGCCAACGAAATGACCTGAAACTACAGAAGTATCAATGTCTGATAGATGAGCATGTAATGAAAGGGTTTAAGGCCTAAGGCATTAACAAGGCTGCTCACGGAAAACTGCGGATTGTATATCATTATTCATGATTGTCGTTGTACGACATCTATCATGGCTTTGATAAGCCCATGTAGTGCCTTCGTGCGGTGGCCTCTAGACGACTTTAGATGTACCTGATATTATATGTCGTACCATTTTGCAGACATGCAGCCCACACAGCCCATGGGATAGATAAAATATGAAGGCAAAAGAGGGCGGTAATATTCATCGGCGCATTCCCAAGTACTGTTATCAACTCTCTCTAACCTGTTGAATCGTTTATAATTTTTTCCAGAAATACTGTCATATATACATATAAAGTTATAGTCCGAATCCAACAGGCTGCAAATTCTATATTTTTGTTGTTTTCAATATCAAAACGTACTTTCATCTGATTCTATCCATTGAATGGTGCAGACAGTAGTGTACAATTACAACGGGGGTTCTGTTCTATCCAGAACCGTGATGTATCCAGAACCATGCTCAGGCACGTGTCCAGAACGCGTGTCCAGAACCGTGCCTGGGGCAAATCTACGTTCTTGGATTTGAAGACTATCCTAACCCGAACCCATTCACTCACAGAACTAGATACGATAGGGTCCCGGTGTTCCTTTGCCTGTGCCGCCAAGACAATTATAACCTGTCTCTTGGCGTCTCCCCATGCATCATTTCATGCAGATATAAGCTATAACTCTATGGTCTACGTCCCTTTTAGCTTTCCAAACATGGAATGTTAGAAAAGTAGTAACATAAAGACAGACGAAAAAGATATGAACTAAGGCCTTTGAATTATAAGAAAACCTGATATCTAGTTGCCTAACGATACCATAAACGTTTACATGACTACTAACGTTTGGTAATCTGTAGTCTTTAGAATTCTGGCCAGGCAAGTGATTTCTTGGGTCACCTTGTGTAATGTGCCTAAAATAATGGGTAAGCAGCGCAGGAGAATTGAGCATGAAATTCGTAAGCAAAAAGAGAAATCTGGTAACATTATCTTATTCATAAGATGTAAAACCCGGAGTTATATGGTAACTTGCAGTGCAAGAACAACCCTCAAATCTGCCGAGGGCAAGTATTTTGTTGCTGTTTTTGCTTTAAGAGCACAATAATCATATCGTTTATATTTGTTGTAATTAGACCTCATGTCACGTTATCTCATACATTACTTGTTTATTGTCAATTGTCAGTGTGTATATAATTTGTATATGCATTTTCCTGTGTGTTATGTGTTGTTGTATTAAAGTAGGACCACTGGAAGAAAAGCAACTATATATGTATGCTTATTGTGGATCCAAATAAACTCAAAACGCAACGTTATTTGTCAAACCAGACCCTGTATGTGTTGTTCAGCGCCCAATGGTTTATCATCTTCATCACGTTTTGCACATTCGTCGTGGCAGCTTCAACAGCTGGCAGCATTTCTAACGCAGGCGCGCGGGTTAAACTTCGGGCAGCGCCGCTAAGTGTGGAGATCCAATTGTAGATGTCGGGCCTGCTCTTGACCTTATGTAAATCTGTCACCACCTGGTGTTGCCGATATTCTGTTTTATCACCTTCCAAGGTGCGCTTTTAAATCTACGGCTTTGCTCGAACGGCTTCAAGAAATAGACAGTCTCCATGCAAAATCTTCTTGAATGAATGACTGATTTAGTTCAATACTAAAACCACGCATTAGATGCTATACCATTGTGGCCACAAAATCGCTGAATTGAGGCATAATTTACAATTAAAAGATTTTTTATTTTCACCGTTATAGCACACATATAGAAATATTTAGACGAGCATACGAGATTAGCCATTGAGTTACTCAACAAGAAACGGCATCATTGTGTCCCTAAACCTAGAGGTTCTGCATCTGAATTGAGAGATTTTGTCTTTAGACCTCAGCGCTCTACCGTGCATATCCTCACGTTTGGGAGGTAACCAGCTAGCATAAGTGGGTGATTTTGATAGAGATAGTACACATTTTCTTTACATAGATGCGTCTTTGGTACAGTGTGGTCAGAGACAGTTATAATTTATAACTACACTGGTATCGGATTGCCGACAATGGGAATGACAAACATCACAATTACCCCTGAGGAGCTGATGTATCAGCCTGAGACTGGGAACAGAAAGTAGAACTATCTTGTATTCTCATTGAAACACATGCTTTCATTTGTCTTCGAAGATAGTTCATATGTTAGGAAACTTGTATTCTAGCCAAAGAGTGAATAGTCTCCTAGAGATATGTAAAAAAGTTGGGACATGTTATGCGGTAACTTATGTAACTTATGTATTGGTATATCAATAGTGACATACAGACGGTCTCCCAACAAGCGCTCAGCAATAGCCATCGCACAATGAGCGCTCAACGAACGCTCAGCTATCGCCCAAGGTCGCTCGGAGGTCTCCCGTGTATCTCCACAAGACTTGCTGACATTTGAATGTTTGGTCGCTGAATGAGCGCTCAAGGATTGTCAAAGCTCTTGCACTGAACTCTTTCGGGGTTGACGACGATCGCTGATGAGCGATCTGAACAGTATCTGGTGGCTGAGCGATTGCCGTCTAGTGGAAAGGCACCTTATAGTATAACGATTGGTTGCCCCACGGTTTGTCATTGTTGGCGTATGGCTATTTTTCTGAGATCAGAGCATCGTTGTGGCAGAACTTCAAAACGATGAAGATGAATGACCACATTTGGGCATTTAAGTCAAGTGTAGATTCTAAAGTTCTCAATGATACTGCTACAAAGAGTCGCGTTTAAAAGAAACATATATCGTCAACGCACCAACATCCAACACAGTCGCTGTTTAACTGAGAAGAAAATCGACGTCCGGAGACGATTAGAGAACTTTTGAATCTATCCCTAAGTGCCTCGGGTTTTGTGCGGTGGGATTACGGCTGGCAGAACGTGTTTGGACTTTAACTCTGCCCTTTCTCTAAAGATGCAGGAAAATCACGCAGCAGAAGCTTCTGGGAGAACGCTATATCTGACGAGTACCATTTCAAGTTGGCCCGGAACACGGAGAAAGGTGTCCGTGGATCACACTGAGAATCTTTTTCTCTGTAACAAACAATGAAAACACAAATTAATTGTCACAAATGTGTTCTTTGGAAGAAAGAACAAGATCAAATCTTCAATACGTATACGTAGAAGGCAGGTTGCCTGACCAACCTGCCACCCCTGTTGTATCCAAAACTATGCTTTATCCAGAACCATGCTTAGGCACGGTTCTGGATAGTCCACACGTACCCAGAACCGTGCATGGGGCAACTCTACGTTCTTGGATACGCGGAGACTATCCACAACCGTGCCTGATCTTAACCCTAACCCATTCAGAGCATGGCTCTGAACATGATAACACCCTGGCGCTTACAACGAAACAGCTATGATAATTCTAAACACAGCGTAATGCAAGTGGAAACGATAAATGTAATTTCAAAATGTTTTGCTTTCGTCATATTTTAAAAGCTACTTGTAGTGAGCCCCACGACTCGAAGGTCTGATTTCTGTTTTTATTGAATGGATTAACTCGTGATCCACTTCTTCCAGCACATGGCTTTACAGACACGTGATTCAGGCAATGAATATAAATTGCTAGACAGTTAATGACGTCCTTTGTGCCTGTTCAGGAATGATCAAAGGACCTTTTCTCCCATTATTACTCAGAAGCTATGGCGTCTCTCAAAGCTCTCATCACAATGACATTGTGTTTTCGTGATACTATACATGTAAACACAACTAAGACATGTATAGTTTGGAATAGGAAGATATTTTTTCACGCAAAGATATATCTGTAAATTCGCTTCAAGCGCTGTTTCCGATAACGTTAACGCGTTATGAGGGGATTAAGTACCATACCTGCTGTAAAGGAGTTCCTTTTAAAATCGCATCAAGAAGTAATGTTAAGGTTTTATCGTCTCGTGAAGTAAAATGACATCCGTAAAACTTCCTAGATGGTTTCCAGTGCTTATTCCAGTCACGACAAAGCTACAGCTGCAATAAAGATTACTAGCAAGCAAGTCTGTCAAAGAGGTTGTGCGTTCTCTTGCAGCAAACAGAACTTTGCATTTTCACAGGTAAAATTAAACATTCTATTCGCGTCTGCAGTCGTCCATAGATAGGGTGTCCCTTTTTCTCTAGTTTCAAACAGTGTCACCAAGGCAATCCTGATTCATCTGTAGCCTCTGTACACAGAGATACCTTCAGGAGACTGGCAGCTTCCAGGGTTGGGGTGATCCTGACTATGTGGCCAAAGAGGCTAGTCATAGGCGAGCCTGTCTGATTCTGTGGGAGACAGGTGGTTGCCCGGTTCTTCGGCACAGTGGCACTCGAGATAAGGTCAAACCAGTGGTATCCTACGCAGACAATTGAGGTCAAATGTGTCCAGGTGGCGCTGAATTCTGTTAGACTCCAGGCCTCTGTGCCATAAGGTAGGATGTAGAGCACTGGGCTGTTGTAAAGAGCCTGGGTTTAGTGGCGATGGAAATCCTGCCATTGGACCAAATGTGGCCCATTGTGTTGTCATGACTGGGGAACAACGGCCTACACGGGTCTTGATTTCGGAGGTGCTCTTCCAGTCCGATACATGCCGGTCAGGTAATCTAGAAATCTACTGAAGCTAAAGAAAGTTTTAAAAAATATTAGACGCTGACACTTTGATTACATTTTTTAGCATCGACCTACCTACCATGCCTGTGTGACTCCAACAAGTTTCCAACACGTCTCATTGGTGGTACATTAAAATCACCCAATAAATTCAGCTAAGGCTACGGCAAGTAATTTGTATGGATGACATCAGGGCACGCATTAATTTTCACCTGATTTCGGAAAAAAAAAAAGAAATTTTGTTGCCCTCCGATGGTAGTCAACATGCCCAAAATGGACAAATATGTCATAAATGTCTAACAGTTCAGAGACCATGAGGGATCCAGCAAACTCGAGGCACAATTGCTCGCATTTGATGGCAAAAAATAATCGAGCAATATTATGCTTATCTCTTCCTGCTCTTGTTTGTAGCTGCTACACAGTCTGGGATGTTTATCTGGTTTTCGGAGTCAATTCAAGCTGCTGGAAAAGCCACAGTGGGGAGTACTTCCTTATGGCGTGAGTTTTTTTTAAGCTGCCCTGTCAGAGCAAGGGCATAGAGTTGTCGGTCATCACAGCGAGACCTGCCAGAGAAACCGTCAGTACGCCCCAGTTGGTTCATTACCGGGGACTAATTCGCTCCTTTGGGCTTGTCTTACCGTGCTGCAGCACGGCAGTCAGTCGTTGTTAGCGCAGGAAAACATTAATCAGCATGAGCACACACACACACACACACACACGCGCGCGCTTTGGTGACAATCGCCCAGGAGACTGCAATCATATTATCTAGTCATCACATCACCGCACTCCAAGTAATGCAGGGAGACTTGCACTGAGATCTTACCGGACATCGGTCAAGCATATGCACAGTGTGCTATCATGGCTGACTTTTAGTGAAAGACTCTAGGCTATGTTAACAACATATGTACCTTCCACAAGTTGCTTTTCTATAAGCAACCGACAACACATTACAGTAAAGTACAGCTTGTATCTAACCAGCACAGTTACAGCACGAGATCTGCAGCAAGGAACAATTTTAAGCTGCCAAAGCCAAGAACATCAGCAGCTATTAAATTTTTCCTTTACAGATGCTCAAAATTGTTCAATACACTTCGGAATCCATATCATATCAGAATGTCAGTACCTACTAGATTTAAAACGCTTTAATACCAAAGACAGACTGAAACAAAATGTATAGAATTGGTAGTAAATTGAAGATTGTATATATGTATATATTGTGTATGTTGATGTATATATGTACATGTTGATGTATTGTTACGTTTTATGTGTATACTCTCTCCTGAAAAAATAGCTGTCACCCTCGGGTGGGCCGCTAAGGAGAGGTTTAACTCAATAAACTCAATATGTTAGATGACAACAACAGCGCTGCCTAGCTAGGTTACCTGTATATTTCTTTTTGCAATTCTAATGACATAAAATAACTGATCTTTTATACATCAGACTATTACATGGGTTCTTCGTCTAGCTCAACCAAGATGGACCGAGCAGGTGGAATAAGCTTATCATGAATTCTAAATTCTTGGAGTGCACTGTCAAGGCAGAATCTCAGGAAAGTAGCTTTTTTTTTAATGTTCCACAGCTTTCATGTTTTCAAGATTATTTTCATCATCATGTCGGGGGTGGTCCCCGGTACAATTTTAATGTTGCAAAAACAAACAAACAAACAAACAAACAAACAGACAAACAAACACTACATTTGCTTCCTATATGAACCTGGTGGTTGGCATCGAGAAACTGGTGAGAAACGAGACGGAAATATATGTACACAAAAGCAAAAAAAGTAAGATAGGACATCCAATACCTAAAGGAAAGGAAGTGATCGCTGTTTAGCTCACTACAGAGCGACTGTACGCTATATCATATATGTACAGTATTTACAGGTTCATTGTACCGGGGAAATCCCCCTAGCTCTTTCCGACAAGCACAATAAACAGTGGACCACAACTTAAAGTCCCATCTTACGGACTGCAACCATTTACAGTAGCGTGCATGTCGGGTGAGCGACAACAGCCGGGACTCCCAACCCCTTAGTCTAAAGGATTGGTCGCTAACCACAGGGCCACGCACGCTAGAAAGAAAGGAACAAAAAAATCCTTTAGCTTATTAGACATGTTTGTAGGGGACGGGAAACTGCAGGAGAGAATTACTTCTGCTCTTTCCAAGCAGCGTGATATGCTTTAATCACCTGCCCGAAGATAACCCCCTGCTCGATCTCTGATCTTGTGCCGTAAAGAATGTTGTTCGTCAAGATTGCCTTTCATGTGTCTCCGGCCTGCAGAAAGGAAAAAAGAATGCACATCAGTCAGCTCTACGATGCTTGTGTTCTTCAGGATCTTTATTCGAAAAGGCACCCAATGCAATTGCAAAAAACAAACAAAAACATTCTGGATGAGGAAATATGTCTGATATTGACATTTACTGCCATTTTTTTTACCACATTTTCGTCATCATTTGATACTTGAAGCGTTTGAAATAACCCCCAAAACAAGCCACATGAGGAGTCTTTTGTTGTTACCTTGTTCATACTCAGGTGAACACATATACACCAGAACTTGCAAGTACTTGAGTGGTTGCTATTCTGACTTTTCTTTGTTGTTGTTTTCTTAGACCGCGCAAAGCAATGGCAAAGATGACAAGATTCGTCTTTCTGACGGCATCATGGGGTATCATCTGTTCATACGTCAGTGCTTACTGTAAGTATTACTATTTTTCTATTTGGCTTCATTTGTATTCGAGCAACAAAATTTGTACCACAGCCTAAGCATTCTTTCTTTCTTTGCAAGGATGGGACTTTCATACTTGGAACGTACGTAATTTTGTTAAAGAAAATCAATTAAATTATAAATCTTGCATATAAGGAGCTTATTTGTACATATGATAAAAAAATGCCTATGCCATTATACTGTGCTAAATGTTTGGAATTTCAAATTTCATACATGTGACTTTTGTCATTTAGATTGGGGTTGTCATCATCATACATTAAGTATGCAAATTAGATCACAATATGATTATCAAAGATATGAGGTCATGTTACTTTAATTAAAACGTGAATATATACCATTCGTGCAAGACAATAGATGGCGTATTATAAGCTTTGTGTTATACTTTTCATGTTCATGTTAAAACTCCTCTCTCCATGTTGGTCATGGAGATTAATCTCTATAGTTACCGGTACCACAAGCAAGCAGTCTAACCAAACTATTTCTTTAGCACATTCACAGTTCAAAAATAAAGGATTAATATTTGTCCTGACGGAATGCCGGGGCGTGGGCTCATTTTTATCTTTCTCTTTCAATTCAATTCTTTTCAATTCTTTATTTCCATACCAACATTGCAGACATACAAAATAAAACTATAATGTTGCCTGAATGGCATTGGTATTTACATCTTTACATTAAAATAAACACATAACATTATTACATACATATATACATGAATATATACATACTACTTATATGAACAGTACATCCCAGGTATGACAGGTTTATACAGTCTGATTGTAGAGTCTGATAGACTGATGTAGGAACGAGTTCTGAAGTCTTTTTGTTCTCCCAGGCTGGGGGGATGGAGATGTGTTTTTGTTTCTGAGAGAGCGTCCAGTAGCATTAGCTCTAGAGACAGGGACAAGGCTGGCGCTGAATAGATACAACACGGCCACGTGGTCGGAACAGCAAAGCCTCACCATTTCTTTGAAAACAAGATGTGTATTCCTCCAACCTTTGGCACAAGCTGGCCACGTCGTGCTTCTGAGGCAATGAAGACATTTTCAGGCATTCCTCGCTCGTTGGAGGAGGGTTAAAGGCCAGAGAAGCTCACGGTGCAATCTGCCTCCGTAAATGGGTTTACGGCGACTCGTATCTTAAGGGGATGAGTTTTTAATTGGGGTGACTGATCTTGTTTGTGCAGAAAGAATATAGAATCACGAGGAGCTGTGTTAAAATGTCTGGAAGCATTTCTCACTCTCTTACGATTCATGTACATGTTGAGCTGACGTGAAATGAATAAAGAGGAATTGTTCTGTATACTTGCAGCATACACACATGTCTTCGAGGAGGGATTTCCTGGGCGCCGTCATCTAAAGCATTATTCGCCGCATCATATACAACTTATAACTGTTGTATTGTGAGACTTTAAAAGAACAACAGTAAGAAGATATAAGAAGCAATTCCACCTGCAATTCCATAAGAAGCAATTTTAACAGTAAGAAGATATATAAAGCAATTCCACATGGTTCATCGTCTTCCGTAAACTGTTTTTGAAGTGCCTCTATGTAACTTTAAATGTCACTGCACAAAAAGTTGGATTTACCAATGGTAGTAAATGCCAGTAAAGTCGGTTAATGTTTACCTAATTTTTACTTTAACGTCCTGTACTGTTTACAAAGTAACGACTTTACTGGCATTTACTACCATTGGTAAATCCAACTTTTCGTGCAGTGTGTGTTTCAGATTTACAATATGGCGTATTGAGTAGCCGTTTGATAGCTGAACATTAGGTGAATGTAAACCTTGATAGGTCTCGCAGACAGGGAAATGCATGGGCTATTACAGATTCCTTTCCTGTGGCTTGCATGACAAAGTACCCGGGGTCAGGCAATAAACGTCTTTTCAAGCGTCCTCGCTGCTGCCCCCTTTTAATGGACGTTTGGTTCGGAATGAAGAGCCCGTTAGGTCATTGTCAACATAGGCTTGGAGGAAAAGTTAAGTGCATCGCATTGACATGAAGTCATCAGATCAGTGGGTAGGTTCAATTGGTACAGCGCGACCTTCTGTCAGACAAGGCTATGTACATTTGTCATTTCAGAACAACTCCATGTTTATAGATTGGTTTTTCTTGTGAGCTTCTTGTCATGTGTTTTCTGAGGAGCCAGAAGGCATATGATGATATCCACACAGCCCGCTCCGCCGGCTCCTTCAAAAACAAACTTCGGACATTGCTCGATGACAAATACTCTATAAACACGTATTGAACGAATCGTCTATTGCAAAATATAGCAAACGCCTGATGATCAGACTAGATAGCTTTTACGTAGCTTAATAACGTTTTTTTATCATATATATATATATATATATATATATATATATATATATACTGAGCTGCACAAGATTTTAAGAAAAGGCGGCGGACAAAACATTAAACTAGAATTCCACGATCTTATACCTTCTCAAAAAAATGTCAACCTTAACGACTGTACTGACGACTTCAAATTGTTTCTTATTGATTATTAAATAAAAATCTCATTTGCATTAATTATATCAGATCTCATCAATTATGCAAAAAAATGAGGTCCTGATCTGAATAAGTTACGGTTTAGTGATGTTTGCACTCACTTAACTTCCAAATGCGGTAAGTATAGAATTCCCGGTTGAGTTATAGAATTATAGAGTTTTTTCGTTAATTGTGCAAATCAGGTCTTTATTTACATAGTGCACATAGTGCACAGTAGACTCGGAATTCCTAACGTATTTTTTGCTGGCATCTCGGCAATGAGTTCTTTGGTTTCGGCAGTAAAGACTCGTGTATACAAATGTACGCCCTGTTCGTTATTTATGCGATTACTTTCAACTGCTTAGCTTGAACAAACGCCAGACGTGAACTGTGATGCAAATTTCAGAAACACTCTAAGAACGTTTGCCGCTTGGTGTAACCATCTTAGCATACAGATGTAACGCCGATCAGCATTATGTATGCAGCATCCTGACTTTCCCAACTCAACAGGATTGGAGTCTCTCTCCTCGTTCCAAAGAATCGTTCTCAATGAACAGACAGCTGATTGAGATTCTCAGCGCAAGCGCAAATATATAGACGCAGATACGTCGCCCTCACGTTTGCCTTTCAAAAGAATAGGCAGCAAAAGATAATTCCAGATGTAAAAATGTATTAACTAGAGCTCCACGACCTCATATATTATAAATGGTTTTCATCATTATGTAAAGAAGATTTTGCGTAAGTTGTATCAGTTGATCTTATTCTACACCCAAAAAAGAGGACTTGCCTAATGACAAAGATTTCATTTTACTAAAGAAGGCTGTTCTGACATTTCATAATTAATTAATTATGCAAACAAGACCCCGATTTGAATAAGTTGTGATGAATGAGGTTCAATTTCGTGTATGCAAGTATGAAATTCCCTCCATTTAATAATACCATGGAATCGCAGCGTTCTCTCAATTGTTATTCAAATTAGGTCTCATTTGCATGATTTATATCTGCCTATGTTCCTTTCTTTCTCGGGTACATATATCACAAGTTTAGAAAGTCCTGTCATGGAATGCAACAGATGTCTATAGCATTTCATTAGTGATGCAAATTAGATGCTGATTTGCATAACTGTCATAATATCATACTACGCATTACATGAGCTACTTACATACAAAAAAGCACAACGATCCACCAAACATTTCTTAAGTTATCCTCTTTCGAAGATTTTTTCAGAAAGACCCTTGCAGTTCTAGAACAAGCTGCTAGGGAGCCCAAGCTCGCGGCACGTCTAACCGAAAGCGCTATCGTAACCATAGAGCATGTCCAGAACACGAGATATCAAAACCGGAAATTCTCCTGCAGTACCATAACAAGCCACCAGGGGCCCTATTACACCTGGGCCCCCTCAGGACCTACCTGCATATGAAATATCAAGCCACTACATATAAGTCTTTTTTGTTGTCGAATGCCAAACACACACACACACACACACACACACACACACACACACACACACACACACACACACACACACACACACACACACACACACACACACGCATGCAGTCCCCAAAACATAACCTTCTCGGCAAAGATAATAAATGCATGTAATGATCCAATGCGATCGCCTTCGTTTTTTTTTTAAACCAACGTAAAGATTGTCTTGTGGTGCGTCTTGCGTTGCGATGTTCCACTTCTGTGAATTTTCCAGTGTACCGTAAGTGACAGCGAATCAAGGCAGTTCTTTGAGCGGAAAATACATCTTTCTGCTTTGAAGTGACTCAGTGCTTTCATCAACATGCGGAAAGGAAATACATTATGTTGAAATGATTGTGCTGATAGTGTATGTAGACCGTATATCACAATACGTCGGTGAAGGTTAAACATCCAGGTGATAAAATACGCCAGTAAACAGTGTCACTGACGAGAGGTAGTGGATGCTACCTGAAACGTCTGACCGTTTCCCAAATCATATCTTGCTTGAGTAACTTTTTGCCCGGGCGTGCCCGCTTTAATTGGACCGGTTTTAATACGGTTTTGGTTGGTTCGCACATTTTTAGTTGGTTCGATCGTACATTGAAGCCATATGTCAGAAGCCGGGCTTTTATATGCTAATAGTGGCGGTACGGGTCGCGCAGGGGCCGGGTGACGCGCAAAACACCCCGGCACGGTAGGTAAAGTTGTCAGGAATCTAGGGACCAGCAGAGTTCGGATTGAAAGTGTTCCGGCACGGAGGATCGTATGTTTGTTCATGTGGCCCAATGCACCGCTCCGCTCCGCGACTGTTGTTAGGGCTACTCAAGTAATGTAAAAGACTGCAACAAAGAGAAGCCCTACAACAGTCGCCGCGGCTAGTGCACCCGGGCCAGCTTTTTTTAAAAAGCTTTCTTGTTTGGTGTATATCGCAATGTTGAGCAATGCCTGCTGTGATGGGCCTGGATTGTTGCAGGCCATGACGAATGTGCACCCTTTTAAACATGCCCTCCCTTGATGTACCGTTCGGTAGATGTTGGTTGCCGATTAGTCAGCCCTGAAGATATCTGATGGGCTTCCTTGCGGTCAGTGTACCATCACTAATGTCTCTAATGGTGTTCAAAGGAAGATACAAAGCTCTCTGATGCTCCGCTGAGGCTCAGTTGAGTTTTACGGCTCATTTCTTTCTATCATTAAAATACCGAAAGGATTTAAGCATCTCTGAACAAAAGAGGTCTGAAGGTTCAACACATTAGTGTACGCTCTTTTAACCAAGAGTATGTATTTCGCTTTAAAGAAAATAGGGAGTTTGGTCTCCCAAGAAAAAGTATTGCTCGGTACTTCCTGCAAAAGACTGCTTTCATTTTTTCCTCCTCAGCGAACCCAATATGCAAGGTGCACAGGTTTCATACAAAAAACGCACAAATAAAATGCAGCTATTATTTTATTGCCTTTACCATTACGCCAAACACTTACTGTCTCTGTTGTTCACTGAGTTTAACTGACTGACATCATTCTTGAGCATTTTTCCCAGCATTTTTTTTGCATTTGAGCGCGTGTTCATTTGTATGTCTGTCTGCTTGCTTGTTTTTTTTTTTCTACGTAAATAACACAACTCAAAAACCTACGGATGGATTGTCTAGATACTTAGTATACGTTATTAGTTCTTGGTCTATCACAGAAATGTTTTTTGTATCTCATGTCTTAAACATGTATTAATGATTTGGGGATGGCATAATTTCGCTCCCTCTATCAGCTTGACTTGAAACTGCAGGGGTTGTTTTGTTGGATGATAAAATGAAAGTTTGTGGTTTGTGGTAATTCAATGGAAGGCTACTATAATCACAATCAAAGCTGCATTATGTAACATTAGGACGATACAAAAAGTCAATTTCCTGGTCATTTTTACACAGCAAGTTGAATCAGCCCTACTCCGTTGCAAATAAGTGCCATTCAGGGAGTGGAGGTGCCAAAATATTACACCTTACGAGTGTTTTCAGAAGTTAGAAACACAACTGTCAGCCATGTTTGTTTACATTCTGGTAGTTTTTGGTGGTGCCACGAAATGAGTGCGTCTCGTGTGGGCTGTTTTAGGGCAAACCATAAATGTCAGAAATGTGAGATAATTGCACAAATACGTTGAAAAGTGGAAGTAAATGACAATCACATGAAGATTTTTTTTCAATTGAAATATTTCAATTTTGGTGCAAAAATGTTACATTGATTCCTTTTTGTTCAATAAAAGGAAATCTGTGTGGATTACATATGAAACTTAAGAAGAGAAGAACATTATTACCTATACAATTTGCCGGCAATAAAAACATGTTGTACATATGACTGAATGGGAATATGTTTTAATGCCTTAGCAATGATACATTGGAATTTTAGATTTGGGGTAACATTACATCTGACTAGATCTACATTGCATAAATTGTGGTTAAATTAGCATGAATAACAAAAAATGTTAAAATATGTTAGAACTTGAGTAACACCGAGCTATAGTTGTAAATGGTAAGGATTTCACAAGTACGACATATGTATAAGTTCGTTTAAGGCTGTCATCATTAAGTAGAAATACCGGTATATGCAGATTAAGACCTATTTCGCCACATGTTTGATAAGGAATTATATTTTGTGGAACCAATAACAGTTTTCTTTTTTTCAGCAATGATCAGTTACGGATGAGAAATATGAATTTAAAATTCATTCCACTTTGTGTTTTGTATTTTCCACTTAAGTACTCATCATCAGGCACACAGATTGCACCTAGGGCAACTTGAATCACATTCCATAAGTTTGTATCACTCCGCCACCCATGGCTTGAGAAGTTCAGAATAAACTTAGGAGTCAGCTCATTCATCTGTTGTCATCCCTGTCCAAAGCTACAACAGTAGACCACCAAACATAACAAGTGCATTGGTATTTTTATGTTTTCATGTAGCAGTAAATTTTACCTCTGCCAAAAAGACTATGTTTGCAGTGCCACGGACTTGGTTTGAGACTAGCTGAATATCCAGACTGGCGAAGGTATGGGGTCTACGAACTCTAAAAGTCGGAATATCAACCGAAGGGCACGTACACGTCCCAGTGAATGTGCCAGCTGAAATAATTCGTCAGCAAGATCATATTTCAATGTCATTTGCCATAATCTTTCATGCATGTATCATGTTTTCCTCAGAAATGCCTAACATTTCTAACTTCGTTTTGAGATAAACCTGTTGTTTTGCTACTTGCTGACATTGGTAAGAAAACGAATAAGATTCACCCATTATGCAATTTGTTCACCGAACGTTGGCAATACATGCGGATTACGGATGGATGGTGTCCAGAGAAATATATATCTAAGACGCGTAATCTTATGAAAGGTCATGTGGATTCTTCGCAGACAAGGGAAGAATGATATATTTACCATACACTGCGCGAAAAATTGGATTTAGCAGTGATAGTAAATGCCAGTTAAGTCGGGTAATGTTTACTTTGTAAACAGTACCGGACGTTACAATGAAAGTAAATAAAACTCATGGCTAGTAATTTCCTTTTACTATCATTGTTAAGTTCCAAATTACTGGACTTGACTTTTATTTACTACCATTGTAAAGCCCGGTACTTTTTACAAAGTAAACATTACCCAACTTTACTGGCCTGTAAAATCGGGTAAATCCTGCTTTTCGTGCAGTGATGGACAGACATGGCATGTTTGCCAAAACAAAAAGGGCGTTTTCAAAAAAAAGCGCAGGAATTTTAAAGGTAACAAATGGTATATTCTAAGCTTATTTCAAGAGGTAATCTAAGAATCTTCTTATGCTACGTTGCTCATTTGGTCATCCACGCAAGGATATCTCTTGCATCCACTGAATACTGTCTCAAGGTCTAAAAAAGAAATATTTCAACTAAAAACTAAAAAAAATACGTGGCAAACGTCAATGGACCGCTGAAAATTTTTATCCTAAGCACCCCCCCCCGCAAGGAAAACTGGAAATGATTTTTCTTATACAGAACGTCATCTTCAAATCTCAGGCGAAAATTTTCTATTTGGTTTGGTACGGTAGTATTCAATCTCTAATTGCAACTGCAACATGGCGTTAATACTGTTAAAGATTAGTTCACACACCAGACGAGCATTGGGCAAATGGGACCGCTTTCAATCGTTCTCGCCATACTGATGAAAAGATTCTGCCTTTTAATCTTATTCTGCCCTTGGAAGGGCCTTCACTTTACAGGATGGCAACGAAATTATTAAAGCTAAGCAATAGAAATTATGATCTTAATAATCGCTTTGCTTTATTCCTGCATGTGCTTACAAAAACAGTTGCCCGACGGTAGAGAGTGAAATACATATGCACGTACATGAAGTAGATACTTTTTCATATCATTCAATAGAGAGGTACCTGCACCAAATCAATCGTTACTCATATATACTCATCTATAAACTGCCAAACGCTAATTCATCCACTGACTCCGTTAGAACGGCTCTACTTACAGCTGTACTATTCTAAAGAAAAAGCTTTCACATACAGAAATATTGCAGAATAGAACACCTTGCCACACGAGATTCAACCAATGTTATCACAACGGACGTTTAAGCAAAGATTACTAAAGCAAAATGATAGCCTCTAAAAATTGCATCACATACGATGATACACTTTTTATTTTGAAATGAATGTATATAAGGTACGTTTCTGTTAGCTGTATGTCGATGTAAACCTTTGTCTTTTATGTACCTGTGTCCTCTTCTGGAATACTATCTGTCACTGTAGGTAGACAGCTAAAGGAGAGGTTGAACACCAATAAATTTCAATGTTCTGTTCTGTTGTATTAATTAAAGAATCCGTGTATATCATCGTCATGAGGAAGGCCAGGCACAAACACACCCCGCGCACACGCACACACGATGGCTAACAAGATTTGGTGATAAAAGTTCATTCAAGTTTGAGACTAGCTGAACATCCAGACTGGCGAAGGTATGGGGTCTACGAACTCTATAAAGTCGGAATATCAAACAAAGGGCACATACACGTACACGTCTCCCAGTGAATGTCCTAGCTGCAATAATTCGTCAGCAAGCTTGTATTTCAATGTCATTTGCCATAAACTTTCATGCTTTCCTCATAAATGCCTAACATTTCTAAAGTATTTCGTTTTGAGATAAACCTGTTGTTTTGCCACTTGCTGACATTGCTGAGAAAACGAATAAGATTCACCCATCATGCAATTTGTTCACCGAACTTTGGCAATACATGCGGATTACAGATGGACGGTGTCCAGAGAAATAGATATCTAAGACGCGTAATCTTATGAAAGGTCATGTGGATTCTTCGCAGACGAGGGAAGAGTGATATATTTACCATACACTGCGCGAAAAATTGGATTTAGCAGTGATAGTAAATGCCAGTAAAGTCGGGTAATGTTTACTTTGTAAACAGTACCGGACGTTACAATGAAAGTAAATAAAACTCATGGCTAGTAATTTCCTTTTACTATCATTGTTAAGTTCCAAATTACTGGACTTGACTTTTGTTTACTACCATGTAAAGCCCGGTACTTTTTACAAAGTAAACATTACCCAACTTTACTGGCCTGTAAAGTCGGGTAAATCCTGCTTTTCGTGCAGTGATAGACAGACATGGCATGTTTGCCAAAACAAAAAGGGCGTTTTCCAAAAAAAAAGCGCAGGAATTTTAAAGGTAACAAATGGTATATTCTAAGCTTATTTCAAGAGGTAATCTTAGAACCTTCTTATGCTCATTTGGTCATCCACGCAAGGATATCTCTTGTATTCACTGAATCCTGTCTCAAGGTCTAAAAAAGAAATATTTCAACTAAAAAATTACGTGGTAAACGCCAATGGACCGCTGAAAATTTTTACCCTAAGAAAACATCCCCCCACCCAAGAAAAACTGTGGAAATGATTTTTCTTATACAGAACGTCATCTTCAAATCTCAGGCGAAAATTCTCCATTTGGTTTGTTACGGTAGTATTCAATCTCTAATTGCAACTGCAACATGGCGTTAATACTGTTTAAGATTAGTTCACACACCAGAAAAGCATTGGGCAAATGGGACCGCTGTCAATCGTTCTCGCCATACTGATGAAAAGATTCTGCCTTTGAATCTTATTTTGCCCTTGGAATGGCATTCACTTTACAGGACGGCAACGAAATTATTAAAGCTAAGCAATAGAAATTATGATCTTAATAATCGCTTTGCTTTATTCCTGCATGTGCCTACAAGACAGTACCCGACAGTAGAGAGTGAAATACATATGCACGTACATGATGTAGGTACTTTTTAATATCAGTCAATAGAGAGGTACCTGCACCAAAAACGCTACTCATATATACATCTCTGTAAACTACCAAACGCTAATTCATCCACTGACTCCGTTAGAACGGCTCTATTTACAGCTGTACTATTCTAAAGAAAAAGCTTTCACATACAGAACCATTGCAGAATAGAACACCTTGCCACACGAAATTCAACCAATGTTATCACAACGGACGTTTAAGCAAAGATTACTAAAGCAAAATGATAGCCTCTAAAACTTGAAATACATACGATGATACACTTGTTATTTTGAAATGAATGTATGTAAGGTACGTTTCTGTTAGCTGTATGTCGATGTAAACCTTTGTCTTTTATGTACTTGTGTCCTCTCCTGGAATACTATCTGTCACTATAGCTAGACAGCTAAAGGAGAGGTGGAACACCAATAAATTCCAATGTTCTGTTCTGTTGTTCATAAAGAATCCGTGTATATCATTGTCATGAGGAAGGCCAGGCGTGGAGACACCCCGCGCACACGCACACACGATTGCCAACAAGATTTGACAGGTGAAAAAGTTCAGTCTAAAAGTTCAACTTCATTTTCAGAAAAAAAACAGGAAATTGAAGAAAATAAATGTACCAATCGGCCAATCTTGTGCGAAACAAGCAAACTCCAATAACGTACACTGGATCATGTCAGTAAAAACTTTGTTCAACTTCATTGAACCTTGAGCCTTGCATAAGACGTCAATTTTCTCTGTGAGGACAGAGAAGCTTCATGTTCTGATAGTTTATGGCCTGCATGTGATTCTAACAGACAGCACAGAAGGCCATGAATAGAGACGGTACATTGGATGGTAATATATCTCCTTGTTTTGGTCCACTCATAAAGAGTTACAACGTTTCAGTCCTCATCAAACTGCTACTTTACAATTTTCACAATTAGGAAATACTGCCCTTCCAATTTATTGGTTTCCACCTATAATCCATAGTCCAATTGGGAATCTGGACCTTACTACTATCCTCTGCCATGATCTCGTAATATCGCGACTGTAATGCTGGTATTACAAGAATATGCTGGAAGATATTATATGCCATTAACTCCCGTTTTTGTATGCTGCTCGTTGAGCGTATCGCACCGCTGTGTGTTTTATCGCACGACTGACTTTTTCAATATGTGTTGCCATAGGGTTAGCGCAACCTGTCTTTAATGGCCTTACAATGAATGCCGATTTCCCGTTTTATGACAGTTCTTATATAGCCCATTATTAGTGGAGAGTGGAGTTTGACTGGCGCCTGCTTGAGAACGATGGAGAAATGGCTCGTTATAAGTTGCAGCAGTTCAACCAGCTTCAACGTCACGGGCAATTTTAACTGTACTCCATTTGTGATGGGGATCATTACACCGAGTATGTTAAGGTCTGGAGATATATATGTCTCATGGTGGCGAAATTATATAATCTAAATATCTTAGAAAGAATTCGAAAACAGCGCAAGCAAAGGTTGCAGCTTGATTGTAAAATCATGTGTCCCACCTAAGATTTTATTACTAAAAGTCAACGTTTTCGCACCCGCTTGATTTATAAGATTTAGATTACTTCGCTTGTGCCCTACCTGAAATTACAAGGGGGCAGGGGGTGTTAGAACTTCTGCTTATAGAAATATTTGATTTGATCCCAATTGTGTATATCTTTTGTTATCTTATGTAACATGTTATCTATCTATCTCTATATATATGTCTATATCTATATCTATCTATCTATCCTTCTCTCTCTCTCTCTCTCTCTCTCTCTCTCTCTATATATATATATATATATATATATATATATAACTATATCTATCTATCTATCTATCTCGATAGATAGATATAGATGTTCAGAGACATATAGTCATATATATTCATGTATGTTTATAGTTAACTTACCGCTAATTTACAGCCAAGAACCGTTATTCTTCTTCTTATAATTATTATATGGTAGGTGATGGCAACCTTTGGGCAGGCATAGACTGAGACAACCGTTGCTGACTTCCAGTTCTAAACCTTAGAGACGCAGACGATTATCCGCAAAGGTCACTTTTGGTATCACGCTACACAACCTCTGATGTTCTCTGCATGACTGGCGATATTATGAAACGACTGAACTATGGAGGGCAAAGATCAAATGGCATTGGCAGATACAGTTGAAGGACGAACGCAAAGAGAATACAAATTTGAGCAGGGCGAATTGAACTCAAGTAGATATAGCAGATTACCTATTTACCTAATATAATACTTTCGCACAGTGCGAACTATAGATCCTGAGGTTAGTAAGAGTGCACAAAGACTTTGACCCTTGCAGTGAGACTTTCTTTATTTGACTTCTTCATTGAAAAAAACGAAGGGGGAGATAAAACAGGTGATGGCTCAGAACATTGGAGAAACATAAATAAATGATAACAAAAAAATAACAATATACACGTTAGAAACAACTAACATGCAAAAATACACAATAAATATAAATTTAGAATACAAAAGAATAACAATGACGTACAGAAATCAGAGCAAATTTACGTGGCATTGTGACAGTGCAGGTAGAGCAGCTGCTGAATGATTTCATTTATTTCGAAACCTTTTAGCCCTGTTGAGCTAGTCTTCCAAGGTTCAGAAAAGGTACATACATTTAAAACGACATCATTTACATGGCTCAAAAAAGGTACAGTATATACATAATTAAGACATAGTTACATGTCACAAAATCAACAGTAAACACGCGGATCTACATTAACAATTTAAAAAGTAGAGGTCAGTGGTCTAGATGGAACGCTTTAAATGGTAGCTTTCTTGAAGCTGGACAGATCACATAGTGTATTAATGTGAGACGGTAGTTCATTCCCAAGGCAAAGCATAATTGCACGGTACAAAAAGTTACGTTTCCTGCTGTTCGTTTTAGGTTTGGGTAGTCTGAAGTTATTTCATACGGAAAATCTGGTGTTGTATGTGAGATACATAAACATGTAAAAAGGAATTGTAGATATTCTGTGGTTCATAACTAGTAAGGATATTACTGATGATGATGCCCAAGTACATGAAACGTCGATGTTGTAAACCGTACTGAACCTGTTAACATGTGTTGACACTGAAGACTCTCAGTGCATTATCATTATCATTTGTATTCTACAATCGTCGTGGTTAGTATTGGCTCATTGGCAACATTTTACAAGACATCTATTGCTTAAAATATAATTTATCGCTATTTTCCTTGCGAAATTACGTCTGCATTGTATTTAAAACTTCCTAACCCTTATCATTACCATCAACCCGTTCCACTGTAATTTCCTAGGCCATTATGACTCCATATTCTATGAATTGTGATCAGCATTTAATCACTGGTAGTTTCGGTATGAGATATATCTTTATTGTCACTTTCCAGACTTTGAGGCGGCAACCACAAGTTGAATTGGCGGAAGACTAATTTGTTTCATTCAAAAGAAATTGCAGTCGATGCGTGGAGAATGACATGTGTCGCAGAATGAGGGGGCTGAATAGCTGATGAAATTGAAACATGAGAATGATGATTATGGTCAGAGGCATCGCCATTTTGATTTGATTATATGGATGAGATCCTCTGGGAACCCCAAAACTGATGCGAGCGTGCGAATAAAAAAATGACAAAAAAAGTTGCCTTCATTATGAAATCTACGTGGTCATGAAGGTTGAACAAATGAGTATGGTCTGGCGAATATTCATTTTCATTTCTTAACATTTCCTTCCTTTCTTTTGGAATTGTTTTTAGCATTTTACGACATTAGTATCGTTTTTCCATACTTTTCCAATTTACGGCATATATTTGCTCATTTTGCAGCTGCTTAGTTCGATTTACAGTATGGTCGATTTTTTTTAAACGGACGAAAATGCATGCGCGCGCGGATGAAATACAATTCAATCAACATGGCATAATCGACAATTTGTGGGGGTTGTTGGGTGGTATGTTACGATCACCTACTGATGGTAGAGAGGCAAATCCTTCCAAACTGAAGCTACTGTACACAAGAAAATAGTTACTAAAGCAACTGGATAGAATTCCATCCAGTTGATTAAGTATCTGTTTTCTTGTGTTTCTCACTACCCGGGTGCTAACCATCTTCGATGAAGCTACTGCGATCAATGCCAGTTAAAAGAAGACCTCAATGAACTCAAGATACAGTTGTCCAAGTTCAACAAACTGGATTAAAAACTAATGTACAAGTAAGTCGGATATTCCACATGAAAACTATCTTATAAATATTTAAAAACCGTATAAATATACGAGTAATACATGGATTTTGTTAAATTCCACATCTATGGAGCAGACTACTAATAACCATGCTGCTTTAACGAACGTGTCAGGTATAGTATAAAAGTTCTACCTCTAAAGTATACGGCCCAAGGTCAATGTTGATTGTGATGACGATATGATGGTGTATATAAATTGATACACACCAAAACATTAGGCTAAGCACCAAGGGAAAGAAGTATGCACTCCTTCAGCAGCGAGCGTTTGAATTGAGACGCCAACAGCTGTTACTATATATATGAATAGTTTATTTCAAAATCCACGAGACATTGTCTCAAACATTGCAGCCAAGAAGGCTGAATTGCGTCAAGACACATATTTAACGTTACAAATAAAACGTTTATAATATTAATTGCCGAGATATTAAGTAAACGTTCAAACAATATTTGCCGGGATGTCAAATAAAAGGTAGTAAGAGTACTTGATATTACAATAAGTAAAAATAGCACTTTATCAGCGCAGCTTATAATTGCGCTGATGCTTGCGTGTGTGCTTTTTTTATTCTTGCAATATCAAGTACTCTGCTCTAATTAGAGTAAGTCTAAAAACAAATTGTCAGGAGCTGTTTTTTTTATTCCAACATTTCATGACAAGACATAGTGACTTCAAACTCAAGTTTTTCAACTTACTTTTTGTCGTCATCAACGCAGAGGACAAACACAGAACAGGACAGTACTCATTTTTACGCGAGTTAAGTGAGGAAAGTCGTGTTAAGTGCCTTTCTCAAGGGCACAAGATCGATGACATGGCAGGACTCGAACCTGGGAACTCTTGGTTCTGAGTCGAGCACTCTGTCGTTGCGCCACACGACCCCACGTTGAAAAGCTGACCGTTGTTTCTTTTTTTCAGACCCTGATGCAGTATTGCAGTGCAGAGAACCAGCCCTGTGCCCTGTAGGGGAATTTAAATGCGGTAATCTGTCCAAATGCGTCCAACAGCATCTGCAGTGTAACGGCCACGACGACTGTGGAAACAATGAAGATGAAATATTCTGTGGTAATATAATCTAAAGGCCCTTTACCAAAATTCTAACTGTACATGAAGTAGATGATAGTGGAAGTTAAAAGCAAAACACACTTGTAGTTTCATATATTTGTTTAAAGTTATTTTTTTAATTGTACAAACATGTAGCAGGCCGAAATACTCGAAAGGGAAAAACGATTGTCTCTTTCTCCATGCATGATATATTTCTGACTTTTATTTGTATAATTCAAAATCTTAACACGTGGATTCTGGAAATATAAAGAATATTTAAACATAATTATGGTATTAAGAGACTTTGAGACTTTATTTGATTTTCATAGATAAAGCTAAACATTTTAGCGAAATATTGATGTCTAACTTAAGCTCATTAGCACAAGAAATTGAAAGAAATGACAGTTGCATGTCATAATCAAATGTTAACTCTGCTTATATGATTCAGGGGACAACACTGCCGGGGCGGACATATTTGAGGGGAAATATGGTGATTTTGACAAAGAAAACATTACACATCTAGAGTACCCCGGAGCAGAAGTTGGATATGAAATGTCTCTCTGTGGTAAGTTCACTGATATGTTGTATTGAAGCAATGTAAACGTGAAACTCTTGTGTTTTCTAGTAAACTGTAAAACATGTGGTTTATAACGTTACTCTCTACAATGGTAACAGGTCAGGGCGATCCAAACGCCATGTAACTGAGGGCAATATGCACAGGAAAAAGTACCCCCCCCCCTCATGACAGTAGTGTGGTATAGCCAATTAGTCACACACGGCTTAACTACTGATAGACGATACCACACCGCACGTAGCACGGGGATGTCGAAATTGAAATGAAATACTAATACCACACTACTTTTATTAGGGGGGGGCTGTGTTGTGCATTGAAATTGTGACATCACCCATCTTTTACGTAGCGTTACTGGTAACATTGCTGTTAATGTGATGCCTGAAATTTCCAGCAGTTGTTGTAAACATTATGGATAACATACTTCCTGGATGTATGGAATCTCAGATTACTGTTTTTGTGGGGGTCAAATTTGGACTAAAACTTAACAAAAAAAACAAGACAAGCTGTTTATTGTGTGTTTCTGTAACAAGTGGATTTGTTTCAGCTCTGGCAACAGTTCCACCACCTTGCAATTGTACCCAAAACACGTACTTGCGCTGCGAAGCACAGAACATCACACAAGTACCACCGGTTATCCCAGTACAAGTAACGCGACTGTGAGATTTCATTTTATCTTCTTTGTTTGCCGTGAATATCTTCTGTACCATTGACAACAATACAATTCTTGTATTCAATATACTTAAACATATTAAATTACTATACTTGTAAAAATCACTTTTTAAAAATCTTCTCCTCAGGAGGTATTTGTTTACATTTGTAGGTAAAGAACTGTCCGGCTTTTGAGTAAAGCTAAAGAGGCTCGTTTTTACACAACCAGGAGTTTTATTCAACCGACGCAAACGTAAACGTTTGGGAACGCATCTATAGCAGCGACACCTGTGCTGCAGTGCAATGTGAACCAGTCAGAAAGGAAGGTGACAGACGGTCACCGAAACGTCGGCTGAATAAAACTCCTGGCTGTTCAAAAACGAGTCTCTTTATTCATTCATTTACCAACCTGATGAAACTATACCTGGCATACCCATGCCCATCGTTTCAAATTCGTACAATCACATACTATTCTAAGACGTTTTTTGTCATCTTTTCTGAAAGATTGTAGCAGATACAACCTCTCCAATGACAACATAATCATATAAGCTATCTTGAGAGAGTTTAAAGGTATGAATGAATGAGATTGGCCATGGATACAATCATCCTGTCTGGTAAAATCTCGTTACAAACTGAATTTCTCACCGGAGGGGCAAAAGACAATAACAACCTGATGTATCAAACTGAGTCATAGATGCTTATTTTCAAAATCTTGAAAATTCATATCAGTGTTAACTATATTTACCTCTGATAATACACGTAATATACACTGCACGAATCGTTGGGTTTACCAATGGTAGTAAATGCCAGTAAAGTTGCGTTGTGTTTACTTTGTAAACAGTACTAGACTTGAAAATACAGTAAATAAAAGTCAGGTCCGGTAATTTCGGGCTTAACAATGGTAGTAAATGAAATTAACGGACTCGAGTTTTATTCAATGCCATTGTAAAGTCCGGTACTGTTTACAAAGTAAACATTACCCAACTTTACTGGTATTTACTACCATTGGTAAAATCAACTTTTCGTGCAGTGTTATGTCTAGAATGTAGTAAATGATAAGCCTGTACTGTAATAAACTCTATTTACTTAAAAGGATATTGGAATTTTCTTGTACATAACCAGTAATTTCTCTTTCATTGCTTACGTTTCGGTGTCCACCAGACACCCTCCTCATAGCTTCTGACTGGAGTTCTGCTTCTCGCCACTATATGTAGCCAAAGTAGGTGGCGCTTTTGCGGCGAGAACACAATCCCAAACGTGTCTAAGTTTGTATCTTCCCTCGTCCCGGTTCATCACTGGGGTCGACTTCCTTATCCAGACCGCTTCTTTAATCCATCGGATGCTCCTGTTGTCCTCTCTATCTATAACCTTGGCACTTGAAACGTAAGCAAGGTAAGAGACATTCCTGGTTGTGTACATGAAAATCCCAGTACCCTTTGTTCTACCAACCCGATGAAATCCTTTATGGATCTATTCAGTTCAAGTTATACCCATCCCTTTCATCACGTACTAGGTATCTACAAAACAACAGCCTGGGTGTGCTTCAAGGCCAGCCTTTCGAGAATCTCACCGATCTCCAAACCCTGTAAGTAGCGATTTGGAAACCGGTTTCGTTCTTATCCTACGACGCTGTCAACTGCGTAAAAACAATTATATTATCATTGTGTTAATGTCCCAGCCCGAGGTTTATATTGTAACATTCAATACCTGGTTGTTCGCTGAGTAAGGAACGTCCAACATCAAATACGGGCTACTGATTGGTAAATCCACTCTACACTGCACGGAAAGTTGGATTTACCAACAGTAGTAAATGCCAGTAAAGTCGAATAATGTTTACGTTGTAAACAGTATTTACTCTGAACACAGTACCGGATTTTATAATGGTAATTGCAGACTTAACAATGGTAGTAAATGAAATTATCGGCCTTGACTTTTCTTAATCACCATTGTAAAGTCCTGTACTGTTTATGTTGAGGTCCCATTTCCAAACCGGGGCCCGGCCGGGCTGTTTCGATTAACGAAAAACTCAGCAATTCATATCATGAATGTACGCAAATATTGCCCATTCTTAATTTTTTTCCACCTTTTTTGTGCTTTTTGTGTCTTGTCTTTTATATCATACTTTTCGTTCAATAAGACTGCCCGGCCGGGTCCCGGTTTGCAAATGTGACCTCAGCATTAGAAAGTAAACATTAATCATTACCCGACTTTACTGGCATTTATTACCATTAATAGATCTAACTTTTCGTGCAGTGCTAGCTGTATATTACCCGAGATCAGGCGCATCAGCTATTCTGTAAAAAGGTCAGGAACTGTCAGACACATGTTTCCTAACATTGCAACATGGAAAGAAAAGTATGTATGTTACGACTATTATACATGTACGGTCAGAAGCAACAAAGCATGCAATTCTATTTACTCAATTACAATGTGATGTTCTATTGTTGTTTTGATGATAATCTCTTTCATATCCTGCTGTGTAATTAAATGCGCCCTAAAACTGACTAAAACTTGTATTAAATCTCTCTTACATGTATTCTCCCTTAGAAACCTACAACTGAATAAGATCACGCGCATAGAGGTGTCAGTGTTCGCCGGTCTCGAACACCTTCAGAAACTGTAAGTTGAATTTTTATTGTACTTGGCATTCGCCGCATTACCTTCAACTCTATATTAATATGAGTGGAGTCAAACAAAATGCCTTTGCAACTAGCTTAAAAAAAATTAAGGTATTAAAAAAAGCCCCATGTTGGAAATGCTTGATATGAATGAAATTAATCTGCTTCGAACGTGCGTTAAATTTCCATTTCATGTAAGAAGCCTATGCATTTCGTTTCTGTAAGCAATGAAATGTGTTTCAAGCTATACGGGGAACCCTATTGTGCTTCCTGTATTTTGTGTCCATCGTGATAATACGAGAGAAGCCCGCAACGCTAAAACTCAATTTGTACCCAATTTTACCGGTCTACTCGATAGGCAGTCTTGATGGAACATTAAGTGCTTATTATCGAACGGTGAGTCGGTCGTCTTTGATATGCCAGGATGGGATTTACTCCCGGTTTACTGTAAGACCGTCTTCAAGTCAAGCTTTCGGAATCGTATTTAAGCCTCCGGGAGGTAGTTTTGAGCCGGCTTGAGCGCATTTGAGTCTGAACGCATCGCGATTTTACCGGTTTACTTTGCATATTGACCCGGTCCTGGATTACGGGGTGATATTTCTTTATTTATATGCAATACAAAAAGGTACGTGACCACAACTCCAAGAGCGGTAATAACCGAATAGAGTATCCATTCTTGGACGAGCTCCAGCGCGTCTGACGGGACCACGCCGGCATTTGGCCCAGGTTCTTACCGACGCTGGGGGGGGGGGCACAGAGCAAGCAGGGTCGTTGACATCTGGCATTGGCAGGGCTCCACCTTGCGTCTTTTAATCAATCAACAAGGACATCTAGTTTGGGTGATTTGCACTTGGGCACGATTCTGTGAGGAATGTGATTTACCCGAAACGCGGTTCCAGTGGTTTCTCTGATCAGGGCCATATGAAGCTTTCGGAATCGCATTCAAGCCCGAGTCCACGGAAACAGGAATAATGTGGTTCCGTCTGAACGCTACAAGTCACATTGACACCTGCTCGATCCCAAACCACCTCCGAGAGGTAGTTTTGAGCCGGTTTGAGTCTGAAAGCTTAACGTTTGCCTCATGGGTCACGGGGAAACGTCCAGAAACAAGACCGTGTGTGTCGAGATGGTCGCGGTATTCACCAAGAAAGGCTATGCGAAAACAGGGAAGCATTGCAGTACAAAGATAACATAAACCTGAAGGACATATACAGAAAAGTACGCCAGCAAGACACGTTGACCTCTGACATTGGCACAACGCCAGCTTGCGTCTTTTGATTAAACTACAGGGATTCCAACTTGGTCGACTTGCAGTTGGGCACGATTTCGACGACCAAGGGTGAGGTATGCAACCTACCTGAATCGAGTTCGAAAGGCTCAGTAAGAAGACAGCCTATACGCACCCTGAATTTCAGCGACAAAATCGGTTATTTAAACGTGGCAACCACGTGGGGTGTTGATAGATTCAATGCTAAAAATAGCACTGTGTGGATGTTATAAAAGACATGAAGGGCATACTAAGTTACTTCAAAACTTAATGTTCACTTCTTCTCTAGTTATCTTGGCTATAATGAAGTAAACAACATCATTCCTGGAACGTTTGCTGACCTGCACAATCTGGAATGGCTGTGAGTACAAAAATAACAGTTACTTGTATTACAAACTGATCACAGACAAACTCTAGTGCTTCCATTGTAGACATCTATATCAGGTTAACATGTGAGAAGGAATTGAGGAAAAATATATAGTATAGAACAAGAGGTCTAAAATCTCATACCGTCGTCGTTTGTAATTTGTGTTGGTTTTTCTATAGTACAGTAATTTGTTTTGCCATGTGTTATGCAATGTACCGTTGTATTCGGCATGTACACTGCCCATGTCATATGCATTATCGTATGCAGCTCTTTGCCTTGACGAGGTCCATCTATGCGATGCCATTGACACGTATGTTGTGTCTACTGTACATATATTTGAATTTTCTTCCATTTTTATTTCAGAGGCTTGGAAGGTAACAGGTTATCAACAATATCACCAGGCGCAATGGCGGGTCCACAACGACTCCTTTGGCTGTAAGGACCGTACAGATCGTACATTATAAAAGGTTTTACTTGACTGAACGCAAAAGTGTGACTCGAGTGTTGCTATTATTTTTGGATTACAAGAAGAATATAATATGAGAAAAACATTTGCCACAGAAATCTATTGTTTGTTAAAATAATGTTTCTTTTTGTGTATTGTTTCTAACAATTTTGGAGGGGCTAACACTCTTGCACTGGACAAAAAGTTGGATTTACCAATTGCAGTAAATGCTAGAAAAGCCGGGTAACGTTTGCTTTGTAATCATACGGTACCGGAGTTGCCAATGGTAGCAGTTGTCAAGCCCAGTACTTTTCGGACAATTGTACTAGATGAAATTACCGGAAATGACTTTTATTTACTACCATTGGCAAGTCCGCTACTGTACATGTTTACAAAGTACACATTGCTAGCATCTACTACTATTGGTAAATCCAACTTTCCATGCAGTGATACTTCTTAAGTAAACGACACAAAATTAGACATCGAACACAACTAAAACTTACCTCTTTCGAACAGGGAGATGGAAGAAAATCTTTTGGATGAACGGTCTCTCCGCACGCTGTGCCAAGACCTGCCAACAGTCGAGTGGCTGTGAGTACACCCTCCGTGCTGTTGAAACAGTCTGCTTTACTCTGAGGAAACTTTACTCCAGCACACAAATTAGAAAGATTTGGCAGGTGTCTCATTGGGGGATCACGAATATGCAAATAAGTACACGCTGAAAGTCAATTGAGTACTAGCAAGAGAGAATTGATTATAGCCCACACGTTGAACCACCATCTTGGTAGCCGAGCAAAATTTTTTGCATGCACTCATTTGCATATTCGTGATCCCCCGAGTGAGACCGCGAACAAAGATTTCGACCAGTCCTCTGGCGTTCTTCAGGATAACTGAATACCCAGTACACGTCAAATTCCGGAAGTGAGATATCCAGATTGTCAAGACATTATTGAGAACGTTTCGATAACAATGTGTTTATTTTCCAACACTAAATAAATTGGGCCTTACCCAAATTTTCGGCTAACTCCGTCAGCCTTGTTCACGGAATGGACTCGTGCAGCTTCCGGGAAGTGACGCCGGAAACACGTGATTGCAGCAGAGGGTCATACGTGCTAGATAACCTGTGTCGCCCCCCGTCTCTGTTCAGTGTTAGTCAGTTTTATGTTAATGTGGCAATCATATAGCGGAATGGAGAGAGTTGACGATAGCATTAGGTGGTAGATTTGTTTCAATAGATAGTCGTACAGACTTGCAATAACGATCAATCTGTCTAATAGTATGTCTAAATACTTCCACAGGGAGCTTGAGAGGAACAGCATCACGGCTATTGGTCCGGAAAGCCTACAAGGTTGCCATGCCCTGACCATGTTGTAAGTGAAACATTAACAGCGTCCAAAGCAATTTCAGGGCGGCAATACAAAAAAAATATTCTGGATGTGGAAATCTGTCTGATATTGACATTTACTGCCATTTCTTAGAACATTTTCGTCATCATTTCATACTTTGCATTTGAAATAGCCCAGAAATAATGTATGTGAGGATATCCTTTATTTTTGGTACCACAAACCAACAAATAGCTAAAACCAGCATACAAAATAATCTACCTTTTTCCGTCAGCAACATCGCCTCACAGATATCAGTATGCTATGGGAGAGGGGTTTATTCAACTTAGTACGTAAAAGATGGTGTCAGTGTAGCCTTACTGCAATCAATCCAATGTAAAGAAACAATGTCTGATTTTGTGGCTGTTGTACAACCTCACTTACGCACTCTTACTCAGCCCCGTGAAAGCTAGATACGCTTTTACTTGACTATGCCATAGCATTGTTGTTTTGGATTTACAACTGTAGGTATCTCGACTACAACAACATCACAAAAGTGTTACCGGAGACTTTCTCATCGCTAAAGAGATTGGAAGACCTGTAAGTCACATTCTTTTATTCCACATTCTATAATATCAGACTCTTCATAAAAGCTAGTAAGACTGCTTTAAAACTGCAGTATGTTACATTAGGACGATACAAAGAGTAAATTTTCTTTACAAAGTAAGGTGAATCAACATTTCAAATAAGTGTTATTCAAGGAGTGTAGGTGCCAAAATATGACGTCTTACGAGTTTGTTAAAAGCAATTATCAACCCATCTCAGTGACGACGGTGGGTGGGGTGTTACATCATAAAATCCTCCCCACAGTTACATTTAAAAGAGATTTACGAAAACCCAAAACACTTCACCTTCTAGTTGTAACTGTTTTTAAACTTTATCATTGTTTTCATCTCAATGTGAATAAACGCTAATATAACGTTTTCACGTATTTCATGTGAATGAACGCTAATATAACTTTTTAACATATTTTGGTACCCACTTATACTTGATTAAGTTTGTATCCTATTACGACTGTCAATCTTACAAACATTAACTCAGAGCAAATCAAACATTCTTCAGTTCTCTAGGAGCCAACTGGATCCAGACTTTGCCGAGTGACATATTTAGGAATGTCAGTGAGCTCAACCACCTGTGAGTATCGACTAACACAAATTGATTGAGTCGATACAATTGACACAATGTTGGTGTGATTTATTTATATCACATTTGCGCCACTGACACAAACCACTGTACTTAACAGCCACATTTCTTCATAATTCAATATTTTTCTCATACTTTCAGAAATCTGTCGTGGAATCCGATGACAGAGCTCTCTGCCGATCTATTTGAGGATACTCCGTACTTGGAATCTCTGTACGTTTTATGTCCTTCTAAAGGCAAAACTAAGTCTTTATAATGAAGTTCTAATACTTTGGATGAACACATCGAAAACAGCTTACCTCAAATTTTCGGGTGCACTCATGTCAACCTTCTTCAGGAGTGATGATTCAATTACTCTGAGCATGCACACGTGACCTATTGATGTAAAGTATCTATTAAAATCTAAAGTATCAGAACTTCAATATGGATTTTACCAACACAGATGAGCTTTCATGCTAATAAAACAAGTCTTGCGTTTGCCTTGTGCTAGTCATGTGCACGTTATTTGCAACAAAAGACAACCATATACCGTATTGAACGTATATTTATTGTTTTGTTTGTACGCTTCTACTTTTTCAGCTTTGGCGTTATCTTGATATCTGTAAACCTTTCTTTGTTTTCTTTTACACAGTGACTTGTCTGGGTTGGAGATCACAAATATTTCTCTTGGGACCTTTGAAAGACTTCCTTGTCTGGATCGGATGTGAGTTTATTTGGAACAGTATTATTCACTTATGTGTTCAGGTCTTATTTCTAATTTTTGAATGAGAAAAAAATCAACACATCAAAATCAACACACCAATGACTTTATGTTTTCTTCGAAATGCTTTTATTAAAAGCCCTATTTTCAAGTTGACGTGTTTAAATGACTTTTGTGTTACATTAATGTAGTTATAACCGTTATCTAATACAATTTAATGAATATATAGTCCTTTCGAAATCTACCTCGTCAAAGAGGATTACTTAAAAAAGAAAGACGAATTTCCATGATTTGCGGCATGCAGATAGCGTAGACAAAGATAGACACGATTAGATACAAATTATGCAAAGTAAGACTTACTTTGGCCAACTATGAGGAAATAAATTATATTGTGCGCGATTGTCTTTCTGTGAAATGGGTCTGTATGTGTTTCACGATAATATGTATCAATAACTTAACATAACCTGTGGGTGGATTGTGATGATATTTGTTAAGTAAGTCGCTCATGGAACAGCAACGATCAAGGAAGATTAAGGGTCTCCCTGCAGCTTTTCTTAGTACGTACAGCAGCAGAAATTCTTCTGACCTGGACATGAAATGGCCTTGGGGCAGATAGCTTTTGGTGTCAGGAAAAAGTGATATTGTTTTGGTGCGCCCTATCAGCGTGTTCTGGAATCTTGAAATTGACAGACCACAAATATGTCATAGAGGAATAAGGTAATTAATAATGGTGGGAAATTCATACTTATGACCTGCTAGTTAAAGATAAACATCACCGTAGATCATGTAAATGTGGTCATTTAAGTTTTTGCATATGAATTATAGGAAATGGAACTCAAAGGACGTTCATACCTACAATATATGTGATATTAGTAGAGGATACCATCATTTGAAATTTACATAGTCAATGAGATAACAAGATTAAAAAAATGAAATTTACAAAAGCTGTAAGTATATCAAAGAGGGATAAGATCTACGCACTCAAGTTTTCGTGGCATCTAAAGGACTATTGGAATTCTTTTCCCCTTGCCTTGTAGTTACTTCAGCAAGTTCAAGTACTGTGGCTTCACCCCTCACGTGAGAATCTGTAAGCCGAATACAGACGGCATCTCGACCATGGAAGACCTGCTGGCCAATGTGGTGCTGCGGACATGTGTGTGGGTTGTCTCCATAGTAACGTGTACTGGAAACACTGGCGTCATCATCGGACGTACCGCCATTAAACAAGAAAACAAAGTTCACTCATTTTTCATCCAGAATCTATGTGGTATGTTTTCAAGGCATCTTCTCTCTTGTATATGTCACGAATCTTTACAAATTCAATACCAATTACTAAAAACTTGATGTTAGGCCACAGCAAGCAATAAACAAGATTCTTTCATTTTCAAATTTTTGAGATCATAAACTTAAACAAGAATTGAGGCAATAAAATGTGATACCCATGTATCACAACCAACAGGTTTTTCATTCCTTTATTCAACTGGTGTCTTTGTAGACGTGTATACATCTCAATTAACTAGAACAATTGAAGAAAAGAGCTTGTCGCAACATTATGGGTAGCTACTACACTGGGTATTGCGATGGAACACCTTAGAGTTGCCAATGTCAACACTTGCCATCAAACGCGAGCAAATGTTCCTCAAGTTTGCTAGGTCCGAGATGGACGATAAACGTTTACGACGTACGTTCCCATTTTCAGCCTGTTGACTACCTTCGGATGGCAACAAAATATATAAAATATATATTTTGAAATCAGGCCAAAATTAATGCGCATAATTTTCTTTTTATACAAATTGTATAATGTTGTGTTTCCCTGGGCCCTCTAGTAAATCAACAATTAATGTTGAAGGGGCCACCCAGGTGTTGTTTAAGATTAAATAAATGTCGTCCATAAAAATCACTTGCTGTGGCCATAGCAAAGAAGACCATGACACAAAAGTGATACTAATTCAAGCATAACCATAACAAAGTAATAATTGAATTTTATGTAAGTGCAAATGTTTTTGTTTTGATTCCACAGCTTCTGACTTGATCATGGGGATCTACCTTCTTATCATTGGCTCTAAAGACGTCATGCTCCGTGGTGTCTACAACCAACACGCCGAAGAGTGGAAGGCTGGTTATGGCTGCAAACTTAGCGGCTTCCTGGCCATGCTCTCCGCAGAGGTATCGGTCCTTCTCCTCACCTACATGTCAGTGGAGAGGTTCCTATGTGTTGTGTTTCCCTATCGCGACAACAGACCCGATCGGTTGCAGGCGGGAATAACTATACTCTTCATATGGCTAGGTGGCTTCCTGCTTGCTCTTGTGCCGCTCATGATCCCGGGATACTTCGGGAACTTTTACGGCAGCAATGGCGTGTGCTTCCCGCTTCATCTCCACGAGCCGTACATGGCGGGGTGGGAGTACAGCGCCTTCATCTTCATCGGCATCAACACCTCCTCCCTGCTGGTCATCATGGCGGCCTATATAGGAATGTTCATTTCCATACAGCGCACGCGCAGCTCCATAGCCACGCCCTTCTCGTTGTTGAGTGACATGTCCTTCGCCAAGCGGTTCTTCTTCATCGTTCTGACAGACTCCCTGGTCTGGCTCCCCATCACAGCTATCAAGTTCATGGCCCTAACCAGCGGGCCCATTTCAGGTCGGTATACATTAGCAAATCTAGGACAGGTGAACTTTTCTAAAATAACGACATCACTGTGATAGAACCGAAAGATCCTCAAAGTATAGCAACAACTCCATTACAAACATAAAATTACTATATTACAATGCTAAACTTTATTGGGCACACAAGGATCAAATTTTCAACGACCACTGTCACCTTAACTGGTCAAACGTGCCAGGCCATATATATCAGGACACTCCAGCTATCACTAAACAGAGACGTTGGGCGGTATAAACTGCCTGGCACGTCTAAACAATTGCTGACGTCATGTATCCGTAAAGTCTCGTGTGAAAAAGGTCACGTGCCCGTAACTCTCGCGGGTTTACGTTCGGAAGTGATTGGTCATTATCTATTCTGATGAAGGCGACAGTGGTCGTTGAAAATTTGATCCTGTGTTCGAAAGAAGTTTAGCATTGTACCATGATTACTACCAGCACAACAAAACTTCCATAATTGTAAAATTACCATACTGCAGCAATTTTCGTCCTCATCAATATGAATAAGCGAGATGTTAAACCATAAAATGTATTCGCCTTTTTCAGACTCCCCATAATCCTTTGCTATACCATCCCCGAATCTACAACATACTTAAGAAATATCATTGCACGAAAAGGTAAATTTACCAATGGTAGCAAATGCCAGACAAATTGGGTAACGTTTACTTTGTAAACGGTACCAGACTTTACAATCGTAGTAAATAAAAGTCAAGTCCAGTAATTTCTGACTTAACATATACAATGGTAGAAAATGAAATTACCATACTTGACTTTTATTTCTTACCATTGTAAAGTCTGGTACTATCTACAAATAAACATTACCCGACTTTACTGGCATTCACTACCATTGGTATATCCAACATTTTGTGCAGTGTGTATCTGACATTGATTAAAAACATTGCTTTAGGCACAACCTACGCATGGATCGTGATCTTCGTGCTGCCCATCAACAGCGCTATCAACCCCATCCTGTACTCCCTCACCACCAAAACCTTCACCACGCTCATAGACCACGTGGTCAGAGGGAGTCCACTCAGCTGCGGGCCGGAGGTGGTGAAAGGGACACAGGGTGAGTTCCGGTTTCCTCCCTTCATTCTCCAAAATGTCCTTCTTCTATACACTGAACGAAAAGTTGAATTGGTCAATGGTAGTAAATGCCAGTAAAGTCTAGTAATATTTACTTTCAATTGAGAACGTATTGTGCCGCACTTTGCAATGCAATATGGTGGTAAAAAAGGTTAGGCCGGAAATTTTGTATACTACCATTGTTAAGTCCGAAATTACCGAAATTCATTTAATTTACTACCATTGTAAAGTCCGATACTGTTTACAAAGTAAATATTACCCGACTTTACTGGCATTTACTACCGTTGGTAAATCCATGGCCAACTTTTCGTCCAGCGCTAGGCTTGTGCGTTCAATGACATGGCCAATCTTTATAACATACATGTGGTCCACGTTTTACATGTATTGTTCCGACGGCAACAATGATCTTTCATAGCTTGACTAAGATATGATGATAAAATGTGTGCAACACTATCATAACTTAATTGTGATATTGTATTGCACAGCTTCCAAATCTAACACTAACACCTAGTCACTACATGACGACTGTACTGAATCCACGCATATTTATTGCTATTTTCTTGCTGCTAGGAGTCACTACAACTGGTGGTAACAGCACATGTGTAACCGGTCCAACTTCGTCTTCGCAGATTGGCTACCCACTACGACCTCTCCGAGCTTACAGAGGTGATTTCCTAATGCCGAACTCTTATTTAAGCTCATTCGACCCCTGGGATTTTTCATTCTGGCTAGATCAGGATTGGGCGTATGTGTCCAAAGCCCCAATGCGCTCAGACTTGAGTTTGTGAAATTCGGCTCATCCCTATCCTGTCAAAGTAGTTAACCCTGAATCCAGTGCTAGGATAAGCTTGTTGAATATTTCTTGATACACTTTCTTGATTGTGTACAATCCTCCTATTAGTAAGTTATTCTGTGTCTCTTGTGCACCAAGCAACTACATAGAGGGTCAGGCCAGCCCCTGGGAGTTTATTCCATTAGAAAAGTCCTCAAATTGAAAGGGAGCAGTACGACACTGTTGTTTAGATCTAGAACACGGCGGAAGTTTCCACATAGCTTTCGGTCCATACCTGAATGCTATTTCCGTGATCCAAGCAGTATGACGTAAAGTATCCTGATTGCGTTAAAGAGATCCAATGCGACATTAGGAAGGCAAAACAAAAAAAAAATACTCCGAATGAAGAAATCTGCCAGATATTTACATTTACTGCAAGTTCTTAACACATGTTCGTAATTTCATACATGCCGCATTTGAAATAGCTCCAAAACAAGCCACATGAGGAGTCCCTTTATTTTCTGGTAAAACTAATAAATAGCTAAAACCAGCCTACGACACATAACAAGCAACCATTTTCCGTCAGCTACTCACTGCATTTAAAAAATGACCAGGAAATTGACTTTGAGCGAATTCGAGTAACTCCACCTCTCGAGCTAGATTCAGTGAGTCTGACCCCCCCCTCTTCTTAGTCTAGCCGGATTCTGATCGTTATAAATATCTAGCCGCATCAAGGAGGTTTAATCTTATAGATGAACCTCCTTGGCCGGATCAACCCCGTATCCATATAGTTTCAAACGTCCTAGTATAAACGGAGTCTTCATCTTCAGCTATCCGTTACTACTTTATTTCTATGATGTTTCAACGTTCTTTTTGTTGTGTTTTTTTAATGATGGAAAGCATGGACAAAACAATATTTTCCTATTTCATAGCTAATCCATTCCTCCACATTGTGTTAATACTACTAACTTGTATTGTTGTTTATCACAGCAAAACGCTCGTTTGAAAGCGAAATGTCAGTATCTTCCAGCTGCAACCCCAGTGTTCAAATCCAGTTTAACACTCCTCTGGGAAGCGAACCCATAACCACAAACGCGCTCAGCATTAGATTTCATGGGCGTAGCTTGGCAGACGTCCCGGAACATCCTTCCTGTAGTGAGCCGTCAAACAGAGAAGAGGAAAGCAGCGGAGACGAGACGAGTCAGAAAGAAGACCAGACTGCAATGACATCACCTGCAGACACTCTGGACACATCCGATGGAGACACGGCAAGCATCAACGAAGCCAACGAGACCACCAAAACAAACAGCAATACTTTTGTTGTGAGCACCATCCAAGCGGAAATCTGCAACCCACCCAACTCCCCGAAAAGTCCGTCAAACTTGAACAAACTGTCGGCAGTCCTTTGTGTCGAGGAGCAAGTGGGCATGGCGTCTTCTCCAACACAACCGGCCTACTCAGACACCAAGATAGAGTCGTGCTCTCAAAAGACTGCCTTTGGTGGAAAGGGCAAAGTCACAGCCGTCTGAGATGGGGGCGCGCAATGGGAAACCCAAACCCTTTCATTTTACCTGATCTGAGATTGAGATTCAAGGCACATACACCAGAATGCTGACAAAGTCTCAAACACCACATGGAGCAATTGTGCTTTGAAATGAACCACCGTCTCACATTAAGACACTATGTGATCTACATATGGTCCAGCTTCAAGAAAGCTACCATCCAAACAGTGTCATCTAGACCATCAAAATTGTTAATGTAGATCCGCGTGTTTATTGTTGATTCTGTGACAGGTAATTTTGTCTTTTTAAATGTATGTACTGTACCTTTTGAGCCATGTATTTATGTCGTTTTAAATGTATGTACCTTATCTGAGCCTTGGAAGACTAGCCCAACAGGTCTAGAAGGTTTCGAAATAAATGAAATGAAACGGAGGCAAAGAATTTCGAGCTGTACGACAAAGGAGACTACGTTTGCTGAAGCAAAAGATAAGGACAAGGTAGTACACAACTCTTGTTGTGGAACCCGAATCATGGAAACAGAGGCCATGGAAGACCGCACATGACTTACATTAACCAGCTTGAAGCTGACAGCGGTATGAACCAACTACCTGTAGTGATGAACGACAGATACAAATAGTCATGGAAAGATCCCAAGAGTTAGAGAGTGAGTGAGTTAGAGCAATCTGGCCAACACTGCGCTTCCTTTGGAATTAAACATTAATAGTATCCAGTATCCAGTATAAATACGTTGTTTCTCACTGTGTTGGCATAATGTTAAGATAGGCAGCCTTTGTGGCAAAATACATTTTACATCATTATGTGAACGTTGTTGCTGTGCGACTAAGATGGCTTGAACTGATAACTGTCAGTTAAATTTAAAGAAATGTTATTGTTGAAAAATTATTGTTCTTAACACATCGCTTCTCTTTTCTGTCTTTGAAATCTTGTGGAAAAGTGTTTGTTACAGTACTTGGTCATTTCGACATTTGTTGTGATACTGATACGTATACATGTTATAAATATAACGTGTGTGACATGTAACATGTGTTATTGGGTGCAACTACTGCCATATATTTGTCGGCAGCATACACGTAATTTATATGTGAGTATACTTGTCTTGCGTTCGTGAGTGCATCACGTCGTCGGTAAACATAATGTTTACCTCTTGTTGAAACGTTCTGGTTTAGTGAAAGTACAACAAAACCTGCTGATATGAAGGACATTCAACTTGGATACAGACATATTCCCACAGGGGAGTGATACATATCTCCATTTATTATCACATATATAATACAAACTGTCCTGTAATCATCTTAATATCTTCACGTGTCTCTTTCATTTTTTGTCATTCCCTCAGCAACATCTCAGTAGTCCTTCTCACTCACTTTCAAGCAACATATTCGAAAGCTTGCTAAATAGATATACTGTCATCACAAAACAAGGACATACATACTTCTGCCAGTTTCATGTAATTCTAAGGTGTTCTATTATGTGACAAATGATTTAGGAAAAAAGATATTTTACTGCTTTATTGCCTCTATTCGTATTGTAGACAGAACTACGATGAAGGTACAATTTGGATAGTTTGTCGCTGATAGAAGAGTATATATAAACGTTGATACTTTTTCACACAATGAATAGATTTTATCATTTGCAAGAGAGCAACGTCACATGAGCATGTCAATACAATACAGGATTCATGGCACATATGCACCATCTGAAACCCATATCCTTAGCTTGGTACAGAGATACGCATGTAGGACTTGTACAGACCAAAACACGACGAACTTGGGACTTTTCCTTGGCCTTCCACTGACTCTTTCATCACAATTTCAAAATCTAGCACTCCACAAAATCCATTCTTTCAGCAGATCTTAAAGCATATGTAAAGGCCTATTTCTTCACTCGTGTGTACCTTTACGCATGAAAAAAACACAATACAATTCCGTGCAGTACTAGCTGTGTAGATCATCTCTGTTAACAATTACAACAACGTCTATCATGTGTGACAATAGTTTTCCACAATTCTCTGATAGCTACTGTCAAACAGTTTCATATTAAACGGCTGATTCACAATAAACTGGCAAGACCATCGAATCCACATATTTATATCTATGTATGTATTATATAAGAGGGACACAAAGATGTATACATATACAACAATAGTCCACCCCTTTGAGGTGGAATGACTATGAATCAGAACGTCACCGTACGGACTAAATTTGAACGACATGCATGGCACGAAATGGTACACAGGCTTAAACCCAATTACAAAGCAACACACTTCACGATAGGCGCCAGCAACGTGGACAGCTTTTCAACTACTTTGACTGCGAGTATAACACAACATTGGCGAACGACTACGAGAAGGATATCGTTTTGCATTGTTCGTCTTTGATTATAGTGGTTTTTGATTAATGTAACATTCACATTTGACCAATCAATATCTTTACAGACAATACCGTACACGTATAGACGGAGAATATATTTTCTGTGCTATTGGCTGTTATCACCGTGAACGGAGGTTTTGTTTTCGGTATGTCTTTGTGTTTCCTTGTGTTTCGTTAAGTTATTTCCGAAGGCCAACCACGTCAGAGGCACTGACAGGAACTTAGGTCAAAGGTCCCAGAAAGGTCTTGTAAGAGGTGTCTTCAATTACCTACTATATGCATGTTTGTTGCCTAATGGTAGCCAGTGGGAAAATGCATTCGCAGAATCAGCGCGGAATCCACAATAATCAGTAAGTTATTTACAACCCCCCCCCCGAAAAATATTTCTCGAAGGTAAGAGATCCTCTATGTCTTATTGTGTAAGTAAAAGACAAAAGTTATGAACGGTAACTTTTGTTATGTGGATCTAGTTTTGGTGCCATGTTCGGTACTATGGAACAGACGATGCGTTTTACGAGTGTTGGATATCAAAAAGAAGTGATAAAATGCTGAGCTCCATGGCTGTTTTATTGTCTCCGCTATGAAGTTATAGTCTTAGTTGTGTAAGGGCATATGTGTGTGTGTGTCGTTCCGTCTGTCCATGTGGACACGATAAATCAAGAATGCGTGGATCGATTGTCTTGATAGTTTGTATGTGGGTAGGTGTTGGAAAAGATAAGGTTGACTTCGAGTACGGGCTCCAGGCATCTTGTTATGGTACTGCAGTGAAACTTCCGGGTTTTGTATATTTTTCTCTGAAGATGGTACGGTCACCAAATCGATGTGATATATAAATAGCTCTTGGGATGACAAAGAAGTGTCCCCCTACCAAGTATTTCTGGAAGTGCAGGGGCGTTTTTATTTGGAAGTTAGATTCGGCATAACTCGAGATGGTATGGGTGGATTGGCGTGATTTTTACCTGTATGTAGCTCAGGTTAAGATGCACATAATTAAACAGTAATGATGTCAATTAAGACATTTGCATATGTGAATAACTAATGAGAATTATGTATATTTTGTTAATGTTGCATGATGACCATGACTTTTGACTTGTAAATACCTTAATCATATATAGTTTACCCAGCTATTGAAAAAAACCCATCTCAATTAGTATTTTATACATAAAAACAAGTAGGTAAGTTATTAAATCTTTTACAATGGATTTGGGTCTAGAGGAGCAGTATCTGCTCATACGTAATTACACAATTGACTAGAAAATCATATTTGTCTTTGGTGCCAAAAAAGGAATTTATACTTATTCGTTTCTTGGTAGTGGGGAATCTTATTTGATATGTATGATAGAGATTGAGATTACACCACCAATTTGCAAAACAAAATGAAAATAAATTTATTCCTTTGCATTGAATTCTCAGAACTTGATGCAGTTAGAAGATGCACCTAAGGTAGTTAAGGAATTTCTAAAGAGCAAAATATGCAAATCAGGACATATTTGCATAGTTGGTAAGAAAATAATTATTGGTGGAGGTAAGAGATTCTGGACCTTTTGTATTTATCATAGCATTTCTTACGACCACGTGCATAATTCCATTTAAACAATACAATTCAACATTTGTGGACAACATTTCCATACCTACCTAGAGTAATATACATACACTAGTGTCTTCGTAGGCCACATCTTACAATAACAAGTTTAGCATAGTTGTGTTCCGCTGCCCACTGATCACTGACACCGCTATTGTATACTCTTCTTTGTGAATATTGCACTGCACTTCTTTGTGAATACTGCACTAAACATGACACCAATATTATACAAATGATAACGTAAATACTTTGTAAAATCAACTATCTCAGGCACTAGAGGATTCTTTCAGCAGTGACAAGTTTTTGAAGGGTAAGAATACTAACCTCCAAATTTTCGATGACTATCAGTCCATCTTGTTCACGAAGTGGCCTAGTCTCGCGAGAACGTGGGACTAGGCCCGAGACTTGCATCGGTCTGCTGGGCCCTACCCCCGTTGCCTCCTTCCGGAGCAAGGGTAAGTATGTCTTGGGGAGCTCCCAACATTCGGTCCGGTTTAACTTGGCACCTTCCAAATGTATGTGCACCGCCTCCTTAATCTTCCTGTGTGTGTTACGAGACTCTTGGTCTATAATTTCTATAATGTCAGAGATAGGCTTGGCAGTGATGCAAGTCTCGTTCTCGCAAGACTAGGCCACTCCGTGAACAAGATGGACCGATAGTCATCAAAAATTTGGAGGATAGTATTCTTACCCTTGTAATACCCAAAAACTTGTCACTGCTGAAAGAATCCTCTAGTAACTGTATCTATACGTGACAAATGAATCTCTTCAACAACTTTCTCAGGCTATCGCATCCATTTCAGTGTCGTATCCAGACGTTTCTGCACTAACCTCAGCTTCTGTAACAATGATATCAAGTGTGTTTCCGGTGTTGTGATCTTGGGGAGTGGCGCCGTCGTTTCCGTACGCTTCGTCCTCTGGCACCGAGGTTCCTGAACCAGCACCAGCCGAGTTTCCTTCCTCAGCGTTGTAGCGTATTTGGTCGCATGCGATGTCTACGTCATGTTGAATCTCCACGCCATCTTGGATTTTCGTTTTTTCGCTCTCTTGGACAACTGTTTGGGTTTCGTCGTTTGATGACTCGCTGTCGTCGTCTTTACCATCTGGGTTGGACTCCGCTTGACTGACGGTAGATGGCAGCTCCGGCACATCATCCAGGTTGGGCTTGAGCAGCCGCATGCCCAGTACTGACGGGATGGACGGGTCGCGCCCGATGCCATTGGTGCTGTTCTGTTGGCAGCTGGAGGTCGTTACTGACACCTCGAACTCAGTTGAGCGACTTACTGCAATAGATAAGGTCTCATTCATGAGTGTTTTTGTTACATTTTTACATTACAATAACAACTAGAGTTCCACGACCTCATACCTTCGCCAAATGAGGTTACGTTTATGACTGACGAATTATAGATTTTCCCCTAATTATGCAAATAAGATCCTCATTTGAATGAATTACATCTGATTCAGTTAATCATATTCTCCACCCAATGGTAGTGGTATCTTAACAAAGAAGGCTATTCTAACATTACCGCTGCAGTATCATAACAAGCCGCCAGGGGGCTCAAAATCTAATCATTTCGAGGTCTTACCAAGACCTACCCACCTACCAAATATCAAGATAATCCATCAAAGCCTTCTCAAGTTATGCTGTTGACACACAGACACACACACAAACACACACACAGACACACGGGGACTGACTTGGAATAAAGTTATAACCATTCAAGTTCAAACACTGTCAAGGGCTCCTAAATGGACGAAAATTTGTCACCGTTCTACTTAGTCTATCTATGCAATTCCGCCGGCAGACAAGTGGTAGTTGACGGACGTCCTTGAAGTACCTACCGTGCATGCCTCGGTAGTTTCTAAGCGGTCGGAGTGGATAGGAGGAGGAAAGTGCTGTTGAATAGGTGTTTCCAGTAGTTGTCCCAGCTGCAAACAGAGTGTGTCATATATTTATTTGTTTATCATTTTTTGAAATTGTGACAGAAATACAAGGCATTCTCTGACAGCTCAGCTGACATCGGATGCCTTAACATACATATTATATAACAGGAACATTCATAATATGATAGAGTCAAATCAAAAAGAAAACTTAAGCAAACATATCACCTGGAAGAAATATCGAGAAAAACAAAAGACTCACTTGTGTTAAAAAAATGCTGGTGTCAGTTTTGACCCCACTGGACCACGCATAAACTTTCTAGGATGACTCAATCAACAATAAGCCAATCTCAGTAAAAACGTATGAGAAGTTGTAAGACATATATATATATATACAAAAAAACCTATAGGACGAATTTCGTTTTCGACAAGAAATGTCGAAATGGCACGTATTTATTTACGCCTAGGGTCAGTTTTGACCCCATACGGTGGTCTAAGGGTTAAAGATAGGATTTCATGCAGAGTCGGGACGTATACAACGAATAAGGACGAGTCCTACCATCCGGGGCCTTCTCGTAGTCAGGTCGTGATCGCAGACTCAGGGGACTTCCCTTAACGATGTTCTCCAGCAGAGTGGTGAAGGTTCTGGTGGTGAGGGAGTACAGGATGGGGTTGATAGCGCTGTTGATGGGCAGCACGAAGATCACGATCCATGCGTACATAGACCCTGAAAGAACAGTTGGGTGGACTAACGTAAAGCCCCTGTCACACATTCAGAACGTTCCTCCGAACGCCAGCCGACCAAGGTTGGCTGAATTGAAGTTCGGGAGCAGTCTAGTCAGATTTAGGCCATGCCTACCTTTCGAATTCTAGTTAACTTTGAGTCAAAGTTGACTGCCAACCACGCCCCAACCTACTCCCGAATACCAACCAACCACCAGCCGAATTCGAACCTCCCGTCCATACCCGAATGTTTTAAACAATTTGAAACATTCGGCTGGCGCAGCCGAACAGTAACCGACCTGGCCTAACATAGGCCGACCTTGCTTCCGACCTACTCCTAACCATGGTTGGGGGGGGGGGGGGGCTTGTGTTCGGGAGGCATATTCGGCTATGTGTGACAGAAGCTTAAAGTAGCTCAATGTAATTATGACATAGATATATCAAGCGTGTGTCAAATGCAGTAGAATTTGATAATACTTAGAGACGGAAAGAGTTCTCATTATTTTTCTATCTCTGACAACTGTTGGTTGAGGCTCGGTGTGTATGGACAGAAAGGAGCAATGGCATGAAAATTTTCTTACTTCTACTTCATGGCAATTTCAGACCTGGTGACAATCGATCATATCGTGAAAACCTTGACTGTATCAGATCAAAGCAGTTTGGACTGTTGTTGTGCTTCTTTTTTCTTGAGATTTTTTTTTGGAGGGGGGGGGTGATGTTTTTCTGCACATAAAGAGATATTCTAACTATTTTACCTGGTATTCGAATTCCGGCAAGAGCTATAAACTTGATTATTGTGATAGGCAGCCACACCAGCGAATCTGTCAGCACGATGAAGAAGAACCGCTTGGCGAAGGACATGTCAGTGAAGAGGGTTAAGTGAGTTGCAATCTGCTGGCGCGTGCGCTGAATGGATATAAACATGCCCACGTAGGCGGCCGCTATCACCAGCACGGAGATGAAGTTGACTCCCAGGAAGATGAAGGCGCTGTACTCCCAGCCGGTCATGTGCGGCTCGTGTAGGTGGAGTGGGAAGCAGACCCCGTTACTGCCGTAGAAGTGATCAAAGTAATACGGGATGAACAGGGGCGCCGCGGACAGGAGCAGTCCAAAGAACCAGATCAGGCAGATTGCAACAGCAGCTTGGCGGATGTTGGGTCGGTTGTCGCGGTAGGGAAACACGACACAGAGGAATCTCTCTACCGACATGTAGGTGAGTAGGAGGACGGAGACTTCTGCGGACAGCATGGCCAGGAAGCCGGTGATCTGACACCCCAGACTGTTTGTCCATGCGTGCGTGTGTCTGCGGTACACGCCACGGAACATCATGTCCTTCGTAGCGATGACAAGCAAGTAGACACCCATGATAAAATCAGACGCTGCATCAACAAAAAGAACAAGAAACCTAAGATTCCAAACCTCCGGGAAGTATATAACGCAAGATGATCACAACTATTGCTGACAATTTCAGACATCACATTAACAGCAATGTTAACGGTAACACTACAAGAAAAAAATGGGTAATATCACAATCATAATACACAATACAGGCTACCCCCCCCCCCCCTTCCTGACAGTAGTGTGGTACAGTCCATTGGTTAGCCTTTACCTGGCGTCGCGGTGAATGACCTCAGTTTAGACTGTTAACCAGCTGGTGACTATAGAAACCAAGATCGGGGCCAGACCTCCCCATTTTGAAAAATGGTAAACCCCCGCAGATTACCACATACACTTTCACAACAGCCCCGAACATAAGACAATCACACCGAGCGCTACACTGCACGGGGATGTCCTATTATTTTATTTCAACACCCTAAAAAACACAGATACAATGAAAAAAGAAACAATCAAACAAATCCACCCAACCCACTGTGAGCTACAGCTGCGAACACACAAACAAAACCAAAAACATAACCCTCCCGCGGATGGATACCTTCTTCCCCGGAGGTAAAACATTGTTGATAACGATTGAAACCTTTTTTTTCAGTCTACTAGAACTTCAACCCGATGTGTAGTAATCTATGCGACTTCGTATCACAGTACATTCGTGTATTTTCCACTTTTTCCTTTGTAATGATGGTTAAAATGACAAGTGGCCACATTTACTCACCACAGAGGTTCTTTATGAAGAGTGAATGAACTTTATTCTCCTGCTTCATTACCGTTCGACCAATCATGACCGCTGTGTTTCCCAGGCATGTAACTATGGCAATGACCCAGACGCTCATGCGCAGTACAACATTAGCCAGGAGGTCTTCAAATGACGATAACCCATCGGTTTTCGGCTGACAGTTTCGGACATGCGGGGCGAACCCACAGTAGCTGAATCTGCTAAAGTAGCTGGAAATAAATGTCGGTAATTGTAAGAATTTTATTTCATTGAGCATTTTTCACTTTGATAACCTTTTGATAGTAATGCATTCGATACGTTTTACAATAATACCATTTTTGTTGTAAAAAAAAAAGTAATTTTAAGATGACTTGTGAAAACGAAAAAGCCCAAGTACATACACAAGTGTTATTAATGTAAATCATATGTGTTACTAATGTAAATCATGTGTAATTAATGTAAATTATATGTGTTATGAATGTAAATCATATGTGATATTAATGTAAATTATTAATGCAAATCATGTTATTAATGTAAATCATGAGTTATTAATGTAGTTCATATGTGTTATTAATATAAATCATATGTGTTATTAAATCATACATGTTATTAATGTAAATTATTTCATGTGTATTTTTCTACACTTCCTAAAAAGTTATTAGAGTTGCTGATAACGGTTCCCTTCTTATTAGGCACATTGCCACGCACTGATTCTTCATTTCGTGGCAGGTTGATTTCCAACCTTGTTCGGTGATGTCAAGGATGACCTGTTCTTGGCATTACTTTACAAAAAACGCAAAAATATTATCACGGGGTACGTCTTCCCAATTTAAAGCAATATCTTGAAAATGGCTATGTATTTCAAATACTTGGGTGCCAAAAAAAAGTATCATTTACAGTCCATTTGGAATGATTAGTGTGAAAAACCCTGGAAAGAAAGTGCAAACCTATGCCACTACGAGTTCATAATCATGTAGAATTTTAAGCAAACCGTTTATAAAATGTTTAAAAGTGCAAAAGAGCATTTGTAAAATCCGCAGCAGTACATTACATTCTACGGTATCAAAGTAGAACGATTTTTGGAGTGTTGTAACATGCCAGTGGTCACAAATGGACCATAATAAGTAAATAAGATTTTATTGGTTGTAGTCGCTGTGGCATGGTAATAGAATTATCGTCAATTTCCTATGGTACACAATCGCCACTGAAGGGTAGGGTTAGGGATAAGTAATATTTAATTACATGTGATTCAGCGATGTAAGATCTTTAAACATCCGACGGCTGATGTTCTTGAACTTTATTCCTCTTAGGTCCCTGAAACAAAATGAGGACACAATCACTGCAAGAAATCTTTAAGCATATATTAAAGCTTGCGTAAAAAAAAACTTTCATTGGAACAATCTCCCCCTCCACCTAATAAGTACCACGTCAATGATTAGCCTTAAACGCAATCTCAATGATCACCTACTTCTCTTCCCCACCCCTATTTGACATTTTATATTAAGTTAAAGTCCCATTGGATTATTTTATAAGTTTGCATCTTCGTTATAAGTAAGAACCTAATGCAAAAATCGCATTTACAACATTATTGAAATGTTGCTGTTATATCCGTTTGCTCTAATATTTGTACTTAAATAGAACCTTTATGTCTCATTTCAGGTGTTACGATACCGATATTAATTAGCGTTACTTATTAATTATTTGTTCTTATCTAATAATTATTATTATTATTATATGTTGTTAAATATCATTAGCACTATTTGATAAATTACTGTAATAATAATGTGCCATACAATTAATGTTGTCAGGGAAAGATCCCAGACTGGCTATAACGGCTTTTTGTCTTCCCCTCGCATATATTCATTTGTTATGTTATGTTTATTTTATTACTTTTATTATATGCTAATAAACAAACAAGGGACGTCCGGACACGCGGGTGAAGAAACAGAACTGCTTAAGTTGCTGAAAATAAACGTCGGTAATAGTAAGAATTTTATTTCATTGAGCATGTTTAACTTTGATAACCGTTTTATAGTAATTCATTCGATGTGGTTTACAATAACGCCATTCTGTTGCCATAAAAAAGTTTATGCATGCTTTAATGTATACGTAAAAAATAGCTTTTAGGTTGTTGATAAACAGCAAAAGATCATGTTTACCTAGGAAGCATACCATACCACCATACCACATTGTGCATTTAATGATTCTATAACGATATTCACGACCATTTCTGCTTATTTAAAATTAAATAAATTCTCTTTCGCATGAAGTGTATTCAGCTACGTAACGGCCTGCAGTACTACATTTCCCTGGCAGGTGCGGTGATACAATAGACATTGCTCTTAATATCCATGACATCGTAACGTAGACGGAATACATGTTGCAAATGTGGCAAATCTATAGTACATTTGGAAATCCTAAAGAGTGTGAAATGCGGAACTGCTGTACTTACAGTGATGTCAGGTTTCGGAGTCCATCAAATATACCTTCTTGGAGTTCCGAGAAAGGATTGTAGGAAAGGTTTCTAAAACGGGAAGATTACAAGTTATTGATTTGTATGTGCAGGTCCATGTCCATTACACTGCACGAAAAGTTGAATTTACCAATGGTAGTAAATGCCGGTAAAATCGGGTAATGTTTACTTTGTGAACAGTACTGGACTTTACAATGATAGTAAATAAACATCAAGTCCGGCAATTTCGGACTTAACAATGGTAGTAATAAAATTATTTGGCTTTCATTTACAAATGTGATACCATTGTAAAGCCCAGTACTGTTTAGAAAGTAAACATTAGGCGACTTTACTGGCATTTACTGCCATTAGTATACCCAACTTTTCGTGCAGTGCTAAAGTAGCATACTGTAACATTTTTGCAAAAAAATTGAAATATTGTAATTGAAAAAACTTCGTATGATGTAATTCACTTCTAATTTTCAACATATTTGTATTATTATCTCACATTTCTGACATTTATGGTTGGCGCTATAACAGCCCACACGAGGCGCACTCAGTGTGTGGTACCAACACAAACTACCAGAATGTAAACAAACAGCTGTGTTTCCAACTTTTGAATATACTCGTAATGTGTCATATCCACTTCCTGAATGGCACTTATTTTCTATGGAGTAGGGTTGATTCAACTTACATTGTAAAAGAAAAATGACCAGGAAATTGACTTTTTGTATCGTCCTAATGTTACATGATTTTGTACCCTTAAGTACCTTTGATTCCAATCATACAATATGAAAAAGGCACTAGAACAGTGGGGATTTGTACTCAGTATTATACTTACAGGTGATCTAGATGTCCAAGACTTCTGAAAAAATCACTTCGAAGACTACTGATCTTGTTCCCAGCAAGCGATCTGCGGCGGCATAGCCATATTCGATTAATATCACATCATGCGGAAATAGATCAAGAAAATCATTTAACTTAGTAAAGTTACTAACTAAAAATATTTTTTTAAACAAATCTGTAGGATGTTGCAGAGAGATGTCCACGTAACAATACTGTGAATGCTATTCGCATTGTCTACTTATACATGTGAGTGAGTGAGTGAGTGAGTGAGTGAGTGAGTGAGAGAGTGAGTGAGTGAGTGAGTGAGTGAATGAGTGAGTGAGTGAGTGAGTGAGTGAGTGAGCGAGCGAAGCACTTACAAGTCTGCCAGGCTGAACATTTGGTCGAAAACTCCTTTCTCCACCATGACAATGTTGTTGTGGTCAATTTCCCTGTAATGAAAAAAAAGACTGCTAAAACTGACTGCAAAAGGCACCATATATCTATCACTTGCTAGTTGCGTACATCCTATCGATACATGAACATAAACTGAAATGATACCGGTACAAGTGGTGGTAATAGAAAAGCAGTCAGTTCCATACTTGCGTGTTACACAGTTGAACATGTAAACCCAGCAATATATGATATTGTAATACTAATTAAAAACTTTATACCCAAACACTTTTAGTCTATTCTATTCACCATAAACCTATTTTTAGTTTAGATTTATGAGCTAAGAAATAAAGAAACGGCAAGGAAGACACGGTCTTTTTTTAGTCTTTTTGTTTGATACTTTTACCAAATGTATAATGTATTAGAACCAGATCCAGTCCCAGAACCAGATCCAGTCCCAGTCCCTGGCCACCTTCGTCTCGAGGGTGTCCAGTTTTACCTAAATCTGTCTCGCTGGTGACCTTCGACCCCGACACATGTCAATTATTGCCGATGTCACGGCAGTTGGACATTAAGAACCAGAACCTATTTGCAATGTAACAACTAGGAAGATAAGGAATTTCTTAAACTATTGGGACCAAAATATGAGCATTTTGAAGTTGATTCAGAACCTGACGTTTTTTGCAAACCAGTCACAAATGAAGCGGGATAATCAAAGAACCTGTTGATTAAATTGGTGTGCCTTATGGAAAAAGGTCATGACCTCCTACAAACATTAAGACAGAGGAAAAGTTTGGTAATTACTTACAGAAATCTTAGATGCTCACACCCAATAAAGGCATTTCGTCGAAGAATCTCTATCCGGTTCCCTTGGAGAAACCTGTGATTAGAAAATAAAAACGGTTAGACCATTGCTGAGGCAAAACAATTTTATCCTGATGCTTTTGTTCATTGCTACTTCAAATCATTGTTTCGCATTTAAGACAGCACATTTCATACATATCAAGGAATACAATGTTTTTGACAGATTGTCCTAGTGGAGCACCAAAGATACTAACCATAGACAATCCAAATGTTAAAGACTAATGATCGCTTTTAAGAAATAAAAACAAACGAATTCTTAAGATTATGTCTGGATTTTAAGACGATATATGATAAGGTGCACCAAAACTTACAGGAGTTCAAGTGAAGGAAGGTCTTCACATATATGCCCGGCTTGCAATTCGATGATGCGGTTTTCAATAAGTGACCTGCAGGAGAGAAGGACCTGGCCACTCTCAGAGATGCAACCAATGGCACAAAAATTATCTAATGACATGATCTGAAGAAGTATCACTTACAAAATTGCAATAACGGTGGTATTAGCCTTTGTACTAGCCTTCGGTTAGTCGGGTAGCGAATAACTCAAATCAACCATGCTGGAGATGGGTTGTGGATGGGGAGGGGGGCTCAGTACATGCAGCTACTGAGACAATTTGTGTCAATCTGCCCCGGTGAGATGTTAACCCTTGTCCCGCTGACATCTTTTACATCATATTTTTTTAATGATTTTATTTCTTAATCAGGTCATTGACCCTTTGCTTCTTTTGCGCTGCTGTTTCCTAATTACTTGCGTTTTGCTGCGGTGCGGTGCGATGCGTTCATATGAAAAATACCTGCAACCCGTACATATACAGGGCCCTATATGGGTGGTACTGTATGTGCAACACATGTATACATGGGCCCAGCAGGACAAGGTTAATACTTACAGCAAGGACAGGGCTGTCATTCCGGAGAAAGCACCACGGCTGAATGACGTCAAACGATTTCTCTCCAGATAGCTGCAAACCAGTTAGAACTGAATGAACTTTATTGCTCGATAATCGTACATGGTAAATTGTAAAACAACAATACTACAAAGCTAAACTATCTTGCAATCATATACTACAAAATATTATCGATAATTAACAATATATGCGTTACAATGTAGTTATGTATAGATGATTTGGTCTCGCTTTTGGAATGAAGTATAAAGAAATCGATCTATATGGGAGTTGGACATGACAATCGAATATGGGAGTTGGACATGACAACAATACATGGAAGGCATTTTTTTGTATACCAGATAGGGTAAATTTTGTCTTAGTAGTATCGTCTGAAACAGTCTCTCTTTTTATTATAAGTAGGACAAGTCATTACGAAATTAAATTCATATTCAATATTTTCATAACATGTGGGGCACAGTCTCTGAGTGACTGGTGTGTTGTCGTGTCAACGTTTTCAAGTTCAAGACAATGCGCGCTGATTCTCAGTTTTGTTATGCTAATTACAAACGGTTTATTATGAATTGATGTGAGATATTCTTCCATGCCAAAGTGCCTTCTGATTTTAGAATATGTCGTGTTTCTACTAGTATTTCGAAGTTGTTCCATTTAGCCAGAAAGAAAGTTTGTCTTTCAACAGTTCTTTAAATGTCTTGAAAACCCATGTCTGCATAATATATCCTAAACGTGAGTAGACCAGTCATGTTCTTCTTCGACTGAATTGTTGCCTTATTTATGAGGTGGCATATTATATCAACCATACGAAAAAAACCGTTATGAAATCCCAGATATTTGTTTAGTATTTCGTTCTACCTCGAGCCTTATGAACAGCTGCAGCAAAAGATTCAGCCGAATAGTAGCGCTATTGATAATGGCATGATTGCAGCCAGCTCAGCAACATAAGGCAACATTAGTTTTTGATAGCGTGCTCTCATGCTCAGTGAATCATTGCGCGCAATTGCCTATCATTGGACTATTTACACATGGTAAAAATACACAAAACCTGGGAGTGATTAGCTTTGGCGGCTGCCTAGCGGCTTTCCTAGGTACTGCAGCGGAACTTCAGGTTTTGATATCTCCTGTTCTAGGGATGCTATGGTTATGAATTAGCAGTGATAGATAGCTACTAGATAGCAGGACTACTCACAGCCATTCGAGTCTATGCAGATCTTGAAACGTTCCTTCGGCTATCGTCTCCAATTCGTTGTCGTGCAGAAAGCTGTTCGTTTACAGGATGTATTGGTAGTAAGAAAACAAGCCCGTCTTTAATTTAGTAAAATATGGATCTACCCTATTCTATGCAGACAAAACATCTATCCTCACTGTCTGCACAGTAACCCAAAACATTAGAGTGGCTCCCATGAGCCTTGTTTTGTGGTAAACACGAAGTAAATATTAAACAAAATAGCCCAAGACTCTAGAGCGTACATCACTCATGAAAATTTCAAAGACGTTTTAACGAAAATCTGTCAGTGAGCATGTGGTATGGAAATGCCAACGTTACAAACAAACTTACAGTCTGGTCAGGTTGAATAAACCCGAGAACGATTGAGGATCGAGAACCGCCAGTCCGTTCCTTCCGAGATTTCTAGAGATTTGTCAGTCGATAAAGAAGAAAGGAGCAATGAATGAGGCCACGAAAGCACGTTCATGCCATGTATTTATCAGGGTAGAGACTCTGACCTGATATAATCGGCGATTCTACCGGCAAAGAGTATGAGGTCTATTGCTATAACTTAACATTGCCCATCATATCCTATAAGTTAAACATTCAATCACATTTCTGGTAGCTACTGATATCATCTAAATAGTCTGTGCTTGCCATTAAAACTACATGTCTTCTAATGTTGTACATGAATGATGCAGAACAGAGAGAGGAGGGAGGGATAGAGACTCCGATTCTACCAGATCGGAGTCTCTATCCCTCCCTCCTCTCTCTCTCTCTCTCTCACGCACACATACAACACACACACACATACACACACACACACACACACACACACACACACACACACACACACACACACACACACACACACACACACACACACACACACACACACACACACACACACACCACGAGTAAGCACGTTGTTGCTCACATAAACCTTACTTACAGGTATGTCAACATCGTGTACTTGATGAATGAGAAGTCTGGTAGCCGTTTTATATTGTTGTCTTGTAAATATCTGCAACATACATTAAAGAAATTAAAAGGGCAGACATTTGATCGTGAGCAAATTTTACTCCATATTTTACTCCATCGGGCTCCCCATAAAAATAGATCGTTACACGTAGAACATTTCAAAATAACTTCTGCTCAAAAGTGACCTATTGCCAAGTCATCACTGTTTGAAATGGAGCCTTGCAAATTTGACCCTAAATAAAGCAACGGTTCCCATATTCAAGTGTAGAATTTTCCAGCCGCACCTCATATAAAATGGGCTAGTCCAAAAATTTTACACAAAAACTGACTTTCATAATCTCCTGTCCGAAATTGAATAAAAAGAATCTTCCTCTTTAAGAATGGACTATTCCGGCGAACCCCATGTCATGGACTAGTCCGAATACACTTTCACATATACATTTACATGATCAACTAACTCCAAAGTTGACTATTTTTTTTAATTCAAACAAGACATGGTGACGGCAAACTCAAGTTTTATCAACTTATCTTTATGCCACCACCAACGCGACAATACTCATTTTCACAGACAATACTGACAATACTCATTTTCACCTGAGTTACATGAGGAAAGTTGTATTTCAAACAATGCCCCGCTCCTCAAGAATGGACTCCAAATTTTTTTCATTATTATTCTAGTCCAAAATGTAAGCTTACAGTCTGGTGACGTTGTAGGAAATATCGTCTGGAACCGATGACAGGTTCTGTCCGGCACAGCTAACATTTGTTCCCTCCGTACACGTGCACACCTCCGGGATATCCGGCAACTCTAACAGGGAATAGGTAACAAACAGTTAACAGGTAAAATCCGTATACCATAGTTTTTGGATAAATACCTGTTCAACTACAGATTCCGTTAGTCACTGAAGAAAAGTAGTGGATGCTACTTGAAACGTCTGGCAGTTTTCAAACTACATGTATGTCCAGTTGCTTTAGTAACTGTTTTCTTCTGTACGTAGACCATCTGGCGGACAGTATGTATCAATGCTACTATCACTACGCGAAAGTTGTATTTACCAATGGTAGAAATTGCTAGTGAAGTCGGGTAATGTTTACCTTATAGACAGTACCGGACTTAACAATGGTAGTAAATGAATTTCAAGTCTGCTATAATGCTAGTAAGTCTGACATAATGCTAGTAAAAAAAATCACCAGAATTGACTCTTTTATTTACTACCATTGTATAGTCCGGCAGACCGGCACTGTTCAAAAAGTTAACATTACCCTACTTTACTGGCATTTACTACCATTGATAAATCTAACTTTTCGTGAAGTAATGCTACGATAGGAGAAAAACGTTACCTAGGCAGTGTTACTCATATAACAAGCTACCCCAGCGATTGCTGCCATATAGACACTTGAGTGGTGTTTTACATAAAATCAAGAACTATCTTTTGTATTTCAGTAACGATTGAATAAACGTCAAACTGTTTATTAATCCATAGCTGTCTTTGAAGGATACGAGATCAAAGCTTCAGGAACTATTTGCTATGTATTCATGTATACATTCCATATTGGGGAGGATAATCCTTGAACGGTTCATTACAAACGGTTCATTAATGAGCCCGATTATCACAACTATAGTGTGTGTCAAGAATAAGCTGTTGGATTCAAAATAAAACTGTCCACAGCCTAACAGGGGTGTATCTTTTGGGCCATAACTATTCAGTGGGATCGCGTTATATTATTGAATTGTTTAAGGAATGGATTTGGTTTAAGTATTAGATAAAGTGCGAAAGAAAGACTTTACAGACCATAGATACAGCAGAGGGTGGGGGGCATGGTTTAGTTTGTATATTAAGAAGATCAAGGAGTAACGACGAGAAATAAAGCGAGCAACCTACGGAAATACAGAGTTTCAGAAATGGGTAAAGTGTCATAGGGTTAACTTTGCTATTGTGTTTCATACCACTGTGGGTTAATATAAACAGTCCTTTGAGCAGCGCTCCGTCATTTGCTTAAATCATTTGCTTTATTTATGTTAATTATCTTGTTAGTTTCTTTTACGTAGTAACGCCACAAATTTGAAGACGAATTGTTTACTTTCATTTCGTATGCTTATGGAACTAGATTACGTATTTAATCAAGTTATTTCTGTATCATGATCTGATTTCTTGTTAATGTAATTATATTTTAATTATGTAACAATATCACATCAATTATTTCGTTTGCGGAAGGCCCGCAAAAAACCACATAGGTTTCAGACCTCCATGGTATATTGTTCATCTTTTATTACCTATTTCATTATCTATTTCATTATCATGATGTCAATTCTTATGTATATGTGCAAAATAAACAATAAACAATAAAACAAAAGCCTTATGCATGTTTTGTGATGACATTCTGGATCCCGCCTTTTCCCATGAGTGGCTCAATCAATGTAAGGGTAATATATATCACAACGTAAATGCACATGAACTGAATTGTGTTATTGTAAATTCTTTCCCCTGGGTCTAATTAGGATTCCCTGTCACCATGAAATCAGTCGTCACAGCCTCCAACACCACGGTAACAGAGAGTGTTCAGTCTGATTTATATTTCAGTGGTTTACGCTAGAACATAAATCAAGGGGATTAGGATGTTCCAAATTCTCCGGACTTAGCAGTGTTGGCAATCAATCAAGCTTCTTAGTGCCTGACAAGTTTAACCCTATTTAAAGTGAGTGTGTTTTGGTACTCCTGGGACGGACTTGTCTGTAGCAATGCGATAGATGTTTGAGAACAGAAATCTCCATACATATCACCTATCATTGCTCAAAGCGGAATTATTAAATGGTGACACACAGCCTTCTTACAAACATTTGGCAGAATATGCAATATGCAACGGGACCCTGGTTATTCTCTCCAATGGCCAACCGAAATCTCTCGCCAATTGCTATCTAACAGAGGTCACGCTATTTCTGATAGTTTTGAAGGATGTAGTTAGGGGAAATGATAGATGATACAGGCATCTGAGTGTAACCTCTATGCATGAAATCCATTATTCAACCACAAAGCCAGCATTTATGAACGAGTGCAGGATAATTCACTGCCATTCCAGCCCTGGGCGAAACAATTTAGTCCAAAGTAATCACTATGCAAACGCAAACATTTTAAACTTTATTGAAACAAAAAAGTACAGCGACTTTTGTACGATCTATAACTAAACATACAGGCAAACACGTGGATACAAAAGAATTAACTTACGTAAGAAACTTTGAATAAATCAACATGTTGAGTTTGGCATATGACATAAGCTACTTGTTCTAAGGTCTATATATTCTTTGATATATTTACCTATGTGTACACAGTAAGGGTTGTCTCCATCTAGAATGTAGTTGAATTTTATAGAAAATACGATATGCAACGGGATCGCGGTTATTCTTTCCTATCTCCAACCAAAACCCCTGCCAATTGCTATGTAAGAGAGGCCGTACTATTTCTACCAGAATACTTTGAGAATAGAAATCTCCATACATGTCTACTAGCTCGAAACGGAATCATCAATGGTGACATCTCTCCAATAGGAAAGCTTCCTCACAACGGAAATTTTGCAACGGAACCGTGCGTGGTTATTCTTTGCAATTTCCATCCAATTTAGGACGTAGGTCCCAGATGTAGGCATAGATGTAATTCAGAATCAGTCATCCAAGCGGCATGCACACTCCAGATATCAAGGTGCTCAAGATCAACAACATATACTTGAGAGGGCCTCAGAAACATTGTATTTTATATGGCGACCGAATTACGAGAGATCGAAAACAAGATTTTCAAAGTCAATTTTCATTCTTTTCATCCTATAGCATACTGACATCAGTGAAGCAAAAATGCGATGTCGCTGGCGGTTGCTCGTTTCTTAGGCTGGTTTATCTATTTATTGGTGGTTCCGAAAAATTAAGGAATTCTTTACGTAGCTTGTTTGGGAGCTATTCCATACGATTCTAGTATGAAATGATGACGGCAATGTGCTACGAAATGGCAGTAAATGTCAATATCAGATTTTCTCATTCAGAATATGGTTTGTTTTGCCGTCCTGAAATTGCATGGGGTGCCTTTAAGAGAAATCCGTTTTTTGATGGTGGGAAGGCTTCCCAAATCTTTACAGGTATCCAATATATTCTTCCGCGCGTTTCTTGTATAAGAAAAGCGATAGCAGTAAATGCAGATTTACTCACCACACCAGTCAGTGTAAAACGGCAGATCTTCATCACCAAATGGATAGATGTAAAAAGCCTCGTCAAAGATGTCTCCTCCACCCGTGTTGTCACCTAAAGTGTAAACAGAATATCATTTTGTTTTGTACTATTTTTCGAACCATCATGTGACCATAGAACATTGCACAAAGAATATCGACTATATGCACAGACTATTTCGCTATGGGAGAGTTGCATTCTGTCTGCAAGTCATTCAGGAAATTTCCTTTAAAGGTGGCATTATATAATATTTTTGCATGCACAAAAAATTAAGATATTTTAAATGAAAAAAAATCTTCGTGTGATTGTACTTTACTTCAACATAAATAAAAGTCAAGTTGGGTAATGTCGGACTTGACAATGGCAGTAAATGGAATTACCGGCTTTCACTTTTATTTACTTTCATTGTAATGCACGGTACTGTTTACGAAGTAAACATTACCCGACTTTACTGACATTTACTGCCATTGGTAAATCTAACTTTTCGTGCAGTGTGTTGCTTTGTCAGAAACATACACTGCACGAAATCATATCTTTAAACATATCTTAAAGCTCGCATAAAGGTACACGTGGGTGAAGAAACGCAACCTTTAAGGATGCTTATGTATACGTATACGTAAAGGATAGATTTTGGGCTGTGATATGCCGTGATGGAAAACAACATACAGGCGTAACACAGCCAGGATAAACCTCTCCACACGATCGATGTCCGCCTGCAGACATTCATTAAGTTCCACTTAGCAGATCGTTAATCATGCGCCGTTACATAAGACTTCTGACATTGTAACTGATAACAGTTGTCGACAAGGAACGGTTCTCACGGAAGAAGGTGTCAGGTGTGTATACATAGCTCATATTTCTTTTCTCTCAATATGCAACCCATCCGTCAAATACAGTCACCAAAAAAGTTGCCAATCGGCATCTGGTTTCCGCCTTGAAGTGTTGATGTTTTAACGATCATATTTCTTCATGGCAAATAAACGTCGTTGACCAATGAACTGCTGCATAACAGCATTCTTTTAACTGCATAACTGCAATCTTTGCATTATCCTTGTCTTTACTTGTTTAACTTCTGTTTCCTTTGGACTTTCGCAAAATTTGTCTTCACTTATTTGCATATTAATCAATAGTTTGTGCTTATAAACCTGCAATTCTCCTGCAGTATCTTAGTGTCACTGACGAAAGGTAGTAGATGCTACCTGAAACTACTGACCGTTTCCAAAACAATATACAGTTGCTTGAGTTACAGTTTTTTGGCATATCTTATCACCTGGATGTCTAACCTTCACCGATGCATTCTTTTAACTTAGCGCTTTGCTATGTAATTTTTCAACCCAATATTTTTGATTCAAGGCACAGTGGAAAGTAGTTTAATATTGACAGATTGTGACCTTTAGGTCGTATTTAACTCACCCCAAATACTTTTAAAAAATCGCCATAGTGCCGCCTAGGCTATTATGTCGGTCGTAATCTCTAAAATGGAAATCCTTTGCCTAAGAAATATATAGCATAATTCGAAAATCACCAAAGCCTGCCATGTAGGGAAGTGATAGTGGTAAAGACGTTATACTTCAGTGGATTTGTGTTTCCTCGCTAGCGATTTAATGACTGCTACTGGTACTACGCTCATATATTCTATGAAAATTCGTGAAAATCCATCGCTCCTTTCTTGTCCGTTTTGAAAGATTTCGCCAGAAACCTCCCTGGATATCAACGAAGTACGACAAACCTGTCTTCGTAAAAAGGTGCCATTTTGACAATTTCAATGAATTAGATCTATGAATCTACTTTTTTTCCTTTTCACGGTCACAGACATGTCAGGCGGCCGCGGGCTCCAGTTTTGTTGCATTACAGTGGCTGTTCACAACAACCGTGCTTTACTTCACTTGCCTTGCTTTGCTTAATATATAAACTTTAAGATAAAGACATTAATTATTTGAGACACACAAGAAACAAAACAGCTAATATTCATTGTAAAAGTGTTTGTACAGGATCAAAACTGGTAAAAAATATCTAAAATTCTAAAACTTTTGCTAAAGACCTCGCAAATTTTTAGTCGTGTGCAATTTTGCTTGAAGAGTTGCTATCTTCATTCAAATCACCTTTCTGGTACCGGTGCCTGTGCGGGTGCAAATAATATATTGATAATGGTACCGTGAAAAACATTACATAACAGGTGCGGATCTTCCATGATCTTATCTCCGGTTTACTTTTGCCCTTCAAGAAGTTAATGGGAGCTTTATTGACTTAAAGCACAGGCGGATTTGTACGTGACGAGCGTAAAGGGTTTAGCTCCAAGGTTGGTGAATCTGACAAAACTGGATATAGGATATGGTTTGTAATTAGTGGCTGAAAATGGCCCCAAGATACCTTAAATTAATAAAATAATTTCAAAGGTCTGTACAGAAAAATAAAATGAAAAGTCAGGGGATATTTGTCCATTCTGCCTTTCTACCGAATCTCAGGTCATTTGGCCCCAAAATGAAGAATTTAATCTATTCAACGAAATTACAAATGGTAAAAGAAGAAGGAGGGGGGGGGGGCGAGAAGAAACATGACAAAAGACAATATTAGCTATATAAACATATTCTCATTAATACCTATGGATGAGAATGTGTTTATACCATCATTCATGTGGTATAAAGTGAAACATAGCAATATATTTCATCCATAAATAGTAAGGCGTGAGATATAAAGAACAAGAAGTTGAAACGATGTTGGATCACACGTAAACAACTAAACATCTAGGGAGTAAGGAACTAGGAACTAAGCTGATGCGTAACACCGGCTATACTGATACAGAATAAGCACATAATATAGTCTTACTGCACACGGTTTCATCCTCGTCATATCCATTGTCACAGTGTGTGATGTTGTCACACCATAAGTGCTGGTCCAGGCAGGTATTGTAGTAGTCTTCACATGAACTCTGACCTGGGGGGCAAAGGCCATCAGCACCTGGGGAACAAGTACAAACAAAATTCCAAAGGTCAGTGGTGTTTTTGTTTTTTTTATTCACATATCTTTAATGAGTATTGGGCAGGAAGCACAGTTGCTTATATGACGCCTTCTACTCAAAAACACAAATATAAAAACAAGAGTAAAACATAATGACAAAATACATACATAATTACAAAGTGGGTAAAAGAGAATGAGTACAAACAAGACAAGTTGATGATCTATCAATTACGAGAATCTACCTGTACAGTAAATAAAGGTTTGAACTAATAGATGCCGAAGATATTACAGTTTTGTGGATGTGAGAGTGACGTGGACCCTCGTAGCAGTAAAGAATATAAGGTACTGTCATTGAGATGCAGTAGCTCTACTATATTGGAAACAGATAATAACAGAGTACTTCTCTGACTGGTATTTATACATTTCATTGTCTTTTTTAGAGTTTATATCTTTGATTTACTTTATGTATAATGATAGACTTCACTCCATGGTCTTTGCTATGCGTCAAATAGAAATTTTCTCTGATGTTTCATTTACTTCAATTGGCATTTCGGAACAACCTTCCAAGATGGTCGCATGTTTGGCGACGTTACAGGGACGAGCCTGTCCAGTTTAAAGGATTCTAGAAATTTTCTGGAAATTCTACTTAGTCGACAGAATATTTGTCGCTAATATTTCTTGTAGGGATTGGCGGATCGTCGTGATTTTGGTACGTGATTATCGACACAATTAAATGTCAAATATGGCAAATCATACAAATCAGGATCTAAGTTGCATAATTAATGACGAAAGTGCATTATGATACTTTATTGGTTAATGTAGGGATTCCATACTGTATTTGCAAGACTTTAAGCGAAAACAATATAAGACATAAATCATACAAATCAAGGTCTCTCCATCTGTGTATGTGGTGTGCACGTGTGTACGTGTGTGTGTACGTGTGTGTGTGTGTGTGTGTGTGTGTGTGTGTGTGTGTGTGTGTGTGTGTGTGTGACTGTGTGTGTGTGTGTGTGTGTGTGTGTGTGTGTGACTGTGTGTGTGTGTGTAATAACTGTGTATTCTTATCAGTGCCGAGCAATTAATAATTCACAAACCTGATTCTAGGTAAAGTAAAGAGAACTAACAGACCCGACATAGACAACTTTCAGTGTTCCCTAACTTCCCTACCTACACTTCAGCTGAAGAAGTTATGTCTCATTCCTATCAAGGATAGCACTGGTCAAGAGCACGTCGGGAGAACGCACGAAACCCAAAATGTATTGTGCATAACACTTCGGCAGAACGTCTCGTTCAAAGTTGTATTCGGGTATTTAAAGAAGACATCCCGTCTATATTTTTTGAATGTTGTGTTGAGAAAGATATCGTCTGCAACGGGCAAAATTCTGATGCAACGTTGACCAAACATCCAAAGAAAGCCATGAAAAATGCGGGCTTCCGGCAGGCACAGTACATTCTACATTGCTTTGGTCAAGCAATGTCGGCTGTGAAGTATGACTGCTTAGCCACACCAGCTCTCAAGTATATCGGCACAAAGACTATCACGTTACAAGATTGCGCGAATGGCGTTGTCCCTGCTGTTACTTTTTAACAATGATTCCATACGATGGACGAGTATAATACCGTAAGTGCGCGCCTTGGTACCGCTCTGCGTAGCCGACTAGATTCCCCACGCAGAAGACATTTTGTCTCGAGATAACAGTTTTTCAAGAAGACATAACTTCTTTGTGACTATACTTTTCAGGAGATTGCCATCTACAGTAGAGACTACTATTTATGCTTGTCAAAGAAACAGACATTTGGATGCGCTTGCTGCATTTCAGAGATAGCCAAAGGGTGGTGTTTGGGCTGAGAGTTAAGGATAGTCATGAATCTCACAAACGTGAGATAAAGAGCACAGACATGTTACTGCTGCTGTAGAATGCCAAGTGGATCCCCTTGACAAAAACGGCTATTGCTTTGTAAATATGGGACCCATATCTCAGAAAACTACCACAATAGATAGAAAACTTGAATTTTCCCCCTAGAACAATTAGATACCACATGGGGGACTTAAGGTTGTGATAGCCTGCAATGGTTGCATCAATTCAGTAACTTTTTAACACCTCAGTGCATTCAATTATTTGTGGTAATATTTCATCCATACCATGCATGGTATGGATGAAATATATTGTTTTTACTCGTGTTTCTTCTCCTCCTGCCATTTGATAAATGTGATTCAACTTGTTTATGTATAGCCAAATGATCTGGCATTTGGTGTGGAGGTCAAACACCCCAGGTTTTTTTTCGTTTTTCTTTTATACAGGCTACCAGCTGGTAATTTTGGAGTTTATCAGCCTTAAAATTCACTAAAACTGTCAAAGCATAGGACTTCCATACTTGGCATAAGTGCTTTTAGTTTACGTATTATAAAGGGATGATGGAGTATGATTTGCGGTAAGTAACAGCTTCAGCATTTTGCATACTTATTATTCCCGATAGTAATGATTAAATCTGTCTTGTTGATATTCAGCAATATTTGTATTCAAGCATGAAGCATTTAATTGTTGATTTCCAATCAGTTTAACAATACTATAAGGAAATAAGAGTCAAGAAGATCATCACCATAGATAAGAAATAGAAGTGTCGATGGAGAACATTACAGCAGATCAAAAACTAGTTAAGCCCCTGTCACACATTCAGAACCTTACACCAAACACCAGCCGGCCAAGGTTGGCTGAAATTTGGGAGCAGTCTGAGCAGGCCACGGCTACCTTTCTATACGAATCAAATATGAGTTAAAGTTGAGTCAAATGTGACTGTCAACCACGCTCCGACCTACTCTTGAACACCAGTCAGGAATAATTCGCGTTTTGGAATACAACATGCATGTCACTTTGTGCTATTCCAAATCATGTATTGGAATTGAACACGTTTTGGAATGCAACAGTCACCTTAGCTTATATTTGCTTGATCTACATGAAGTGTTTGCTGTAGCAGGATGAATTCCTAACTGTTGAGGTGGACTAGGAAACTGTGCGCCTCCGATACATCTGGTCACTTTTCCCTGCTACATGCAAGCACACCCACATTGGGTGTCACTGGAAGTCAGGCCAAAATGTCCAGACTACGGTTGATGTACAAAATGACTAATAAACTGGTGGAGGTACGAACTAGTCAGTACATAATACTAGCTCAGAAAAGAACAAGAAATAGTCATGCCTTCAAGTACCAGAGCTATCAACCAAGGATTGACGTGTTCAAAAATTCGTTTTTTTTTCCTTAGAACTATCGTAAAGTGGAACTCGCTGCCACCAACGCTAGGTGTAACAAATAGTTTAGTGCACATGTAATATAGCCAACTGCCGCCGCGCCGCGTGCCTGCGAAGCTGGTGTGTTACGCCGAGGGGCGGTTATACCGACTATACAGATACAGAATACAGATACAGAAGTACTTTGCTGATATACTTGGACATCCTGTCGAAACTTCCCTTTGCTGACATTTGTGCTGCTGCATTAACAAAAGATCAGAAGTTTCTATGACTGCATATCCGTGCTCCGTGATGCACAGAGCACTTTATCACACCACAAGACTACTTCATTATGTACCTTTTGAGTGCTACTGCCGGTAATGCGATAACGGAGGAAAAGTTAGTAGGCAGACTTGAAGGAGCCTACCTGCTGTTCTGCAGAAACTAAGCTGCGCTTTCTGATAGTCTGAACGTGGATAGCTTGTTGAAACCGACAACGTAAACGCATCTTTCATCAACTATGTAAGACACTCGACATACGTGCAACTAAACGATAAACTAAGAAAAACAGGAGTAAACATTATCTGGAATGGAAGTATTCCATTATGTAGAAACACCTAACACAGGGCAAGATGGGACGTTGAGAGGGAGACCCCGTGTTTGAGGAGATTTCACAATGCATTTGATTCCCCGCGTTTGCACACTCTCCAGCCTTTTTATTAGTTCTAGCGTGTGAGGAGACTATACCATAGAATAATATTCCAATTTACTTCGGACAAGGGACATATAATTATTGGGTGGGCCGGCTACTCTCTCCTTGCACTGCCAATGGCTGAATTGTGAGGAGCTTACAGTTGGTGGGGCTCTATCGCAAAGGTCTGGAGCGGCTGCCATTCGGCGCTAACTCAGGTGACCTCAATACGTACCCCTGGTGCGGCCATTGGACTGTAAGGTTTGAACCACTCACACCGGGAAAGGCCCCTACTCTTTTCAATACGTATGATGGGTTCTTTATCATATACTCGGCCGCCATTTTCTAATTCAAGCAAACCCAGCACTTAGTTTCCAGAAAGTCTAGAATCTCCGATTTTGTTTTTCCTGCTGGATGACGTGGCATTAAACGTTTGTTTCTCGTTTGTCTCGTGAAATCGTTACTACTAATCATTCTACTCTTCGATTTAAACGAAATTTTATGTGTAGCCAGGTTGGAATTGATGTGTTCTAGACGACGCCAGTGGGAACACAGGCCCTTTACGTTAATGCTTGGCCATAAACATTGTTTTATAGCAAAAATGCACGGAATATTATAACATACAATCCAAATATAATACATGGAGTAGGGAATTTCCCAAGTAGCCTTCCTAACCCCTGCTTCGCCTATTGAGACAGTTAGTCAAGCTTGCCTAAGCTTGATGTTTATGACTCAGGGAGAAGAGTTGATGCTTCAGTGTGCGTGGGTGTGTTCCATGTTGCCTTGCACTGCGCAAACTGGCGTTAATTTTTGAGGGAAGCGACACGAGTTTGCCGCGGAGGGAGTTTTCGCGGCGAAACTGACCCTTCCTTGGTAAAACTCCCTCCGCGGCAAAACTCGGGTCACTCCCCAGGAAAATTAACGCCACCGCAGCACAATTCTGCGAAGGAGGCTACCTCACTCCTGTGTATGTATTTTGTACCATGTATGTGTAAACATATGTGTATACATTTATTAGGACATAAAAAATCATGCAAGTAAACTGTATCTTTGTTATATATTTTGCCTGACCCTTACGTAATGACCAATAAAAAGCGGCCTGCAGGCCGATTTGAGCATCTCGTGAATAAAGAATGGTTCAAATGATAAAGATGTCCATCCCCGTTCTCGATGTAACGCCTATATAGGTTAAATAAAGGTTTATGTTTCTTGTAACCCGACCTACGGTAGCAAAACCCCGCACCGCTGCCCCTAACCTTATTTCTGGCTTCGGCCCAAGGTAGGTACCCCACAATCTTCCTGGAAGTCTGAAGTCTTCGGTTTCTTTCTTTCGTCTGCAAACGTACATGATTCTCCGTCTCCTATTCGCAAAGTGATATTTGCGACCGTAGCCGTGACCATAATCATACGACGTGCACTTAGTGACAAAGTCCTGACGGATAAAGAAAGAGTTTATATCATCGGCGGCTATACTAAGGCAAACCGAGGCTCGGCCGACATTTTTGCGTGTATGGCTCTTAGGTTTAATCACGTTTCTTTACATTGCAAAATGCAACTGCCTAGGTCGGCTTTACAATTGTATTTGATCACTTCGCCGACGCTCTTGATATTAACACTTGTTCTAAAAAGTCTCTTTGCCCTTCATTGGTGTTCATGATACAACACGAGGTTGGAAACTACACACACAGACACACACAGTGTCCCACACACAAACACACACGCACACACTTTTCTAATGTGTGTGCACCTGCAAAACATTTGGCTCTCTACTATAAAAAGTTGGTATCACCCAGCAAAATTTTTGGCCTCATAAATAATAATCTTATTAATTTTAACGATGAATACAATAATTCTAAAAAATCTTGCAAAATCTGCATATATTTTCCTTTCCTAGGTACCACAAAACCATGTACGTTACGTCTGAATACGTAATTATCAGAGGGTACCTTATGCGATTCTCGGCTTCCTGAATTCATGCTGGCTCCCAGCCAGAGCCATTTCCTGTGTCTGACCTCCTGTCATTCTGCCTGTCAATCTTCCCCCCTCATATGCCGTTAACCTACTCTGAACAGGCAGACACACAAACCAAAAGATCAGACACCCAAAACAATGCTTTTGTACCTGGAAGTGGCTAAACCCCTGCAAAAATCACAGAATCCACGCAATATTGGTAACCCGTAAAAACCATATTAGTTATGAACTCAGGAGATGAGACGGAATCCCTTTTCATAGAAAAAAAGGGATTCCGTTCATAGTTCAATAGTTTAAATTCTTTTAAAACAAAGACTTTGTTTTGAATTGTTTTAAATTCTCAAACGAATTTTATCAAGCTACACCAAAAGTTATATACGGTGTTCGCCCCAGTAAAGAAGAACTTTTGATTCCTTGCATTATATCTGCTTGGGTATAATGTACCTTTGATATACGTCTGGCCGAATGTATCGCAAGCGGGAATCAAAGTTCCATGAATTTCTGATTCAGTAGAGTCTCGCCAGCTCTCCAGATAAAAGAGCAATCTCATCACAGGTTCATGGAGCGGAATTGGAGAGGCGCCTTCATGCTGGCGTACAGCCGCTGTGTGATCTCACCTTTTCGCCTAACGAAGGATTCTCTGTGTCCAGGATGTGGACTCAGTCGTGTGTAGGAGACGCTAATGATGTGTCGATTGAGGTCATAGTTTTTAGCTTCGCCTAGAAGGTTATGTTTTGGCAGCGTTTGTTTGTGTGTGTGTACATGTAATTAGCAGAGTTGCAATTGGTTGCATGGAGAGTGAGGAGTGTTACATCAAACAATCTCCTCCCCATCTCAGTGACGAAGATTACATTTACATATAGGAAAACACACAAGACTTCTCGGAGGTTTAAAATCTTCATTTGTCACTTTTTGTCATATTTAGTTCTGTTTTTTATATTTCCTTTTGTCATGTTTCAGTTGATATTGATTAAGTACCCTTGTTTGGCATTGATTAGCAATTTTGTTTTGACATTGCTATTTCTGTTATTTTTACATACCATTTGTTCTCTGCTTTTCTTTATGTTAGACATTACATACATTTACTTTTTAGTTAAGTTATTTTTCCACCATTATGTTATTATTTATGGATCCGTGCATTATGTCTTTATTCTTTCGTTAACTATGTTTTTTTTCTGTATATGTTTTGTATCCTTTGTTGAAATGCAATAAAAAAATTTAAAAAAAAATCTTCGTTTTCTTGTTCATCGCGTCAATAGAATTGTTACCAAAATGTTAATAACAACGTGATCCCTTCAGAAACGCAAATAATCTTTTTGTCCAAATCCCCAAAAGCGTAAGAACACAGAGAGCCTTCTTCTGTAGATCCATCCAAATGTAGAACTCCCTTCCACCTGACACACAGGCAGATCCCTCATTGTTCTCCTTTAAAGTCAAAGCATGGACCTCCCTCGGAGATCCGTTTTCCCTGTACGTTGGTACATTTTTTTTATTTATTCGGAAGACAAGACATAGGAGTGACGCAACTCAAGTATAAGTACTTATCTTGTCGCCACCACTAACACAGTTAAGTACATAACATAGGAATAAGATGAAACTAAGGTACAAACAAATTAGGGTAGACGTACATATGAATGATGAACGTAATAAATATAATAAAAAGGAAATAAATATTACTTAACGTCAGTACTTACCATGGGACAGGGAAGACAAAATTGTAAAACTGGTAAAACCTGTACAAACACTACTTCGTTTAAATTTGTAAGTACTCAGAAATTCTCCATTGTCAGATAAGTTTATTTTGTAATATATAGTATGTAAAACGTACGACTCGATGTAAATCTGTAACCTAGTTTTAATGATTGTGTGTATAACCTATTGTTTGTATTCTTTCCCCAGGTTAGCCCTTAATAGTAGCTAATTGGGCAACTCTGCCTGTTCATGTAAAATGTACATGCTGAACCAATAAATAAAGTAAATAAATGAAATGAAATGTGATTAACGGTGAGCCGCTTTCACAGCTTCTGGCAGTTTACCATTAGCTCGTTATCGCGTTTGTAACAACGGATTTTAATTGCTTTTATAATTTACACTAACGTATGACGCATGGCGCGTTATTACCTAGAGGGGATAATAGCGGTAGCGCCAACGCACGAACCCTCAGCAGGAGTTATCTTGGAAAGCTGACAGCTCCCCGGTGACTGCTATTTTACAAACATGCCACCGCTAATTAGCGGTAGAGACGGAGGCTAATTAAATGGTAACTTTGATACGTTGTCAAAACTTGCTTGGAATACAGTGACTCCTGGGATATTGTGGGCTTCATTTTTTCATCTTTTAGGCTTAGCATTTTGTAGCGTAGGTGTATTATTTTGCAGCGACTGAGTCGATTAAACATGTTATTTCTCTAGGGTTGCTGCATTTTGTGCTCATTTTAAAAAAAGTATCTATTTAAGTCTTGAAAACACATTTCTGCCTTTGCAACGTATCAGAGTATCACCAATGAAAGTAGTCAGTACTTTTTACAGTATATTGGTTCTCTAGAAGGTACACAATTCGTCTATCCGGGAAAGCAGTTTATCATATCTATAAAACCAGGATTTCGTTATTGACATTTTTTCAACTCATTTATAAAGGAATCAAACAATCTACAAATTGATTTAGTCTATGTTCTGATCCGCTCTAATCCGCTCACAATGATGGTTTTGGACAATTTCAATTGTTTTAAAGGAGATAGCTAATCCAGAGACAGATGTTATTTTCTAATAAATTTTGAAAGAATCGGCAAAGATAAACATAATATCAAACACACATAGAGATTAGTTTAAACACCACCCCATGGTTTGATAAGACCACCTGCTTTATGAGAATATTAGATAACACATGCACTATTACGACAATTTATTCCAACATTATCGCTGTACATATTACATATCACTGCAGATTCTGCCTTGTACCAGCTGAATACAAGATACCAATGCAATTCAATTCTCTTTCTACGATGACATCCGAAGAATTATTAATTTAAATGAGAATATTTCAATTTTTCGTGCAAAAAATGTCCCATAATGCCCCTTTAATACTTGATGCTATGAAATGCTTTGCATTGATCGTTTCAATGATAAATTTTCGCTGAAAAGGAAACACTATACGATTCTATCGTCTTGCCTTATGTTTTGTGGCCGTATTTGTACTTCAATGAATATATATGGAATGAAGCTGTAATTCAAATTCTAGTGAGAGCAACAAATTTAGTATTGGTTTTGAAGTTTGACACCTTTTCAAGATGTAACATACCGCACATACGTATACGTACACATTACATTAGTACATATCTGTAACTCTATTTGACGGACAGGTAAACAGGGCGTGGATTTTTCACCGAGGTGTTTGTACTTATTTCCATGATATTTACTAGAAATCACAACATTTCTCACATACTTAAATTTCAACATACTTGGTACCGAATGATTTTTAACGCATGTCGAATCTACGTTTGGCCTCAAACTTGAAATACATCACCAAGAAAAACTACCTTGCACCAGCCAATGAGATTCTGAAAGCGTCTCAATCAACACACTATTCATTCCCGTGCTGTTAACGACAAAACTTTATTTATCTTTTCAGGATAATGTCACACTAAGGTATGCTAAAATATAATATCGGGTTTTATGCAGTGTCATTCCTCGACACTGTCTCCTGGCAAAATGATTTTTAATGAATATTGTTTTATCTCAGTATCGTCTCACTATTCATTCTAGTGCTGTTAATAACAAAACTTTATTTCTCTTTTCAGGATAATGTCACACTAAGGTATGCTAAAATATAATATCGGGTTTTATGCAGTGTCATTCCTCGACACTGTCTCCTGGCAAAATGATTTTTAATGAATATTGTTTTATCTCAGTATCGTCTCACAGTCACACTATAGGGGTAGGCCCTATAGCTTATTGCAACATTGGGTATCAGCTGATTAGCTGGCAGTTTGCACAGAATAAACTTTGGGTCCATTAGATAGTCACAGGGTCGATCTTGCCACTTCGGAATTTTGCAAAAATAAAAACGTATACTGTGGGGTGGGGGGACTGAGAAATCCGTATTTAACACATGAAAGCTGCACCGGCGGCATTTTGGTACCATTTTCTAGCTGGTAATTTGGTCTACAAATTGGTGGCTTTGCCTTTGCACGTTTCAGCATATGGGATAGTTATCTCTTACAGTTGAAAGCGTATTTAATAGATATTTCACTTGTATTCAGAGTAGAACATTCTTTGACCCCTTTTAAAACACGGAAGCTACACCGCCGGCATTTTAGGTCCATTTTCTAGCTGGTAATGTTGGTTCCAAATTGGTACCTTTGCCTTTTTACGTTTCAGTCGATGAAATATTTATCGCTTACAGTTGAAATTATATCAATAGATATTTCACTTGCATTCCGAGTAGACCATTCTTCGCCCGCTTTTAACACACGGAAGCTGCACCGGCGGCATTTTGGGTCCATGTTCTAGCTGGTAATGTTGGTTTCAAATTGGTGCCTTTGCCATTGCACGTTTTAACCGCTGGGGTACGTATCGCTGCTAGAGTTGAAAGTATATCAATAGATATTTCACTTGTATTCAAAGTAAAACATTCGTCAACAGCTTTTAGCAAAATACAGGCACCCCCCCCCCCCCCGAAAAAAGCACCCGTTAGTACACTTTGAATTCGGAGTTACTTCCGATTTCACGGAGGTATGCTTGGCGCAATTTCCACCATAAACGCCATATGTTTACGACGCATGCGTGGAATCCACTGAAATCCCGACAATTTTTTTAAAACTCTTGCAAAGTCGGCATATAACATATTAACATGCTAGCCCTAAAGGCGTCGCCAAAACGTTTATTCAATTAAGTCATAATGATGTTTTGTTGTAGCTGTACGAGATGACAATCCTCTTCTACAAAAAATCATAAAATGGAATGAAATGAAATGAGCCACCAGTCTAAGAAAACACTTCACCCAGACATTAATGTTGGGCTAAGTGCTGACCTGTAGGTTACAATCAATAGAGCTGAGCACTGGCCAGCGCCTTCAGCCACCATTTAACGTGACTGTTGTAAGCAGAACTGATTCATGGTGCCATATTGGACGAGCCTGCCAGTAGTAACACGTTCTTATCGAGGTTCTAAGACGCCGTATGGAAGAAAACACTGAAGTCAATTTGCAACCAATCCGTCCTCAAAACAGAGGAAATAGACCACGAAAGAAGAGAAGGCATGGTTGCATGAATTACCGTCGTATACATCGCAGCAAGGGGCTTAACTCTGCCTACAATGCTGACATATGGGCACGTTTCCGTTTTACAATGATAGAAAATTAGCAACTGTTTTCAGTCATTCATTTATTCTTTATTTCCGGTAAACGCAAGTACTCGTAATACTATACATATTAAAATAAGACAAACACATATGTATACAGCAAAGATTTTATCTGTTTTATTTGTCTTATGATATTTTCAATGTCTGGAACCAACCATGTTGACATAACGAAAAGCTTTGGTATGATCGTAAACAGGACACATACTATCAGTCTTGTGTTTTCTGAAACCATAGACGTGGTACATACCTAGTAAAGGTAAGCTCCATGCGAAGACACAGAGAAGAAGGTGGGCGGCGACTGCTCGTCCAGTCTCCATGGCCTCAGTCTTCCGGTTTATGCTGCTGAGCTAACGTCCGTCTTGGTTCGGCACCTTAAATATGTAACAAAAAATGCATGCGTAAGAGCTTCCCACCGTGGCCTTCTCAAAGCACGAGGCCCTACCATAGGTGCTACATAATCGTACAAACATTTAAAACCAATGGAGCCAGTACAGTTTAGGGCTCGTAACGCTCAGATAGGGAGCCCTGTTCCTGAAAATCTTACCTTCCAGTGGCGCCTCGAGTGGTTACATCGTAGAGAACGTGCTACAAGGTAGACTACTGTCTAATTTACAACCAGAACTGAACCGACGTAAGTTATCCTTGAGTGTTGTTGAAGAATGCTCCGGGATGTTCCACCACCTAAAATCGTAGCGTGCGGCGAGCACATCCGTACATCAAACGAAGCTGGCAAACTACATCAACAAGCGGCAGTCACATCGCACATTAGAGAATACAGATAAAATCTGTGAACCAAATTCACTTCGAAAACACCAGGGATTTTGTGAAGGCAAAGGAATCGGCAGCTTGTTGAAACTTCCCCTCAAAATTACAATGCCGGTCAATGCCTTTCATCCAAATGGTCAAAGCAGTAGCTCCAATTGCCTTTTTAACGCATCAGCAGAATTTACAATCACTGGTTGATGTACACGGGTGACCAAACTATAATGTTACATAAATATACAATGAGCCAGGGTAACGGTTTTTCATGACGTCTATCCGGTCTTCCCAGCACATCAACTTAAAGGAGGAATGAGTCTATTTCATGGTGAATCCTGAAGATGGCAGCGATCCACAGATGTGTATCAGTGATAAGGGCGTTCGAGAGTTAACTATTCTTATAAACCTCTCAGTGTCACGGGCCAATTGCAAAGTATATTTCTAATCGGCCGTGGGGAAATGAAATGTAAGGAATATGTAGTAAAGGAAAAGGCAATGGAGTGCTGAAAAGAGGAAAGTGTCTGGAGGCTTGAACCCCGCTTTGCTGCCGTTGCCAGATCATCAAGGGTATGTAAGGGGATTCGAACCCAGAACCTGCGGGTCCTGGGCCAAACACCCTAATCATTACAGTATACACCAATGGACGATCTAATCAGCGATGTAAATTAACGAAACAACCGGCTCATAACAGGATAACCCCGCGAAGAGGGTGGTATTCACCACTTTGGGGCGTGAAGTCATTTGCAAAATAGCCCCAGGTGCATGCAATGGTGGGTGCACACAGATTTCTCCAAACTGCGTAATTTCAACACGGGAATTTTTATTAAGACTAAATCAGAAATGATAGGCCAGTGCAACTGTGGAACTTGCTGCAGTTGGATTCAATCAGCCTGGAACCTTGGATTGACTTTCGTCTGAGAAAATTTCGACGTCTGGATTGTGACGATCCGTTATCGTGGACATATGGTGAAAATTGGTAGAATTAGCTGTGACCTCTGCCAATCACACCGTGACAAACTACTGCATTATCGCTAGACCCATTTACTCATATGTCATTAACACTAAACCAGTGAACCAGAACTCAATCGGCTTTGGCCTGCCAGTTGGGTGAGTGTCCGAACGCCGGTCAATGTCATGCACACAGCGTGCATACCAACTCGCCCAGAAACAATTTTTGTAATGAATATTCTATAATCTTAGTATCGTCTCACAGTCACACTATGGGATTGTCTCTACATCTTATTGCAACATTGGGTATCAGCTGATTAGCTGATGATTACACAGAATAAATTTGGGTCCACTAGATAGTTACAGTCTCGATCTCGCTAGCTCTGTTTTTTAAATAAAACGTGTACTTGGGAGGGGGTGATACTGAGAAATCTGTATTTGAAGACATGTTAATATTTTTTACATAGAAGCTGCACCGCAGGCATTTTCGCACCATTTCCTAGCTGGTAGATCTAATTTTGGCTACAAATTGGTGGTTTTGCCTTTGCCCGTTTCACCGGATGGGATATTTTTCGCTGACAGTTGAAAGTATATTTTACCTGTATTCGGAGTAGAACATTCTTTGACTATAGAACATTCTTTCAGAAACAACAAACCCTGTATTTCTATCCTTACACGATTAACTGGCTGACCTTCTAGAAAGTTCCCCGCTATCTTGTAGGCTATTAGATCCAGGCCTGCATGGACAATTGTTTCCTGGGGGCGGTGTGTTCCCTCGCGCAATTTGCCGAAATTGCAGGTTTCAACCTTTCCCAGGCCTGCACCCGCTTGTGTACAATGAATACCAAGTACAAAGAACTCTACAACTAGGCACTTTATCAAAAGTTGACCTTTATCTTTGCTATTCAAAAGTTCGTCGACTTCATACTCCCACATGGGTGTCTACGTGGGGATCTTAGGCCTCAACCTTCAAAATATCCATAACCTGGTTATTTGTTTGGGATAAACTGCAGTTACTGGCAATTAGGCCATGTTGATTTGATGTATATGGATGACATCCTCTCGCGCATCAATTTTCGTTCGTTTCCCCCCAAAAATATTTTCAAACATCCTGTATACCATAAAAAGCAGCTGTAAAATTAGCAAGTATGTACCGTAAATTGAAATAAAAATAAAAATTGTCAACAGTCAAGTTGGTGTTACCAAATGGCGCGGCATTCCTAGCCAATTTGTCGGACACTCCATTGTCATAAATACCAGCATGACCAGGGGCATAGATGGTGTTTGTGTTCTTCAAATCAGCGGTAGATTCTCGCTAAACGATACACCAAACGCTCCAATTATCAGAATCAGAAAACCATAGAATCGAAGGTGACGTGACAACCATAAAGAACGCTTGGTGTACTGTCATACAAATTGATCATAAAGCAGAAACAGCCGATTTGTACCATTGTCTGTAAATAACATTACTCAAATCTCAGGTATGACAACTAACCCTTAAAGACAGCTTTCATCGGGTCCAGAAGGAACTAACAACGCTGCATGTCATGCTGCAAGCCCGGGGGAGGAGGTGGATGATTTAATGGCGCCCTGTGGACCGTTGAGTTCGCTCAAGCTGTAAAACGACGGGGAAAGTCATGAATGATGCCGGCCAGACATATGTGTACCTTCTGAATGGAAGAAGGGTCTTCATTTGATACGATTCAGTAAGGAAGACAACTGACGGGCACACGGTATACTAAATAGATATGAAGCAACGATTTTAGTTCGTAATTTATCGCCTCTCTCCCAGGTTGAAAGAAAACTATCTTATTGTGCCAGTTATATTTTAAGAAGATATGATACTTTTTAATCATCCACGGAAGCATATTTCTTACCGACAGACCGTCTCAGTACGCAATATTTTCCCGTTACAAAAAGCCACTGTTCAGGGCGCCATAGAGTCCCTCCCGGCGGACCAATAAAAGTGGTACTAGACGTATGATTTAGGCAGGCCGCCGCAGAAGGAGAGAAACCATCTTCAACGTCCATTCCTATTGTAGATACGATATCCACACAGCCTAGACATGCATCCAAATCTACAAAGGATAAATCTCGTGAGCCCCTGTCGCATATTCAGTACCTTTCCCGACCACCAACCATCCAAGCTTGGCGGTAAGTTGGGATCAGTTTGACCAGATTTAGGCTACGCATACCTTTCGATACGGACAAAATTACATTTCAATAAAATTAGACTCAAATTGAAGTCAACCACGCCCCGACCACTGCTGAACTACTCTCAACCACCAGCCAACCAGTCCCCAACCATGGCCCAACCTCTCGTCCACTTCCGAATATTTCAAACATTTTGAAACATGTATACTACTGTATAGTATAAAGCATGGCGTATATTTTAGTATGATTAGTTTATAAGTCAGTAATTGAAATTATAATTATCAAAATTTGTATCACTCAATTTACAAACATTTTTATTGATTTACTGCTATCAAATATTGATGGAAACAGAGGTCTAAAACCGATCCTTCTTCACAAATGATACCACATCCTGCCTGGCATGACTTCTCTGTCACCTCATATGCTATTTTGATTCCAGCGGCTTCAAGATAGCAGTGACCTTGAAATTCTGGTCACGTTTAAATACGTCCAGAGGTGCACCTACCCGGCCGTGATGGGAGCCTTATTGTATGTGTCGTTAACGGCAGCCCCACATGGACGGCATGAGCTGGGGACGGCCATCGGATTTGCTATAAATCAACCTGACCGCTGATGTGGTATGGCTGCTCTGAACGGAGCCCGTGGAATATTTACTCCATCTTTTCACACAAGCAAGATTGGAAATTGCTGTGCAGATTGCAGTAGATATACACTTTTGCCAGCACGGCGGATGCATCTGAATTAGAACATTGTGCTGCTTTCATAGCAATCTGCAGCTAGTGCAATGCGCTGTCATTATCATTTCGGAGTATCCATTTTTGCTTGCGTTGATTTATTCATCGATATGCGCTGTACCTCCTCCATATGCTTCTGCTCTATACTGGTTTACTTTATTATACCGTCAATTTATCGTCACTAATATTTTGTACTGTTCTTCTTCTCTGTAATGCTCTTTAACAATTGATTATGACTTCCTTGAGCAACGTTTTCTCTGTTTATACAATAATGTACGTTCACTTGCTAGCCAGATGGGCTTTTATTGAAATAATCGCCCCCATATATCGTTTTATACCATCATAAAATCATAGATACATGATACTAAAAAGAAAAGAGCACCCAATATTCCAATGTCATTTGAAACAAGAATTCGGAGACCTCGGACCTCCATGAAATATTTAGATCTTGTGTCATGGTGACTGTGTCTTCTTCTCAATTACCATGGTGTCTACAAGTGTTTCTTTATTACCGTACAAGGAGGTCATGTAACGTAAAACTCCTGTGAAAACAGCCAGCGCTACCAGATGTAGACGTGATTAATAATTGTTCTCAATTGAACCCAGTCATGTCTATTACAACCTGACCTAAGGGCCATACGGAAACACAGACACACACACAGAAAAAAAACTATTAATGCATTCTGTGCTGTATAAGCTTGCTAGAGTCAGCAAGGGTAAGATCTAATAAAGACAACCTTTTAGACACGTGCATGTTTTACGTTCTTTTCCTACGATGTGAATGATTATATTACATGCTTGCTTCCGTGCGACGCATGTTAACTATCATGTTAGATTCATTTAACTCAGGTATTTGCTTAAACCAATTAGTTTCCCAATCAACAGAAATATGTATAGAAGTGCTAGGGGCCGATTCCAGGTTGTTGCTGCTCCTATGCCTAAAGCCCTATTTCACTAGTCTCCATAATTATATAACATTCATCAAATATTCTGGAAGAAAGAGACATAACCATGCATTTATACACCTTCCCTCTCAACTTAGGTCCCGTTTGGGCCATTCTGTTAGTACATAAGAGTCCAGGTTTAGGAAAGACCGACACCTTAGCTCATGACACTGCCTTCAGAAGCGCCATGGTGTCTGAGTGGAAGCCTTTCTATACGCCAACAGAGGCCTCACGCGACCATGTCTGATGACCTAATGTTATCACACCACAACATGCATGCCCCGGCCAATATCAAAATTACCCAATAAGGAGCAGTCGTAATTACTGTCATTACATTGGTAAGGACGTTTGTAGTGGAACCAAATTTTGAATCCCACATTCATGTTTGCTGGTATTCCTCAAGATTGCTCCTGCGGCTCGTTAGGGTCAATTACAACCACTGCACGAAAAATTGGATTTACCAATGCCAGTAAAGTCGGGTAATGTTTACTTTGTAAACAGTACCAGACTTTACAATGGTAGTAAATAAAAGTCAAGTACGATAATTTCGAACTTAACAATGGTAGGAAATGAAACTACCTTACTTGATTTTTATTTACTAACATTTACAAAGTAAATATTACCCGACTTTACTGGCATTTACTGCCGTGGGTAATACAACTTTCGTGCAGTGAACGGACTCTCTCGATTGCATTATGAACCTTTTTTTGCCTGAGAATTCGATCTTATTAATTGAATCTTCTAAGACCTGCTGTCCAGAAACGACAGAAAACATCATAAACGTCTCATCATCATCGTCGGTGGCTCGAGTTCGAGCATTCGTGTCCATGTAGTGGCTGCTCAGTCCCAGTGCAGAAGGAAAACATCGGGGACACTTTTTTTTATTCCAACATTTAACACAAGACATGGTGACGGCACACTCATGTTTTTTTAAACTTATCTTTATGCCGCCACCAACACAGAGGACAATAGACAATACTCATTTTCATTTGAGTTAAGTGAGGAAAGTCATGTAAAGTGCCTTCCCAAGAGCACAAGATCGGCGGCATGGCAGGATTCGAACTCGAGACCTCTTGATTCCGAGCCGGACACTCTATCGTTACGCCACACGACCCCACTTTATACAGGGGAGGGTGGGTGATTATGACAAATGACCAGTCAAGATCAGATAAGAATCAGTCAACTTTTTCCTTACTCTGACAATGATGCATTAATGCGGAACCGTTTCCTGGTAGCATCTACAAAAACACTCAGTACCTGACATCTCATGAAATAGCAATCAGCTACCAAGTACATACGCAGAAATGCGTGGATAAATGTTTCATTAGATACATAGGCAATATAAGTAATTACGTAAAATGTCGATATGAGGCTTGCTGTACAATTAATTCCATGTGCAGTGATTTTGCAACGTAGGCAAACAAGATTGCAGTTGTAAAATTGCCTATTAAATGTCTTTTCTCCGTGCATGGCAAGAACGTTGATGAGCACGAACGGGAAGAAGGTACGTCACTTGACTTTCAAGTCGAAAAGGTGACAAAGTCAGACATTACGAATCAGTCGGATTAACGCTATCAACACACCCGCGAAATCACGAAAATCCGCGCTTCCTTTCTTAGGTTATCCTCTTTGAAAGATTTTAACAAGAAGACTCTGCAGTTTTCCACTTAAATAATTTTTCCCGAGCAAAAGAGCTATCTACCACCCAAAAGTCATGACCGTAGCATGTCCAGAACACGAGATATCAAAACCGGAAGTTTCGCTGTATTACCTACGAAACGCGGCAGGGGGCCAAAAATCTCCTAATTTCCAGTTTTGCTACAAGCTACCAACACACCAAATATACATCCAATCCATTCACCTGTTCTTGAATATGCGAATCAATTAAATTAAATTAAATTAATATTGCAACGAACAGAGATTTACACGCAAAGTAGAAGCTAGCCCAGCATGACGTTGTTTCCGTGGTGAAAGATGGCGAAAACTAACCATGTGTAACACGTTAGGAGTAGCTATCCGTGATAATGAGACCGTTATCGCTAAACGTGCAGGTTTGAAGTGCTGCTTGCTGAGCAAGACAAATGAGGAATTGTTATGGCTTAACGAATGGAAATGAAAGTCAATCTACCTTGAACAGCTCCCATCAAGGCTCCCCTTAGCAAGCAGACAATATCAGTTTAATGGTGTGCAGACGTTCTATTGCGTTTCTATAGCTGTCCTATTAGGACAACGTTTCAAAAACGCTTCACATGCTTCACAGCCGACATGCCAGGTGATTTAAAGCGGCATTATGCTACATGAGGACAATGTATAGAAAGTATTTTTTTCCATAGTATGGCCATCCTCTGGAGACCCCAAAACTAATGCGATAGGGCGAAAAAAATCCAGCAAAAAATGTTGCTAAACGACAGGAATACAAAGCTGGTATTGCGAATTCACGTTAGTACATAACGACTTTTACTACAAGCCGGCACATGCTGGTGGTATTTTGCGGCATTTATGAGTAAGCACTGTACTGAGTTCTGGAGTGCCGTGGATCCTACTAGGTAGCCTGTGCTCCATCCTCCGTATAGTCACCGCCGGCTCCCTATTGTCGCTAGCTACCATGGACTACGGAGGCTATTTGCTTAGCCCTACCCTATAGCATTACCTAAGAATATTCAGGGATGGAAAATGCACCATCATTGCACCATGCTTAAAAAATGCAAATCCAACACATGGCCTCACATCGCTGACCATTGCCTTCTGTGATGTACTGCCAGCGGGGAGCCTGTTGCTATTTCACCATCTATAAACCTTATCCTTACCGGATCGAGTTTTTGCAGTTTTGAGGGGAAAATAAGCTCAGTTTGTTCATGCTTGATAAAACGTAAGTTCATGATTATACCCTACCGCCGTGTCAAAAGATATAAGTGTTTCCGAAGAAGAAGATCTTGATGACATGCGTGCCGGTTCTCTAGCTAGTCTGGGGTGTGCCTAACCAATAACCTAACACTAGGGAACCTACTAGTTGACAGAATGTTGTTGTCTACACCAGCAGGGTCCAATTAGTGTACATTGTGATGGTTTTCGAAAACCTTCCGACCTTGTGCAACTTGTTCTTGCACAGTTTACAAACCAGAAATGCGAAATAATGCCTAAGAATGGCTGTACTCGTCATTCGCATTAATGTTTTGCTCTCTAGAATATTTTCGATTTTCGGGCCAAAAATGTTACATAATACCTCCTGAAATTTCAAAAGAAAAACAAAAGGGCCTCCTCTTATACCTGAAGGTACGTGACTTGGAACTCTAAGCAATGCTAGGCAATGTATTCTAAGGAACGTTCTTCAAAGATAGCTGATTGACAATGGCAAAGTGCCTGACCAGAATACATTCTACCAAACCGTTTCTACCCACAGATGCCGGGTGTACCACTGTGGAAGTGGACTGAAATAAATTAGATCGTGTTAATTACTGTTAGGGAATTAACGCTTGCACTATCTCTATTTCGTATCCCCTAAACTACAAACACATGAGCTACAGCTACAGGCATTAATCAGGTAGTCTATATGGTGCGCATGATCCAGGACTTAGAACGGAGGATGCAATCAGTTCGACAGGAAAGGCAATCATCGGTAAGCTCCAGTAGGTGGTTTTCTGAGACGCATTCATTTCCGGAACTTCCAATGGCACCTTAATGGGTTGGAATGTGCACTGTAACAAATCTTCCAATAGCTTGCGCTATTAGCTCACGTTGACGCGTTGGAATATGGAGACAGGCTGCTTCCTGGGCATGAATACTGATCGGGATTGGTAAACATCCATTACTGCGGTATATTAGTATACAAACAACTACTCCTCTGTAGTTATACAAATTACCGCTCCTCTGTAGTTATACAAATTACCGCTCCTCTGTAGTTATACAAATTACCGCTCCTCTGTAGTTATACAAATCACCGCTATTCTGTAGTTATACAAATTACCGCTCCTCTGTAGTTATACAAATCACCGCTATTCTGTAGTTATACAAATTACCGCTATTCTGTAGTTATACAAATTACCGCTCCTCTGTAGTTATACAAATCACCGCTATTCTGTAGTTATACAAATTACCGCTCCTCTGTAGTTATACAAATCACCGCTCCTCTGTAGTTATACAAATCACCGCTCCTCTGTACTTATTAAAGATAAATATCCACACCTCTGTCTACGGAGAATGGCGCCCAATAACAACCATTCCTCTATACTTATACAAATAACCGCTCCTCTGCAGTTATAAAATTCACTACTCCTCTGTACTTAATAGATATAAATATCCACTCCTCTGTACTTATACAAATAACCGCTCCTTTGTAGTTATACAAATTACTACTCCTTTGTACAAATTACCACTGACTCCTCTATACTTAATAAATATAAATATCCGCTCCTCTTTACTGATACAAATAACCGCTCCTCTATTTATACAAATTACCGGTCCTCTGTAGTTATACAAATTGCTACTCCTCTGTAGTTATACAAATCACAGCCCCTCTGTACTCATACAACTTACCACCCCTCCGTACTTATACCAGTCACAACTCGTCTTTACTTAATTAAACAAATCACCACTCCTCTGCACTTATACAAATAATCAGTCCTCTGTACTTATACAAACTTAACTGGCTTTGATAAATATAACAGTACATTCTATAGACGTGCATCGACATTATAAAATATATGCTGTGGGTTACCTCGGTGATGTTATAGGTATGAATGCAGACTCCATTGATAAATAGCTGATGTTTTTCTGGACTTATCCACCTGGGCAATGGATTTCTCACTTTCAATCACTATCATTTCACAACTCATTCAACGTTATGAAGTGTTCTGAGAAAATCCCGAAGGTTTTATGTTCTGATGGTCTGAGGTATTTCATACAATTTTGTCGAAAGGCATCATAGAATCACGTTTGTCTAAATCTTATACAAGTACATCTGCAGAAATAACTTTGCTACATCAGGATTTCCGCTACATAACAGAAAGAAATGATATTGTGCAGTTAAGAGTTCGAAGCCTCGGAGGAATTGCTCAGTTTAATATAAGTCGATTACCAATCATATACATGTAGGTAACTTTACATAAACTGTATCTGACATTTCAAGTTAAGAGTGTCACGAAGATTAATTTTAATCATTGAAGTTATGAAATTATGAAACTTAATTTACTATCAATCATGCAAAAATGTACTAATTTATGCGCATAGGTTGTGTCAAAAGGGATTTTCTCTTGTTGTCTCTGGTGGTTTTAACTCTCGCGTATGTTGCTACTCCTTGTTCTAAATCCTGCTGTACTTGAAATAAGTTGATGGATTAATTCTTGAATGTATTTAAATGGGAGCGCATTCAAATTAAGAAACCATCTCACATGATAAGAAATCATGGAAGAACGAACTTACGAATCATCATTTACGCTGTTCATAACAAAATGGAAACACCAAAATTAAGCCATCTGGCAAAAGGTTTTGTGTCTTTTTGTTGTTTTTTGTTTTGTTTTTTCTTTGGTTTGTTTCACGAATGTGTCTGTTCCTTTGTCTGCCTGCCTGTTTGTTCATTGATAATACTCGAGCGCGGAATCGGGGTGGGTAGAAATAATTGTTTTTTATTCTAAATACATTGCACCTCCTGTTCGTTTCGATAGTTTACTATGCTATGGCGCAATCCTAAAATTTATGACATACAGTGTAAGAAGCGTTCCAGTTCTATTAAAACATTGTATTCTGATAACAAGCAATATGAAATGTTTTATATTTTTTCATGTTATATTACAACTGTAAAGTTTAGTACATAATAAGTACCTTTCAAGGTTTATCTATTGCAACAATGTGCCATATATACTACTCACAAAACAGCAAAATAATGCAACCGCTTGTATTGTCAGGGAGTTTATTTGCGTTTGTCAAGAAATAAAACCATGAAGTTTTTCCAACGCCGTAGGGTACTTTTTGACTGTCTCGAGTTACTTACATTTCCCCACTGGTAAGTCACCTAATGTTGGGTTTTTATTCTTATCTCCTGATTCCAGTTTTACAAAGGTGCACACCACCTACATTTATCAGTAACTTTAAAGTGGACTTCTTCGCGACCTTGCTTAAGGCTGAAGGACGAGGAGCTCTCCAAGACATTGATCTATAAAAATAAGGTGGCTTTAAGTGGAAGCGCAGGTGCGCAGAGGACCATATCGAATGGACTTTTCTTCCAGTGCGCTATTAAGACGTCTAAGACAGAAGAGATGGCATCTAATAAAACAGACAATTCCCGGTGAGATGTGCATTCGAGCCTCGTCCGTTGTACAGCCCCTGTACCGTGCATTATAACCCTGGAATGCACATTACACCAATACGTATTGCGCCACTGCATGAAAAGTGTGATTTACCAATTACCAAAGACTGGTAATGGTTGCTTTTGGCGATAAACGTCACCAGTGTAGATTTTCTGTGTGTATTTATTTATTTCAAATGCAAACAACACATTTCACAGACTTACAGACAGCAGTGCTGATGTACGTAAGTCTACATACAAGTGCGATCTGTCACCCAAAAAACTGTGACCCTAACATGTCCAGAACACGAGATCTCAAAACCGGAAGTACAGATACAGTACCAAAAGGGAAGCCACCAGGGGGTCCAAAATCTAATCGTTTCTTCGCTAGATCAAGACCTAACTACATGCCAACTTTCATGACAACCCAGCCAAAGCTTCTTGAGTTTAGACACACACACACACACACACACACACACACACACACACACACACACACACACACACACACACACACACACACACACACACACACACACGCACGCACGCACGCACGCATACATACATACATACATACATACATACATACATACATACATACATACATACATACATACAAACGCCACCGAAAACATAACCTTCTTGGCGGCACTCTCCTCTTATGTTGTAGGAAGATCTATCAACTTCACTTTTCTAACATGCCTTTCCTTGCCTGGGGGAACGGAAGAAACATCAGACGACTTTCACGGCGGAGATGTTCATGTCTCATAAATCAAGTAACGTTATACTTTGTCATTTTTTAAAAACTTTATTCTTTTTTAAACTTTATTCAACTTTATTCAACCGGCAGACTTTCACACATAACGTATTATGGTTAGTCTGAATTTTGTTGAATTTACAAGTATTGCTTTAAAATAATGCAATTAAAAAGTAATACAACCATTGCCAATAATTTACATTGGAATTCACCTATCATAAAAACCGTTTCATGTTCTAGAGTAGCTTGTGCTAGTCAGGGCTAGTGCATCAATGCACATATACATATTAATTAAATAAAAACATTGTGTCGTACACTGAAACATATACATTACATGTCGTCATGTGCTAATCACTCGTTTAACAGGTGTACCAAGTAGGGTTTTTTCCTTTGCCGGCCGGGATAACCACTTCGTGAGGCAGCTTTCCTCAGATCAGGCATATTTCAAACATGAAGAAAGATGAGCTGATCAAGAAAACGGCAAACATAACGGGAGACGTCCGTTGTTATCTAGAACTGCGGTACTATATCAACGACAAAGTCATTTGGAAATTCACAATTTTGGACTGAAGTGACTTGGACAGGTTTATTTTGTAAAATATCTTCTAGACGCTCATCAAGTTTATAAGGGGACTTCTGTACACCCAATACACACAAGCTGGAAGGATATAAAATAAATTTAAAGAAAAACAGTATTTGGTAAGTACTCTAGGTACGTAACTCTGATATATATCGCACCTAATGTACTGATCACAACATTACTACAGCTGTGTGTTTCCAAGTTAACATTACATGTAGTATCATGAAAGTTCGTCCACGGAGGACGGCACAGACTTTCAACTACCGTTTGACTGCATGGTGCTCGGGCACACTTCCGGAAGGTGACGTGTACTGAGCAATCAGGACCTCCGTTATCTGATGGACTGGACAGAAATTTGGTCATTCACAATTCTTGTAATGGAGCAAATTACATTTCACTCAATCCACTCCATGCCAAAGGTATACGGATGGAATATAGTTGTATATTGTTCTCCCTCATTTTTCTTCTTCTCCTGCCATTTCGTTAAATGGATTAAATTTCTTCATTTTTAGGCCCAACGACCTGAAATTTGGTATGGAGGTAAATACTCCCGGACTTTTTTTTTCCATTATTTTTTATACAGGCGTCTAGAATTTTTTTTTTTTTTTTTTTGGCTAATTATAAACAAAAAAAATACATTTTTAGCTTTAAATTGGTTCCTTTATTCAAACGGTTGATATGGAACAGTCGATTTTAGAATGGGGAGGAATGGGGTGAAATATGCTGCATTTGCTCCCCAACAAATGTCAGCCTGTTTAGTTTAAATCCTTTTTCCATAATATTACAAGCGTTTGGGTGTCAAGTATGATCTGGAGAAAACTGTTTCTGACCACTCAAACGCGATTAGCGAAGTGCATGGGACCCCATGGGGAATAAATTATATGGATGTCTTCTGCAAGTTACGCGATCGCGTTGCGTTGGTGGCTTTACTGGGTATGAAATGTTTGCTATTCCAAGTCATTACGAAGGAGAAACGGATCCTGTTTCAATATCTTTTCCACTTTAAAGGATTCGATACCTTGGATACAAATCTCTCTGTCAGTAACTAAAGAAGCCTTAGTACCTTACCGCAGAATCGTAAGGCAGTAGCTCATCTTAAAGGCTTTGTCACGTTGCCATATTGCAAGATTATAAAGGAATGATTCTTTTGACAATTGCAATCCTGGTAAAGGATGATGCCAATTAAAGTCATTCTCTGAGAAGTTCTCTTGTATTTCAACAAGCAATGGGGGAATATAGTTATTTCAATTTTTAACAAGAATTCGGAGACCTCAGACCTCCGTGAAATATTTAGATCTTGTGTGATGGTGACTGTGTCCTCTTCTCATTCACCGTGATGTCTACAAGTGTTTCTTTATCGTGCAAGGGAAACAACGTCAGCTGTCAAAAAGGTCATGTAACGACAAACACCTGTAAAAACAGCGAGCGGGTACCAGACGTGATTATTAATGACTTTCTCCCTGGGGACAGACTGAACCCAACCATATCCATTACCTGACCTAAGGGCCATGCAGAAACACAGACACACACACACACACACACACACACACACACACACACACACACACACACACACACATACCAAAAACAATACCTCCATTTATCATGGAGGTAATGATTAAAAGTTGCATGCCGAATGAGAAAGACTTTCAGAATGTGGTGAACTATTTCTTCATAGCAGAGACAGCTCTTAGATTTACAAATTGATCCCTTGAAAATATATGGCATCATCTACGCACTATTCTGCAGCCTGTGTGCTTCTCATATATAGATTGTGCCCCGAGATAAAAGCATGGACACAATGGACAGGTATATGTATAGGATATGATATTAGGTATCACTTTGCTGGCGCGCGTGTTGTATACTGATAACCTTCAAACATCCAGAGACTATCACTGCAATGAACGTCTCCAATGTCTCCTCATCTATCCATATTATCTATCAAGAAAGATTATGTAGAGAAAAGTAATTTCCAATTGATGCTGCTTCCTGGGAGATATCTCCGCCCCCGTGTAATAGAGCCACATCAAGCCACCAAACTAACGTTTCATCTCATCTTATTCTGTGCAGGTAGCAGCTCAGTATTCTAGTCTCCACACGTAGACAGAAACTGTGCCTCAAGTTCGGGATTCACTTGCAAACCCACACACCATCAATGCTTCCAGCAAAGCGATCGGACTATCATGGTAGGATCACTAGAAACAGAGACAAATACAGAACAATCAAATGCAGGGCAGACCGACTAGAAAAATCTAGCTAATTCCCTTAGTAGCTGTCCCTCCTTGTTGACTTTCTTGAAGATGTTCCTTTATGGTACATGTATATACAACCAGGCTTTTGAAATATCGCTACAAATTCGTATTATATATGGTAGTTAACTTAAGATTTTACGAATGTACAAGTGTTTATTACCATGTTTTATTGTAATATGATGATGCCAAAGAAATTGAAACAGGCTTGGAGGGCCTGGAACTTGTCTCAGCTATGAAGGACAAGCAGTTCTGGCGATCAAACTTTGTATGCTCCACCTCTTCGGAGGATGACTGATGATGATGATGATGATGCCAATGTGTTTATGTTTCATTTTAGGACACATAAATCAGCAATTCAGTCTTTGGGGCTGCGAGTAATTTATATGTGAATAAACCATCCATCAGACCATTCATCATCACACGTCTATGGGAGAAAAAAATCGCCTTTGCTCTTTACCTTCTTTTATTCCTCATGTATAATTGAACGTTACTTTTTTCAGTAGTAGTAGTGTGAATATTGCAAAGATATAACTAGGTTTAAAGGCACCCAAAGCAATTTCAGGGCAGTAAAACTGGATTTTCAAAGCCAATTTCCTGCTCATCTTTAATCAATCCTATCCCATGGCGTACTGGTATCAGTAACAATACGATGTCGCTGACGGAAAACGGTTACTTGTTCCGTATCGTAGGCTTGTTCTAGTTATTTATTGGTGGTACCAAAAAAGGGACTCCTCCCGTAGCTAGTTTTTGTGCTATTTCAAACGTTTAAAACATGAAATGATGACAAACATGTGCAATGACAGTTAATGTCAATATCAGACCGATTTCCAAATATGTTTTGCCACCCTGAAATTTCATTGGCTCCAAGCCATTGTAAGGATTGTATTGGGTTTTAGGATTCTGACTTGTTGGTCAATTTTGACCTGACTTACAAAAACCTGGCGGTTACATTATCAACTGCTTTCGAAATTTCCATGGAGATTGACTACACATGTATATCCTCTCTGATGTCATGTTAAATATGCGGTTACACAGCATTGAGATACATTCCCAAAACGTGTGTTTATAATTCAAAAGAATAATTTACATGTACACTGCACGATACGTTAGATTTACCAACGATAGTAAATGCCAGTAACGTCGGGTAATGTTTACTTTGTAAACAGTACCGGACAATGGTAGTAAATAGTAAATAAAAATCCGGTAATTTCGGACTTAACAATGGTAGTAAATGAAATTACCGGACTTGGCTTTTATTTACTACCATTGTAAAGTCCTGTATTGTTTACAATGCAAACATTTTCGACTTAACTGGCATTTACTACCATTGGTAAATCCAATGGTAGTAGTGTTAAGTGCAGTGGTAGACGTGAAAAGGGTAGGATCCAATTCGTACCATCGCAAAATTGGATTTAACTAAGTGTCTTGTCGCACATGTGTGCGAGCTTTACTAGTATTTGTCAAATGTCCTTACTGCAAGTAGAAAATGCGTTCGGAAATTTGAAGTAAGATTCATGTTCTAGACTTTTATCATAAACCTTCAGCTGCCTCTTCAAGAAGTTGAGACTGTAAAGTGCTGAGGTAAGACATCTGACAGTCTGTCCAAATCCATCAGTTAATTTGAAATTCCTTAAAAAAAGCTTGTTACAGCAAGGACGATTAATGTCAATGTGAATGCAAATGAAGACCTAATTTGTGTAATCAATGAGAACATACTATAATTCTATAGCGATGAATGTTGGGAACTTCATACCTGCGGCAATTGGAAGTTATTTTTATACTTAGATGAAGGTGAACACCATTAAACATAACCATGCAAAGATGCTAGAATAGATGCTAGATAGTAGAATAGCCTCTTTGTTATGATAAGACTGTCCTTTAGAATATACATGTAATCACCTTATATAATTCATGCAAAAGAGACTAGTCAATGAGAAACATTTATGATTTGTCAGTCGTAAAGGTTAGCATCATTTGGGGAAGGTATGATGTAGCGGAACTCTAGTTATTGATGTTTAAATGTTCCTTAACGCTACATTTAGGTTGGTCCATGAAGCATACATACGTGGCCCTCATTTCAGTCACCTTTAGGTGCCGTAAAATAGGCTTTAACCCTAATATTTACGCAACATTTAAGCGGCGTAAAGTTCAAATTGTGTGATATGCATTGCCTTAAAGCATCCATAAATCATCAGTAATGTGCAGAGAGCTCGTAAAACACCTCATTGCGTGTCGGTGCTTCAAATAAACATTAGAAGTCTAACCTACATCAGGGTAACTGAATTGCGAGTAAATGAAATGTTCAGTCAATGAAATGTTCAGTCCGGTTAATCCTAATAAAGAAATTTTCTAGTCCCCCATCACAGCCAGCCTCGTAGATAGAGCTAGAGGAGTTTCTAATGAACGGAATTGAAAGCACAGCCAGTGAACCATTACAGGGGCTCTGTACATTCTTGAATGTAACTTGCCGGAATGCTGATAAGTATAGTGCAGATATGAAGACACGAAGAAATACAAAGAGGCTACAAAGACTTACTGTAACCGAACAAAAAGCTCTTCTCCCGTTGATGTAAGATTTCTTAAGATATATTTCACTCAAGACGCAAGTTTCAAACTAGAATGGTAACATTTGCAAAGCAAATGCATAATGTTTACCTTCACAAACTACTGATCTGTTTATTCTTAATCAAACACATTCAAATATATGGTGACCAGCCCCTCCAACACTTGCCACATAATGGCACCCAACACCACAGGGTGTCTGCTACAGCAGCAGTTACCATGGTAACAGACGTCTGGTCTGGAACGGAAGACGAGGAAGAAGCAACGCAGCAAAAACGGTATGGTTTCCTTCTGCGAAGGTAAACATAAATATTTACAACCCGTCTGTCGTACTTATACTGGTGAATCGCTGTACATTCTGTCTGTAAACCTGAAAGCGACATTGACGCGCTTTTGGCTTTGAAATATCGTTTCCTGATAGTTGAAGACATATAAGCCTCCATGATACATGACTGCTGGATCTACACTAATGTAGCGCAAGCCTGGTAAATCCCCAGGCGGCATTTTCTGCGCCTTCCGGATGTTTCTTGGACCGGGCACGCCACAATGGAAGAGAGGGAATCTCACATCCCTTCATTGATACAGTCCCATGTTACTCGTGGACGGAATTCCAATGCGTAAGTGAGAAAACGAAACTGAGGATTCCGTTTCCGTTGAGCGCGATAACTTACGATCTTACAGCTGTAAATGATATCATAATCTGCAACCTATTTGTCCACACATACAGTTGGTAATTTCTACTTTAATTAATTATTCTGGGAAATATTTCTAAACCGTAGAATGCATTAGATATACATCACTGTGATTGTGAACCCCGACCATGAATGCCAACACTATGTGATACTCACGTCTTGTCTCGGCAATGCGGCCGATTCGATTTGTCCCCGTGCATCACATCGAGACCTGCGGTTTGTCTGTGGTGGTGTGACGGTCCGGAACAGCAGGTCTGCCCGGAGACAATGACAAATGGGGGAAAGATTCCGGCGTCCTTGTGCGGAGACGCCTAGCAGCTACCGCTCACACCAAGGCGACCTGAGAAGATATGTGCATGGGTAGAGCTCATTGTGATTGGAGGCGCGGCGTGGAAAACCCTGAAGATTGATGGTCCCAGATTAGAAATTGCGTACAGGGATGTGCTTGATAAGCGCCCCTGTTGGTTATGATGGAAAGGCCAGAGTAAGGGGTGACAGAACTGTACAAAGGTGGCAACATAGATTCCCAGTCGTGGCAGTTTTATCCCCTGTCCGTCCTCCTAATGGTATGCATATACTGTCATTTTACCAAAACCAGGATGGAGTAAGATGAATGAGCGTTGGAGAAGAGTCAGTTTTATTTGCCTGTAGTGGTTCGACGATCCGCAGTGCTGTTATGTAGCGCTTCTGATACCGCTGTGGGATAATGGCTAATTTGAATTACTGATCTAGATGGTTATTATTTCACTATCCATAGCATTAGAAACGAAATAGATAATATATGAGAGTAAACTTTATTGCAAATTCATGTCGGGGGCTAAATGCAAGAAGAAAGGAAATGATAAAATAATAGAAGACGGTAAAAATGGCCATGACATAGAAGCACTAAATTGCTATTTCTCATATAGTTATTGCTGGGTCTGATTACTTTTCTGTGTGCAGTGTAGTACAGTATGAAATGCCCGACGATCTGCGAGATGTATGAATTGGGAGATGTTAATAGAAATGTAGGCTGGAAAGATCAATGAAGCTAGAAAACATTTTGGTGACTATTTGAAATAACTTATCTCTTTCAGTGCTGTAATGAGGCGAATGGCAAGTAAAGTGTATTTCATCCTCTACTGTCTTTTCTGTACAATATTTACATATCCTATCATTAACAGCTAAATGTTTGTATCTATCCTTTTATATATTTTTTATTATATATATATATATAGAGAGAGAGATAAATATAGAGATATAAAATAATAGAGAGAGGGAGAGAGAGAGAGAGAGAGAGAGAGAGAGAGAGAGATACATACATATATATTTCTACATCATAGCCATATAAGTCAAATGTATGAATGTGTAGCCTGTACTGTATATAGTTCAGTTTCTTTCTTAAGACATTTCTTGGACGAATATTTGTAGATGCGCCGACGGACAGTCACTAAGAAATCAATGTCAGATAAGTAAGTGAGGACGTCAGTGGATTTGCGGTAAAAGGTTTTCACTTAAAGGTGAAAATTACCGTAAATCTTTCAATCCCTCCAATCTACTGGTCGTAATGGGAAAGGTGATTGGTACAATACGGCCAAATGGTTCGCGTGGTGCTGTCGCGTTGACCATACTGACGGAGTAGAACAGAATTTATCAGAAATCGAATCGCGTTTTAGACAGTGTATTTCATGTATTTATTAAATGAATTCCCGACGTAAATGTAGGCACACTTCATGTGCAAATTTATTTGACATGCCGAGCCAATGTAAATAAAATTAAATCTGAATCTTACCTTCAATTTTATTACCATAGCCAGAAATGTGGGTTCTAACTTCTATGACACGAACACTAACACATAAAACATTGTGTATGAGATAATAGACCACATCACCGTTGATTATAGAATTTAGAAGTTGCCAGGGGGTCCAAAATTTTATAATTTGTCTGATAGGCCTAACCTCATACCAAATTTCATAGTAATCCATCCACAGTTTGTTGAGTTATGCTACACCGTTTACAAGCACTACCAAAAATATTGTGGGGTCCTGTGGCGCAACGACAGAGTACTCGACTCGGAACCAAGAGGCCCCGGGTTCGAGTCCTGACATGCCACCGATCTTGTGCCCTTGGGAAAGGCACTTTACACGACTTTCCTCACTTGACTCAGGTGTAAATGAGTATTCTGTGTTAGGTGTGCACGCTATCAGCATACTTGCTGCCTAGTGCACACTTTGTATTGTCATGTTACAATTTCTAAAAACAAACAAACAAAAATATTACCTTGACTAGGGTTTAACTAATATGGCGCCATTTTGTCAGTTCTTTATTCCGCATTGTTCTTCTTGACTCCTGCTGATCCGAAAAAAAAGGTGTGAAGGGGCCTGTAATCTTTGTTGAAGATTATAAAACAGGCACTTCCTCAGATGACGTTATGATCGCTGTACATTTACCGATACATTTATGTATACTTTCGAAGGATTTTATGAGGATACGTGTGTCTATTTTACCAAAGAACATATATTTAGAGTTTAATTGTTTACACTAATAAAATGTCGATTAGTGTAAACATGTGTACTGAATGACCTAGGTCAAACTTGTTTGCTGTGTTTCTGCAATTATATATATTAGATGTAACTACCGACAAACATACAGATAACGTAAATAACAAATTTACGTTCAGTGTAACTGGCTCATTGATTCAAGTTTCTCCAAATATACCCACCCCTTACCCATTACCGTTTGTTCCACATGACGCCTAGTACATACATGATATACTGAGAGAGAAAAGAAACACATTCAACTTACATTCAAAATGGTCTGTACTCTACGAGGGTCTTCCTTTTGTTATCTCGTGTACCGAATAAGTGTTCAATCCACGGGTCGAAGGAAGGGTTTCAAAGAGAATAATTGTTACTGATGTGGTTTGTACAGTGTAGCGGGACTGCACGCAACGCCGCAAGTTCGCATTAGCGTGACGACTGCTCGCATTGACTTTTCTGTCAGCGAATCAATCCAATTAAGAACGAAGGAAAACGTGTGTTCAATACGCATTTTACTCTTAGGTGCGGCACTGGCCACTGGGACAGGCAAGTCTCTCCTGACGGGTCGGTCCCAGACTCATCATCCAGGCCTGCCACTGAATATGTTTGACAGTTACTATTACCTCAATACGTTGAGTCAATACAGCTAAAATTCAATATGTACAGCATCGGCGTCTAACGTGATGGAGAATAAATAGATAATGATAATTTTCTACCATTCTGACTTTCTGTATAGAGATTCCGTGTACCATATAGCCTCAGGAGACCAGCCAACCGTTAGTCTGATTACTTTGGACAAAAACGGGATCTTCGCTGCCCCCAGAGGCTTCTGCTTTCCAGGAATTTGCGGAAATAATGACACTTTATGTCCTATACCATGTTACCGGGATATGCAGCTCAACTACAAAGGGCATCCACCCACACCTTGTCAAAATTCACAGCACGCAAAGACTCCACAGTCGTGACTCCCACTGTCGATTCTTTTCTTTATTGTGTGTTGCTTTCTATTTTCGCAGGTCTCCATTAGAGTGATCACATCGATAAAAATCAGCAGGTTTCCTGGAGTATATTGGCTCGACATTAGTCAATAACTCACCTTTGTTATCACTGAACTCTGACGTGACTGAAATAACAACAGCAAAGCAGGTGGAATCATACATGGCTGCTGGCCAGTGGAAGACATTTAGTGTTATCTTGAAAGTTCGTCTGTTTTGGTCATTATAAAGCAAGTAAATAAATTTTGAAGCAAGTTTAACTGTAATTTCCAAAACGTGCAATTGGGCTTACCCAAATTTTCGACTGTACAACTCCAGTCGTTGTCAAGGGTCTCCAGTCTTTGGGATCGAGGCGTTTTCAATGCGATTTGGAGCGTTCAGATGGGGCCACATGAATCCTATATAATCCGTGGAAACCACATCGAAAGCGCTTGAGCGACTTGGTTTGAACAGGGCCAAGGACATTATTTAATCAAGGTCCTTTATTAAATGATTTCTACCCCTTTTGCCGAATTCTACGAACCGTACCCTCTAGGAAGGCCTGGTGGAGGCTAAACCCCGCCCACTGCAGTAGCTCACGTCGCCAGACAATCGGTCACGTGACGAGACAAGTTTTCCCCATGCCTCTTCACACTTCTGACGGTCTTCAGTTCGAACTCGGCAACACACGCGCAAGCTGTCCACAACAACAGCGGTCCTGACGGAATGGCGAAAAATGCGAATGAAGCTCTACTGTATGCTGCTGAGACGGGCTGTCTACAAGGCGTCAAAGCAGCTTTGGATGCTGGTAAGCACATATACGCTAGCCTCCACGAGGCATCCTACGTTGCAAGAGATTATGCAGCCTATTACTAGTATTTCTAGAGGCAAGAGGTAAGCTACTGAACTGGTTACAGGCGGCCAACAGACTCCCCTTGCCTCCAACCCAGTGCCTCCAACCAGAAGAAATCTGCTTGGAGATATTTTTTGCAACCCACGGCCGCTATAAACTCCTCTATTAATCTACTACTATTTTCAAATTCCACTATTTTCCAGCATTTTACCCATTGGAGTTCTTTACAGTGTTGGAGGGGTTCCGTTCAGCAGGTTTTAGTTTTTTTTGGGGGGGGTGGAAACACCCTCAGACCTTGCTCAGACTTAAAACATTATTTTGTTGTTGTTGTTTTGCCACATTGCCACCCTCCGGAACTGTTCATAGTCCTAAAACAAAGAGGTGAACCTCCTTGATCTAAACAAGGAGCTTCTAAAGCAGATGTCCCATGTCACAGTGGTCCCATGCATCGTGCGTGTATCCCCCTAGTATTGGTGTAGCTACAATCATTGTACAACGAAGTGGTGCTGTTTGGATTTTCAGAAAATTATGCAGAAAACATTTTCTTTCTTTCAACCAGTGGACGATTATTCAAATGTAAATCACCAGATCAGGACTCGCACAGAAGTGCGAAGTACTGATACACTAGCGCCACCTTTTGATCTTTCACCGACTGTGCAGACAATTAGCTACTAAGCTCGGACTGAAAAGGAAAGTCTAGCACGACTTTTGTGGGTCAGCTTTGTCTTTTGTTCTAGACTATAGTCATTCACGCAGCACAATAGACGAGACAGTGACAAGTATTTCCAACAGTCTCACGAGGAGCCTTGCCAAGCCTTGTAATGTGCATCCCTCACAAGGGCTTTAAATTACTAGTATTCTGAATTTCAACAGTTTTATAACCCATGTCCGAAAGTCTTGCTAAACTGTAATCACCAAACACAGGGGGGTGATGAACTGAGTCTGTGTTACCAACATAAACTACCAAAATGTAAACGGGTATGGGCAACAGATTTGATTTTTAAGACACACGTGCACATGTAGGCCATGTAGGGTGCCATGGTTTCGAACCTCTGCTTCTTGGATGGTGTTTATTTGCTGTGGGGTTGTTTTGTAATGGGGTGGCAGGAGGATTGACTTTTTTGTAGCGTCCTGGTGCTACATTGTAGGTCAATCTGTGATTTACGAAAAGGTGATTTTAATGATGTTTTACAATGTTTCTTTTTTAAAGGCATCATGTGTATTGTTATTGTGCCCTATTGTAAGTAGTATGTGATTCAGCTTATTTTTTTATAGCTGCAATGTACTTTTTTTTAATAAACCAGTCATTCATTCGTTCGTTCATTCATTCAGGTGCAGCCATTGACTACGCCGAGCTGGACAATGAGGTCACCGGCACTGGAACAGCGCTGTTCGTCGCCTCCATCCTCGGGTATGCAGATATAGTGAGACTGCTGCTCAGCAAGGGGGCGTCTGTAACGAAGAGAACCATTGGTTCATCATCTACCCCCCTACACGGAGCAGCAGGCCAAGGTAGGCGGGCGATTTAGAATAAAATGCTTGACTAAAAGATGCCAGTCGAAGCTAAAGCTAAACTAGTCTGAGTTTCAAAACTAAAATGTGAGCTGTCATATATATGGGCTAGGTGAGATATATACCAAGGAGGACCTGAAAAACACACAAAATACAAAAGTTATGAAAAGTTTATCAGATGTAGGCGTTTATTGTGTTACCCGTCACAGAACGAAAATATATTATTGCTATTGCTTTGTTTCTTCTTCTTCTCCAAACAAGGTCAATGACCTGGACCAGATATGACACCATGGTAACTGGTGCTGTAGCAGACACCCTGTGGTGTTGGGTTATATTTTGTAACAAGTTGCAGGACAGAGTTGGTGGCACCATATACATTTGTTTATGAGTGTGTTTGAATAATGACAAACTGAGCCGTAGTTCGTTAGGCTAGACCATGTAAAGGTAAACATTGTGTTTGAAAAATGTTACCTCTCTAGTTTGTGTTTATATTCAATGTCATTTGCATTTATATATAATAGTATTATCTTTATCTTTGAATGTAGCATTTCTTGATGCATACTAGTATATCTTATGTCGAAACTACAACCCAGGGCATTCAGAAGTGGTGGACTTGCTGGTACATCACGGTGCAACATTAGACACAAGGGATGCATTCCAGAAAACGCCACTCATGAATGCCTGTACCTTCAAACGAGTGGACACAGTTCGGCAACTGATCAAGCTTGGAGCCAGAGCTGATTTGACCGACGGTGTTGGCTACACAACCCAGAGGTAAGTGTCCCGTTAATAACCAATATTTCCGGATACGAAAATTTTGTTTTGGGTAGCTGAGCTGTTGGGGTGATGAGGAGTGGGGTGTAATTTGACATGCAGGCAAAACGATGGGTCAAAAGGCCAGTCACAGGAAATGGGGTAAACATGAGAGTAGGCTGGCCGCACGTGAGCTAGGTGCAGATATGCAGAATGACAGGTCAGACACTGGAAATGGGGTGAAATTAAAGGTCGCGAAAATCCAGAATACTCTATTATTTCGTACTCCCTTAATGAGTCACATCTTCCACTAGGTACTGCGAGTTTGACCTAGGCAGAGAAGACTGCACACAAAAAGAGCTGATGAAACTGATACAAGAGGCGATGAAGACCAAGCTGTTGAGAGTACATGTAGCAAACCGGGCGACAGGTAGGTTTTGTTACATCAGAGTGCGGATGTATTGCTTTTGATGTGTATGAGTGTGTGTGTGTGTGTGTGTGTGAGAGAGAGAGAGAGAGAGAGCGAGCTCGTGAGTGTGTTTGTGTATTTGTGTGTGTGTGTTTCTGAGTGTGTTTGCGTGTGTGTCAGTGTGTGAGCTTGTGAGTGTGTTTCAGTGTATTTGTGTGTGTGTGTGTTTGTGTGTGTGAATATATATATATATATGTGTGTGTGTGTGTGTGTGTGTGAATATATATATATATATGTGTGTGTGTGTGTGTGTGTGTGAATATATATATATATATGTGTGTGTGTGTGTGTGTTTCTGAGTGTGTTTGCGTGTGTCTGTAGGTATTTAAATGCACTTGTTGAGTGTCAGGAAAGTAACAGTTATATCTTCTCCAGGTCCACCTTGAAGCTGTGCGGCCGGTGCAAGTTGACCCGGTACTGCAGCCGTGACTGTCAGAAACAACACTGGTCTGTCGGACACAAGAAAAGCTGTGGACATGATGTGTGCACCGACAAGATACCAACAGCGTCAACGCCATCCCTACAAATGGTCAAGTTGCCAACAGGGGATACTCTATTGTATCAGAAAGTAGCTTAGAACATGTATAACAAACGTAACTCTACAGACTTTACAACGTTTTGCATTTTTACCTACCTTGCATCTTTAATACGGCCCAATCATTGCTTCAGGGTACGGCAGTGTTGTTTTTGGTGGGTTTGTCTCTTTGTCTGTACTACATGTAATAGCTCTGGTTGCATGGTGGGTGGGAGGTGATTTTCACAGTTGATTGATAGGTCAAGCCTGAAGGTGACCCATTTTTTGAGGAATTCTAGAAGTGGTGTAATAATACTCGATTAGACTACATAATCCTCTCCACAGTTCCAATACATCCACAAAAACCAACTTGTTATCAAACATATTTTAAGCTATTCCTCACTTTTGTTATGATGCTGGTTTCTTTGTAGGTGGAAAATAATGTTGTGCCAAGTTTTGTTTTTCACACATGTTTTCTGTCGAAAACAATGGTCGTACAGTATTGCGTGACCTATGCTTTGCTCCTATTGTAAAATAATGTAAACATGTGTCTTCCTGGGTGGAGTCGGATTTTTTTTTTATAAAGAAACTTTTGCAGTGACCACATTTCCATTTTTATAATATATCTATCTGTTGGTCAGTGATGATAATGTTGTCATGGTTACGTTTATAGTCTTGCTTCATCGCGTTTCATCTGATAAAAGTAACTTTCTACTGTCCTGACTATTGAGTGTTGTGGTGTGAATCCATTGTAAAGCTATTGAAGCGTTTAGCCATGTGCCTTTCATACTGCAGGTGAATAAACAATGAACACAACGCGTACAAGACGAAAGTGATCGGTCGCTTTATACATGTACAATAGATTAGATATAGAACGCAGCTATTTGGGTCATCAGGCGACAAAACCACATCACCCAACATCACCCCTGCTCGCGGACTATACCAAAACGCTTCCCTCGCCGACCGACTTCATTTTGCCTGAAAATACGACAATATGCAGGTTTTTTAGGTAAGTACAAAAACTATTTTCACAATTGGGAGCGAAACTAAGCACGACAATCACAAAATTTCGACGATTTAGTACCGCACTATAGTGTAGGGTTTTGATTAAATGTGTTTTTTTTTAAAAAGGTGATACTACCCCTCTTTCTGGTCGGTTGGAATCGCCCTGCAATAAGGGGTCAAAGTGGACCCATGTTATGTTACAAAACCGGCAAATGTGAGCCGTATAAGACTACCCGAAAAGGCGTAAGTACGTATTAATAACACACGAAGGTGACTTTTTGTGAGCGGAAATTCTGAAAGGTGAGAAATGATGCCCTCTTTTTACCTGTTTTTGCATATGTAAAACGTTATTTATATAGTCTGGGTCTCAATACAGTCAGGACCTGATGAACTTAATGGCGTCCACGGGTCAACTGCCGACTTACATGTAGTTCACATTTGTCTGTAACAATGTAAGAGATTCCACCCGACTACTTCTTAAACGTTAGACTTCATGACTGCAGATTAGTGCAGAACAAATTAGCACAGGTCTGGGTGACTGAGTCGGGCAAGCTGTGTGCGGTGACAATACGTGTTGTGTTGTGTTGACATGCAGACTCAGGTGCAACAAAATTCTGACTCGAGACAAAGGAGCTCGAGCATATTCCCAGTCTTTCAAAACACTGGTACCAGCTGCAGAGTAAATAAAGTGACGCCATCGTGCTATAGAGGGTTTGGACATGGGACTCATTCATTATGCTTATGACCATTAAAGCTATATTAGCTATCTGGGCAACGTTAGGTGAGTGCATAATTTCTTCACTGGCAGGAGATTAACCCTCTAAGTGTCAGGGAATATGGCCCAATTGACACTGGGACGGTTAAGTTTCATAATTTGCTTGGATTAGATTCTTGATACCCAAGAAATTATGAAGAAACAGAATGTCTGCCAGGATGAAAAGGACTGTGATCTGACCCAAGAATGAAGAGTCAAAATAATATTTAGCTTGTAAGGTTACAAGCATTTAGACTTTGATGCCCCCTAGAAAATTTGATCAGAACTGCATCAAATTTTTGTATCTTTTGTAATAGACGTGATATGCAAGTATACACCGTTCACAGGTTCCGCACTGGTGTTCCAGTGCCGAAGAAAGTCCCAGTATACCCGTTTTAGCAGTGAGATTGGTGCATGCATGTGTTATTTGTGTGGTGCAGGTAACCTGCAATTGCAAGTATACAGAAAAACATACAATTTTGTGTTTGGAGCCCTGTATAACACGCAGGGAAAAACATGAGAGTTATAGAAGATTACTAGTAGGCTTGTATAAAAAGGTGGACCATGTACTGAGGCCGATGTAATTTTAGATTATTATAGAAAGCTGCCATACATGTACATGAACGCATGCACTATTAAAATTCATTCTTTACACACACCGTAAAGTAATTAAACATGTGTAAAGGTTCTGTTTCTTCACTTGCGTGTACCTTTATGCGAACTTTAAGGTGTGCACAAAATCCATTGTACGTGCATGTACTCAGTATGTACAAACAGTATGTTGTTGTTGTCCCTTGTAGATGCAGTCACTACCAAAGTTGCTCACCAGACCACTGCTGTCATGCGCATGTAGGTGGAGGTTCCATACCAGTTGCCATTCACAACAAGATATGTTGCTGGGCACAGTTGACAAGTGAGTATTTTGTACCACTTCACACCAGCTTACATATTGTAAGTCTCGCACATCAAACTATTCACTTTATCAGGAATCTTGGCACACTTAGCAAAGATAGAGAGGCCAGATGGGTCCTCAATTCATTGTTACACTACACACCAGAAACTTTTGCAGACTGGTTTTATTTTTCACCAATTCATGACACCATGAATATGGTCTTGGTGAAGCATCCATTTCGCATGGGAGTATACATTTTTGTATAGCCTCGGTCCATTTTTGAATGGGGGGGGGGTCAAAATGTGAAAATTCTATTTTGGAATTTGAGTGGGGTGATGCTAGCTGTAATAGTCGGAGTATGGGCTGAAGCAAAGTTGGGATGGTCTATTTCCTGCACAAGGTTGATTTGGAACAGTCCATTATGGCATGGAGAAGGAGTGAAATATGCTGTAATTGCTGGCAAATGTTGCCTTTCTACTGAAGTAATGTCTGGTGTTGTGATCAGATGGGGAGGTGTGACTGTGGACCTGGGCAGTCCTGACTGTGGCCTGGAGGGGACATATATCCACACCAGCCTGAGGGAACTGGATGCCTTTGCAGGGATGCTCAGAAGTAGGTATTAGAGATAGTCTTTTACATGTCATACCTGGGCTGCAATAATGTTCAATACAGGTGTTAACCAGCCTGTGTGATAACTAGTGTTATTCTAACACACAGGATTTTATTTGGTTATCAGATGGGCTTCCATTAGTGTTCCATCATGGAATAATTCGAACGCGTTTCGCGTGGCTGATGTAAAAAATTCAGGTTTGGCCATGGTTGGCTGGTGTTCAGAGGTAGGTTGGGGCATGGTTGGCAGTGAAATTTGACCCAAATTTAACTCAAATTCGATTAGATTGGTATGGAAAGGTAGGTGTGGCCTAAATCTGGTCAGAGTCTGCTTCCAAATACCAGCCAATCTTGGTTTCCTGGTGTGCGGGGAAGGTTCTGAATGTGCGACAGGGGCTTTACTGACCCTTAATAGTACTTTTGCTGAATCCTAATAATCCATATAAACCTCTAAGGCTAATGTTCAGGGCTTGTACGTAAATAATTCTGCAGGTACAGGTACAGGCATTAGGTACACAGACCTACTATGGGATTTGCCGTGTGGAAGTTCGTACAGAGGATGTGCCTGTTCTGCCTCACTGTTTGGTTTATGACTTTCCTGCATTATATATAGAATCTCTCAAGCAATGGAGGATGGAGGGTAAGAAGGCAGTCTGGCTGAAGGTGCCCATCTTACAGAGCCGGTTTGTACCAGTTGCCGCCAGCCAGGGCTTCCAGTTCCACCACGCAGATAAAGAGTACTCCATGCTAACCACCTGGCTGCCCAGTGGCTGCTGTAAAATACCACACTTTGCATCACATCAAGTTGGTGTTGCAGGTAGGAAACTTACAGCAGATTGGGGTTATCACCTTGTTACGTCGTAGTTGTCACCTGGACAGGGTTGATTTTTACTGGGAAGTTTATATAGAAACAAGTCCGTGGCCACATCCAATAGCAAAAAAAAACAGCTCGTAAACCACCTAAAGGGACCTCTTCTGTGCCCTAGCATAACTTCCAAATGCTGCAAGAATGAAATTACCATCATCTACCACTACAGAATTATAGTATAAATTCGAGGGGATTCATTTCCTAGGATTCATTCCTCAGCTAACTGACATCTCGCACACGTACACAGTCGTCCCTCAGTAAGACATCTGTACATGTGCGAGATGTCGGTTAGCTGAGGAATGAATCCTGACTCCCTACGAATTTATACTACAGAATTATAGTGTTATCAATCACGCGTAATAGATCCTGATTTGCATATTTAGTATTTATTGATATTCCTCTCTATCTGAGTTACATATGTCACATGTTGAAGCTTCCTATGAAATGCTTCACGGAGTAACCATGGGACAGTAGACATAAAAATATGACATGTTTCTAGAAGACATACTCCCGTATGATGTTGCTTTGTTCACCATTTTTGCTCCTTAGGCTGTGTTCTCAGGGAAGATACCAAAGAGGTTCTCGTTGTTCAAGACAGAAATAGGGTGAGATATGAAAAACTTTACTTACATTCTAAGAAAGCTGAGTTGAGGATTACTAGAAGTATGCAATTAAGGTAGTACTAGATTCTTACTTGAAAACTGATTAACTTCCGGACCAACAACAAAATATTAGACCCATTATTTATTGATTTGTTCATATGTTTTATTTATCCTATTATTTATCAATTTGTTGAATGCATACATTGTAATGTTCTTACAGGCTACACCAATTTTATTTCTTGGTTCTTCGCCACTTAAAAAAACATGTCTTAGAGTTCCACGACCTCATACCTTTGCCAAGTGTTAACCTTTACGACTGACAAAATAATGTTTCTCACTGTTTATGCAATTAAGGTCCTCATGAATTTGCATGAATTACATCAGTTGATCATATTCTCCAATGACAGTCTTATCTAAACAAAGAAGGCTATTCTATTTCCTTATCAATTATGCAAATGGTTCTGATTTGCATAATTTATGCTAGGACCTACAATGTAGGGTGATGCGGAATACACCCTGTATAGTATTTTATTTGATAACATGTCGTACCCACCTGCCAGTGGGAAAACACACATTTCAATGAGAAATGTGCCAAATGTGGAAAAAATTTGGTGCCACTAAACAAAAAACTGTAACAGCATCCAACGTTTGAATCTGGTATTTAAATTTTCGAAAGCGGCACAAGCTGTGCAGGCAGTACACGTTCAAATTATTTGATATCTGTTAGAACCTTGTGTGATACGGGCAGTTATCGCACTGCCTGGAACACCGGTATCAAACATTATTGCAGCCCAACATAAAGATGCGTGATATTATGCTTCTTCTTTTCTACAAATCCAGGAGACATCACACATGTGGAAGCTGCCAGGAGGTCTGTCTGATCCAGGAGAATACTTTGGTAAGACTTGTATATTGCTGGACTCACATGTGTACTGGACTGATGCATGGAGGGGGGGTGGGGGTGGTGAAACCAATTAAACCATAGACATATATTTTTCAGTCTTGTTCAGGTCCTCAAAATGCAAATTCAAATTTTGACGTGTTACCTCATTGCCAAATATATAATAAGGGCAAAGGATAAAATTTCACGGTCAGAGGAAAATAGTCTGGTGACCAAATACATGTAGATTGCGGAAAGGACGAGGGAGACTTGGCAGCTAAAATAGGTTTGGTCCCAAGGCTATTTTACTCAGACCATGAAATTCTATCCTTTGCCCTTATTATGTTCTTGAGATCAACAGTTATATTAAATTGATATAAAAAGAGCTTCTTGTGGAAAAGTGATTGAGTTGTCTGTTATTAAGCTCCAGAATAAACTTAACCAAATCTAGTTGTACAAAATATGTGAAGCCCCCATCACACAGTCGAATATGGCCTCCCGAACACTGCCAAACTACCCCCCCCCCCCCAACCCCCAACCATGGTTAGAAGTAGGTCGGGAGCAAGGTCAGCTGTGGTTGGCTGGTGTTTGGGGACGTTGGCTACTGTTTGGCTGCGCCAGCTGAATGTTTCAAAATGGTGTGGACGGGCCGGCGGTTTGGCCATGGTTGGTGGTTGCCTGGCGTTCAGGAGTAGGTCTGGGCGTGGTTGACAGTCAAATTTGACTCAAATTAAACTCAAATTTGATTCCATTTGTATAGAAAGGTAGTCGTGGCCTGAATCTGGTCAGACTGCTCCTGAACTTTAGCCAACCTTGGTTGGTTGGTGGTCGGGGGAAGGTTCTAAATGTGTGACAGGGGCTTTAGGTCTTCTTGGTATGACTCAACAAGGTTAAACATCCAGCTGACTAGTATGTTCTTTTCAACAGGAGACACCGCAGTACGGGAAGTCTTTGAGGAAACTGGAATCAAGTCGGAATTCCAGTCAATCCTGACCATTCGACAACTACACAACTATCCTGGTGCCTTCGGAAAGTCGGACCTTTACATTGTGTGTAGATTACGAGCTTTAGGCCACGTTATTGACCACTGCACTGATGAGATCATAGGGTGCAAGTGGATGGACGTGGGGGAACTTGCAACCACTCAGTCTACCTCACTCATCTCCACCCATGTAGCACGACTTGTGCTGTATGGCTTCAGGGAAGGCTTTGACAAGGTTGATATCGGAATGAAGGAGCTGCCAGCTGTGTTTAGGAACATGACGTACCAGTTGTACCACAGGCAAATCCCAGACCTTTGAAATAAACAGTTAGGCCATGTTGATCTGATTATATGGATGACATCTGCACTTATCAATTTCCAAAAAATTCAAGTTTTCAACCTTAGTGTAAGGGCACTGGGAAAGGCACTTTACACGACTTTCCTCACTTGACTCAGGTGTAAATGAATTGTCTTGTATTTGTCCTGTGTTGGTGGCGGCATAAAATAAGTTGAAAAAACTTGAGTGTGCCGTCACCATGTCGTGTCTCGAAATGTTTGAATAAAAAAACCTTACTGTAAATCATACAAACAGCTGTGAAATGAGCAAATATGTGCCATAGATTGAAAAAAAAAAGAAAAACGTATACTAATGTTGTAGAATGCCGAAGTAAGTTCCATAGTCAAAGAAGAAGATGTGAAAGAAAAAAAATGAACAATCTACTGAACATACTCTGTGTCTTTAGTCATTTGTTCCAACATCTTGACCAATTAGATTTCATAATGAAGACAACTTTTTTTTTTTGCCAAACTTTTTTTTTTTATTCACGTGCTCACATCAGTTTTGGAGTTCCCAGAGGATGTCATCCATATAATAAAATCAACATGGCATGGCCATAGGCAAAGGAAAAGAGTGTTGAGTTTCCGGTAACAGCCTTGATATGGTCAGTAGGACTTGCTTTTTTCATCATGATAGTTTCCTCCATCATGTTTTCATTCATAATACTGTAAATCACTTTGTATTTGCAGTACTTTTATATTCAAGGTTTTCGTGGTCACTTCTGTACCGCAAATTTATCATTACCGTAGAACAAATAATTCGCCGACTTTCTTCTGCCGCCACCACGAACATATAGTTCAGCAAACATGTCCATTTTGCTCAGACCACCAAATTTGCTACCGTGAATATAAAGTGATTTTCAGACTAACTTTTTGACATATAATAGGTGCACTGGTGTTCCTGATTTGGGTTCTCCTGCAAAATAGTTGGCCACATCAAGTAATACTCTCCTATTAATTTTCTTGATGACTATATTATTAAACATTCAAAGTATATTGTACAAACAGGTATATGAACTAAATCTTCATGCCATTTTAGATCATAGGTACAAAAAAAACTATTACAAATATAGTTATATACTGTAGTGTATGATTGTCTCTGACTATGCAATGTTGGGGTCCACAGAAAGTGTGAAATGGAACGAAATAGAACAAGATAGACTTAGTTTAGCTAGCTAGAACACAAGAATTACATATTAACCTTCTATATCTGATTGGCAAAATCGAACCGTCAATCAGAGCTAGAAGAACTCGACAAGAAAGCAAGGCCTTGTAACAACATGGAGTGTCGTTCCATTTCGTTCCTTTTGTTCCATTTTGCGCTTTCTGTACACCCCAATGTTGTGGGCTTCCATGGGTTGGATCCGGACACAAGGTAAGGGTCGGTTGGGTTACCGGAAACACATTTTATTTCCTAGGCCTAATGAGGGGGAAATAGGCATAAATGTACTCAGCAACAATTAAAACTCAGGTACAAAGTGAAATGAATGTGGAACCTCAAATAAAGATGGAATGTTGGAATTGATGATCTTGTTATTGGGTTGTTATTGATGATCTTAAAGGCATAGAATGCTATTTCAGGGTGGCAAAATATTCTGGATGAGGAAGTCTGTCTGATATATTGACATTTACTGCCATTGCACATTTTCATAATCATTTCATACTTGAAGCGTTTGAAAAAGCCCAAAACAAGCTATATGAAGAGTCCCTTTATTTTTTGTACCACCAATAAATAGCTAGAACCAGCCTACAATACAAAACAAGCAACCGTTTTCCATCAGCGACATGAGGAGAACGCTACGCTAACTGTTGCACGGATAGAGAGACGGCATTTTGGGGAAGCAGTGTCATGGTGTAGGCCGGTATGACTGTAAGGGGAAAGACAAGGCTTGTAGTCATCCCAGGTAACCTCAACGCGGTGAGATACAGGGACAATATACAGGGACCGAATGCCATGCGACAACGCCCGCCCACACAGAGCAAGGATTATCGGAGACCATCTCCAGCATGCAGGCGTAGGGTGGATGGAGCCAAGAGAGCACACATCTGAACCCCATCGAAACATCTCTAATATCGGCTTGGGCGAATTGTCAGTGCAAAATTGACAGAGAAGAACACTGGCTGACTTACAACAACTGTTGGTGGAGGAATGGGACGCTATTCCACAGCATCGCATAGCAAGACTGGTGACAAGCATGAGGAGGAGATGCCCTTGCTTACCAGGCCTAGTACTTACAAGATTATGGGTCCTATCAACCACACACCGCTTGCAGGAAGGAGGTTTCAATCAGAAACCTTCTTGCTTCCAGTAACGTAACGACAAAGATTGGAATTAGTAAACACATAAATGTTGGTGAGGGCATGTTCAGCACCAAGGACAGGTACAGTAGTGTTAGTGTGGGCATTGTCAGCACCAAGGACAGGTACAGCAGTGTTAGTGAGGGCATTATCAGCACCAAGGACAGGTACAGCAGTGTTAGTGAGGGCATTATCAGCACCAAGGACAGGTACAACAGTGAAGGTGAGGGCATTATCAGCACCAAGGACAAGAACAGTAGTATAAGTGAGTAGTGTTAAAGATGGCATTATCAGCACCAAGGACAAGATCAGTAGTATTAGTGAGTAGTGTTAGCATTATCAGCACCAAGGACAGTTACATCAGTGTTAGTGAGGGCATTATCAGCAATAAGGACAGGTACAGTAGCGTTAATGATGGCATTATCAGCACCAAGGACAGGGTCAGTAGTGTTAGTGAGGGCATTATCAGCAAACGGACAGGTACAGTAGCGTTAATGATGGCATTATCAGCACCAAGGACAGGGTCAGTAGTGTTAGTGAGGGCATTATCAGCACCAGTGACAGGTACACCAGTGTTAATGAGGGCATTATCAGAAAGAAGGACAGGTACAGCAGTGTTAGTGAGAGCATTTTCAGCACCAAGGACAGGTACAGCAGTGTCAGTGAGAAGTGTTATTGAGGGCATTATCAGCACCAAGGACAGGTACACCAGTGTTATTGAGGGCATTATCAGCACCAAGGACAGGTACACCAGTGTTATTGAGGGCATTATCAGCACCAAGGACAGGTACACCAGTGTTATTGAGGGCAATATCAGCACCAAGGACAGGTACAGCAGTGTTAATGAGGGCAATATTAGCCGGAAAATTCTGGAAAGCACCGGAAAACACGGAGGCTGTGGTGTGTTGATAGTGGTTTGTTGTTCCCTGGGCCGCGTATAAGTATATCGTATGCCAAAATACAGCAACTTGGGGTGTTATCTTATCACAGCAGGGTGTATTCCGGTAGATTTCAGCCTCCTATGTGTTTTTTCGGTGCTTTCCGCTGTTTTCCGGTAAATAGGCAGACTCCGGTACAGCAGGGGGATTCAAAGTGCTTATACGAGATAACCCAGATTACAATAAAACGATGAAGAATTTATAGAACAACATATAGAACCTAGGGGAACCACAGAGACCGATAAAACGCACATAATTGCGTGGAACGGAAAAAAAGTCAAAATAAAAGAGAATCAAGTCGCCAAGGCGTGTTATAAACGCCACCTTATTTGTACTGGTATCTTTTTTTTTAACGCCAGATAGGCCTTCAGGCAGACTCAAGAGCAGATGCCAAAGTCACTTTTGCTTTCAGCCAAAAAGTTGCTGACAAACAAGTATCCAGAAACACACTGCAAAACAATTACTTTTTGTGATTCAGAAAAGAGTATCTACAGAACCAGAACCATTGCTTCTGCTCTTGACCATGCCTTTATAATAGCTCACTATGCCTCTTGCGAAAAGGCATGCAGACCCTCCTTTAATTCACCAACACTAAGGCCTATCAGATTAGAGTCCCTCCCAACCTTTCTAATGGGATAGGCTTTAAAGGAGTCCTAAAGTCCAGAAGAGAGTGCTATTTTCTGATAGACTATGCTTCAATGAATACATGACTAGCCGACTTTTTACAAATTTCGCTTGTGCGACTTTTTGCGGCACGTGTTTGTAAAGCGATATCAATATCATTTCCCCCCATACTGAACCACAATAGATACATCCGGGAACTTTGGATTACGAAATGCTCATATACTTCAAGGCAACATAAACATTTTCGGCAAAAACGATAGGAGACAAGCACACCAATAAGCTGATTATTGAAAACTTACTTACTTTACTTTGCTTGACCTCTAGCTTGGAAGCTATAATATCAGGATGTCTAATACAGTGAACTGCCAGTTTCATCTTGCGTGTTTTGACTTTCTCAATTTATTTGTATGTAAATCTTTACTGAACAGATGATTAGATTACGCCGCTTATTGGAAAGATAATTAGATTACGCCGTTTTTTTCAGTCAATAATTTCGGCATAAATGAGGGGCGATAAGGACACCAAGAAGGCCAATTGTTGATAAGATATCAAAGAACACAAAACGATACGATTTTTTCTTATCGCCCCTGAAATTAGGTCTAAAACGTAACATTCTTGGTCAAAGCATAGACACCAATGGGGTTGCGCGGTGTAGTCTTGGAAATTTAGAGGGCATCTGGGGAGTTTGTCCTGGTTTCGATGCGTTTTAAGACTTGCGTGCATAATGGATATTTTATTGTATACTGTAAAGTAATATGCATATTTCACTTCCTTAAATTAATGTCTGTCGGAAAATAGCACTCCCTTCTGGACTTTAGGACCCCTTTAAAGGCAGACTCAGGAGCAGAGGCCAGTGTTATTTTCTAAGACTTTTGAGGGCACCATGTTTAAATCATTAAAGTATGGGTTTCAATGGGGTGACTGCTAGAGGTTTAAATTATTTTTTGGCCAAACCAAATGGTAAACAAAGTTACCAATACAATTACTTTTGGTATTAGAAAAATATTATCTACAAAACCAGAACAATTGCTTATGCTCTTGAGTAATTGCCTTTAATCTGATCTATGACACTATGCTTAAAGTAATAAGTAAACGACTCAAGAATGACACAGAGACTTTGTTAGGTCAGGGGTTTCAGATGTAACCCCTGACCTCATAATTTGATGACCCGTGCCCTCCATATTAGTCACCTTGCAGCAGAAGACACCTGTCCTGGAACCACCTGTCCTGTTGCCACTGTCTTGGGTTTAAATTACCTTGGATGTTGTACAGAGAATGGCTATGGTACAAAAACTGACAATTGTTTTATTGAGGGAAAGAAAACACAAAAAACATAATTTATGTACATTCAATTTGCCAAAATCACAATGAGTTGCAAAGACACATTGTAACATTTTGCATCCCTAATACAGGGTGGTCAAGCACATTTAAGTTATAAGTGATGGGGGGGGGGAGAATAACGGTTATGTCAACAAAACATGACATGTCCAACCATTGTTTGTGCCACTGTACTAGTGGCTAGATCACACCTGTAGAGAGGAAACACAAAGAAATGGTGAGCATCATCAGAATCATAGAATGGTGAACAAAAGTGACTTGCAGTTTATCAGGGTAGTAATCTGCAACTATATGTGGCATATATATGGTTAACTCATCATTGTTTCCCTCTATGTAAATCATTAGTAACCATCTTTTAATTGTGACTTACATAAACAATATAAGTTATAACACAGGACGTCAAGAAGTTAGAAAACTGCTAGATAGCACAGAATACAAAATGCCTATATTATGGCCTTTTTCAGAAACATGCCAATCAACTTGCTGAGGAGCATTAAATCATTTGGGAAAGAAAATAGAAATGATCAGGTAGGGAACCAGTGCAGGGATCCAGTTTCCTGGTTTACAGCACCGGGAGCAAACCAGACTGCAAATCTTGCATCAACAAAATAAAAGGTAAATCACAAGAGAAAGATAGTGCAGTCCTGAAAGATACTTGCCTCCATGGAGAGGGGTTCTACAGAGTCAAATCCAAATCGCATGCTGTATTCATGCCTGTACAACGTGTCAGAGGTCAAAACCATAGAGACAGGTAGGTTGGGGTGATCATATTGGAACCTGTCAAAGTTGGGTTCTTTTAGGATGTCATTTCTGTGTGTGGTCTTTCGCAGAGGCCGCCCAGGCGGAGGGAAGGAGATAGGAGAACACTAACTACACCGGCTCCCGGTCGAGTTGACACATACCTGCTCAAGACTCAGTGTGATAAGCCACCATGCCTCGGAGCTATCTGCTCTTGGTGTTCCCCTCACCGTCCTCTATGGTATTTACTCCCCCATGGGGATAATGCGGGGGCACTGGCTGCTGATCGATGATCAGCATACTGCCAGCTTCCATAGGTAATATAAACAAGGCACACAATTTGGGTGTCCATACCAGAACGCGGTGGCATTCAATTTGGTCCTCCAGGCCAATAAGGACCATTATCCGTTATCACACTCACACACCCCAATGCCAATACAATGTACATCAATATAAGTATTGTGTTGATGTACAATAATTGATATGATCACCCGTCCATCCTATCTCTATGGTTTCGAGCTTTGACACATTGTAGGGCAAGAATACTGCACACGGTCTGGACCTGACTCTCCAGAAACCCCCTCCAAGAGGGCAGGTATCTTCTAGGACTGCACAATCTTACTCCCATGATTGACCCTTTATCTTGTCAAGGCAAGGTTTGCAGGCCAGCTGGATCCCGGTGCTGTAACCCAGGAAACCAGATCGATACACTAGTTACTTACCTGGCCATTTCTGTTTTCTTTCCCCTATAATTCAATGCTACTCAACAAATTGCTTGGCATGTTTCTGAAATGACTACAGCATAGGCATTTTTCTAAAGATTTCAAAGCATTTACTAAACTCACGGTAGACCTGCACCAGACATGCTTCGTGTTGCGCTGCTTCCTGCTCCAAATTTGTCCTCAGCCGTCGCCCAAATCCCAGACTTTGCCATCCACAACACTTCATGATGGAAAACCCGCCACAAACACAGAATATAAAGCTTTTTGGAGACATTCTGAACACCCATTGTCACAATATTTACATGACGCCACATGCGCCATGTTGGAATCATTTTTCCCGCCAACACCTAGTCGCCGGGATTCATATGATAATTACTATGACGTCATTTAAAGCCTCTATTCAGGAACGCGGCAAACTGTACTCTCTCGTGGACCAACTCACCTGGCATGTTTATCTGTCTATTTGGCCAATTTCTACTCTTTCCAGTCGCTTCCCGAAGCCTGGTAGAGGCTACTGTGTTCCGCTATCTTGAAGAGTGGTGTCACCCCTTCCTCCTGCCGAAGAGTGGTTTCACCCATTACCCCCTGCCGAAGAGTGGTGTCACCCATAGCCCCATGACCCGGCATCTATATAAAGCTAAGATGGCGACCCTCAGGGGCAGACGACGAGTTACCTTGCCACATGCGAGCCGCACCTTTTACCGACTACCCACTGGTGCAGACAGACCAGTGCCGACAGCACACAGCAGAATGAAGTCCGAGGATCGTGAGAAACTCATGAGATACGTGGACGAGAGTGTAATCGGGCGGGAGAGAGTGTTTGCCGGCCCGTTCGGCCCCCGCCAAGGTACCAACACATTCACGTCACTGGATTGTTTTTTTTGTCACATAATATTTTCTTGCAATTTTTAGTTTTTCATTTCTATATCTTACATACGCCTGAGTGCCATCCTGTAACTTTGCCGGGGTTTGCGCCCTAAACTCGCTTAGGGAGCAATAACCAGGTGCGAGACTGTTTCCGGGGCCTACACAGGCCAGTTCTTCGGCCCCAGGGCCAACTTGCCCCCAAGGAAATCATGCCACAGCCCCCCTCAGTTAGGCCGGAGACGCTAGCTAACTCCCAGGTCCTAGCGTGCTATGGGTCTGGCATCCAGGCTAAGGGAGCAAGTTTAGAAGCCCTGATAAACAAAACTTATAGGATGGCATCCAGGCTAGTTCATAATGCCCAATTTGACCATATTTTTATCATTGATATTTACAGTTACCTACTGTGACTACACTGCGTCTGGGAGGTGAGGCCTTTATTTTTCTCAACATTATTTGTAAAATGTGTGCTCGTGTGTGTCCGCGTAAGCTTGTGTGTTGGGGGTGGGGGTCTGTTGCTCATGATCTTGCTCACGGGTGTTGACAAACTCTTAAGTTTTCTTGGGTACATGTAAGAACTGTGCTGCAAACAGGCTCTAGCCAGCACCAGTTTTTCCGTCAATTGCAGGAACTTTGTGGCATGTGACGAAAATTTTCTAAAACCAATCAGTCAACCTTGACAGACAAAATTGATGAAGATCCTGGGAAAAATATAAAAACATCTAAAAGACCACTCTCAACCCCATGATTTGCCGCTCAGAATGTGAGAAATTGCATTTTTAAAGGCTTAAAAATCCAAAAAAACAAACTGACTCGTCTGACGGGGTTGTCCTTCTATTCCCGCCTATGTGTTTCTATGTGCTTCAGATTCGAGGATGAACCTTGAAAAGAAAAGGGGGAGTAGTGTAAGTAACAGTGAGGTTTCAAGTGCAACAAACTGACTCGTCTGATGGGTTATGGTGTCGGGTTCAGGAGCTTGCGACCTGGGTTCGATTCCCGAGGCCAGGAGACTGCTACACACCTGCTTCTGGGAAGATATGGTTGTTAGAGTTGTGGTCACGGAAAAGAATTTTATGGGTGACCCCGGGTATATAAAGTAAAAAATAATTGTATGGACAAACTTTTTGAAGCCAGGTCTAGAAAGTCTTACGTGAGATTAAGCTAGGCATGAGGGCCTGCATGCCCATGTTCGTAAGGCGTAATCAGGCCTTTTTATTCTTCGTAATATGTAGGCAGTCGCCCAAAATCAACGTAATTCGTAATCAGTACATTAGCTGTAATGCATAATTAATCGTTTTCATTCTACATAAAGTGTAAGCAGTTACCTTAGCGTAAAACGTAACCCATAAAGTACTCCATGATTTAACGTAATTTTCGTAATCGGCGGTGAAAATTTTGCGTAATTTGTAATCACTATTCCCGATGCAGGCCCAGGTGTAAACTGTGCTGTGTTGTATAGAGCTTTCAGACTGTTGTATGTACATATAACTCTATAGATAGAAACCAGTTTGTGAGGTTGCTCATGTGGATATAGAACTGCCCCACCCACCGAGGTGATTTCATACGGCCTCGGGAGAGATGAAATTGCCGACCGCGCGAGGAAAGGCGGGGTAGGTCTATATCCACGTGTACAACCTCAAACTGTCCACTCAATTTAACTTAGAGCACTGATAGGTCCCTGAAGTTGATCAACTTCATCAACTAGTGCTTGATTTTGCTTTATAGATCTTTGTTTACAGTCGAACCCGCACAAGGCGACCACCCAGGGGACCGAAGAAAAGTGGTCACCTTGGACAGTGGTCTCCTTGACTCACAACATGACTGAAACATAATGGTTTCAAGTTGAGGTGTTTTCATGTAATAAATGTACTGTACATGAGCCCTGAAGTTCACGGTTTTGCTCAAATGAAATATTCACAATGTTTTCAAATTCGCGATTGATCAAATGCAATCAATTTGTCGAGTGCTGTTAAAAAAAACCAAGCTTTGAACTCTTTGACAGACAACAGGTCAGAGCCCTTTAATCACTTCCTCAGCTTGCGAAGTATGCCATTAATCAATTTGTAGTCATTTTAACGATATCGTTAAGAAGGCTGCTACAAAACTGTACTGTAACTTTAAAAGCATTCAAAAACACGATTCATTTTGGTCAGCAAAAAACTCTCGGGATCCCGTGGTGGTTGCCATGTTCAGCTGATCCCCTTTATTTAATAAACCAATTAGAATGCAGGTTATCTGAGGTGAACCAATCAGAGCTAAAAACATCACGTAGTAGTATTTGAATATTGAAACCTGTGGCATCCTAGCCTCCTTTGCAGGCGTTCCGGGATTGGTCGGTGTCGGCTGATTTTTTCCCAGTGCGGTCAACAAGGTTTCTGATCACACGTAGATCGCATAGAACTCTGGCTGCCTTCCTTGTCTAAGTGTGTGGGATCTACATATAACGTCGGCAGAACGTACTGCACCTGCGCAAAACCCGTAATGTATTGTGCATCGCACTTTGGCAGAACGTCTCATATAAGGTTGTATTAGAGCATATAAGGTTGACAGCCTGTCTGTAGTTTTCAGATGTCGTATAGGAAAAGATATCGTCTAAAACAGGCAAAATTTTGATGCAACGTTGACCAAACATCCAACGAAAAACGTGAAAAATCAGGGTTTTGCGCAGGCGCAGTACGTTCTGCCGACGTGCTGATCTACATCTGATTAGAGTGCAGGGTATACACGTTAGTGCAGGTAAAATTGGAGCTGTACATGTATTTCTGTATTACTACCAAAACCTGCTCTAGTCCATGTACTGGGTTTACATGTATATCTACACGTACATGTACATGTACATGTAAGTGTACTGACTGTTACCACCTATGAAGTATAAAAGAAATAATGGCAGTGGTTTCTGAACAATATTTAGTATGATTATACTTGCTATATTCTGAGTGTTGCAGGTGAAATTTGTCTGGTGCAGCTGGTAATTTCCAATGTTTACTTGCACCAGTGCAGGTATGCAGAAGTATTTCAAGTCCTTCCCTATTGTCTTGCCCTATTAAGAATTGTCATAATTGATTCATGGCTTGGTATGTAGGGAACAGGTGACTTTTGTCAACTACTCAAGGCCAAATTGTGGATGCCCTATTTTATGTCAGTATGTGTTGCTTTTTACCTAGATTCACAATCCCTGGGTCTAAATGTTCCCAGGACTCAAGTACACGTAAGGGCATCATAATTTTATCAGATTTTTTCCTCGTATTTTTCCTCATATGTGTAAATGTACTAGTAGTTGCATGTAAAGAGTCCTGTTCGTTATCTTCTGTTCATTTTGGCATACATTTGCATTCCGCACCATAACTTTTTCAGACCATCATATCGGGTTTTCAGTTAATGTTAACGTTTGTCACATGTGTGAGTGACTAGGGAGCCACACGTGGTGCGTTCCAAAGTTGGGGTGAAAACAGTGAAAGTTTAAACTCAATGTAAAGGCATGCTCTATCTCAGGTATTTGCGATCTTCACACTGTTGGGCACATGTGTATAACAACAGTTAATGTCCGACCTCGTGTACATTTCCAAGCCGGCCTACATTCTCCATAACCGATGTTTGGACCCCTTTTTTCATGAGAACATTCCACTAGAACGCGAGCCAATAACCTACCTTGAATTTTGTGTGCTGTCATTACAAATTTGCTGCTGTTAAATGAAATATATGTCTGTACAGCTTCAATCACAGTTATAATCGCTGTTACAAGATCTATGCTTGTTTTTGATGGGTTCAGAGTGAAATGGCACGTGTGCACATTCATGTAGATCAGTTACTGAACTTTGGACACCGTCAGTTACATGATTGTAAGGTTCTGTATGTCATTTTGTGCTTCCACATACTTTCAAATCTGGCCAGCAATTTGCAATATACATGTACAGTCAAACCTGTACTAGCGGTCACCTTTGTATAGAGGTCACCTGGCCATTGCGGTCACATTTTGTCGGTCCCTTGAATTTTTCCCATTGACCTAAGCAGTAAGAATTGTGCTATAGCGGTCACCTGTCCAACGCAGCCAGCGGTCACCCCATTCCGGTCCCGCCGGCATATCAACACTGCCGATTGCGGTCGCGGCCGGCCGCTGTGGGCCGGACGTAAGGGCTGGCCGTAACCCGCTCAGCACCACGGCCGTAAAGCCACCTCACTTCCGACCATTATATTGAACCTTGTGGTAATTTTCACCGCTACATTATTAAAATGTGAACTGAATTTAGACTCCATATGTATTTGAAATAAAGAAACCTTCATTTTGACACGAAGTGTCTACGGTCACCTTCTGCGATTCCGACTTGGCGTGCCGTGCGTGGCGCATGGTGCTATTCGGTGGAATCGGCGAAGATTACAGCAATTTTCTTCACACAAAAAACTAAGAAATATCCATATTTGGTTTTACAATTCCTTAAAACGCATAAATATGTGCCCAATTTCCGTTTTTCGTGGGGATAATTCAAGAAATTTGGGCTGAGAAAATGAGTTTTCGTCTTTTCAAAATGGCGCTAGCATAGTGGAAAGAAAGGTCAATTGGGGTCATCGGAAGACTCCACTGTTACGGAGGTAAATGTATGTAAAATGAGGTAAATTTTCTTTTATTTTATAGCATCAAAAAGCGTGAATACGCTATTAAGATCGTCATAATACATTACTATTAACGTTTAAGATGTAAATCTAAGACTACAATGGGTTTTTCATAAAAGATATAAGCCTAAAAAGAGCAAATTTTCTGCTGACTACCACATTGGCATAATGGCAGAGACAGACAACCGACGCGGGAAAACCCAAGCCGCTGTAAACAAAGGAAAGTTTTCGCTACATTTTCATGTTCAAAAACGACCAGAAACGAACAATCAGTGACATCTGAAGAGCAATTATTTTGTTGTTAACTAAATGAACGACATCTAGATACAAAAGAATCTGTTTGCATTATTGGATTTTGTATGTTTTAGTGGGAATGGGTTTTTTTACCAACTGAGCATATTATCACGTGCATCTTTTATTTATTTTTAATGTCACACTCATTGCTATGTATTTCTTTCTTTTTTTTTCAAGCCCACAACTAAAGCAAAAGAACAATTGAACTATATACATGTACATCTAAAAGGGGCTTGCATGTGCAATGAATGTTTTCATATGTTTGAGAATAAAGACATCCCTGTGGGTACTGAAAGCATGTTTCACTTTTTTGTTCAGGTTGAACTAACCGGCTTTTTCTCTATAGTGGTCACCTGTCCATAGTGGTCACATTTGGTCAGTCCCTTGAGTGACCACTATAGACAGGTTTGACTGTATAATACTATAAGGCCATACTGATTTTATTGTCTCTCATTTGTTTATGGATGACAACCTATGATTGTTTAAGGCAATGATTATACATGTACTAAGGTTCTGGAATACAGCAAATGTTCTGATCATGATGTTGTTGATATTGGGAAAAACTGTGTTTAAAGCAGGCCATTGTTAGCCAAAGGTCATATGCTGTGCAACCTTGTGAAATGATGTCAGACTGGTAGGACTTTAATGATCAAATTGGCCGATTGTCATTCTTCATCTCTAATCAACTGGAAGCATGGCCCAAGGGATGTGGGATGGCCTACATGTAAAGGTTGGTGAAGCTTTACTGTTTAGTTAAGTTGTGCATTTAAGTATTCAGGGATTTGGCCAATGGCAGAATCCCGGAGAATTTCACACGACACGTGAATGTGACGTCCACATCCTCACCTCACCAAAGAAGAGAGCGCAATTCAAACTTTGTCTCTGCCAAATTCCTCAATGAGATCCCGTCAATTTCACAGATTTGCAATGTTCTTATATACACTTCGAGATCGAGAACTCAAGCACCACCAGAGGTGATTTCAGCCATGTCAGTTACATTGTAGTGTTCGAAATACCCACTAGCACACTAGCAATTGCAACCTGATTTTCTTGTGCGCCAGTTGCTCCCTGACTCAGGTAGCACACCACGCAACCTGAAAATATGTACCGCTGAACTCAAAGGTGCACACTGTGCTACCTGGTTCAAAAAAGTATTTTGAACACTATCATTTTTTTTGTACCTGTGTGCGCCCAAAAAGGAGAATTATATGTATATACATGTATACGCCAACCAGCACACTACATGGATGGCGGTAAATTGTTGACGACTAGTGGAGCTTGTGTCAGTCAATTGGCAGTGTGACAATTTGCCCTAGTACGTAGACAGTCCATGTGGTCAAATTAGAGCAAATTATCTTGTCACAAGTTACAGTGCATAGCCTTTAGCTGCGTGCTTCTTGTTTCTCCTGCTGCACTAAGTCTTGTTACTTCTAGTACAGAAGGTTTGTTTTGGTTGGCAATGGTGTCGACTTGTGTGTCCAGTTTGTTGAACGCAGTTGGAACTTGAAAAGATCTGTCGTTTGTCAACAGCTGTAAAATATTTGTTGCGGTTTGCAACTTTATTTTGCAGACAGGTCGTTTTATTTGTAGTGATTTTGATTTGTACACCAGCTCGTTTTGTACTGCCTTCTTTTTTCTTCATTGTTGTTACTACCTTGTTTTTGTACATGTATGAGTAACATGGTGGGAGAGAAGAGATCACAAACAGTATCAGTAGAGAGAGTAGCTTGTATGCAGACAGATATCGAGGAGAATTGTGTTCGATAGCACGTCGGCAGAACGTACTGCGCCTGCACAAAACCCTGATTTTTCACGTTTTTCGTTGTATGTTTGGTCAAAGTTGCATCAAAAGTTTGCCTCTTGCAGACAATATCTTTTCCTAGACAACATCTGAAAACTACAGACAGGCTGTCAACCTTATATGCTCTATATGAGACGTTCTGCCAAAGTGCTATGCACAATACATTACGGGTTTTGCGCAGGTGCAGTACGTTCTGCCGACGTGCTGTGTTGGATGTAGTAGAGGGATGAATGTATTTGTAGTGACAGCTGTATTGTTGGCAAAACTTTACGAAGGGGAGGGTGGCTTGTCACAAGGGTACTTAAAATCAAATAGTCAGATGACGTTAACACAAACCATACCTGCATACCGGAAGTTTGAAGTCTCTGATTTCTTGTTCAAGTTGTAATACTATGACTCTCACAGGACGAATATTTCTCCTTAAATATAAACTTCATTGAAACAGCTGGAATTCTTTTACATATTATTGATTTTATCTTAATGCATCCAAAGTAATTTCAGGGTGGCAAAACAATAAAATTGGCATTTACTGCCATTTCCGTACATTTCATACTTGAAGCACTTGAAACAGCCCCAAAACAAGCTAACATCATGAGGAACCTTTATTTTTTGGTGCCACCAATAAATAGCAAGAGCCAGCTGACCATACAAAACAAGGAATTGTTTTTTGTCAATGACAAGGCATTTTTTCAGTATGCTGTTGGGTAAGGGTTCATGTGCATTAATTTGTAACTTTCTAAATAAATGTAAAAGAAATGACCAGAAAATTGTCTTTGAAAATCCAGTTTGACCACCCTGAAATCGCTTCAGGTGCCTTTCAGTTGAAGTTTATGTTTTGGTATCTGTACACAGCGGCCCATGTTGGTCCACAGCCAGATAGAATTTCCCGACTTGAACTTTTGCAGGCTTCCTGTGGTTTGGTAGGTAGGAAACGTATTTACCTTCGCCCATAGCAACCAGCCCCAGTGGACGTTTGCTTGCGTGGACTGGGCAGCACAGGGAATTCCTGGTGCACTGCTGATTGTATTTAGTGCTTGACGTGACTCCCTAGCCTTGAACTTAAGGTCCAGCCTGTTGTTTCTGGAAGTGATTTGGTCACATGAACGAAGGGAGGCTAATTGTTGAAGGAAAAGCAGCGTGATGTCAGAATTCTTGACGTCATTAGATGACATCAATTCACGCGTTTGGGGCAGGCAAGCAGGAAGGCGCATGTCACCGGAGAATTAAGGAGGTTAAAGGGGCATTATGTAACATTTTTGCACCCAAAATTGAATATATTTCAATTTAAAAAAATCTTGGTGTGATTGTCATTTATAAATATAATCAACTAATTTTAACATGTTTGTGCAATTACATGTTGTATGACAGTCACATTTCTGACATTTACATGTAATTGGTGCTAAAAACAGCCCACATGAGGTGCACTTAGTTTGTGGCACCACCACAAAATACCAGAATGTAAACAAATAGCTAACTGTGTTTCCAGCTTTTAAACTCACTCGTATGGTGTAATATTTTGGCACCTCCACTTCCTTATGACACTTACAATGTATTTGCAATGGAGTAGGGTTGATTCAACTTGCTTTGTACTACATACATTCATACAATATACATACATACATATCTGGGCTTTGATTATTCTGTACTAAACTAAAGAAATGACCAGAAAGTTTACTTTTTGTATTGTCCTAACTAAAATGTTACATAAAGCAGCTTAAAAAAACAATTTCAATTAATTCTGTTATAAAATATATAAGTGTTTCATAAATAAATTAATTTAACTCACTTTTACAGTCTGTACAAGCCTCTACATGTAAGTCTAACCTTGTCCGTTGCTATGGAAGCATACATGTATTTTCCTTAGCAACAGTTGCCATAGAAATACATCTGCCATTTTCAAATAAACACTCTCCTAATCTTTGTGACTTTCTCCAAGTTTGACGTCATTTGGACAAATAGACAAAGGAAGTGTCTGAGTTTGGAGAATGATGCAGAACAAGACAGACTCTACTGTTAGTATCACCCATGCAGGGCTACTTTTGATTTTGTAACATAATCCAGGCATGTTTGTATCCTCTTGATAGTAAGATATAGCCATGGCAGAAGGTATTGAGAAAATGTTCACAAAGAACAGGAAGGAATGTTTCCAATTCTTTACGTAGGTTTAATCAAGGCCAGGAGAGACATATGGACTATGTCTGTGGACTGACAAGTTGTGCAAGTCTTGTTCTTTGAATCATATCTCTAAGTTAGTTCTAATTCGTTGCTCTAAACTAGAAGTCTAGGATGTCATACCTCCATTAACGTTGTATGGTTTATCTTGTGGATTTTTTGAGTTTTTTTATAAAGTCGGTATTCGTTTCGTTCACCACAAGTAAAAACATTACAAATCCATCAACCATTCACAGGAAATCTGCATGACAAGTACTCATTAGTTTTTTTTCTTCTTCGACGCAATGTCATCTAATCATGCATAATGCATGTCAAGCATCACTTATTATCTATGTACTAAAAATCATGACAATCTGTCAGCCGGTTCTTGAGTTATCCTCCCTCAAAGATTTTTAAACAAATTGCCCTGCAGTTCCAGAACAAGCTGCTAGGAGGCCCCAGCTACTGTCACTTCTTTCATAGCCCAAGAGCTATCTACCATCCAAAATTAGTGACCCTAGCATGTCCAGATCACGAAATATCAAAACCGAACGTTCCACTGCAGTACCATAACAAGCCGCCAGGGGCCCAAAATCTAATCATGTAGGTCTCATCAAGACCTATCCACCTTACAATGTACCAACTTTCATGCCAATCCATCAAAAGCTTCTTGAGTTATTGTGCTAAACCACATACACACACACATATACATGTACACACACACACACATACGCACACACACATACATGTAAACACACACACATACACACAGTCACACAAACGCTATGGAAAACACAACCTTCTTGGCGAAGGTACCTAATCTATCCAGCCGTTCTTGAATCATCAATCCTAGCTTAGGTCAAGGCTAATTAGTATTCCCCTGCAGGCACTGCCTGACTGGCACTACAGTACTGACATGTACATGTAACACCTGTCCTTGTATCACACATCTCTGAGGAAATATCTGTTTCCTTCATTAATCATGCAAATTAAGTCTTAATTGATATCATTACTGTCTAATCATTGTGCATCTCAACCTAATGCTACCTACAAGAAAATTCCAAGCCAATCTGTACGAGTAATGACGATTCAACCTTCCTGATGAAAACGTCCCTGTGCTTCTAGAAAAAGCTGGATTTTTAGGCCACACCAATTTCAAATACGTTGGTTCTCGGATTTTTTTAGAAAAAATATGAAGCTAAAGGGCTTAAAAAAAGAAGCCTAGGCATCCTATGATAGCCCCAAATGCTAAGTAACGATCATAGGAGTCATGAAGTCAACATACCAGCCTGAGGGTGGTTTGTAACTCAAACAATGTATTTGGAACTTTTAATCAAACCACTGCATTGAAAAACTGTAACAACTATAGAAAAGGACTTTCTTGAACTCTTGGGGCCAAACTGAGCATTTTGAAGTTGATTTAGAACCTGATTTTTTTTTCTTATTGAAGCTTTTAAAAATTTCTTCTTCTATCTTGTCTCATTGATTATGCAAATGGGGTTGTAATTAGCATAATCTAGTTTGATTGACGGTGTTCTCTACCTAAATTGCACAATAAAAAGTCATGTAACAATCAAACTAGACGGTATATTGTATATGTGAAAGTTTCATCCTTTATATGCAGAATGACAATTTAACATTTCCACCACTGTGAACTGTTCCAGTCAGGAGTCAGAATATTGTCATCAGGCAAAATGCCAGTAATTATGCCCATGTATCGAGGGCACATTGTGACAGCTAAGGACAGTTATTTATTACAAACTGTCCTTGGGGTAAACAGAGGCCCTGGTTACTAAGATAAGGCAGATGCAAATACTAGGAGGGTACACACTTTTTAAACTTTCCAAAATCCCCAAAGTGTCTCATGATCAGACCGTTGCCAAAGTGGGGGTGCCTAGACGTTATTGGGGGTTATTGCCCGGACAAATCGGAAGACGATCCACTCATCATCCAGGAATCCAGCGGAACATCATAGGCACGGGGAGCTTGGAATGGTGCTTATTTATTTTGAAGATTCAAGGTTCTCCCCAGATGATGGAATAATGGCACATGCGCTGCTGTACTGCTACTGTTACGCTGCTATCATCATTCGCATTATGTTTTAGCGCAAGACTTCTCGTTGATTGGATAAATTGTGATACATTGAAATCAAGCACTGTTATTGGTTGGAATGGGATGGCATTTAAATGCTTAGAGAGTTATTTTAAAAAAAATCTCATATGAACAGCTCCTAGCTGCTGACTTTTGTGATTTCCTTGTTATGATAAAAAAAATCATTACACAAAGCCCGGTGAGTTTATTCCGGGGGGTATGTTAATTAGATTTTGATTTTGAAGATTTGTCCGGGGGGGGGTTCTTTTATTTGGGGGGGTATGTTTATTCCGGAGATGAGAGGATATGTATGCAAATATAGACCACATTTGCATAATTTCCTGTGCCACCAATTCACCTTCCAGTCAAAGAACAGTCAGTACCAAACATGATCAACAACTACAAAGTCCATCAAACTGCCAAAACCAAACATACATGTAATGCTGAAAAGATTCCTGTACCACATGTCTCACCACTGGAATACTTCATGATCACAAAACAGGACAGTTGTTCTATATTCTGTATCTGTATAGCCGGTATATAGCCTTTGGCAATATATATAACACACGTGCTTTGCAGGCACGTGGCATGGTGGCAGCTAGCTATATTATTACACAGAACGACCTGTTACACTAAATCTTTGCACATCTAAAATATAACTGCAAGCGCTGTTTAAAGCTTTTTAGTGATAATGCCCCAACTGTGCTTGTTGACAACGAGTTCCACTCTACGATAAGTTCTTGGAAGTTTTTGAACACCTCAATTCTAGGTTGATAACTGATATTTAGAGGCATGACTTCTTGTTCTTTTGTACATGCCCAAAATCATGAAAATCTGCCATTCCTTCTTTCAGTTATCCTCTTTGACAGATTTGAACAAAAATGCCCCTCATACATGTAGTTATACACAGTCAACCAGTTCCATGAGGTCTTCAGATGTCCATTGGTGCTATAATCAGGCCAGGTTCTGGGCTAGCTGCCAGTTGGATCTCCTCCAGGAGTCCTTGACTCTAATAGGGACGGACAGTCTCTAGCCTTGAAGGAAACATGCCTGACCCAAAAAATATACACTGACAGGAGCCTGTTGATTAGTTCTGGGGTCACTGAAACAATGGGAGCATAGAAAGTGTGCCCTTGTACTAAGATAACCCCGGCAAACTGTGTCAGATGGACAAGCTTTACAGCTGTAGTAAAACTAGAAAGGCTGACATTTGCTCGGGAGCTGATACAGCATATTTCAGTCCATCTTCCTCCTCAGTCCAAAATGGACTGTTCCATATCAACTTTTCCATCCAGTATCAAGTGTTGCAATACCCCTAAATTCATAACAATTGTTCTGTCGAAACAGCACTTAGTTATAGTGCTTTTCATTGTTCTTAAACATACAAAGTGATGTATTGTAGTTCTTTTCCTAGAAAGTGTGCCCTTGTACTCAGATAACCCCAGCAATCTGTGTCAAATGGACAAGCTTTACGGCTGTAGTAAAACTAGAAAGGCTGACATTTTCTCGGGAGCAGATACAGCATATTTCAGTCCATCTTCCTCCTCAGTCCAGAATGGACTGTTCCATATCAACCTTTTCCATCCAGTTATCAAGTGTTGCAATACCCGTAAATTCATAACAATTGTTCTCTCGAAACAGCACTGGTGCTTTTCAGTGTTCTTAAACATACAAAGTCATGTATTGTAGTTCTTTTCCAAGAAAGTGTGCCCTTGTACTCAGATAACTCCGGCAAACTGTGTCAAATGGACAAGCTTTACAGCTGTAGTAAAACTAGAAAGGCTGACATTTGCTCGGAAGCAGATACAGCATATTTCAGTCCATCTTCCTCCTTATTCCAAAATGGACTGTTCCATATCAACTTTTCCATCCAGTATCAAGTGTTGCAATACCCCTAAATTCATAACAATTGTTCTGTCGAAACAGCACTTAGTTATAGTGCTTTTCATTGTTCTTAAACATACAAAGTGATGTATTGTAGTTCTTTTCCTAGAAAGTGTGCCCTTGTACTCAGATAACCCCAGCAATCTGTGTCAAATGGACAAGCTTTACGGCTGTAGTAAAACTAGAAAGGCTGACATTTTCTCGGGAGCAGATACAGCATATTTCAGTCCATCTTCCTCCTTATTCCAAAATGGACTGTTCCATATCAACCTTTTCCATCCAGTTATCAAGTGTTGCAATACCCGTAAATTCATAACAATTGTTCTCTCGAAACAGCACTGGTGCTTTTCAGTGTTCTTAAACATACAAAGTCATGTATTGTAGTTCTTTTCCAAGAAAGTGTGCCCTTGTACTCAGATAACTCCGGCAAACTGTGTCAAATGGACAAGCTTTACAGCTGTAGTAAAACTAGAAAGGCTGACATTTGCTCGGAAGCAGATACAGCATATTTCAGTCCATCTTCCTCCTTATTCCAAAATGGACTGTTTCATATCAACCTTTTCCATCCAGTATGAAGTGTTGCAAAAAATTATTATACAACTAAATTAGTAACAGTTGTTCTCTCGAAACAGTGCTTTTCAGTGTTTAAAAACCCCTATGTAGTTAACGTTCTTTTCGTAGAAAGTGTGCCCTTGTACTCAGATAACCCCGGCAAACTGTGTCGAAAGGCCTAGGACAAGCTTACATCTGGAGTAAAATTGCAGGGGTGCAGGTACATGTAATTTTTGACCGGACTTCCACTGGAAAACGTACAAAATGTATAGCTTTATTACATGTACATGTACCTCCATGAAAAATGGAGGTATAATTGTAACTGTTATTGGTCTGTGTGTGTCTTTCTGCATATTTGTGGTCAGCATAACTTCAAAGAAGTCCTTTGTGATGATATTTTGTATTTCATATACATGGGTAGGCGTTAGGAAGACAAAGGTCAAGTTTGGACCTCCTGGTGGCTGACCTTGGTACGGCAGCAGAATGTCTGGTTTTTGTATCTTTTGTCCTGAACATTCATTTTTCTAATTTTATTTGTTTTTTTCACAGAAATCTGCTTTTAAGGTACACATGCACATGTACACAGCTCTTAATAGACACAAATTTTAAACTTGAACCATCTGAAATGTTATTTCTCCCTCAGAGCACTGACTTTCATTGAGGACTACATTCGAGACCAGGTTTTGCCAGTGTATGGAAACACCCATACCACCACCAGTGTGACATCCTTACAGACAACTCTATATAGGCATGAAGCAAGGTACGTATACACAAGAAACTTACTCGGGCAAGCAACTAGATAGATTTTGAAAACTGTCAGATGTTTCAAGTACAAGTAGTATTTACTACGTGACGACGGTTTTCAAAACCTATCCAGTTGCTTGAGTATTATATAACTGTTTAAATTTGTTGCGTACATTTACATGTATCTCATAACCTTCATAGATGTATAAAGGTCAGTTTAATTACGGATGGGTTGATGAGTTAATATGTTAGTGGATATAATTGAAAGTAGGAGGGTCTGGTGGAGAGAAGCCAGGTATAAATAAATTTTTCAGAAATTTAAAAAAAAGGAGAAACAAGAAATATGAGAGTAGAAACCTCTGGAAAGTACATACTGTCATGTATTATATAATGTTCATAACGACTTCTGGTTACAGACATGTAGGTGTGCTAGTGTGAGTAGCAAAATATCCAGTTGAAATCCCCTTCCTGAAAGTAGTGGTATAGCCCATTAGTCGCACAGGGCATAATTCCTACAGTGGACGACAGCTGTTGATGATAGACATCAGCTGAACATTAATAAACAGCTGTAAATAATTATGTACCCTAGCCGTTGAATTTACTCCCCCTTCCCATTTTTATGCACCTCCCATTTTTCACAGAGACATCATCCGTAATGCTGTGAATGCAGGTGAGCATGACGCAGTCATCTTTGTGGGCAGTGGCTGTACCGGAGCCATCCACAAACTCATCCACTCCCTGCACATGGAAGAACCTCCGGTGAGAACCCCTACATGGTTCTGTTTTGTTTCTATAACTAAGACATACATGTAAGACTGCCTCGTTCCGTCCTGTTTTATTTTAATAAAGATTCTGTCAAGTTTATTACAGTAACTGTTTCTATCATTATTTAGGAAATTCAGAAGAACATGTTTTAATTTGTCGAATTGTTCAGGTAACTCTTAAGGGTACTAACCTTTGTACATGAACTTGTACCTGATGTTACCTTTAGGCGTGCAGCCCTATATAGTGCAGTTTATTAGTAGTCAGAAAATACTGTATCAAGCGTTACAATTTTCTCCATAATTCCTTTCCTTTGTTAGGTTGTGTTTGTTGGCCCCTTTGAGCATCATTCCAATCTGCTGCCATGGAGGGAAATTGGATCCAGGGTAAGTTTCCTTTTAACTTAGAAGTTACAAGGTAAGGGTTAGGCTTTGTTATAATTAGTATGTGATGAAGTTGATCCTTTTGCTAACACAGTCAAATATAGCTCACCTATAGAATTTTCAGTTGCACATACAAGTACGTCAACATTCTTTGAACACACAATGGTCGCTGATAGGCAATACATGAGATGATGTCTTCATAGAAACTACAATAACAGAAAAGCAACTCATGAGTTCAGCATCAGCCTATTAGTAAGTTGTCAACAGGAAATGCTTTCTTTTCTTTGCAGGTGATGCGAATTGCAGAGACAAACCAGGGGCTACTTGACCTGGAAGACCTTGAAGCAAAACTCAAAGTATGAATTTTAGAATGTTATCTGACATATATAGGGCTGGGACTGAGGGTGATACGGAATCACCATATTGCTGTATTTTATTTATGTCATACTCACGCGAGAAAACCCGCCTTTCAGTGCAAAATGTGCCAAAATTTGGTGTCCCTGAATAAAAAAAGAGCAACGACATTAATTCCAACGTCCGAACCCAGTATTCAAATTTACGAAAGCGGTTCACACGGCTCAGGCGAAACGTGTTTGAATCATTCTATGGAACATTTGGAAGCCCAGCATATGATAACCCAATAGAACCTCAGGCTGTACTGCTAGTTATCACATGGGCCGGAACACCTGTATCGAATGTTATTGTGGCCCAGGTTCAATGTTGTTGTACATACATGTTTGTACGTAGTGCTGTGTACCGGTTTGCTGGACTCAGTTCCGGACTTGTAAAAACGTTTAGGTTTAAGTCCAAAAAAACCTGAATTGCGGGAACCAGTTCCGGACTTGGTTGGGAAAAAAAAAATGTCACATATCCCTTTTCGTTCCAAACCACGTAAAACCTTCCATAGATCGCAAAAATGTGTGCTGCAAAATGAATAAAACATTGCCATTTGGCATTGTCAAGTGTCGGCCTCTATGTTATGTGCCCACAGTTTCGCCCAGACAACATTGCAAGGTTGCCAACGTGCAATTTTGTATATACCGTGGGTTTAGGTCCGGACTTACAAGTCCGGAACTGAACCTTAACCCCTGGACTTGAATCCGGACCTGAACCTGAATGTGGGTTTAGGTACACAGCACTATTTGTACGTGGTCTGTGCTCTCCTGACATTGTCTGTTTTGCTTTTGTTCCTCCAAGGCGTGGCAGTCCTGTGGGTGTCAGCTGATCGGTGCCTTCAGTGCAGCGTCCAATGTTACCGGCATCCTGACTGACACGGTGCAGACATCTGTCCTCCTCCACAAGTATGGCGCCATAGCTGTGTGGGACTATGCATCTGCAGGTACATGTAGGCCCAGTGCCTTACCCCAGAGTTTTTTCTGCCATACAGGCCTCGAAATTAACTTTTCTTCCTATTGTCTCAGCAATGTCCCAAAAATAAATTTCAATTGTCCCGAAGTGAGGATGAACTATCCCAATCTTTGTACAATTAGCAAGTGTTGTGCAATAAAGTTTAATTTATTTATATTACAAATGTTTGGATGGTTTTCTTTGAAACTTAACGTTTGAAACTTTATTCATACACCTTCTTGCAGGCACTAAGTCTGAATTGGTAGGGATTTACAATGCTAAAATAACGTGCTAGGAAGTTAAAAATTGACAATCAAACTCGATTGACGTTCACAATCAATAAATATACATTTTGTAAATGTTTTGAAATTGTATAGTCCTCTGAATACAATCTGTACAAACAATTGGGGACGTCAGTCTTTACACATTGTCAGTTTAGGTATTTGTTTCATGTATATAATTCTTCTCTTACAAAAATTCTGTTTCTGTGTTGCTGCAATTATTATGAATAATAATGTATGTTGATGATACTGTTACCATAATTGATTGATCGTATGCCAAAGTTCTGCTGTTTGTACATAAAGTTATTAATGTTAAGCTTTTTCCTCTTGCAGGGCCGTATGTGGACATTGATATGAACCCAGTTGTGTCCAGGTACATATTGGTTTATTGGTTTATCTGTATACAGTCATGTATGCCATCATTATTACATGTAAGAAACAAATATCATTAGTTGGAAGTCAGATGGACAAGAGCTCAGCACAAAATTAATTGTTTTTCTGCAAAGTATTTTTGAATCAGTGATAATTGCCTGCACTTCCTCTTGTATCCTCTGTTATGTGTACATGAAATTATCATGACTACATACAATTGCTTGGTGTAAGGGTGCCCTGGACATATGCCAATAGGATTTCAATCATGTTTTAAGCATACACTACTCTGAAAGGATCTATATATATTAGAATTTTTTGCCATTTGTAGACCAAAAATGTATATTTTGGGGTCCTGCACCCTGGTACTGAAACCAAATGACCTGAAATTTCTTATGGAGTGCCTTGGACATACATGTACATGTACATGTACATGTACATGAACTGTACATTGTACATGCACACAGGGCTTTATTCACATCTTTGGCATGCACCATGGCACTGTAAAATGATTTATATCTTATATTTTAAACCATTATCAGATTCTCATCCCTCAATCTCAATCATGAACATTATAAATTTGATACAAATCAATTTTTGATACCTCTTATTAAGTAAGATCTCATATTGTATTCTATACTTGACAATAATTTTGTTCTATTTTGCAGTGCTGATCAAGGACTAGGTCACAAGGATGCTGTGATTATATCCCCACATAAGTTTGTAGGAGGACCTGGAACACCAGGTGAGCTTATTACACAATATGTCCAAATAGAGACCCACGACCTCATACCTTCATCTGATGATGGGCCCCTTTCATGATGTAAAAATCCAAACGGTTTGATTCGATTTGGTAGGATAAATCGGAATGTATGTGAACATTCACGCTCCATTTCGGTTTCGTTTCATTCTAAACCACCTCAGGAGGTGGTCTGAAACAGTTTGTGATAAAACGGTTTAAGGGAATTGTCATCATAAAATTAATGCAAAAGCAGTGTGGAACCGATTTGTCTCGTTTTTTATGACGTTGTACAAGTCATCTTTCTACTCTGTCAGTGTCTGTGTGTTAGAAATATTATGTAAGGTACAGTCTAGACTGTTGCTTCACAATGACTGTAAACCTCAAGTTGTATAGAGCATAGGCCTACAATTTACATTGTACTTTGTATTTATTTTGTCCACCTATACAATGATTTGTACACTCAGGTGTTCTGATTGCCAAGAAGTCGTTGTTCCAAAACCCTGTCCCATCCGGCTGTGGAGGAGGGTCTGTCTTCTTTGTAAGTACATGACTTTTGAAATTTTTTAAAATTCACCTTGAAGTTTGCAAGTAACTGTTTTCTTGTACATTCCAAAGATGTGTCATATGTCATGGTGGTATAGCCTGGTTACCAAACCTATTTTTGCGAAGAGGATGTAGGACTTACCAACAGGCCTCCAATTTAAGGCTATTTTGGGTATTCTATTGTCGTCCATTCTTACTACATGGCCAAGCCATAATATGTTTCAGTCGTCTGTTGGTGATTTCTAAAGAGAGTCTTCTACAATCGGTTTTGCTATAGAGTTCCTCATTCGATATCTTGTTAGGCCAGAAGATACGGCAGGCTAATGGTGTTATATATTTCAGGTTTCAAGGGAGACACACCGCTACCTGCAAAATGTGGAGACTCGGGAGGAGGGGGGAACACCTGCCATTGTGGAGTCCATCCGGGCAGGGCTAGTCTTCCAGCTCAAACAGGTGTGTCTTATGCTGTACATTAAAACTGTCAATAATAAGTGTTGACCTACATGTAAGACCCTGTCACACATAGCCGAATATGGCCTCCTGAACACTAGCCGAACTCCCACCAACTAATTGGTTAGGAGTAGGCTAGTAGCAAGGTCGGCTGTGGTTGGCAGGTGTTCGGCGAGGTTGGCTACTGTTCGGCTGCGCCGCCGAATGTTTCAAACTATTTTAGACATTCGGGTGTGGACAGGAGGTTCTGCCATGGTTGGATGGTGGTTGGCTGGTGTTTGGAAGTAGGTCAGTAGCGTTCTGGGCTTGGTTGGCAGTCAAATTTGACTCAAATTAATATTAAACTCAAATTTAATTCAATTTTATCAAAATTAATTAATGGTACATGTAGCATGACCTAAATCTGCTCAGACTGCTCCCTAACTACAGCCAACCTTGGTAGGCTGGTGTTAAGGGGAAGGCTCTGAATGTTGGACAGGGGCTTTAACCAACACTCTGCCTACATGTAGAAGAATATCATGCTATCACATGAAATCACATTAATTTTTAAAGAAGAGAGCTACATGTGTACATGTATATACAGAGTTACAGAGCTCGTTGTCTCCGAAAGCAATCAAAGCTATCAAAGTTTTTTAAGCAGTGTTCTGATAACTGGAGTCTCTTGAGTTTGCAATTCTGGGGGTATTACTGATAAGCATTTAGCACACCTCCCTCCATACACCATTTGTAAAAATCATGAAAAACGACGAATAAAATTTAAACTTAAAGGTGAACTGACATTATCATGATAGTGCAGTAGATTGTATACGCCAAAATAGGTTCACAAGCATAACAGAACATTGACAATATCATAATATAGTGACACAAAGGTTCCTTTAGATGCAAAATTGTCAAGCATGTACATATACATATATATGGCAGACACCTAGTAGACACAGTAAAATTAATACATTGTATTTTGTACATTTTGAACATGAACACACATTCCAGTAAAACTAATTTTCATGTTGCAGGCCCTAGGTTCAGACTTCATCATGAGAAGGGAGCAGGAACTCTGCAAGTAAGTCTGTCTTTTCTGACATTGTGGAAAGGTACAAGTCATGCATGTAGGACCCAGGTTATAGTGATTTTGTTCATACACACCTCAAGCCTGTCTCTTAAAGAATTAAAATTCTCACGAGCAACAAAAATCACAGTCACAAGAATCCTAAGTCATGCCTCTCATAAAAAATATTTTGAAATTGTTCTTCCAAAGACACCACCATGCGATTACCATTTGAAAATAATCTCTCAAAAGTGGACTTTTTCATTCCATCATGTATGATTGTAGATTTTCCCCCATGCATTATAATTATTCTTGATGCCACCATTCTACTGTGGCCCATAAGAAAACTTCCTTTATATCATCTCTACATTATTTTCTTTATTCCTGTTTTATTACCGCCATGTAAAATGGAGGTATTGTTTTTGGTCTGTCTGTACATGTATGTCTGTGTGTCTGTGTTTGTGATTCCGCATATTTGTAGTAATGATAAGAAGGCCTTGTTTATAGATTGTGATGATATTTGGTATGTGGGTAGGTTCTGAAATGTGGGCCTCCTTGTGGTTGACCTTGGTACTACTGTAACAGCAGAATTAAATAATGAATATGTAGCAATAGAACAAGAAAAATTCTCAATGGTATATTTAATTTGTCTTCCTCCAGTTAGGTTAGTTACTATTTTTTTCTTTATTATCATTTCCATTATCATTATAGTATCCCAATTTTACTGTTTGTATGTGACTGTAATGTGTTTTTGTTGTGTAAAACAGGGCCCCATTGAAAAGAAGTGCAAGCACTTAATGGGCCACCCTGTATAACAATGACGGATGATAAATAAATAAATATTATTAAATAACAGTAATGTATAAGCCATGCCTTTCTTTCTGAGTAAGTCCAACTTTCCTATATGTTTGTCCAGAAAAGCGTTTGATTTCTGGTCGGGGAATCCCAACCTGATCATGCTGGGCAGTACCGAGGTGCAGCGTCTGCCCATCATGTCCTTCATGGTGTGCCACCAGCAGTCGGGACTCTTCCTCCACCACAACTACATCTGTGTACTCCTCAACGACCTCTTTGGCATACAGGCCAGGGGCGGCTGTGCATGTGCAGGGCCATACGCACAGGTAAAGGAGCATACATTGACTAGTATATGATAATCTTTTGAGATGGAATAATGCCTACTACTACATGTACATGTACTAACAGTCATACTATGCACACTTAGGCCACACCAATTTAATTTGTTGGTTCTCGGATTCGCCTCTTCATTTTTTTCTGATTTGCAAAAAAAAAAAAAAAAAAATTCTGGTTCTGAATCAACTCAAAAATGCTTATATTTTGCCTCCAACAGTTCAAGAAAGACCTGTTACTCCTAGTTGTTACAGTTATTACATCTACCAATGCACTGGTTTGATTAAAAGTTCAAAATTCATTATTCAAATTTTAACCCAGTCTTTTGTGTTGACTTCATGGCACCAATTCTAGCATTTGGGGCTATAATAGGATGCCCAGGCCTGTTTTTATTTTTATTTTTTTTCGCCCTGTCGCTTCATATTTTTTCTGAAAAAATCCGAGAACCAACAAATTAAATTGGTGTGGCCTTAATATGGAATGTACGATGCATTATGTGGTCGCCAGAGGGTCGACTTAAAAAATGTTTCCATGGCCCTCTCCCTAAGAGGTAAATATTTCCTTGGCTCTCCCTATTAACTCTAAAAATGTTGTCAGCTCCATGCATAATGATTGTACAATGTATATTCTGTATCAATTATTATAGTTGAGTACATTTTCTAGATAGACAAACAAGACATTTGGGTTGTGATGATAGTGTACCCTTCTCACCCTGTCATGTATCATATATTTAATGTCCATGTATAATGTGCAATGTACTTAACATGTCTATAGATCTGTTTGCATGATTATAGTACTGGTAGTGGTAACTGATTTGTTGCATCTTTCCAGGACCTGTTGGGAATAGATGAGGAATTAGCAAACAAAATTGAGAAGTTGCTGGTAGAGGACAAGTAAGTAAGGTTTTCTTTTTTCTCTCATATGTAGACTATCCTGGTGTATTGAATGGACATGAATTCAATCAATCAATCAATCAATCAATCAATCCAGCAATCAATTAAGCAAACTTTACATTCAAACTGCTTAACCAAACAGTCCTAATTCACACATTCACAATCTTCCACCGAATTTGTTCCTGAACATCAGCCGACCAGGTTCAGCTGACGTTCGGGAGCAGTCCGTCCAGATTTAGGCCACACCTACCTTTCTGTATGAATTGAAACGAATTTGTGTTAAATTTGAGTCAAATTTGGCGTCCGAACACTGCTGACTCACTCACAAATGGTTAGCTGGTGTTCTGTTGACTTAACAGCCGAATACCAGCCAATCATGGTCGAACCTCCCGACCAACCCACGAATGTTTTAAACATGTTAAAACACTCAGCTGGCGCAGCCAAATAGTAGCTGAATTCACTGAACACCAGCCGACCCAGCCAACTTTCTGCCGACCTACTCCTAACCATGGTTAGGGGGTGTTCGGCTAGTGTTTGGAAGGCCAAATTCATGAATGTGTGACAGGCTTTAAAATATTCTAAACATCTGCGCTAGCCTAAAGAATAGAAAATTGTTATAATTTCATAGTCTGTGGTTACTGATGGAAACTTAAAGACATAATAGTATTTGAATTCAATTTGATGAAAACTACTTCTCAAAGAAGAAAATAAAATAAAAGACCTTTATAGTATTATACATTGTATAAAACATGGCTCTTTTGTGTTTCATGCAGGAGGCTGGACAGGGACCATCTGCGGAGGTACAATGAGTTCTCAGAGAGGGAGATTCTCAGGTATGGCAATGTTGGATCAGGATCTGTCTTGTTTCCCAGATTCATAATGTTGTGCTCACAGACTGATATTTGAAGGGATGACATGTACACTGCGTATACAGCCACACTATGCAAATGCCAGGGTGTACTACATAAAGTTTACACAAAATGATTGAGATGCGTATGACATGCTAACGGCTGCATATGGAAGAAATATCAGTATACTCAATGAGGATACATGTATACAAAAGTGTGACAGGGCCCTTAGAGTCCAGTCCTGTATTATGACACACATGCACACATACCTGTCCTTGGTGTTGAACACCATACACACTCACACACACACACTCACACACACACATGCAAACATACAAGTCATGTAGCTCTCCTTAGTCCTGAACGCCATACACACATGCAAACAAACCTGTCCTTAGTGCTAATGTTTTTGTACATTTTCATTCTTAACTTGATGCAGGCCTGGTTTTGCTCGCTTGAATCTGCCGTACTTTGCAACAGATGAATGTGTGGACTTCATTCTTGAAGCTGTTTCCATGATAGCTGAGCATGGCTGGAAACTCCTGCCACAGGTACATAAAGAACTTACTACCTTCTCATTGGAAACACTTTGTTTTAGTTGACATATCTGGTAAACTGCCTTTTAAGTTAGTTATTACCTTCGCCGAGAAGGTTATGTTTTTAGTAGGCTATGCTAGGGTCATGAATTTTGGATGGTAGGTAGTTCTTGGGCTAGGGAAGAAGTCACGTGAGTTTGGGCCCCCTAGCAGCTTGTTCTGGAACTGCAGGGTGGTTTGTACTCTGTCCTTCCCATTGATAAATTTCATGTTTCAGTATATGCAGTATTAACAACCTTTCTCCCTTGTCCAGTACCTGTTCAAACCAGACACAGGTGAGTGGAAGAACAGGAACCACCAGGTGTTTAAGGACAGGAAGTGGCTCGGCTCCATTTCTTACAGCACAGGTCACATGACCTTTCCTGAACCAGACGCAGAGAACACAAAGGCCAAACTGCCCAAGAATTACAAGGTCAGAAAATGAAATGATACATTAATTTATCCTCAAGCCAAATTTTAATAAAATCCACCCCACTAGACTGACACTTCATGATGTAACTAAAGATGGACCTCATCGGCATGGCTAGTGATAAAATTGTGACATGGAATTCTGCCAAAGGATGTAGGCCTTTTACAGCACGTCGGCAGAACGTACTGCGCCTGCGCGAAACCGTAATGTATTGTGCATAGCACTTCGGCAGAACGTCTCATATATATAAGGTCGAATTCGCGTAATATATATAAGGGTGACATCCCGTCTGTAGTTTTCAAATGTTGTGTAGAAAAAGATAATCTGCAACAGGCAAAATTCTGATGCAACGTTGACCAAAAATCCAGCGAAAATCCAGGTTTTGCACAGGCGCAGTACGTTCTACCGACGTGTTCCCCATCATGTGTAAGTTGGTGCACATAAATTTGGTGCTGTGCACCTATAGAATTTTTTACCAGACTGAAGCAAGTAAGCTTTTTGTGCAAGTATTTTTTATGACAATTTTGTGCACCTGTTCACCTTTACCAAATGATGTAGCCCTGGACTGAATGTTTATTTTTAATAAGTTTTAGGATCATGTACATATACCCTCTATCGAGTCATAATTAGTGAAATGGCCCTCTGCAGCAAGATTGCGTATTACATTGTTTTGTAAGATCTGAGAAGGCTTCAAATAGACCAAGTAATCCTAGGCCTGTAATCTGTGAATTTAATACAAATGATTGAATCAGTTGTTATAAGTCGTATGTCCATCTCACCTTGCACCACTTTACTTTTCAGGAGTGTCTGGAAATGGCTAGGAAGGTCTTCGACAAGGCAACATCGGTATGGACTGCCATATACATGTACACGTAGCTATGTCATACAATAATACTATTTGTAAGGGATGAGATTTTTTTGGGGGGGAGGGGGATTTTGCATACACCCAGAATCATGACAGTGTAGTCAAGGACAGTGTGATTTATGCATACATGTACATGATGATTGTATTTTTTAAATTAAAATTGATTTTTCAATGTTTTTGAAAGCTGAAAACGCTATACACTTGTCTATTATAGTAAGTACTCTTGGGTGACTAGTACTCTTGGGGCAGATTGTGATTCAAATGCTTTGATGCTATCACTGATTCTTGCACTGATGTGGTCATATACATGTACATAATATGTACATTTGTACATGTACAATGTACAAATTTAATGTATGACTGTACATGTGGTATGGAATGAAATATACATAATATAGTACACAGTAATTACATGTACATGTATGTCTACATGTAAGTGTTCAAAACAACTTACTACAGTACATACTGTATTATGGATTTCTTAACTTTGACCTTTGTGATTTTCATAGCCCCGACTTCAGTTACCTGACCAAGCACTTGCCTTCGATGAAGAGGCAGCAAAGCTGAGGTGGTTCCTTCTTCCAAGTGAGGCACTAGACTACCTCGTCAGTCCCAGCAAGGACTGGCCCACCAGGTAAGGAGCAGACTTCTGCCCAAACTGGTACTGTCAGACTGATCCTGTTCACATTCAAAATATTGAATCGGTTTGAGTATCAAACCCTTCAATTCTGAATCCAATTCCCAGAATTTTGCAGAATTCTGGCTCCAGTTTTCTGAATTCTGCAGAATTCTGGCTCCATTTCCAGAATTCTGCAGAATTGGGTTAAACCCTAAGTATGGGAAGTAGTCCTGAATTAAACTGGAAGTCCCGAATTAAACTGGAGGTTGTTGTTACAATATTGCAGAACTCCTCCTTTCACCCCACTCAAGAGGGTGTACTCCATTCCTGAGGCGATTGAGAATGGGGAGACCACTCCAGCACTGATCGAGGAGAGCCGTGATCGACTGTCACCCATCCCGATGATAAAGATGGCGCAGGAGGATGACATAGACGAGATATCAGAGGAGGAAGACAAACTGAACCTCTTCAACATGCTGAGGAACTGGAGGGGGAACAGTGGGAACCGGCGTGGCAGGTATGTCATGTTGTAACCGTTATGTCTGCTTGTGTGTCTAATTTTGCTGCTAAGATTAAGACAGAATCTGATACATAGAGCATACAACACGGTGTATTCCATATTGCCCGAGGTATCGGCCCGACCGCGAGTCGGATCGCCCGAAGGCAGGAGGGCGATCCGACTCGCGGGAGGGCCAAGACCGAGGGCAGTACGGAATACACCGTGTTGTATGCTATTTATATCATACCCACCCTAGAAAATACAAGTTTATTGCAAAAAAAGAGACAAAAGTCCTGTGATTAATGCACGTAGCGGTAGCGGTAACGGATTTATTCAGCAATTCGAACATTTCGGAAAAAGTTCTAACAGTGTTCGTAATTCGATTTAAAAGTTATGCTGAAGAGCAGTTCGAACCACTAAAAAACCTCTTCTCATCATGAGCCTTAAGCCACAAGAGGAAATGCCTTACGTCGCTCTCCGTCTTCTTCGTAGTATTATAGTTTTTCTGCTGGTCTATGTAGCTGGAGCTGGCTGAATGATCAAAGTCCTGAAACACTATAGCCCTGTCAGATGCCGCCATTGTGAAAAACACAACAAGGTGGTTCGAGAACCCGTGTTCGAATTTTTGTAGCGGCGCAAGCGAAGCGTGTTTGAATGTTCTATGGAAGCCCGTTTTATACACCCGGTCGTACGGGAGAATACAACACGGCCGGGAGCACTGTTTCGCCGCCCGGGTATGATATAAATGTAGGTACAGTCAAACTGGAGTTTGTATGCTGTGATAGGACTAACTGACTATGAGTTTTGTAATCACGAACAACAAATGAATGAATTTTGTTAGTGAGCTAATTATGAAATACATGCATGTACTGTTTTCCTTATGTACATGTACAAGTACTTGTGTTTCCATTTAACATTCAATTTTAAATTATTACTGTAACATAATTGTCTCGTACATGTACATGAACATGTTTAGTATGCTAATGATCAATAATTAAAGGATTATTGAACATCGGAATCTATTTCTCGGTAACAGTTTTGTCTTGTCACCATGCTTTATTATAAGAAGACCACTTGTCTAAGAAGGCCACTTTTCCTCGGTCCCCTGGTGGTCATCCTAGACAAGTTTGAGTGTACATAATAGTGTACACCCAAGTTCTTCCACGACCAGGGACCGTGTTAATGCGCAAAAAAAAAATGATGCTTGTTCGGGTGAAAATGTGTTTTGTCCTGGAGCCTTATTTCCATTTTTCCGCATCAAAAGTGATGCATCCATTTGACCCAGATTCAGCTCTGCGTGTGGCCTGTAAGCAGATTTGCAACTCCTCACGCCATGAATCATTACAGTACCAGGATTTTCTTTCTTTCTCGATCATACTCAAGCTCTGTGTCTTTCTGCCAACATCAGTCATTTTGCTGGAAAATTTTCTTCCATTTGATTATCCTACTTGAAAATTCCCAATTTTGTGCATTAATTTTGTTAATTTTACCAAAATTCAAAAAGTAACAGTTTATTAAATGAAGAAACAAAACTCAGTTGGTCTTGTATCTGAAGGAATAGTACAATATACATGTACAGTTATTCTGAATCATTCCAAAGAGACGGTCGTTAGACTTGAGGGTGTGCAGCCTATAGAATGGAAACCCGAAATAAACTGGGGTGTGCCCCCATAAGAGAGGCCATAACAGTTTATTTAGTATAATTCAACTTGACTGATGTTTTGTCCTTGTAGTGGAAGCCGCAGCTTGATACGCCCAATCGCAGATGTCCACCACAACAGTCACATGACGAGTAGCCTCGTCGGTCACAGTGGGCATTCTCTGTCGGCCATCCACACACCCACTCTGGGCCACGCCAACCACCGGCGCAACAGTGACGGACTGGTCGGCCGGGGAGGGCTGATCATCGGAGGCGGCCCGTTTGGGACAAGTGGAGGCAGCGGCAATGTCATGGGCACATCTCCAGGCAGAAGGAGGGCTTCCGCTTTTGTAGTTGGCACGAGAGACATCCTTCTGCCTGAAACAGGTTAGAAAAAATACAATAATTATTATAAGTGAACTCTTCAGATAGTATAGACTGAAGTAAGTCTAGAAATTAAGAGTTTAATAAAGTTACAGTAACTGTACTTATCGGCCTCTAAGGAAGTTGACAAAAAAGATAGCTTCGCTGCCTGTTTCACAATCTATACTTTTTTTGTACTATAAAGTCAATGTGATACAAAAACTTGCTTCTACAGTTACTGTAGTTTTCAATTGCTTGAACAGCTATGTACATTGTACATGTACAATGTACATTGTAGACTATAATTTACCAAGTTTTTTGAGACAATGCAATGTACATTTAGTATTTCGGGTCAGGACTGCATTGTATTAACTTCACATCTAATTCATTTTTTTCTTTCATTGTTTTCAGTGACAATTTTCACAGTATAGAGCAGAATAATGTACTTTTATAAGCACCAGAAATAAACTAAGATGATGATTATTGATTCATAAAATAAAATCAATTATACTGAGTCATTCCTCCCACACTTAAAAATGATAAGTCATATACCTGAGCTTATTATTAAGCTCACCATATGTAAAGTTAATGTGTGATTAAAAGAATGCTTGTTTGTGGATAAATTTGGAATCATCAACATTTTCTGTGATTGTTAAAAGATAAAAAACTTGTGTTATAATTAATCAGTTTGCATAGGCCTGATGAATTTATTCCGTGCATTAAGTAACACTTGACTAGACACTGCAGGGAGATCAGCCAATGCCTTAAAAAAGCTATGTTCTAAAATTAAAAATATGTGATGCCTATAGATCAGTTAAACCCACTACCCGACAATTCGCATGGCGTAACCTTGCAAAAAATGTAGCTTCTAGACTTTTGGTTAATTGGTTAATACACAAGACTCTTGAAGGAAAAATTGACACAAGTGCAACATAAGACCTGCAATCCTTACTGACCATCAAGCTATATTTCTAAAACTGAAATTCCAGAGTTGTGCTATAGAGAGGCCCTGGAATATTTAAACTCCAAAAAAATGTGGATTTATTGAGAGACAGTGAATACTGTGAGAAAATCAGTGAGATAATTCAACTGGAGAACAACAAAAACACTAAATCAAAGAGAGATAAACTAGACTTATGCATGATCAAAATAGCAGAGTTTTCTAAGCAATCCAGAGCTAAGATCAGAGAAAGCAGAGAAACGATTGAGATGCTTGAGAAAATACTCTGCTCTCTTCAAGATATAATTGATACTTTAACCCATCTAACAGTCAGATACTCAACTATAAACAGGCACAATCTGATCTAGAAGACCTCTATAAGAAAAAATCACAAGGAACTTATATAAGAGCTAGAGCCTGATGGAGGGAAGGGGTGAAAAAAACAACTATTAGTAAATACTTTTTAAATTTAGAAAAGAAAAGAGGTATGGACAAAGAGATTGACTTTTTATCTATTGCAGGGAAAGAGGTTAGAAATGACTCTGATATTCTTAATGAATGTAGGAAATACTATGAACAACTATATCAGGAGGACAGTATAGCCGATTCAGCAATGGATCAATATGTACATGTAGATAGCATACAATTAGAAAATGTGTTGAATGAAACAGACAGACAATTCTTGGATAAACCAATTATAAATTACAAAAGAAGAATGCAAGGAAGCCCTTTTCTCCATGAAAGAAAACAAAAGCCCTGGCTTAAATGGCATTCCCTCAGAATTCTTAAAATTTTTTGGGCCCATCATAGGAGACCTGCATGTAGTCTATGACTCTTTGCAGGAATCCATAAGGGAAGGGAAAATGTCTGTAACACAAAGACGTGCAGTGCTACATGTAAGGTTAATACACAAGAAAAATGAACGTCATAACCTTGACAACAGGAGACCAATCAGCCCTCTGAACACTGAATACAAAATCTTTGCCTTAAGTTTGTTTTTGCCAACAGACTTAAGAAAGTTCTACACAAATTAATCGAAAATGACCAAACTGCCTATATCGAGGGTAGATTCATTGGACTTATTAATGATGTTATTGAGTATGCTGAAACCCAAAACATACCAGGAGCTGTTATCTTCCTGGATTTTACCAAAGCCTTTGACTCCTTGAATAGAACATTTAGGTGGAAAGTTTTGAAAAAATTTAATTTGGGCCCTTTTTTATTCACGCCATGCAATGCATGTACATGTATAATGACATAGGTAGCACCATCTGTAATAGAGGATGGTTGTCTGATTTCTTCCCCCTAAAGAAAGGTATACGACAAGGCTGTCCCATATCTGCTCTTCTCTTTATCCTCACAGTAGAAATTATGGCTGTTAAGATAAGAAATGCTCAGGACATAGAGGTAATTACAGTGTGTAATTAAAAAGTTAAAACAGACCCAGATAATGAGGTTACAGAAGAAATCAAAATATCACAAGTAGCTGATGACACCACCCTACATGTACATGTAACAGTGTAAGTGCTGTAGATTATGAACACATGTTTCTTAGATACAAAAGACTCGGTAATTTTTGGGACTTAGTAAATTCTATTGTACCTCTCCCTGACACAACAATTACTTACCAGGAGATTATATTTGGAGACTTAAATCAGTCACTAAGCACTTATGACGTAAAAAAAAAAGAACCTTTACAATAACTGTAGCCAAATGGACTATTTTTAAAACCTGGGTATGGCTTAGGAAAAACCCACACCTGTATATCACAGGCCTGTTTAGAATCTTTGAAACGGACCTTAACAACAGAATCACCAAATAATAATATTTCCTTTATTGTATTTAGTACATCTGTTGTCATTGTTCTATTTAAGTCTGTCCCTTGAGTTTTTGTACAGATGTGTTTTAGTTTTTGTTTTTAAAGCTGCTGTACATTGCTATATTGAATACATTGTAAACGGTATGAAATGTATGTTTGGAGTTGAAACAAACCATGTAACTACCAACACAGATGAACTTTCATGATGGCATGAAAAAAAAGGTGTTGCTGGTTCACTATGCACTGAAGCAAGGTGATACTGGACAGGTCCTCTGTGTACTAAAGCTAAGTGTTACTGGTTAACCGCGTACTGAATCCTTGGTGCTACCAGCTCACAGTGTACTGAAACTAGATGTTACTGGTTCACTGTATACTACAGCTAGATGTTTCTGGTTCACTGCACTGAAGCCAGATATTTTTTATCACTGTTTACGGATGCTAGATGCTACTGGTTCACTGTGCACTGAAGGTTGGTGTTACATGCACAGCGAAGCTAGGTGCTACAGGTTCATTATGTACTGAAGCTATGTGTTACTGGTTAACCGTGTACTGAAGCTATGTGTTACTGGTGCACCGTGTACTGAAGCTAGGTCTTACTGGTTTACTCTGTACTGAAGCTAAGTATTACTGGTTCACTGTGTTCTGAAGCTACATGTATGTGTTACTTTACGTTCATGTTATATTTGTATTTGCATTTAAATGTTTTTAATGATAATAAAACAATTGTCTGCCACAAAAAACAAAACAAAAAAAACAAACTTCTTTCATAACCCACTTTGTGTTCTGACAGGCCAGAAACTGCCGATGTTTGGACGTCGAAACTCTATCGACATGTTAGATCTCCACAAGTGGGGGAAGAAGCTACAGACTACACTGGAGGGCAGCAGCACTGGGGACAACGTTGACTGGGAGATCTGGGGATCACTCCCCAGTAGCCGCGGCAGCAGTATAGACCAGGGAAACAGGTGGGAGGGACCACCTAATTGGCATGTGCAATTTGTACACCGATGATTCATTTTTGAACTTATTTTTGAACTTATTTTTTTTTTCCTGGGCAAATTTTGCTCAGAAAGGCCCAGTTTTCTGATAAAAAGGACAGAAGAGTGACTGTATATTTTCAAAATCTGCACAAAATGTGTGACCTTTGGCTTGGTTTGACCTTTTATTTACCTCTAAATACTTCTTCATTGGATGAACTGACCCATTGGGACAGGGGCTGGTATCATTTCAATATTTTGGTCATAGCTCTTTAAAATGCCGGAGTTGACCTTCTACTATTTGTATCCAAAGAAACCTGACCAATCCAGCTTTGCAGTACGTGGGCGTGAAGACTTGAGGTTTGAAATAAAGGTACATGTAAATGTGCTTTAAAGTGCTTGTTTTTAGTGGTTTCACCATAGATGGAAAATTAACTTACTGGTCCCTCCCCAGGTCGCCTGACGACGCCAGTGAGAAGCAAGATGGCGGTGCAGAGTCTCCTTCCGAAGACTGGCCCGGAGACTCCCCGAACGGAGACACAGAAGAACGCACTCCCAACTACAAGAGGAGCCTGCAGGATATAGAGCTGCTTGCAGATACTGAGAAAAGTGTCACAAGTATAGAGCCCAGGATAATAGTAGCATCGAGGGAGAAAAAGAAAACCGTAGTTTGTGAACAAAGCTTGAATGATGACAGGGCTTCTTCTAAAATGAAAAATCAGGAGGCCTGCTTATCTGTTGATGAGAACGACACAGAAGAGAAAAACTTGTGTGTGGTCAGACAGCAGGAGAAACCTACGGAGAGAGATTCTGGTACCACTGACAGCAGAAACTCACATGCTGCAGACCAGTGTTTCTCAGAAAGAAGTAAGGCAAAGAAGAAGACTGAACATGACCTCACCATTCCAAGATGGCATGCTCCTCCTAAAAGAATAATGAAACTAACAATTGAGGTAAGTCTGCAGTTTTGTCCATTTCAAATCTGTAGTTGTTTAAAAGTTATAAATAAATAAACTTGAAACTTAAGTTAGTGAAAAAGTCAGTGAAGGAGAGGGAGGGAGGGAGAGTGAATGAATGAATGAACGAGAGTGAGTAAGTGAAGGAGAGTAAGTGAGAGTAAGCGAGTGAGTGAATGAGTGAGTGAGTGAATGAATGAGTGAATAATTGAGTGAGTGAGAGTAATTGAGAGTGAATGGGTGAGTGGGTAAGTGCAGGGCTTGAAATATTTTTTTCTGCATACATATACCCGCACTGGTGCATGTAACATTGAAAATTACCTGCACCAAGGACATTGTAGAGACTCCAAATTGGGTGAGCTGCATCTGCGATAGTAAGCCTCAACAGTGTAACAGTGTATGGGCCAACAGGAATCTCTCAAATTAAATATAGCTCAGGCTGTAGAACAGTCTCGTGCTAGACATCCTCCTGTATGTCTGGATGCTAATAACAACTGCCCAGGAGCGCCACTTGGATACTTTCTCTTCCTTTCTCCTTACAGACTCCTATTAAAGTACATGTACCACTACCTTAATGTGATAGTACATGTACATAATAAAAGTTTCATATTTAGGTTACATGACATTGTATGAATATACATGTACAGTCAAAACTGCCCAAGAAGACCACTCAGGGGACAAGTAAAATCTGGTCTATGTAGACAGATCTGATGTTAGTTGCTGAATAAACTGTACAGGATTCTTGAATGTGTGATCATTTGTACAGGTTTAATTGACTGTACAATGTCATGTTTGCTTCTCTGGAAAAGGCCAATGCTCTGACATGCACTAATTTCATCTTTACACACATTGTAAACTTAGTAGCATACGAATGTGCTTAACAAAGATACTTTCATGAACATGGTTTACATTGTAATTAACTATGATTATGTTTTGTTTTTCCATGGATTGAGGGATGGTAAAACGTTGTGCCACTTGAAACATGCATGATGATCATCATGATTGTATTATATATTTTGATGCCTCCTGTGATCCTACAGGCCATGACAGAGTACAACATGATCCAGGATGGGGACCGAGTGTTGTTATGCTTGTCAGGTGGGAAGGACTCTCTTTCTCTCCTCCACACACTCAGGCAGTACCAGTTCTTTGCCAAGAGCAAGGTCAGTGACAATTGTGGTATCTATTTTTTTTTCATTATATTTCACTCCATACCATACCATATGGTATAAAATGAGATATATTGGTTTTATATTTCACTCCATACCATGGTATGGATGAAAAAAGTATAAATATTATATTGTTTTTCCTCATGTTTCTTAATCTTTTCCTCCTTCTCCTCCTCCTCCTGGCATTTGGTCAAATGCATTCAGCTTACGTCATTTGCCAAATGACCTGAATATTGGCATGGAGGTAGGGTGGGCAAATATCCCCAGACAATTTCTTTTTCATTTATTTCTTGGATGCAGGCCATTGAAATTGTGGGGTTTTTTGGCCATGTTCTTGGTAACAATTGTTGGTCATTTACATGTAGCGCTCCCATATTGGAAGAAGTTAGCCATGCCAGTGAAAATGTTATATAATTACAGTACAGTAGTAAGCTTGCCTCATTCTGGGCAAGGTTATAGGTAAACTCTTAGACTAGTACTAGTACTCTCTTAGTACGAGTCTCAAAACATCTATTTACCAAGGTGAACAAATTCTGTGTATTTTAGTCCCTCACTCTGTTCCCTTTCCTTGTGATGTACTAAGTCTTTGTTTTTTGCTTCATAGTTCATTCGGTTTTGCTCCATTTTGCACTTAATAAATGATTTTATTATTCACGAACTCCCAAACCCAAGACCTCTTAATTCTTGGCCAGCACTCATGCCCATCATGCCACACAATGTCACGTTCAAATTGTTGTTTTGTTCTTAGAACATCAAGTTTGACCTGGGAGCAGTAACTGTTGACCCGCAGACTGCATCATATGACCCCAGTCCTCTGAAGAACTACTTGTTCAAGCTTGGCGTGCCTTACTTTTATGAAGAACAAGGTAAGACTAACAAGCTATTATGCATTGAATTCAAACATTCGACAGGTGCAGTGATAGTAAGAGGTCCTACAAATCATTCCCCAGTTAAAGTTTACTTTGCATGTTTAACATAATGGAAAATACTTGATAAAGTTCACACACAGGAGAATGTGTTTTACAAGTATATCTTTGAATAGTCCGGTAGAAATCAAACTGTTTGATGTCTGGTCATTACATCCCAGGGAAAAAAATATGCAAGGGTTTCAGCATGATTTTTTTCGGAGGTGATGCCCGCAACATTTTTTTTTTTGAGGGGGTTCCATACAATCATGTACCGCTGCCACTGGTGATGTGATGTAAGGGTAGCAGAATGTACATTGCAAGACTAGTGTAGCTATGAAAAAAGTTTTCTTTTGTTATAAGATAATAGTGGAATATGCCAAAAGTTGATGATACTGATTGATAGTAGAATACAATCCCAATATCAGTACTATCATCATCATTATACATAAATACAGTATGTTTGAATTACACTTATGCTTGGGTCAAAAAGCCTTGCTGATTGTCTTATTGGCAAACTGCCAGTCTGACAAACAAGCAGATGTAGCTTTGATATGATTTTACGTGAATTTCTGCAGGAATCATGGCCCAGGCTGCATCCATGCCTGTCTGCACCTCCATCTGCAGTTATTGTTCCCGCATGAAGCGAGGACGCATCTATGCTTGCGCCCGACGAGAAGGATATAACGTGCTTGCCATGGGACAGCATTTGGATGATTTGGCAGAAAGGTGATGGCCAATATACATGTAGCAACACTTCATTACTGCACTTTATTAAAATCTTTTGTCATACTCTTCTTCAAAATTATATGATTTTTTTTTTGCTATTTCTAGACCAAACATTTATATTCTGGGCTCCTGTGCCCTAGTGTATTGAAAACAGATGACTTGAAATTTGATACAGAGGTACACAATGTACAACTTGCCTACAGATATCATTTAACACGTGTAATACACTACTTCAAAATGACGTATTTTGGTACTTTTGGCTTTTTATAGACAGTCTGACTAAAAATGCTGTGCATTTACTTGCTCCCGAGCAAATATAAGCCTTTCTAGTTTGATAAGTTTTACCTAAAACACATTCTGTAAAGGGCAAATATTCAGGAATGTACGCTTCTGCTGGAAGCTAAAAGTACATAATTTTAGGAATATCTTTGAATTTTTAAAAGTTTACATAATCATGTATTTTCCATGGATATACGAGGCAAGCAAAGTCAACTGGTTGTTACCTTCTCCTCCAGCTTCATGATGTCTGCTTTTCATAACGGGTTGCTGAGGACTATGAAGGCCAACTACACTGTCAGGTCAGTTACTTTCCCTATTGGATTAAATCACAATAAAATATCTACTGTCAGTGAACTGTCATATCATCAATACATGACCATATCAATAAATTATTATTGGAACCAAAACAAATTACAATATAAATACATGTACAACTGTTACACAGTCAAATAACAGTCAAGGAAGGTATGAGATTAATGACCTCTAACTCCCTTTTTTTTCAGGGAGGAGGACTTGCGAGTCATCCGGCCGTTTGTGTATGTTAGAGAGAAAGATCTTCGCAATTTTGCTGAACAGGTATTAACCTAACTTCTTTTGCACAATGATGTGGTTTGTTTACCTTGATGGAGTTAGACATTGGAAGAATTTTTAAACTATGTATACACATACACATGTACATGTACATGTACATGTATATGGCAGGGTAGAGACTCTGATCTGGTAGAATCAGCAATTCTACCAGCAGAGATCCCGATCGGAGTCTCTGTCAACAGACACTCTGATCGGGATCTCTGCCAGTAGAATACAGAGAGTCTGAGGATCAGGTTTATTGCTATAACCAAACATTGCCCAACATATCCTAAATGTTAAACATTTTAAATTATCAGACAGTATAATTACATATTATTTAGCTACTGATATCATTTATTTAATATCATTCACATAAATAGTCCATGCTTGCCATTAAATCTAAATATCTTTTAATGCTGTACGTGTAATATCAGACGTCGTGTATAATACTTAACATAAATCACAGATTGTGCCAGCAGAGACTCCGATCGGGATCTCTACCGGCAGAGACTCTGATCAGAGTTTCTGTTGACAGAGATCTCTGCAGATTCTACCTGATCGGAGAGTCTCTATACCCTGACATTATTCATATAATTTAATTATTTTTGAGTTATATATACAAAACTCAAATATACTCAATGATAAACTTGATACTTTGCTGCAGCTATCTGGACTAGTAAATTGAAAGTCTCCACTTTTTTAAAAATGTTGCAGGTCAAGCTTCCGATTATCCCAGAAAACTGTCCTGCCTGCTTCGAGGCTCCCAAAGAGCGTCACCGGACCAAACAGCTGCTTGCTTCACAGGAGCTGCTATTTCCTAAACTCTTCCAGAGCCTCCTACACAGCATGAAGCCCCTCATGGCCAGAAACAAGACAGGCCTGGAGTCACAGAGGGTTGGGCCTGGCCAGGAGGATGGGACTATTCAGGTTCAGGTGGAAGAAGGGGACGATGGGGTTAACATCTAGGTTTCAGTATGAGGAGCAGCAGGAATTATCATTAATGTGTTCAGTTTGGTGAAATGCCTGTTGTGTATTGCAATGTTGTTTTTTTTCATTCGATCATTCGAAAGAAAGAAAGAGCAGTGTTGGTGAGCTACAAATGTAAGACCCCGTGTACATTCAAATGTCACAATTTTTACTCTCATATTCAATTACTCTTATTAAGGTGAAAAGAACACATCTTCTTGTTGTGAGATAAAGCTTTAAGTTTTACCTGTCAATGTGGAACAAAACAGATCTATAGAAAGCATACTTAGTAAGAAAATTTGGCAGACTGTCACACCTACATGATTGTGCAGATCTAGACTGCACATGTGGAAGTGCAGATCAGCCTCCTTATTATACTTTATAAGGAGTAGGAAAATAACTTCAGTTTTTTAACCTCTCAACCCAAAATCATGTTTACTGCAACAATACATGCAGATGTACATGACTGTATTTTCATGTTAGCTCCATACCTACATGTACATTCAATTTTTTACTGTACAAACTTAATGTACATTGTACTCATCCATGTTAAGTCCATGCATGCTAAAGGCATCCAATGCTATTTCAGGGTGGCAAATGAAAAAATATTCTGGATGAAGAAATCTGTCTGATATTGACATTTACTGCCATTTCCCAGCACATTTCGTCATTCTTATACTTGAAGCTTTTGAAATAGCCCAGAAACAAGCTGCGTGAGAAGTCCCTTTATTTTTGGTACCACCAATAAATAGCTAGAACCAGCCTACAATGCGAAACAACCATGTTCCATTGGCAATTTTGCATTTTTGTCTCACAGTGACAGATATCAGTATGCTATGGGATATTGTTGCTACTACTATTCAGTACGCTAAAAAAAATTATTAAAAAATTGTCTTTGAAAATCCAGTTTTACTGCCCTGAGTGCTTTGAGTGCCTTTAACTCCATACACAATGTATCCATGCGCAGCGAAAATCCGGATGGTACCCAGGCTAGTGTCAGCTCCATTCAGTACATTATGTTGCGTGTACCAAAGTCCTACAGTATACTTGTAGTGCCACTTGGTGCAGTGACCTGTTTGTAGACTGGAGTATTCTTGTTCCTTGTTCTAAGAGGATAGGCCTGAGTACATTCCTACATACATGTACCTATGTATACATATTCTTGTCTTGTTCTATACAAACCTTAGAAAGAAATGTAGACCCAAAAATATAAGTTAAGCTTTAAGTTTATACATAGTATAGGATACAGAATTGGTTTTGTGTGGAATCATATACTGAATGACCACCTACTAGTAGATATATTTAGTACTCGATTGAAAAAATTCATCCATGGGGTGTGTGATTAAGAAAGCCATGCATTTTTTAAAGTGGTGTTAGAATATGTCTATATATGAATATGACTATTATATTGTCTAATCACTTTATTTTATTATTTTTTTTAATCACTTCAGATCCCGCAAAGCATTTACAGAGCCTTGGTAGGAATTTTCACCTGTAGTTTGGGGATAAGCAAATTATGTATCATTCTGTATCTCCTACCATATACCCTCTCCTACTGTATAAGCTTCCATTAAGAAGTGAAATAGCAAAAATCAGGACATAGTACTTCAATACATATTTATTGTGGTATATACATTCATGCATCTTATGGTATATACATGACATTGTATTTATCAAACTCTTGTTCAATGTCACCAGTGACTGAGCCAGTACAACAGGTACGAGGGGCGCTCAATAAGTTCTCTGTCTTACCCAGAAACACTTAGTCTAGACATAACTCAAATTTTGGGGCTTAAATATAAAGTATGAAAACTTTTATGAATATCCAACAAAAATCACTGTTTTAGTAGTTATTACTTTGCCTGAACTCGTTGTTTGGATGGACAGCTAATGAACATATTGTACATGAACAGGAGTCATCTTGTAAGAGTAAAACACAAAGTACTGTACATGTAGGACAAATGCTGTGCAGTATGAAGTTTGGTGACAGAATAGTACATCAGTAATAGTTTCTAATGCCTGTAGAGTCTGATTGGAAGTATAGTACTTCAAATTTTATCAAGCTGTAGCTATTCACAGTGTATTTGATACTTAAACACCAGTCGCGGAGAACTTGGCATTGTTATCATTATGATAGTACATAGAGTTGCAGGTTTTAGGTTGAATACAAATTATCCATTTGCATGTGTTTTGAGGTTTTTTTCATGTGTGTAACATTATATGTGTGTCCCTGCATGTATTTGTGTGTGTACACATGCACATGTGTGTGTGTGTGTGTGCACGTGTGCATGTTTATTACGTGTGTGTGTTTGTGTGTGCAGGTGTATGCATGTGTGTATGCATGTTGTGTCTACATTTGCATGTGTAATTAATGTGTCAGTACATGTAAATCAAGAAAGTAACGACTGATTTTTGACAGATAAACATTAAAAGGAAACTATGCAAAATAGGACCTAATTTGTTATGGATCAGTCCAAATCATAATCACCCTAGTCAAAAACTGAATTCTGGAAAAAAAATGCCCCTCCCCCTTTTGACTCATTCAGCAGCCCCCATGTTTTGATAGTCTCTCCAAACATTTTACACAATTTGAAAGCTGTGTGTGCCAGCAAGGTGAATAGCATTCTGTTTGCATGTGTCCAAGGATCCCCCATACCAAATATCAGGTTATTTGGTTTTAATATCAGGTCATAGGAGCCAAAAATGTACATTTTTTGTCTGAAATAGCAAAAAGGGCTAATACGTCTAAATAGAAACTCCCAGCAGATGTTACACAAATGTTTCATACACTGCCTGTCAGTAACTAATATCGATTATGCAAATGAATTCCTTAATTTGCATAATTCATAAGAAGACAGTAATTCAGTGGTGGTAAATGATGGTAATTTCATTCTTGTGGCATTTGGAAGTTAAGTAAAGTTGGAATAAAAAAATCCGTATATCGCAACATGAAGCGCCCACCGATATATAGAACACCTCAGTGGGATATGAGACTGCTTGCTATCCTACCACTTTCTGTCAGGGGGCGCACGCCATTATGGGAAGTATGAAAGTGAGTCAACTCTGACCCGGAAGCTCATACCACCACTACGATAAAAATGGCCATGCTGACAAGAGTTACGTCCGCAGCAATTGCAGCGCCTGTTGGTATGAATATTGAATTATTATTTGGTTTTTATCTGCATTGTAGTTTGATATCGCCTGCTCTACACCCAAGTTACTGTTACTGACTGTGAGAATTATTTGGTCGTCGTTGTTGTTCCCCAAGCGGCAAGGTCGACAGTATACTATACGCACCTCGATACCTTGATACAAATTATGTCAAATCCTTGGTCAAATAATTCGTGATTTTTAGTTACTAGTAACGTTACTGTGAGAGACTGCATACCTGTCCCACTGTACCTTGATCAACAGGCTAATCTAGCACTAGTAGTGTGCTATGGGTCTGGCATCCAGGCTAAACTTAAGCACTAGTACTAGTGTGCTATGGTTCTGGCATCCAGGCAGCCTGGCTAATCTAGCACTAGTACTAGTAGTGTGCTATGGGTCTGGGATCCAGGCTAAACTAGCACTAGTAGTGTGCTATGGGTCTGGCATCCAGGCTAATCTAGCACTAGTAGCAGGATAGACCTAATATCCAAGTAGATCTTTTGGTGGCTGCAAAGACAGTATCAAAATTGGCAGGCAGTATCCATTTGCCAGACACATGGGTCTTTCCACACACGAGTAATTTACATATCATGCTAAGGCGGCCATCACCTTTCTTTTCTTTTTTATTTTTCACACATTGCACCTTGCACAATTAGTAATTTTTTTGATACACTTTTGCATTTTGTTACGAGCACCTCCACCACGGCCGTCATTAGCCGCGCACCGAGACCTTCCCTGAACGTGATGCCCGAAAGGGTCTTGTTCAGTATTCATAAGATTAAGAAGATTAAGAAGACAGTATCCAATACGCCACCTTGGATACGCCACCCAAGGTGGCGTTAAAAAAAATAGCCCGATTTATTAAATATACATGTAACGTCTTATTTTTCTTGGCTTAATAATAGCTCATTTCTTACATTGCCTATTTTTCAGTATGCCCCATTCCAGTCTACAGGCTGACACAGGTCCGGTACAGGAAGACCATCAACACCCGCTCTAAGAAACACATCTCAATAGTAAAGGAAAAACTGTTAGCTGTCACCCAATGGAAAGCACCACAAGACAGCAGAACAACAATGGCTGAGAAGTGTGGCCTGAACACGAAAAGGATGCAACAGACCATTCTACAGGTCAAGCCTTTATGATATTAATTTATAATATTTCTAGGACTATCATTATACTACTGGTACTTTCTACATGGACATTGTTGTTATAAATGTTAACACAATGTTTTTCTGACCTAGTTTTAAAGCAGTTGCAGTGTATATACATGAAGCTCAGTTTTTACATTGGACCACCTTTAATTTCGAGCCCTGGGTGTTGCTAATATCCATAATAAATTATAGTAAAGTTAAACTTGGATCCAACCAACTTGATCCAATACAAAAACTTGAAAAAGGAACTCACCAGGAATTTTCGGTCGAACTCTTCAAAATTCATCAGATGAATGATCCACTTGCTGACTTTCTGGAAGCCGGAAGCGAAACATCATGTCCTTCCAACCCACTCTGAACCGTGACGGTGGGAGATTCCATCTTCCAGCCTCTTTCGATCCACTCCTGATGTCATCACGCTTCTGGCTTCTGGAAATTCAGCAAGCGGATCATTCATCTGATGAAGGTTGACGAGTCCGACCGAAAATTCATGGTGAGTTCCTTTTTGCGTTGGATCAAAGTTAAACTTTACCGTTAAAGATTGTACGATTACATCTTTCAGGAAAACCCGCTAAGAGACTTGATGGCAAAAGAGGCACGCAGTGTGTTGGAGACCAGCGGCATGGTCGCTGTCCTGCATGCCAACGACTTAACTGGTCCTGAAAGAAGGGTTTTTTGTGCCAAACTGAAGGAGAGTGATATTACTGTACGTTTCTGGTCTAATACTGTTGCAGGTGAGGCTAATTACCTTTGCCAAGAAGGCTATGTTTTCAGTAGCATTCACATGTTTGTCTGTCTGTCACAGAGCTTTGCATGTCTTGAACCAAGTGATGATTAAACTGTTGAGTCTATACAACTCCTTACAAAGAATTTCATTTTTTTTAGGTCTTGCTGTACAAAACACCCCGTATGGTGCCTTGACTACCTTGATGGTCGGGAAGAATCTGTATGCACACAGCCTTAAGCCCCATGTGGCACCACTTATGAAGGTCTTAAAGGTCACACCTCAAGTTAACTTAATAGGTAAGACAGTCATACATAATCTATATATATGTGTCACAAATTCCTGAAATAGAATAGAAGAAACATATAGCAAAAATACACATGGGTGCCATGGACAATGTCATTGAATTTATAGTTCTTCTAGTTCTTGGCAATCACTCGAGATCTTTATTTGCAATCAGATACATATTCATGTACAGATACAGATTTTCCAAGTATGATGACCGTGTCAGTCCCTACACCTGAGTGAGAAGGTTTGACACAGTGGCCTTCGCGTGGATTAGTTTAAGATGGATAACAGGTTGCAAATCCGAGACCCACACACTTTGGGCATCCGTCTTAACCTGGATATAGGAAGGAGTATGTTTCTTTGATGACAGAGGACTAAATTCTTTTCTATGTCCTGTTCTATTCTGTTCTTATGTAGTGGCATTGCATGGTGTAATGGTCAGAGTGTTAGGCTCGGAACCAAGAGGTCCCCTGACATCAGTCCAATGCTGTGCCCTTGGGAAAGGCACTTTCCTCACTGTACGATGGGGTGAGGTCTTTCGGCTAATTGTTGATACTGTGTCCAAACACTGATGAGGACACAGACGGATTTGGTGTCACCAATGAGCCAACACATTTGCCACTAAGAACCGTACAATTTTTTTTTATATGTCCCATTCAGGAGGACTTGTTGATGGCCTGTTGATGTCCAAGGCAGACATGGAACACTATGCACAGTTGCCATCCATGGAACAGTGCCACGGAGAAGTGGTGTCAATCCTGTCCGCTGAAGCAGGTCGAACTAGTCAGCTGTTACTGACCCCCCTACAACAACTGTCCAGGAATCTCCAGCACATCTCCAGCACAGCTTCCGACCATCACACTTAGTAGCATCACTAGTGCTGTGTACCTAAACCCACAGTCTATCTGTGGGTTTAGTCTATCTGATATCTAGTCTAGTCTATTGACGATTAAACTGCTTTTCATTTTGATGTGAAAAAAGTGCATTTGCTTACTTTTTGTTGCATTAGGGAATATGGCAATATGGGAATGACGGGTATGTTCCTTGTACTATCTATCTTTCACTTACTATCGATAAACAGACAGAGAAACATGACGACACGTTGTATATATGCACGTTTATTCTACTCCACACGTGTACACGACCTAGCCTCCTACTCAGACTTTCTAGCGGCCAGTGTTTGTTTCTACAAGCACGGCAGGGGAAGAACTTCGGAGAACTGTATCAGCGGCCAATACAGCTCTCCCGCCCCGCCGCTTGTTGAGAACAAAATTAACCATACAACTGCCCTCGCCAGTAACCTCAACCCGGGTTATTGCCGGTTTAGGGTTAGGGTGAGGGATAGGGATAGGGATGAGGGTTAGGGTTAGGGATGAGGGTTAGGGTTAGCTTAGGGATGAGGGTTAGGGCTAGCGTTAGGGTTAGAGTTAGGATTAGGGTTACTTAGGGTAAGGGCTAGGGTTAGGTCTAGCCGCGTTCACTGAGAAACGAACGCTGGCCACTAGAAAGTCTGCACAGGAGGCTATACAAAATCATTGCAGGTCTCTATGCTAAAGCTGTCAGGATGGTGCTGAGGTTGTCATGGTTACGGAGTCATCCCTGGAGCTTGTTTTACCGTGACGCCGTCTTCTTTCAAGAAGCTGCAAAACAAACGTGCAAGATGTAGAAGAACTACTGTAAATTTCTATTCCTCCTTCCCCCCATGCCTTACACATGCTAATGGCAACTACGATTACGTTATGAAGCCTCATTTAAAGCTTATATTTTAAATTACCTACATCTCTAACCTCACATCAGTATCGCCTGATACGGCATACTCGATACAACAGACTAGTGTCAGCAACAATGACCAGACTTGCACAATTGAGGTTATTTGTGACATAGTGGTATAATGAAAATGCCCATAGCTCATCAGTCAGGCTAACTTACCCGACAGAGACGCTCCTCTTCTGCTTCTTAATCTTCAAGACCAAGGCCACGACCAACACAAGAACGACTGCGCCAACAGCAGTACCGACCGCGATGCCGACGATGTACGTGGGCTGCTGCTCCTCTGTGAACGGTATAGTAAATATCTCGAATTAGAATGATCATTAAAAAAAATGCTCGGTAGGTAGTCTCCAGAGCCGAGTTTTGAGGTCATAGGGGCAATGTGTTGTTGATCCGCTGTGTCTTGGGCACGGTATTGGAAGGCAGAGCCAATCCCTCTCCTTCCACCGCCTTTTACCTCCCCAACCGAAGCCAGGTACCCATTTTACACCTGGGTGGAGTGAGGAAAGTCAGGTGTAAAGTGCCTTTCCCAAGGACAAAGCGTCTAGGCAGGAATGCAAGGAATCGAACCTGTGACCTTTCGATCTCGAGTCCGCTCGCCTAGCCATTCGACGCCACTATTCGGACATTAGACGCCACATAAATGCTTAGTGAGGACCAAATTTATATGTCCATTTCTAACCAAGCGCAAGATTATCACTATACAGATACAGGCCCTTGTGGCATTTGCTTAATTTGCTTTCTTTTTTTTATTTTTATCTCTGCACTCACCTGGTCTGTAAGTCCAACCACTGCGGTCAACGGACGGGTTGCAGTACCTAGCGTTGTCCGCAGGGTGGCTCTTATTGGCAGGGTAGCAAAATCCTTGGATCTCGCAAGCATTTTCCTGTCAAGGTTGTTAAGAAGAAGTGGGGCCAATTTTAATATGGAGTAGGAGATATTGTTTGCGGTATCGATAACAGACACGAAATGTAATTAAAGGTTAGAAAAACAAGCACGTCGACAGAACATATTGCGCCTGCGCAAAACCTGTAATGTATTGTGCATAGCACTTCCACAGAACGTCTTGTAGTATTCGCGTATTTCAGGATGCCATCCCGTCTATAGTTGTCAATTGTTGTGTCGGAAAAGATATCGTCTGCAACGGGCAAAATTCTGATGCAACGTTGACCAAACATCCAACGAAAACCATGAATAAACTGGACGTACCTTAGCCCGGCAGACACCCGTTCCGTTACACTCCTGGCAGTAGGAGTCGTAGATGGTGACCTGAATCACGTCACTGTTCAGACGACCGTCGTTGCTAACGGCCACGGTGATGGTGCTGACGGGGGTCCCCGTGTTCTCATCCGGGTTCCCGTCGATGGTGAGGACGTCCCCGCCTACTGTGCACTCCACCTCACGGAAACTCAGGAAGTCAGCTGTGGCGGGGAGCGCTGAAGGTGGTCGGCCCCTCGCCGTGTCCTGTAAACAAAGAACGATAAACACGGACCACTTAAGATTCTGCATGAAAGGTGGGATTTACCAATGATGATAAATGCCAAATAAGTCTGGTAATGATTGCTTTAGGCAATAAATGCCTAAGTATAGTATTTCCTGTATGTATTAAGTAACCACTGTTAGTAAATCCCACTTTTTGTGGAGTAGGCCCTGCATATCTAACCCCAGGTTACATATAATATTGTTAACAAAAAGAGTTCTCCCCCCTTACATAACGGTACGGTCGAACAGAAGTGATTATGGATTTTATTCACCACTTGGCAAATCGTTATTCACCACTTGTGAGGTTACGTTATGACGTCATATTAAAGAAATATGAAATAGGGACTTCCGATTGGTCGACGTCTTCTTGCTATATGATAATATACCTTAACCCAAAACACTCACTCACCGAAGTTCTCTCCACGTGGCACTGGAGAGACCTCGAGTCGAGGAATCCGTCTCCGACGACGCCGATGACGTCACAGGCTTGAGACCTGACGTCACACGTGCGTCCGTGCCTGACGTCGACCAGATCGGGAGGTCTCGTCATGTCCACCGAACAGTCGGAGGAAGCGTAGCCTTAGAAGTGACAACAAGAAATCAGAGATCTCAAACTTGCGGGAAGTAGATATAGTTTGCGTTACATTATAGAGATATGCATAATTACTCATACGATTGTATGACAAAACTTACTCCGCTACATTTGTATTACACCATGGTTTATGTTTCATATATTCCTGGCGACCACATTCTTGAACCCAGGGCATACCTGGTAATCACAATGTCAATCAAGTGTAACTCAAGCTCCACCCACTCACTTCGGAACCCAGACATACAAACCTAGCATAAGTTAGCGCCACCCAAAACAATACTTCCGTCCCAGAAGTAACAAATATACAAAGTCGGAAGAAACAGAAGTACTGTGGCGTACAGTTAAAGAGCCTCCCTAGTTCCTAAGTTCCTTTCTCACCTGGATCGCAGTGGCAGGTCGCATTGACACATTCTCCCCTGAGACTGCACCTGCCGGGGCAGAGGGAGGAGCCCACGAAGGCCGGGGGGAGGGCGGTGCTGTTCTCGTCCTTCTGGTCGTACAGCGTGACGTTCTTCAGGGCCTCCTCCCGACACAGCTCCTCCATCAGTAGGGCGGCTTGTTGGAGAAATGCCAGGTTGTCCGTCACCTGTAGGAAAGGCAACGATGTAATGCAAGTATATAAAGTAGAGTGGATTCATTCCTCAAGCTAACCGACATCTTTCACACCGGTCGCGTGACAGACTGAATAAAAGTTCTAAACGGGAACTATGCGGCTCCAGATGTCTTACTGAGGGACGACTGTGGTGTGAAAGATGTCGGTTAGCTTGAGGTGGTCCACTGTTCATTGTGCTTGTCGAAAAGAGCTAGGAGAATTTCCAAGGTACAATGGGCCTGTAGATACTGTACATAGCGTCTGTCTTCTCTGTCACAACTCGCGCTACTTCTCTGCCACTGGTCTTGTCCTTTGTAATGTCCTTGGTCTTGTGCAGTCCAGTCTGAAGTTGTGCTATGAAAAAAAACAGTGTTGATCCAACCATAGCCAATTTTTTAACATTACGACGAACTGATCTCACCTTGATGTCTTCCACACAATCCTCCACTCCTGAGAAAACGTCCACATCGGATAACACAGTTGCGCATGCGGCGAAGGCGGGAGATGTCATGGCAGCTTCCTTGCACATAGCTGTGGCGTTCTCGTGCGTTATTCCGGAGGGAGTGGGCCAGGTTGCGGTGACAGCCACCGGGAACGTCGCAGGGCCAGCTGGTGTAGACTTGTCCGTGACTCGTGTAGATCGGAGGTCCCTGGACATGAAGATAGACATGTGTTATTAGCCGTCTTATTCGTAACAAAATAACTCCCATTCTTACTCCCTAATGTTAGATCACTAACGGACCCTTTAGACTGAAAGTTAAAAGGCCTTAAAAGTGTCTATCTTATTTGCACGCGTACACATAAGTGTACACACGCACGCACACACACACACACACACAGAGAGATACACACACACACACAGATACACACAAACACACACCACACACACACAAACACATACACACAAACACACACATACATACACACAAACACACACACACACAAACACACACACACACAAACACACACACACACACAAACAAAATTTTAGCAATTCAGGGCCTGTACTAGCCACATACCTGCGGGCTCTCCGCGTCACCAGTGTGTTTGTGATGTCGATGTTGAAGTCGTTGGGAAAACTCGGGATCGTGTTGGGATCTCCGCAGTGTGGGCCGTCGGCAGCGCATGCGCAGAGCATGGAACCATCGTACCGAGCTGTGGCCGCCTGTCCTGGTGTATCCGCTGGATCGGGAAGGGTGTCAAACAGGCTCTGGCCGGCTGGAATTCTGGGTAACGGGCGTCATAAAAAAAACTTTTTTATGTTTATACTTCCCAACAAAAGAACCTCCAGCCATGTGTTATTTTTTGCTATATGAGGCCCACCCTTTTATTTTCGCTCCCTATTGTCTGAATCTATTATTAGAATAACATCACTATAAACTAGAATGTTTCAATTTCGATGTAGTTTGTATGATGTAACGTGATGTCTAACTCCAGGAAGACTAGCTACATACTGTTCTGTCTGTACTTGTATGCTAGCTAATGCAGGAAATAAAGCACCTAAAGCGCATAAAAGAGAAGGCACAATAGATAAACACCTCCAAGACCAACTGAAGGCGTTCGGATCATGCGAGACGGCTCCATCCCTGGTCTTGAAGTCGTTGTTCCAGTCGTGGTCGAACGTGCCGAACAATCCTTCCGTGGCCCCGAAGTCGTCACTGGGAACCTTCACGTGCAGGTTCATCCCCCAGTGCTCAACATCAGTCCGCACTTCTGAACCTGAAGGAAGGGAGATCTGCAGGACCAAGATACATTAATTTTCTAGGCATTTTTCTACCAAATATCTAGAATTCTAGATGAACGCTTGTTACACCCAGAACGGTGCTTTATCCAGAACCATGCTCAGGTACGATTCTGGATAGACCACACGTATCCCGAACCGCGCCTGGGGGAAATCTACATTCTTGCATAAGCGAAGACTATTCAAACCCGTGCCTGATATTACCCCTAACCCATTCCGTCATCCACTTAGGGCTTGTTCATAGCAAGGTTTCCTACTACATGTAGGACCGTTGAAAATACCCATTGAAAATACGACATACCATCCCATTGGTGGTTTGGCTGCGCCAATTAATTCACAAAAACTACTCTAAGCACTTCCCGGGGTATTAAGTAGAGTGGACTCGTTCCTCAAGCTAAGCAACATCTTTCGCACCGCAGTCGTCTCTCAGTCGAATAGTCCCCGTTTAGAACTTTCGTTCAGCCTGTCATAAGTACTTCCCGGAGGTTTGAAATCAGCTTTGAATGTCTCGTTGATGGTTGATTTTAGTACTCTCCAAGCAGAGGAGTTGAGGCTTCGGCTTATTCTTGACGTGTTTTTAGGCGTTTTTATCGGACTTTCCTTTTGTACTGGTATCTTTTTTTCGCCAGCCAACTTCGGGTGGCAAAAGGATACTGCATTGCGTATATTTGATACTGTCTTGTCAATTTGATACTGTCTTACAGCCACCAAAAGATCTGCTTAAAGATTTTGATCTCACGCGTACCTTGAAACTCCTGCCGCTCCTGCTGCGGGTGACGCGGATCCCCCTAGCGGGCTCCCCCGGACTCTTCAGCCGGACCTCCGGAGCTGTGTGCCCGAAGGGACCGTCACACATGTCTATGGTGATGACGTCGTCTCCCTCTCTCACGGCCACGCCACAGTTACAGGACACAGCCCAACATCGCCACACTCGGGAATGGACCTTATGGATGTGAATGAAGGTTAGACATCCAGGTAATGAGATACACAAGCAAACTGTTACTCAAGCAACTGGATAGATTTTGAAACTGGAGTAATAGTTTTCTTGTGTACCTTGTGGAAAGAGGAGGCATCTTTGTCAATATAACTCACATTAACAGAAGCTATATACCTACAGAAAATCGGGCAATATAATCAAACACAGACTGGGCCTCCTTACTAAGTTCTGTGCACCTGTGTGATGATATTCAAATTTAAATAGAAAAGACCACCGATGAGCCTGAAAGCCAGACTATCTGGTTATCCCGTCTATACTATGGGCATTGCCTTGGTGATAGAGCCTCACCTCAAAAGGACGGCCTTTACTTCTGTGAAGAACATAGTCTCCAACTCCATACCAGTCGAACCGCCTGCAACATAATGACAAAAGTGATCATGACTATAGTGACTATAGTGACTATACTAACGTCTCAGTCAACTCACGGAAACCAGCATATCATACTTTTGGGAACTGCGAGGTATCTCTGCTTGCATACCCGGTAATTAAGTCACACCCCCGTTCCACTAGGACGGCGCTCTCTCTACGATCTAAGATTTTTACAGAGCGCTCAACGAATTTCATAGATTAAGAAATGAATCTTTTTAATAATAAGCTTTGTGTGTTTTGTTGTTTTTTCAGTCATACTTTTACACTTTACATAATATTCAAGTTATGAAATGAAGGGCTACGCAAATTTAATTCAAGTCGCAGCGAGAGCGCCGTCCTAGTGGAACAGGGGGTTACTGGCATAGCAGATAGGAGACCCAGTTGCAAGATACCCTCAGCATAATCGGTAAAATTATGCAAGACTCTCCGCCAACCAAATATTGTAGGAAAACACATGGCTCCCCCTATGGGGAGTTGGTCCTAGGAAAGTTCTTCGATCGCAGGACTTCCAACACTGGCTACCACCCAGAAGGGGCACCACCACTCAGCGCACCACTCGTTCGAGTAATAAACTGACTCTTACCAAGTGTAGAACTGAGCGGTACAAACAGAGTAGCGTTCTGTATATGATCCATCTCTTGAACAGTCACTGTTTGTCTTAGACACAGTATGTCAATGATGTTGTAAATAATGATGTGAATATATTTGTGTTAATACCTATGTAAATAAATGCCTAATTAAATTTGATGTACAACTGGACGTAATTCAGCCCTTGGTTGCAAAGTCCACGTTCTTTTTTACGAATAAAAACACCATTTGATTGATGGGAGTGGATCCCGGTACCTGCGATCAAAGGTGGTGTAGTGCGGGTCGCCGGAAGCGTGAGATGTGCTGGAATCGTAGTCGATAGTTGTGACCTGAAGAAATTAAGGAGAAGCACAGTAATGTCAAAATATCATTTGCAAAATCTCCCAAAGGCTATACATACATACAAAGAGTACCGGGTGCTGAAATTTAGGAGGGAGAGAGAGACATTAAAGGACAATAAAGTTACATCAGATGAGCAAGAAGTCTAGCCTCTATCAGGCTTTCGGATCGGCTGGAAAGAGTAGAAATTGGCCAAATAGACAGATAACATGCCAGGGGAGTTGGTCCTCTTCGGGAGCGGCAAAGTGTACTCTTTAGCAGACCAACGGCTGGCATGATATCTGTCTATTTGTACCCTTTCCAACCGCTTCCCTAAGTCGGGTAGATGATACGAGAAGTCTACCAGAACATCGTGAGTGTTCCCACTCGGTGTGACGTCACAGTCAGCCGTCGACGGGATGACGTCAATCGTGACGTACTGGTCTCCGTCCGTCTGGTCGTCCCGGATGGCCCAGACCGTCACTGTCTGCGGCTGGTCGACTCCCCAGCTGTTTGCGTCAAACGACAGGCTACACTGGTCCAACAGTACGTCAGGGCGGCCCAGGTAGCCTGTAGGGTACAGCCAGGTACAAGAAATAGGAGATTTCAGACTTCTGGCTCTGTTTTGTGTATCCGTGAATGCTTTGGAACAGTTGTGTATGATGTGTCTGTGCCAAAACTACACTGGTCCAACAGTACATCGGGACGGCCCAGGTAGCCTGTAGGGTACAGCCAGGTACAAGAAATGGGAGATTTCAGACTTCTGGGTCTGTTTTGTGTATCCGTGAATGCTTTGGAACAGTTGTGTATGATGTGTCTGTGCCAAACGACAGACTACACTGGTCCAACAGTACGTCAGGGCGGCCCAGGTAGCCTGTAGGGTACAGCCAGGTACAAGAAATGGGAGATTTCAGACTTCTGGGTCTGTTTTGTGTGTCCGTGAATGCTTTGGAACAGTTGTGTATGATGTGTCTGTGCCAAACGACAGACTACACTGGTCCAACAGTACGTCAGGGCGGCCCAGGTAGCCTGTAGGGTACAGCCAGGTACAAGAAATGGGAGATTTCAGACTTCTGGGTCTGTTTTGTGTGTCCGTGAATGCTTTGGAACAGTTGTGTATGATGTGTCTGTGCCAAACGACAGACTACACTGGTCCAACAGTACGTCGGGACGGCCCAGGTAGCCTGTAGGGTACAGCCAGGAAACTGGTCTCTGACATCATCGTTCACAAGCAAACAAGAAATCGGAGAATTCAGACTTTCGACACGTCATCATTTCATACTTGAAGCGTTTGAAATAACTCCAAAACAACCTACGCGAGGAGCCCCTTTATTTTTTGGTGTCACCAATAAAGAGCTAGAACCAGCCTACGATACGAAACAAGCAATGGTTTTTCGTCAGTGACATCGCATTTTTGCCTCACAGATATCAGTATGCTATGGGATAAGGTTGGTTCAATTTACTACATGTACATTAAAAGAATGATCAGAAAGTTGACTTTGAAAATCCAGTTTTACTGCCCTGAAATCGCTTTGGCAATTGGGTGCCTTTAAGATTGAGTTTATGTTCCCTAGATGAGAAGACCTACCGTTGTTGTTGATGATCATGACGTCACAGTTGAGGGCGATGGTTGAGTGCACAGTGAAGTTGGCCGGCCCGCCATTCTCATGGACGGTTAGTTCCTGTGGTTCAACCTTAGAGATGGACACCAGAAAACAGCAATCGTTACAAGACCTTCAATAGCGACCTATCAGCTCGATTGTGCATTCGTATACACGAGCTACCATTATCTAAACTATTGGACATAACCTAGAGGAATAATTGTATTACTCTCCAAGCAGAGGTTTAGGCTTCGGCTTTTGACATGTTTTAGGCGTTTTATTGGGCTTTCTTTTTTTAGTGGTATCTTTTTTTACCACAGCCAGGTGACGTATTGGATACTGCCCTGCCAATTTGATACTGTCTTGCAGCCACCAAAAGATCTGCTTACAATTGTATTCAATTTTGTGGCTAAACAGCATGTTTTAGTACAGTTCCACACATGTCGTGGTGAAAGAGCCTAGTGTTGCCCCACAGAATTACGTAAACTGACTCACCACGATGCCTGCGTAGTACGGGTCACTTTGTTCCGGCACGGTAGTGACGTTCGAACCGTCAAAGTGGCCATGGACCTTGCAGCTCACCTGCAGATTATGGAACAAAATACAGACGATACATTTTTTGGGTTTGTTTTGTTTTGTTTTGCTTTTTGCTTGATGATGATAATGGTACATTGGGAACCAAGTGAAACACATAAAGTGCAAAGAGAACTGTATCTTTGTCCTTGTCTTGCACTGCAATCTTTCTAATGTGTTATGTGGTGGTTTGCATAGACGTACAACAAAGGTCATTCATCATTTCTAAAACCCTGGGGGACATTTACCTCAGTGTTCAACAAAATGTACAATAAAGGTACATGTGTATTTCATTCATTCATTCATTCATTTATCATTTCTAAAACCCTGGTAGACATTTACCTCAGTGTTTAACAAAATGGCGGACTGGTCGAGGTAGGCTGTCTGCACCCATCCCGGCATCTCCTCCGTCAGGATGAGGGTGTCGTCCAGGAACCACTCCACCACCCAGGTGACGTTCGGCCAGGTCGGACCGTCAAAGTCACACAGGAAGTACGACTCCGTCTGGCTGGCGTGGTAGTCTAGCGTGGGGGCGGCACGGAGCTTCGGGAACATGTCTGCAGAAAATACAAATTTTCAACGTAGCAAATTCCTGGCGCTTTTATGGTGGCTCTAGATGTTGTTTATCTCTTTAACTTATCACGTCCAGACACTGAGCTGTACCCTATGATTGGTTGGGGACCACGGCACAGAAAAAGGAGTGGTGTCATCAGGCCGTTTTCTTAGTCTCCATCAGACTAACAACGCGGGTTCAAAAACAGTAAAAGTTAGCCAAATAGGGAGAATAATTGGCCAGGGGAGTTTGGCCACCGTAGAGTTCATTTGCTTCGGAGGAGGAAATTAACCCTCCCGCAGACTGACTCTCCTGAACAATTATAAGTTTTTTGCTACGATCTACGATCAGTACAAATGAAGGCTTGGTGGAGGCTACCGTTTTCTATCTGATGCTCATTCCTGTGATTTAGTTGATTGGTTTATTTTTGGTGCCTTTGTATTGAGAAAACGTGCACTTGAGGTAGAACTTTGTTCTGCGTCTCAGTTGTTGATCATTTTCATAGTTTTTTCATGTATTTATGGTGGACGCTACTATATGTACTAGTAGTTTGTTGGTGTGCCGGATATAACATAAACGTTAGGAATAACTGTGCAATCACAACCATACAGGCCTGGCATCTTGTGTACAAAATTGTGACCTTGGTCTAATCAGAAAAAAAAGCCAGTTGCAGAGACAAGTTAAACCTGTTTGACGAATGAGACCACAAACTAGCGGTCATCTAAGCCAAACAGCTACGCTTGTATCCTGGGTACGTGTGGATGGCTGATTAATCGGTTTGTAAATTTGACAACAGTTTTCTTCACACTCAAAGAGGACGTTTGCGTTTTTCGAGTGTTTTTATCTAGTAGGACTCGTGGTTTGTTTGCGCCTTCCAAAGCTGTGACACGCACTCCACACTGCCAATAGTTACATCTACACATGCCCTGCTTTATAGCGTTGAACGATTATCTGTTAGTTTGCAGGATGTGTGGTCTGAAAGCGCTTTTGTAGCCTCTAATGTGTGGACGTGGCTAACAGCAGTTTACATCAGTATTTTGCAAAGGCATCTACAAATACAAATGTTGTTCATGGATTACATGGAATTAGCTCCATAATCCTGCTTTTCATTACTGTAATAAACTCAACAGTAAGCGCTGCTGTGTCAGCGACCTAACTACATACTTTTGTGCAATGTACAAAGTACGACTGGTATAATTTATCAATGTACTATGTACACTTTGTTTTCGAGACAGAATGCCTATGCTCTACAGTAAACTGTATACGTACGTGCACATGTGAAAAAAAACTTAAGCCCCCATCATACTAGAGCCAGAATGAGCCAGAATGCCGCCTAAATAAGAATTCTTTGTATATTCTTTGTTATTCGAAGTGTATTCTGAAAATTTAAACATTTGGGCCCGCCGAATATTTAGCATACACTCCAAATTTTCAGAATACACTTAGAATAGTCAGAAATATACTCGAATAGTCAGAAACATACCAAAATTTATTTTTCTGGTGATATTCTAACTCATTCCGCTTCTTCGTGGAGAACAAACTATGTTACAATCAGTACACTTTCAGTATCAGATAAGTCACTACATCAAACAAAACTTTCGTCTGTTCTAAGATGAGTTGTCAGCACTTAAAAATGAATAACATGCCTGTGCAGCCCGGATGGAAGCCGTCGTTCGGCGACCCTTGACCCTCGGGACACGGCACGCGATCGCCTGATGGTATTTGGATGATGAAACAGGTCGTCATGTCAATACATCATCCTCCTGTCACAACTACAAGATTTACGCTTTTAACATTAACACACGGAATAGCCTGGCAGTGAACAGCTTACCGGGTTGAAAAGGAATTCGTCAAACGTATAAAGTTGCATGACCTATATACAGAGCGACTATGGTACTCAGTGTACATAAACAAAGGAAGAAATCTCCTTGACATAAACGTACAGCGCTGGTGATAGTTTAATAAAGCAATGAGTGGATAGGAGTCAACTCTGTCGTTTGTTTGATAGGACAGTAAAAAGTTTTACAAAAGTTTGACACCTGCGAGACTCCATTCTAAAACTCATTTTATGTACATTGTACTTGTCATGCATTTTTGCACGTTCACAAATGTATCCCGAACCGTGCCTACATATTTCAATGACTGAATTTGAATGGGTTAGAGTTAAGATATCCTTATCTCCGCATATCCAAGAACGTAGCCTTGCCCCAGGCACGGTTCTGGAAGCGCGCGGATTATTCAGAACAGTGCGTTACTGAACATGGTTCTGGATACAACTTAACAGATCGACCCTACGGCCTACCTGCACAGTAGGCGCTGGGAGAGACGGCAGACAGGGGTGAGAGCTTGTACACCAGGAAAGCGCCGCAGTTTCTAACCTTCAGGTTGACGGTGTCGTCACAGCAACCTACAGTACAAGTAATAAGCACGCTTTACACACTCAAACAAGCCTGGTAGAAGGTACCTCTTTTTGTTAGAAGGTACTTCTGTTGTGTGTGCAAAGCCTGCCTACAAATGTTAAGGCTAATGCGTCAAACGCCAGTGGGTGCGCCCGCCCGAAAGCATTTGGACTTGTACTGGACAGGCCTTCCTAGAACTACGGATGTTCAAAAGTTAACTTGACATGCAATATCATCAAAACCAACCTCAGCCAAAGTACTGATGTCAAACATTTAAAGATATTTGAATAGTTAAGTATTGGATAAACACCATGATCGGTCCTGTAACATAAGACATGAAGATCTGTGTACAGTACCTCCCTGATTTATACAGCCAGTGACTGACTGGGTCTGGTTGACCGCTGGTACAGTCCCGTCCATCCACACGGGGTACCTGGTACCGCAGGAGTTCATGGGGACGCAGGCGGTGGGCATCTCGCCCCCTGCCGGGCTGACGAACCGGTACCAGCCCTCGGGGAGCGCCTGGTCGTCGAGCAGCTCTGACTCCGGGCGGCCGGTGGAGTTGTGGCCGGCGCTCCGCCAGATGTCGTCGATGGAGTTGTGTTCGTTCGGCTCACACGGGTCTTTTGCGCAGGGAAAGGGAGGAGATTATTCACGGTTGTGTCCATGGCGCGTTGTGCTAGTCTCCACCAGACTCCTTCAACAGTACAGGCTGAATAGATAGTAGAAATCGGCCTAAAATGGATATAATTGGCCAGGGGAGTTAGGACTCCTACTATGGCCGGCTAACTCCCCTGGCCAATTATATCCATTTATGGCCGGCTAACTCCCCTGGTTAATTAGACCTCTTTTTAGGCCGATTCTACTATCTATATTATATAGCCTGCAAAGGAGTCTGTTGGAGACTAGCGTTGTGTACTGCTATTGTCTGCATTCGTCTTTTATTGCAACCTTGTCATGATATTCAATACCAAGACCGTATCAAGTTGTCATCTTTATTTTCTATTTCACGACTGACACCGTGCATTCAGCTCTACGCGTTTCTTGACTGTTTTCTTCATGGTTTAAAAGCGATAGGGTTCAAATGAAAGACTCATGCAGTGCAATGAGTTGTGTTCTGGGATTTTTTTTACCTCCATGTTACTGTCGTAAAACATGTGGCAGCAAAAGCTCGCTGTGTGTTAAAAGGCATCGCTTAACTTAGGCAAGACACTGTGGTGAAAAAGCGTGTGGAGTCTTACCTGTGCTCTGACACTCATACCGCACCTCTAGGTATTTTACGATATGCATGCAAGGGTCGCCAAATGTGGTGTCGGCCACGGGCACGTGACATTGTTGCCTGCCTTGGCAAAAGCCCTGCACAATTGCTAAGCTGCAAAAGAAGCATAGCGCACACTGTAGCGATATTTCAAGCGTGTTGAGTCTTGTCTTACCTTCGCCCTCGCACTCATAATTCACTTCTACGTATTTCATGACAGAGGGACAAGGGTCACCATTAAAGATGGCGCTGGAGGCGGGCACGAAACATTGTTGCTTGCCTTGGCACATGCCCTGCACAATTGCTAAGCTGCAAGAAAAATTAAAGATTCTACGCAAATTGGAACTTGCGGCATTTTACATTAATCAATTCAACGAGGCAGCAATTGATATAACAGGAAAGTGTAGATGCGACCTCAAGTTGTAAAACGTATTACAATAAAACCACTACAATGATAAAGACTACATCGAACAACCACAGGTAACGTGCAGTAAATAAATGTAAAGGTATCCCAAACAGGTGAGAACAAATTCAGACCCGTTCCACAATCGGAAACAAGTAGGACACTGATAGTAAAAGACAACAAACAAGTGATTAAATTCAAATCAAAGTCGATGGTAACGTAATGGTTGGGAAGAGATTTCAGAACGTTTGAAAGATATAGAGAGGACAGGGGTTTTTTTTGTCCTTGGAGAGAACTAAAACGGCGCGGTCACATTCGTCGTAGGTCGTCGTACGTTTTTTGCTGTTGTCAGGATTTTCAAGCAGGTCGTGACAGTACCAACCCTTGACAACAATCTAAGACAGCCTGTCCCGTAACAAGACAGCTGAATTTTGTATGGCACATGCACGACTGTCCTAGCCTCTACCAGGCTTCGGGAAGCGGCAGGAAAGAGTAGAAATTGGGCAAAATAGACAAATGATATGCCAGGGGAGTTGGTCCGCTAAGAGAACAGTTTGCCGCTCCCGAAGCCTGGTAGAGGCTACGACTTTCCCAAGAATGTCCCCAGTCAGTTTGCGAACGTATGACGACCGCACGACGTTTGTGCCCGACCGGGCCCTAACCTGCCGGGAGCGCGACAGCCGCCATTCGGCATGGGGGAGCCACAGAACTTAGTCCCGGTGTGTCCGTAGTTGGCGAAGCTGATGTCTAGTGTTTCCCCCGGCGGACAGCTCAGGTGGAGAATGGTGTGCTGACATGCCTGCTTGGTCAGGACGGTCCTGCCTGCGTGTTTAACCGATAAATATGGAAGCGATTAAAGCCCCTGTCAAGCATAGCCGTATATGGCCTCCCGAACACTGCCGAACTCCCCCCCCCCCCGACCATGGTTGGGAGTAGGTCGGGAGCAAGGTCGGCTGTGCGTGGTTGGCTAGTGTTTGGCGAGGTCGGCAACTGTTCGGCTGATGTTTCGAAATGTTTAAAACATTCGGGTGTGGACGGCAGGTTCTGCCATGGTTGGCTGGTGGTTGACTGGTGTTCGGGAGTAGGTCAGCAGTGGCCGTATACGTAGCGTGGCAGTTAAATTTAACTCAAATTCAACTCAAATTCGATTCGTATCGATAGTTAGGCGTGCCACCACCACGTATGGTCAGACTGCTCCCGAACTTCTGCCGACCCTGGTTGGTTGGTGGTCGGGAGAATGTTTTGAATGTATGACAGGGGCTTTACCCAAGGACGCAGATATTGCTAGCCTGGGTGCCATTCGATTTGCTAAGAGGTCCTTACACTCGCCGATCGAGAAAAAAAATCTCAGTCGGCCAGCGAGTGTAAGGAGCCCGTAGCACATCGTATGGCACCCACGCAAAGATATTGCGACATAGCAGCCAACGTAGACACACAATAAAAGTCCAAATTTCTTTCAACGCAATCATGATCAAACTTTCAAACGGTTAGCAACGTTAGTATTCGTTACAGCTAGACGTTATTTATCACATGTCGGCCTTATACAAAGTTAGGTAGGCTACCTCATTAGCAACTTGCCTGTCTGCAAATATTCTTTCCAATCTATCAAAAAATGTACATTTTATATTAAGAAGAAAAAAAGCATATCTTCTAAGATATGGGGTACGTTAGCAATTTATTGCTTAACTGATCAAATGTGTAGTGTTGTAAAATCGCGTCAAACGCGAAGGGTACCAACTCACCAACCCCTGAGGTTCCGCTAAGGACAGGTGTGATGATCACTAATAAAACAATGACCTTCACGACAGCTTGTCCAGGAGACATGGTGGAAGGTGTGTGCAGGTCCTCTCAGTAGTCCGGTCACGGGTCGGACTGAGGCACGCGTAACAGGAAAGCTACTATTTAAACCTGCATTGTGTAACACCTTGGCGCCAATATTTGAAATGGATTGTCATTTGCTTCCACTTTTCAACACGCAGTTCTTTGCGCATACGCAAGGTGTCGCAATGCCTCATGACCTCCTATACTGTGGTTACCTCTTCCAAAGCGGCTGAAAGAGTAGAAATTGGCTAAATAGACAGATAACATGCCAGCGGAGTTGATCTACTAAAGAGCAGCAAACTGTACGTTTTAGTGGACCAGCTTCCCTGGCAAGTTATCTGTCTATTTGGCCAATTTCTACTCTTTCCAGCCGCTTCCCGAAGCCTGGTAGAGGCTAGCAAGAGTACATTGTTCATACTCATAGTCTGTTCATAGTGTGATGAATTATATCTTTTAACGGTGTTAAATTTTTACCAGTGCGGTTGTTTGTTGATTGGTTTCTAAATAGGATAATTTAAGAATTATGAATGTGTTACTTTGATGTTTGTGGATTTGGATTTGGTGTAGGTGATCTTATTTCTGCAGCGCCACCTAACGATAATGATAGAAACTGCACCGTCATGTTGCCGTGCAAACAGTGCAGACGGTGTGAGTCGAACATGAGGAAGCGTGTCGTTTGGAATGCCGGTAGATTTTAGGTCAACACGCCAAGAATCAATCAAGGGTAAGAAAGATCTGCTCGTGATTAAAGTACGACAGGGAGGCAAGCAGTACAGTAATGTCTGCGACTCAGAACGAAAGAAGAAAAGAATGGGTACCAAAGGATGTATATATCCTCCTCCTCACGTCGTTAACATAACTCTTACTAACTTTAAACACGTACATGTGGCCGTTACAATAACTTGAAAGTAACGTAATAACTTGCAGAAATAAGCAAGATAAAAATAATAAGTTCTGATATACTTTTAATCCCTCCATCTTTACTAGTGTTTCAATATTTAGAATCCCTTGATAATTGTAAAATTAGCCCCCAAGCCCTATAAATATCATACTGCGTTTTCTTTCTGAGAGAAAAGTTTTTAAGTGAGCGCTGTTCTGTCTGTCACATGTGAAAAACGCGAAGGGAAGTGTGTCTCCCCTCTCGGTGACTTTACCGCTGTTTCTAAATGTCGTCAGGTCAGAGACAATCCGTCGATGTTTCCTGCCGTGTGTTTCTGATTGAACAGGTGAACTCTTCCCGATAAGGGATCAGCCTGGCCCCGTGGCTTTGATTTAACGTCTGTGATACCGTTCACCGAAATGGCAAGGAAACAGAGCTGGGGTTCATTAGGCGTCTGGTCCGCTTTATTAGACAACATAAGCACAAATTCAAACACCCGTTTTATTAGGTTTGTTTAGTCTAAAGAGTGTACGTCTGTGGCTATGCATACGGACATAAGCGGCATTGGATAAAGTCAATCAGTTCCAGAGACCAACTTGGCATTGAATCATTTGGCGCCGACGCAATTTAAGGTCTGCGAAAACTTCCAATTAACTTCCTGTACTGCCACAGTAAAAGTCTGTTCAACTTTCTCAAGGTTGTCACCAGTGTTTTCTTCTTAGACTGGAAGAGGACATAAAATCCCGCAATGGTTGATGCTCTGCACTCTTGTGGATATTCTAACGTCCTGTCGCCAGCTTGCATACCTTACGCTTTACCTCCATATACTTTGATATGTAATAAAACTAGTGTTTAATAGTGTAAACTACATTTCCATCTACATTTATCCCCTCCACATTTAGCGGTCTTTTAAGATATTCTCAATGAATCGAGACCCTAACGGTCAATATGATTCGTATGGCGAGCAGTATATTTAGTTTTACTGGAGTTTAACGATGCACAAAATGACGTGTCATTTTATTCTGAACTCGCTGAAGGTAATAACTTTGTTTTATAGACCTAAACAAAATGTACAGAACCTTTTGACCACGTCTTTCGCTGCGTGTAAGTGTTGTTATGATTCCCACCGAGGTTTAAGGTCCTTTGGGCCCAGTCCAAGTTGTTACTGTCGAAACTTGCGTCAACCGTCCTACAACCTTCGTGACCTTGCAACCTGACCTTGCAGGAGGAGTCAATTTTGGGAAGAAATTAAAAAAAAACTACGTAAGAAGACGCCAAACCTTGGCCTTTTACCAAAGTTTCCAAAGATAGTTGGTGATAAGATCGCAGGGTGGCTATTTTACTGTTTACATGGACCAGAAGGGCAAGGTAGGATTGGCGCCGACCTACTGTGAGGTTGAAGGTTGAAATGTTAAATCACGATAGTGCATGTCACCCCTCCGGGGTCCGGGACACGAGCAGCATCCATCCTTGTCTAGGTGGTGAATCAAGCTGCCCTGAGTCAAGGGGCTACTGAAAAGACACAAGTATAAGTAAAATACAGTGGATATATATAGGAGTTACGCAACTCGACTATTCCAGAGATATATAATGGCCTGTTTGTTTGCGTGTAAAAAGGGAAGACGTCCACGAATTCCAAGTGGGGGTGTTGCACAAGACTTCTAACTCACTCACTCACTCACTCACCCACTCACTCACTCACTCACTCACTCTCACTCTCTCACTCACTCACTCACTCACTCTCTCACTCTCTCTATCTCTCTCTCACTTACTCACTCACTCACTCACTCACTCATTCACTCAAAAACAGTCCCCCATGTACTTCTGTTCTGCGCCGCTTCCCAGGCTTTTGTAGGCTTTCTTAGGGCTAGGACTTTTGTCTAGTCAACGGGACGCTTTTTTCCATATCGAATTGTCTCCCATACCAGATCCCAGAACCTGCCAATCATCAGGCTCAAGTGTTCTGTTATGTTGTCACGAGCAAAGTGTTTTCCCATCTATCGCTCCTCAGTCTCGTCATGCCTTGTGTCAGAAGCACTCAGCGCTGATGGGTACTTCGCTCCGAGGTGTGGGCCAGAATCTCGCTCTAGATCCTCCTGACTTGGCCACGTTAAGCTGACTCATTAGGTTGCCAGGGGAAAAGAATTTCTATTTTTATCGGGTTTCCCCAATCTCGCCTTGGGCGCGCTCTTGCGGTTTTTCCGTCAATCCGACTTGACATTACCTTCCAATTACGTTGAATGTAGAAAATAAATCCGTATCAGTGACTAGGCCAGATAACGCGAGATTTCAAGAGAACTTGGCTCGCTGTTCCCCGGGAGATCTTCTGAGGAATGTCCCAGACACCTTGCGTGATTCCACGTTACTAATTTGACTGGAATTGGAATAGGTTGTTTTGCTGAGTGGTGCGAGTCTAATCAGACCTGACGAGGGCGGTGCGAACTTGTTTTGATCAGTGTTTATTTGGTAAAATCAGTGGGTGTTGAGGTCAGCAGAAGCGTTCGCTAGGCAGGTTACACCAATAAACAAGCCCGCTCTGTCAGGGACACTTGTCGCTTCGTCTGCCACACACAAGCCAAGAGAAGGACTCTCCAACAACAAACCGACTTTGGTAGCGAAAATATAAACGTATCCCAGTTTTGCTGATGGAGCGAGAACGGTCATTACATCTACTGTCACATTTTCAGTATAAATCAGTGGTATAAACAACAACCAGGCTCCACATCATGACATGGCGTTTTGGTTCTCTCTGTCGAGGTAAAATAATTAGCGTCGAGGTTGGAATGAGCGTCAGTTGACGTGAGTTTGTATATTCAAGACTTTGCGGAGTTAACCCCGAAAACTGGTGTCGACAGTGATAAGCCGTCGTCTTTGCTCCTGCAGAGGGCGGAAGAAGGGATTGAGATTCATCGACAACCTGAACCTCCAGCATAGATGTGGCTGTCGACGTATATGTAGGGAGGGTGACGATTGCTATATTGATTTCAGACCAATGAAGATATAAAGTGTCTCCCTCTCTCTCTGTCTCAGCTCTCTCTCCCAGTCCCCGTCTGTCTGTCTGTCTCTGTCTCTGTCTCTCTCTGTCTCTCTCTTTCTCAGTTTTCTCTCTCTGTCTCTCTCTCTCAGTTTTCTCTGTCTCCCCCTTGTCTCTCTCCATCTCCATCTCTCTCTCTCTCTCTCTCTATCTCTCTTTCTCTCTCCCTCTCTCTCTCTCTATCTATCTCTGTGTGTCTGTGTGTGTTTGTGTCTATGTTGAAGTCGTGGGGACGACCCCAAGACTGTTTGAAAAAGTGCACGGAGATGTCCGTGTAGTCCGGTAGAGTTTTCCGTTGATATCGACGACTCGTTGGTGTGCTGTCTGTTTGTAATTCAAGGCTGTTTGGCCGCCTGATCAAAGAGAGACTGCCTTTCCTTATAAGCCGTTGAATACCCTTGCCATACGGTAGATTTTATTTTATGTCGTTGTATATGATGTAATAGTATTTTTATTATTGTCAGTTATACTTAAGTAATTTGTCAACAGAATTTGTATTTTGTAACTTTAGCATAAAATGTGCATTAATCTAGCGCATAAGTGGTGTTTATGCACAATTTATGTATATACCTTTTTATGTATTTCCAGTCATGTAACTTTTAATAATTTGTAAAAGCTTCTTAATTCAGCCTCTCGGCTGCAAAAAGCTTCTAACTTACTGCACTATGTATGTACGAAGTATGTGTTTTCTGCAAATAAACCAGTCTATATATTCCGCGTAGGTCCTCGAAATTTGGCATAAATATTACATATGTATATAATACCAGTAACATCCCGGACGTCACTCGCACCGTACGGAAACTCTGGAGGCTGACCGTGTCCTGTAAAGCTGTCGGCTCTCTCAGTCGACTTTCCTGACGCTTGTCAAAGCGGTCCACCCCGCCGAGTCACGCCGTCACTACCAATCCCACACATCGATCGTCACGTGCCAGGTTGAAGGGCAAAGGTCATGAAGAGGTCTGCAAAGGTGAAGGATGTTTGTCATCTCCGCTCAAGAGCAAGACAAAGAACGGAGTTTGTAGACAGTTCAGGTTGCAAATCTAACATTCTGAACGCCACAAAGTGACGCCTTCAAGGAAAATCGCAGAGAACGAACCTTACGCCACATCGACACGAAATTACTTATATTGAAAGCCAGAAAGATTTTGTGTTATGGCACTTCTTGGAAACAGCGATCAATATACGATCAGCAATCACAGAGTTGCCTGGAAAATGTGCGTACTCCATCCTCTCTCCTGCCACCTATATCCACTGCGCGCTAGCCTTGTGTCTTAACAAAGCCTCTTTCATTTTATGTTCGTTGTATATTCTGTATTTGTTTTACTCTGTATTTTGTATGTCTCTTGTTGAGCAGAGGGCTATATAAGCACGAATGTGCTTGCTGCCCAATGCTTGGAAATCTATGTGAATAAAATAGAAAAACAAATGTCGTCGAAAATGAAACCCCCTCCGCTTAATGTATCGGTAAGAAGTAAACGAAAGAAGAAGGTAGTCTTTGTTCGAGTTCCTCGGGGATTTGAAGATCATTTGGAGACAGTGGCTCACAGCAAACGACTCCTGAGAGGCGCAGGCCAGAGGCAATGGATGCGGACGTCTGTTCTAATGACGAGTCTGAGGCAGACCCAGACTTGATCCTGGCCTGACACCAAAGCAAGGCAAACTCGTGAAGCCCCCGGCCCTGACAGACGCGCACCTGGTTCTGGTTTAAGTCTTGTCTCTCCTGTGCCGGGGCCTAATTTGGCGGGAAGTCTCTCTATATATACCGCTGCCGTTCACTTGAAAAAGGACGGAAGGGCAGCCGAGGCTAAGGGGGATATGGTACCTTTGTCCTGAAGGTTACAAAAGTCTAGTCAATACGGAAAAACAGTCATATCAAAGGAGTAGACTAACCCTTAAGAATTAAACGTAATCTTAAGACTTCACACTCAAAGTTAAACTTGCCCAATGGTCGCCGACACAGACAACAAGTGACAAACAACGGACAAAAACAATACACAGTAGACCGAGCACATCAGAAATTATCCGCTAAACCGTGGACACCTCTACAAATGAGAACCATACATGGTGTGGACGGTTTGGTCACGAGATGCTGCTACCTGCAGACGACAGTGCTAAACGCTCAAAGAGAAGTCTGCAGATGACGTCACGAAACCCGGAACACTTGATCCCCGAGAGAACGAATGGAAGCGGCGAGTGGAAATGTCAGGACCTCATCATACGTAACAGATGTCATTGCGGCACTGATTGAAACATTTAAGCTATAAGTCAAATTAAAGACAGAGAATCGTGATTACGTGGCAGAACTCATCACATTCGTTTTTAGCGGATGCGTAGCTATAGTCTATGTCTAGATTGGAACTAGACCAAGGGCTCTTTGGAAAGAGGTTTTGACCATAACCAATTTTGGCGCTTTTGGCCATGATACTTGTCTGATGTAGTCGATTCTGTCTTACATCTCAGGCACAAGGATATCGAGCAGACTTCGTAATCAAATCAGACATGCTCCGGGTCAATAATGTGTGCTTGGGTTCAGTTATGATGGTTCTAGTCGAATTCGCGAAGGACAGAAAACACTGTATCTGATCTGAGAAGAACCCGCAATGTTGACATGGGCATCATACTAGCCCAGAAAAACGGACTAAGAGATATGTGTGGATTTTGTGTGGACCCCAACAATGTACTATACATTAATCATGATCAGCTTGTCACAAGGTGAAGCCAAAAGTACCCTATTCCCGACTAAAGTCGGGACAGTCCTTTCAGTACAGCTGCACGTATCTTTCTACTAGTAGCCATATGTTATAAAATCACCATATTCGTTCCCACTTCCCGGTATACTACATTGTCCATGTATGAAATGTGCTAATCGACCACTCATAAGTGACATCTACAAGGCCACAACAGACAAGCAACGGGAAAAACAATTTACTACAAAACCGGTGATTTCCGACGACCTTGGTGACCTTGATTTAGAGCTTGTCGGCACGCGCAGCGCAAGCCCTGTTTCCTCGGCACGTTTCCGCTCCATAAACGAGCACTGCCGCTCCTTGTCTCTTCAGGAAAATGTCTTTAATAAACAAGTGTGCGTCTTTTTGGCGGGCTACGAAGTTTGTGGACTAGCTAGTCTCCACCAGACTCCTTCGCAGGCAGAATAAATAGTAGAAATCGGCCAAAAAAGGGATATAATTGGCCAGGGGAGTGAGACGACCATAGAAGCTCCAATTCGCTCACTCCCCTGGTCAATTATATCCCGAATTATATTCGGCCGATTTCCACTATTTATTCAGCCTACAAGGGAGTCTGGTGGAGACTATTCACTGACCACGATCGTCCAAAATGGAACAGAATTTGACGGGTAGTTCTGGTAACTTAGCTTTTCAACCATAGCGATTAAAGGGGGGGTGCCACACTTGCACCACTAAGTCAAAACTAAGAAAATGAGAAGACGAAACAAGCAAATTCTGAATCTTCCCAGAGGTTGTAAGAGGTGGAAGATTTACAAGGAGACTGGATTTAAGTAACAAGATAGGAACTGTTAAATGCGGAAGTCCAAAAACGCCTTATTTCCTATTATCTATACATTCTATTTCAGCAAGGATAACAGACAGCACCACAAAGTAGCCAGCACAAATAAACACCGCTGCAAAAACTTTTAATTTCATTTCCTTCCACTGCAGACCGTGAGATAACTGGGGCATTAGGCGGTGTGCTCTAAGGAGGTTATTTACTGTGGGAGATAGGGAAATGATACTAAGAAAGTTAGACTATATCCTGTCCACTATATCATAGGCACTCAGCAAACTCAACTCGAAAATGTTAACGTTTCTTAGCTAAAAAAAAAGAGACGAAAACACGCCCCAATGTTGAAAAATGTCAACATCAGCCCCTTTTTTTTAAAAAACATCAAATTTTAAAGTAATGTTACAGAATGGCGAAAGTTTAAACCGACATCATGAACATAATCATAGTTAACGTTATCTATAACGCACCTTGGAATGCGTAAGTCGGTCAGACGTGAATTTTTTCTGGTTTGACAGGCGTGAAAGTGTTGGTTGATTTAACGCAGGTGCGTGTCCGGGTGGTGAGCACACACATCAGTTATTACATACCCAAAATGCGTGTGTAACTCATCTACCGTACGGACCTTGAAAACGTGCGTTGGTCTGTTTGTTTAAGGTGGAAAATTAACTTACACGATGCCGTGTGCGAATTCCCAGACAGAGTGCGGAAATGTCCGCGGCTCTTAGCGGCGATGTTGTCGTACAGTTGACACCTTCTGAAGGACTTTAGATCCTGTCGTTTGATTCCTGCGGTTCCGTAATTGTTTCTGGGCTAGTGGAAAATTAGATGACATGTTGAAGAAATTCTCGTGTAGTGTCGGTACATGTGTTGCGTCTGGATCGCGAATGTTTTTCTGTAGGTTGTCATGCTGAGATTTCGCAGAACTGACTTGAATGAAATAAAACCAGATCGTCGTCACTAGCATGTCTGAACGCGAACTCAATTAGTAGAAGAATTTTAATCCTTTCTCATAATTTATAAAGACATGGCATACCGACAGTGGTTTGACATCGTAGACGGTGGCCTTAGAGGCTCACCTTTACTATCTGCTGAGCAAAATGCCAAAATCATGCTATTAACACAAACATACATCTTTGAGACTCAGCGCTTCTAGCTCTTTTGGACAGAGTTTGTCAGTGGAAAAGATATAGAAGTCAGTCGTCTCGTTTCACATTCACTCGTTATTTTAGTACTTGAGGGGTGGGGGAGTTGGTGCACATCACTTTTTTTATTTATGTTGTTGTCATTTTTGCTGTTAATGTTATTTTGTTTGTCTTTTTGTTTGTGTAGTCAGATTATTCATATGTTTAGTGGCGCAGTTAAAATAAGTTATGCTACTTGAGTGCTGCCCCACCCCGTCTTTGTTTCTTTCATGTTGAATAAAAAAAGAATAAAAAAAAGACGGTGGCCTTGTATTTGACTCAGTTGTATCTGACAGTTGCACGAGGAAATATACAGTACCTCACTAAATCCCCTTTTACCAGCAATATCACTTCCCCTATTCACATGCCACCGTAGGAGCTTTCGTCCGTTTCTTGATTTCATAGAGATCACATATATAAACACGTAGAACAGTCACCGTACAGGAATCCACGCAGTGCCTTACCGTACACTAGTGGTCATGATAGCGATGCTGTCGGAATGCGGGGTAGTCGATAATTTCACCACAGATCGGATACGCGGGCATCCTGTTTAGCTTTCGCCCAATTAAGATATACAAATTAACCGGCTACTTGGCGCAGGGGAAACGGCTTTTAATTACTCACATCCTACTGTTTACGTAACGCGAGAACTCCTCTGTGACTCTTTTCTTTACGTTTGGCTGCCGTCTCGTCAGACGACAGGTGCAAGGTCTGAGGGCGAATCCATTCAGAAAGTAGAAAGGGGTGTTCAGGAATCGGGAATATTGCACTACATTTATTAGCCCCGTACGTTCTAATTGCAACTCGTATGTATGAAATTTCGTTACTTTTCTCCGTCATACAAAATACTGAATCGGTCAGGATGTTAATAGTATAACCTCATGACTATATATGTATATATACACGATGGACTATAGAAATAGTTTACACCAATTATATATTTTGTGTAACGTTAACACTTGGTTCACAAAGTCGGTAAAAAGTCAGTATATTCGATACATGTACAAAATAATTCTCTTGTCCTAGATACAACCACTACAGAAGCCGTATGATTTATCCAGCTCAGCTGCAGTCTTCCTATGGCAAACTGTGCGGCTTTTCACACGATTAGTGTTTTCCTTTACATGGTATAATTACACGGTATACATAAATTCACATGTCCCATTCGCCTATCATATATCATAGCCCAGAAAAGCTCCCACGGAGGAATGGAATATTTGTGTGTCCTTAAGAAGTTGTGGACACATTTCTCTCATCACTGGAGCAATCAGCGCGCCTTCCACAAACAAATAAAATGCACCGGAGCGAAGCTGTGGGGTCATTAGGTCGAGGCTACCGGTCACCGTAAAGGCCAAACAGGGCGGGGGCTGACACGCCTGACACCGGGCTACAGAATTCACCGTTATGGCGAGAAACATTCTTGTATGTCACGTGTAAATATACAGTAGAACCAAAAACACCAGTAGCTGTGTTTCTCTAGAACAAGTATGTTTATGGCAACACTGACAGGGTTCTAAAAGAAGCACACTTTCGACTCTATATTATCTAGCCTCTTTCAGGCTTCAGAGGGGGCTGGAAAGAGTATAAATTGCCCAAATAGACAGACATCAGGGGAGTTGGTCCGCTAAAGGAGTACAGTTTACTTCAGACATATTATCTGTCTATATTCCAGCCGCCTCTGAAGCCTGGTAGAGGCTATTTTTTTACCTGTCTAGCTTATTTGTGTCTCCAATAATGTCTTCTAAACGCAAAGAAAACTCTGTAAAACAAACATCTATGCACCTGTGTAACACAGTTGTTTAGGAAAGCACTGCTACGCAAGAAATTCCATGATGGGATTCTTTCAGTTTCACACAACAGTGAGTTGTTCATATGTGGGTCATATCTTCTATACGGGTAAAAGTGATATCTGTATGTTCTATAGCCCAGGGCTGTGCACGATATGGGCTCTCTATCTACCCTATCTATCTCAATTTATATACACCTATTTATAAGTGGGACACTTTGTCTTCCACTGTTTCCAAAAAGTACGTCAAACCCAAAAAGCTTAGATTGCATTCTGCAGTACCAGTTCTTAGAATAGCCTCCCGTTCCACTTGTCACCATTGTTAACTTTCACTGTCTGTATACTCGTTCTGCATTGTTTCATGTTGGTAACCAGCCTCCGGGCATGGGTTTGAAAATAAACTATCAATATATATTCTCGCAGCTCGAAGTTGAGGAGGTGAGAGGTCCTTGCCACACGAGGGCCGGTGCAGGCCCGTGTCGGTCCCGCTGTCAGCGCCGTCCAGCCAGCTCATCCCGCACATTCGTCACCGCAGCCAAACCTGTCAGCTCCGCTAGCCCCTGATACACGCCTGCTGGACACTGAAGAGTAAAAGAGTAAGAGTTGGGGTACGTCGATGAAGGTCAGACATCCAGGTAATAATCATCATCATCATCATCGTTCATCCTCCGAAGAGGTGGAGTATACAAAGTTTGATCTCCAGAACTGCTTGTCGTTCATTGCTGAAATAAGTTCCTGGCCCTCCAAGCCTGTTTCAGTTTCTATAAGTTTCTTAAGTGTTATATAAGGACGTCCAACCCTTCTTCTCGAGTCTGGGTTGTTCCAAAGTAAAAGCCTACTGGCTGGTTCTTTGCTACGTACAACATGACCGGCCAAACTTAGTCGTCGACATTTAACTACTGCAGTGACATGTATTGTATTCTCTCTCCCCACCAGGTAATAAGATACGCCAAAAACAGTTACTCAAGCAACTAGATATGATTTGGAAACGGTCAGACGTTTCAGGTAGCATCCACTACCTTTCATCACTGACACTGAAGAATTCTTAGGAACCGCAGGTTTATAACCACCAACTATTAAGAGTAGGGGTCCTTCCCGGTGTGAGTGGTTCAAACCTTACAGTCCTATGGCCGCACCTGGGGTCGTATTGAGGTCACCTGAGTTAGCGCCGAATGGCAGCAGCTCCAGACCCTTGCGATTAAGCCCCACCAATTGTAAGCTTCTCACAATTCAACCTTTGGCTGCAAGGAGAGAGTAACTCAGTAAGCCGGCCCACCCAATGACAACCGTGCCTCGTTAGCAGCGTTCTAATGCGTTCGTTTTTCCACCAAATGTCCTCCCGCCTACCCCAGGGCCGAAAAAGTTAAGGACCTGTCGGTCACTCAGAGTGTCCCGAAGATTTACAGAAATGATTGAGCGTCACAAATGACAGCACGGACGGGCTGACATGCGCAGCCTCTCTTTTCGTCTGTCTCTGCGGGAATGACCTCTGCAAGAAAGGTCACCGACCCTGCTGAAGTATGCAGGACTCTCTCAAGCTCTCAAGCTCACGTCTGTTATTCACTGGGAAGTGTGTTCTTCTTTACTGCAACTTTTAAACATGTTTTTTCTTTACTGCTACTTTTACATATGTTCCTGTTCTATGGACTAAACTAAATCTAGAAGGACATATCCGTTTGATATTAGACAAAAGAATAGAAGAATTGCACTTCGTTCCATCCTTACTTAATTTTTCTTATTTATTTATTTACTTATTCATTCATCTATTTATAAGAATTTACCACAAAGTGGATGGTATGGTGGAACAGGTGTTCAGGAACACCTTTTCAAGGCTACCATACCGAATTTCATACTTAATCAAACACTTCAAGTAAGGCAAAGTATGCACGGCTCCTTTCTGTAATTTGATCATCTAGTAAATTTAGATCTAAGTCGTAAATATTGGTACATACCATTCTTATGGTCAGAGTACGTTTTTGGTGGCAGTATGTGGTAGTACAATGTATATCTAATTTATCTTGTACAAGAAGGGCCTCGATGATATTTGGGGCGGCATTTGTCTAGATTTGCTCATGGCATGGGTTCAGATTAGTGTCAATACTTTGCAGGCATTTTTGGTGACACGTCCTCCGTCGTGACAACATCTTAACAATCATCTCCTTTTTGTGACATGACTCACGAAGTACCGAGTTGAGTCGCAGTTGGGCGCAGTCTCGTCCCCAGGGCCTGTCTGGACAACTCTGGTCACAAGTTTACCTTGCTGTCAAAACCTGTATCTACTGTCTACAACCTGACTCGCTGTAACAGTTCAAAAGTTCACAATCATCCTGGCTAAGTGGGCTAAGTTGGTGTATGTGCCTGTACTCTCCTCAGAGTCTCCTGTACTGAGATTCATAGAACCACGCGAGCTTGTATCCAGCGGCTATGGAGTATACAGCTTGTTGGGCTGACTTGAATGGAGAAACAGGTGTTTTCAGCCTTGCGTGTGACGGTAATGTCGTGAAGCATATGTTCTTCTTATGACGAATGAACGTGAACTGCAGAGGCAAAAATATGAAACACCACATCTTCTTTTTCCTTTTCATTTCTAGTGTCTGCAACCTGTAAAGTCTGCATGATTAATAACCCAGGACTGGCTACAGTATGACCTCCGTGTGTAGGGTAACCGCATGCAGAGATTTCCCCTACATTTCACACTTCCAGCGGAGTCGTGATACGGGAAGCTGTGTAAGGTATTAGTCCGGACTCCGGGAGACCCACTAGCCTCTACCAGGCTTCGCCGGAAGCGGCTTGAAAGAGTAGAAATTGGCCAAGTAAACAGCCTACATGCCAGGGGAGTTAGTCCGCTAAAGAGTACAGTTTTCCGCTCCCAAAGAACATAGCGACCCTCGACAGGCTTCGGGAGCGGCAAATAGTACTCTTTAGCAGACCAACTACCCTGGCATGTTATCTGTCTATTTGGCCAAATTCTACTCTTTCCAGCCGCTTCCCGAAGCCTGGTGGAGACTAGAGACCCACGCAGACAGGGTCAGGGGCGTAGTCATTACACGGGGCCGCCGGTAAATTAGATAATTTCACAGAGAATGTGACGGATCAAAACCCGGAATGGATCGAATCATCTAAGTGACTATTTTAACCAAGGTCGTCATGGATACCATTCGTTAAGTGACCTCTCTTTTGAACCATTACACCACACCTGGGCGATGGTTACCCGAAACCGAAGAGCTATTACAACCTTTGAAACGGAAATGACAGGCCACAAAAAAAGAATCTTGGTGTACTACGGATACAGCATTTGGTGAGGAATATCGTTGCTTGCTGACAGCTTGCAATTTCTAAAAGCTACGTATTTCAATCGGCAAGCTGTAAAAAAAATGACGATTGTCTTTTTGGCCATGGAGACGACGAAGGAAAAAAAACTCTGGACATGATTTTAGATGAGAAATTGGCTACATCTTACCCACATGATGTGTTAGGAGACACGCGGAAGGACAATTAAGCGGTACCGCCGGGCAGGTGACATCTGGTCGATCTCAGAACCTGTGTCACCTCGCCATGACTGGAACATCTCAACACGAACTTCCTGGGAGGTTGCATGCTCCGGGATGGTTTGTTTGTCCTACTGTTTCCAGCAGTTGAATAAAGCTTTCCTGTAAAAAAAAAACTAAAACGTACACACCCTATTATAAAATGATACGTGTACTATTTCAAGTAATGGAAGAATCGGGTAGTACTGTCCTTCGTTTTCAACTAGTGGGAATTGGAGACAGCCGAAAGGAGGAAGATCCAGTCAACATAACCTTTCAGTAGTCCTTGAATAAAGGACAAGATAAGATAAGAATAATCCGATCACAGAGAACAGAACTGTAATGTATCACAATGTACGGGGCACCTGCAGCTGTCGATATGACTGGCAGGCTTGCTGGTGTGCCCTTGGAGGGTCAATGTCGTGTTGGTCAGGACTCAGAGCTACACCGCCCTCCCCATTCAGCCTCTGAATACAACACCGTGATGCTAGACGATGCCATTACCTTTGCCGAGAAGGTTATGTTTTTGGTAGCGTTTGTATGTATGTATGTATGTATGTATGTATGTATGTATGTTTGTGTGTATGTGTGTATGTATGTATGTGGTTTAGCACGATAACTCAAGAAGCTATCAGGGATGGATCCTAATTATATTTGGTATGTGGGTAGGCCTTGATAAGACTTTGAAATAATTAGATTTTGAGCCCCATTCTTTGTAATATCTTTATGCCGAAATCAATTATAATATCCTGATTTCTGTCTACTTCACAGAAAGACACCGGTGCCCAGGGAAATTACATTCACTGTTGTCGACAGTATGGTTCAAACTTAAATATTCGTTTGTTGACTTTGCGGACGGCTTGTGTACATGTTTGTAGATCTCGATCCAGATAAAGCTGACGACAACGTCCGTTTTTATGGTTCTTGGAAAGTCCATGGGAGTATAACATTGATAGGCACTTGCGACAAAACCCAATGTTGTACCTGTCTTTTGTAAAGTCTTATTGTAGGCTTTACTAGAATGAATAACACTACACAATGGAGTTCACCAGAATTTTTGAATGGCACGTCAGCGAACCATGTGCTGAAGAATGTACGCCTTGCTTCATTGGAATTAGAACAAAACCTAACACCTTGTTTGCTTTAGCGGCAGGTGTCTACCCCTGGCGGCCACCTTGCAAGTGTACTTTGGTCGACTTTCTCTAAGGAACGTCTCTCGCTGTGTGGACATACAACCACTTAAACCACTTGTCCCTGTTGAAGCTAAATAGACAAGAGATTTGCTGTTTATTTGCCGCACCACGAAACGTGATCGAGAAAGGTTTTAGCCGACCGGATTGTTTCCGCGCCACAAGATTTAGAACAGCTTGCCCTGCAGTACGAAAATGGCAGCAAGGGTCTCACTGCAACGGTATGCTGCAACATCCGACTTTATCTAATGTTTGGGAAGAATTTCATCTCACTATATAACTCTTTGTGTCCTCTTATCTACCCCCAATAGCGTGCCAACACAGCTGTGTTATCAACGACGGAGGAAGGTATTGATAAGTGACCGACGCGAGCTCCCCCGGCTTTTATTGCTACAGCGTTTGGCTGCGTTCCTGCCATTCCCGCCAGTGCCCGGGTGCTGTAGGGGGTACATGCTTGCAGGGACCCTTGACTATCGTCTTTATTGAGGCACGCCAGGATTTCCGTGTGAGTTACGTCGTGTGTGCCCATCACCTTCCATCAGGCTCCACTTGGCAGGAGTGGAGAGGAGTTCACGGGCTTCTGAACTCTGACCCCGTAATCCCGGTGTATTCCATATTATCGTCTGCAGAAGGAAGGCTCACGCAGTGGAGAATGTTGAAACGTCTGACGCGGGGTTGTAGGCGGGTTTTCTGGGTTCTATCTCCTGTCGTCGCGCTGACAGAATTGCCAGCAGCGCGAGTCTGTATCAGCGGCGGACTTGTTCCTGGATTGATTCCCGGTTTGGTCTGAGATACGGTCGCGGTGGTTTCTCAGACGCGCTGCTATAAGTTTCCCGTTTCGTGTGCACACCAGCAGCAGCACGGAGAAACGTTAGACTTTTGCCTGGGTCTTTCACAAGCTGTGAGACGTGACTTCCTCGGCCGCCAGCCAAGACTTGGCCGCCACGGGGACAAGAAACAACAAGCCGGGATCCAGCCGCGTCCTCGAACGGCGTAAACGTTTTGTGTATGGCCTGTTTTTATGGCAAACTGAACCAGGTTCAACTGGGAGACTCTGCGATGTCGGTGTACTCATTGTTCGTCTTGGTGTCGCTGCTAGGAAAGCCCTTCGGCTACTCACACTTCGACACGGTAAGGGTGCAGTCTGAGTGTTTGCGTTTCACATCACCTGCTCTAGCTTCCACGATCCAATAATCCTTAAAGAGGCTTTGTGTCTTCTTGGATTACTTAAGTCAACCAGAAGTGCCAATCTTTTATTTTCTCGTAAATTTATACTAACAGTGAAAAAGTTGGCAATGATTTGAACTGAAAGCCGAGTGCGGCATCAGCTATGTAACCCGTATAAATTATGTGCCTGTGCTATTTCACCGTACATGACGCAATAGTGTAGGCTCCATAAATTTGGCTGGAAACACGCATGTGTTCAGCCTTTCCTTTGTAACAATGTGCAGCACAGTAGTGAAACGATGTCGTACACCAGCAAATTTGGAGCGGGCCAAATCTAGAATAGAAGCATAAATTTTACTGAGGACGACGTCCTGCTCGGTAAAAAAAACAAGGCTGCAGCCGACGAGAGTAACAGACCGCCTTTTGAGGAATAGCCCACCGCTGGGGCCCTTTTTCTAGGCTACTGTAACCGAAGCCTGAGCTCTGATGCCGTGATAGAAAGCACAGAGGTCCCACACGTGACAGCAAGGAAGCACCGTTTGTCCAACACGTCAGGATGTTTATCGGACACCGCCGTAGTGTTTGAACAAACCGTTGCCTTCCCCTGGCGGTTTGACATTGATAGCCTCCCTTAGCCCATAGACAGGAAACGTGGCGTGTTCTCTTCTTGGATAAATCCCTGCCACGGGGATGCATTATGTAATTCCTGGTAATCATTTCCAACTTGACCTTCACTTGGCTCCAGGCGGCTGCTGCCAGACTATTCCCGACGCGTATATCTCCTTACTTAACTGCAGGATGTTTTCGTATATTGGCAGTATGACACGCTAATAGGGATAATTAGTCTGCTTTTGCTTGCCATTGTGTGTGGTAATTGGAGAGACAGCTAGATAGGATGTAAATTTAAGTTTGAAACGGTTCCAGACGCCTCTTCAGTCTTGTTCAGCTGATGCTGGGTGAGCTCGGCGCCAGAAGTGTCTTCCCTACTTACCATGTAGCCTTATACAGCCTTGAGGTTAGCTACTACATGTACGGCATGTGTCTATGCTTTTAACTCTTCCTTTATTTCGTTTGAGCGTATGTGGGGTTGTTCATTGCACGTGCTGCTCTATGCTGCATAATGTTCAGCAAGTTTGGCAAGTTCTACAAAGCTTCTTTCTGTTGCAATTGTTGTGAATTAGAATTGGCGTCGAAGTACTAAACGGCATAGAACTCATGTTTGAAGAGTAACAACTGCGAGGTCATTACATAATCATAATCACAACAATTGTACAAGGTACAAAGTATGGCATCTACTGGTACATAACTACAGTTCCACAAGGCTAATCTACCTAATACAAGAGTGTGTAGTATTGGATGAGAATGGGCTTTTACAGTCATTGGAGGAATTTCATATGTCTAGACACTCTTAAATTAATGTATTTTCCTATGTATATCATGCAGGGGTTGTCATTTGTCTACAGGGTCGTCGGTTATATCGTTCCTAAACTGTGTCGGACTTTAAGTTACGCATGGCTTGTCCACCCTTTTACAACCTTTTTAAACGATTGACTCCACGGTAGCTTGGTCTAGCTTGTCTTCACGTCTTTTTTAAAGGTTACTCATTTTGTTGAAACTCACTGTAAATGGTGTTGTGATGGGAGGGCCTTGTGATGCCAAAACACGAGACTAGTGCCAAACCACTGAACAACGTAAACAGCGGCGTCGTGCGTTAACATTTAACGCGCTGATGCTATACACGCTGCGCGCGTCTGACATTTACTGACGACATGACACTCAAGCCACCGCGTGGACCTGAAAAATTAAAACACTCTAGATTTTTGCGTGCTTACTTCAAAATAGTCAACACCTACTTAAGATGAAATGTTGGTTTTGTACCTGAAAAACACTCTCAACTTTTGCTTGCTAGCTTCAAAATAGTCAACACCTACTTCAGATAAAATGTTGGCTTCGTGACAAAGAAGAGCAATGGTCAATATGGTCGGAATTAAGGTGGTGTCGTCCACTTGTATGGTTGAAATCTGTCATCATTGTTTCTCGACATATTTTGGTCAACTTTGAAAGTAGGGACAACGTCCTGACATAACCGGCTAAGAAGGCTGACTTCACTACAAATTTTCGTCTGAACCAGCACGGTACATTTTGTGTGGAGTTGAGCTTTGTCGGTCTACCATTCATCTTTCGTCGTGGGTTTCAAAAACGCTATGGAAGATTGATTAGTTATTCATACATCCGAATAATTGCGTTTTGACACGAGGGTAAGATTGGTTTTCAGGGAATCTTAAGGTGTTTACACGCGGTGTTCTATTGACAGACTACACGGCGGGCTGACGGGGAACATGTGTCAGAAATGTGGCACGACGCCCTGGTGAGAAAACTGTAAGTAGGAGGGAGAGACTCCGTGTGGGTCAGTGCACTGCCACTACGGTCGACACCCAGCCAAATTTGTCCAGGCATCGTGCATTGAACCGACACAGACAAGCGTCGTGAGAGCTTTGTTCGCACATTTCCGCGTAATTTACGGTGTTTGGAGAGAAAGCACAACCCACCTTGAAGGAATTTTGTTTCTTGGCGTGGGAGAGTTCTACAAGTGCGGGGTAGGGCGGGGACAGACGATGTGTCAAGAGCGCGAAAGGGGGGGGGGGTCAACACATTTTGGCACGCGTGCCTAGCAGAAATCTGAGAAGGATAAAGCAATAATTCTCCCTAATTGTTAAGGAAAAACAATGCATAATGTAGACAACTTGGTCGCTAGGCAACCGTGTAATCTTGTAATCCGTCCTAAATACGGATCAACGAATGCTGGAGGTTACGATCAGATAAGGGGAGGAAAAGTTATCAATTTCTCCGGGTGGTTTACCCCGGGTGGATAAATGTGTGTTGATGTGAGTGTCAGGCCCGGAGATCGGGTTGTCTGATGATGAAGAGCTGACGACTGGGGCGTGCTCCGACCGTGGCGACCTTGGCCTCAATATCGTGTCTTCTGTCCAACAAATTACGCGCTGTTGTTATAACACATATCTAGCGCCAATTTTCCTTTATACGTTAAACGTTATACTCTCAATGTAACCTAGACTGCGTAAGTTGTTCCGTATGATAAATACAGGGATAGATGTAACCAACAGGCGTAAAATGGAACTCGCTGCCACCAAGTACAGTAGGGGCATCGTCACTAGATAGTTTTAAACACTGTTTATCTATAGAGTTAGACGTTCAAAGGTTAGGTGTAACATGTCGTTCGGTGTAATGTAGCCAGCTGCCGCCGCGCCGCGTGCCTGCGAAGCTGGTGTGTTACGCCAAAGGGCGGTTATACCGGCTATACAGATACAGATACAGAAAATGGGATAACCGTCCCAACTCTATAGTCTCTACTAAACCTCTTAGCGGACTGAAAACATGTGGAAACTGGCCAAAAATAATAGTACTTTATCAGAGGGCTTGGTCGGTCATTGGAGTTCAGTGGGTTGCAAATTGTACTAGTAATTCTATGACCGGCTAACTCCTCTGGCCGATTTCTACTATTTTTCTAAACGACCCATGGAGTTTGTCAGAGAGTACCAACTCTGAGCAGATGCTGAGAGGAAATGAAGTGAATCGGGAGATCCTGGAATGTTCTTGACTGCCCCGTCTTGTCTGAGAAGGTTTGAATGGGAAATCTCTAGCCTCCACCAGGCCTTTCTACGGGGGTACGGATCGTAGAACTCGGCAAAAGAAGGGAATAGCTGGCCAGTAGAGTCAAACCACAAGGCGGCCAAACTCCCCTGGCAAATATTCTCCCCTATTATAGCCAGCGTAGTTAGTCTGGTAGAGACTAGGAAATCTCTGGGTGAGCCAACAGATGTGTGTTCACACGGAGTTGCACGTTCGAACGCTGAGACCTCCTGAGCCATAACCCCTCCCGTTCTGATCCCTACCTGACAGACATCGAGAGCTCGACTTACCGCCCCAGCTTGTCTGGGGATCGACCATTTGTGCCAAGCATTTCCCTAATGTTCTGTTAGGGCTCAAGAACTTATGCAGTCTGTTACTAGTAGCTATCTGAGGGAGAAGGGGGGTCTGAATACGGACGCTCAGTCCTCGACTGTACATGTTGTATCCAGAACCGTGCTTTATATCCAGAACCATGCTCAGGCGCGGTTCTGGACAATCCACGCGTATCCAGAACCGTACCTGTGGCAAATCTACGCTCTTGGATACGTGGATACTATCCAGAACCGTGCCTGATCCTAACCCTAAACCCATTCAGGCATAGAAATAGACAGGAACGGTTCTGGATGACGATAGTTTCCGACCACACTTCTATTCAGCATGCAGCAGTGAAGTGCTCATGGCAGGTCTGGCTGGATATGCTCTCCAAGCAGAGGTTGGTGGGGAAGATCGTTCTGTATACCTTTTAATATGCCCCGTTTTTTCTGTCGCTACTCCCCACAACGGGCATATTAAAAGGTAACGATCTTCCCCACCAACCTCTGCTTCGAGAATAGCTGAATAGGCTGCGCTTTTCCAGGCCTGACCAGGTGTCGCGGGTCTCCGAGTGTAAACTGACGATTGATTTACTGCAAAAAGTTCACGGGGCAGCCAGGAATAGTCCAAATTTACCGTCCGCGAAATCAAGTCCAGCGCTAAAAGCATGCTGGTGTTGTCTGAAAGCGTCTGGTAGCCAAGAGATAAATCTGCTAAGGTTTAGTGTCGAAAATCAACCTTGAACTAAGTTGAAGTGGGGGGGGAAAGTTGGCAGAACGTCGATGTTTTTGCAACATACGTACACACTGCCGAAGGTTCTAACATCCAAATAACCACGTAGCCCTTCTTCTCAAGTGGTTCTACCGGTCTAGGTCTAGGGTATACATACAAGGGAAAGTCACAGAAGGTTAACTTTCGCTTTTCTACTCTAACCCCAAGGTCAATCGTTAGGACAACAAAAAGTAAAAAGCAAAAAGTCGTCCAGATCAAAGTGATTACAAAACAAACAGCGAAAGTTTTACCGCTGATCCAGCAAGCTTAGCTTTCACTGGTCGTGACAAGAAGAAAGAAAGACGCAGTGTACAGGCTTACTGTACCGGGAAACCCTTCTGTTTTCTTTCAATGGTTATATTGTACAGTCACGGCTTACGAAGGACTGCAACCCTTTCCAGTAGTGTGCAAGTTCTTTGGACGACCGCTGTATCTATAAACCGCGCTTTATCCAGAACCATGCTCAGGCGCGGTTCTGGATAGTCCACTCGTATCCAGAACACCGTGCCTGGGGCAAATCTACGTTCTTGGATACGAGGAAACTATCCAGAACCGTGCCTGCTCCTAATCCTAACTCATTCAGGCATAGAAGATAGAACATAGGAACGGTTCTGGATACGAAAAAACCTTTCCAGTAGCGTACAGGCCCAGTGGTTGATTTGAATCTTGCAAACCTACGCCAGCTAGCCAATACGACATGCGCGCAGGTGCCACGCTCGTACGTACGAGGCTAACATGTCACTACACTTCTGTGAAACGACATTCCACGCTTTGTAACGACCAGTGACACCCCTCGGTGTGACTACACAAACACATACTGCACGTGGTTGGTATTGTCCGCGGTCTCCATACCGGCTTGTCCTTCACCCAGACTGAGCCGCATGACGTGAAACAAGTCATGGTCATCTCCTTCATTACCCCCAGCCCACGGCTTGGCTCCCGTTCAAACCTCCCCACTTGTTTACCCTACCTGATACCACAGGCAGCCCATCTCAGATGGTCTTAATAGGTCCACATACGGGGACAAGTGAACAAGTGGACCTTCGAATTGATTCTGAAGGTTATCACAACAATCTTGGCCCAAGTTAAGACATTTTTGACCTCTTCGGTTTATGGTGTATGGTAAGTGATACCACTGTTGTTAGTGTGATCTCGTAAACAAGAAATTAAGAAATTCTTTCCAGATGACCATGGACATAAAATGTAGACGGTGAGACGAGATTCAAATGATTGATTTGTAGGACAAGGTATATATCACCTAGGCTATATAGTGCTCTAGAACTGAGGCCTTTGAAAACGTAAACACAAAACATAAGTACATTAACGTTATATAGATCTTGTTCTAAACCATAGACCTGCAAGACTTACGATCACCTACTACATAGTGTATAGAGAAATTGACTTGTTGGTTCGCGATAAAGTCCTTGTTGAAGCTCAAGGTCTTCCCCCCTGTACAGGCAGAATGGTTTGTCCCAGTTTGGTAAGACAGGTGCACAGGCCTGGGTCTGTACGGTACGGAAGCGTCAGGGCCGTGCTGTCTCCACGGGCCCGTGAGCTCTGACCTGCACCGCCTAGCTGGCCTTGTAAATGGCGCGTCCGTGGCAGACCAACTGTCTGGGCGTGCTAAACATCTCTAGTTATTGACAAAACAAGAGGCTAACAGGGACGGGCTATTGGTACAAACACAAGTCCTTAACGGGCGTATTTACTGTTGAGCTGGGTTTTGGGGGCAACAGAACTGGATGGACTCCCCTGCCAATGGGGTTGCTCTTGCCGTTTTCTGTTCCTGGAAGGATGGCCTCCATTTTCATCAACTTTCAAACCTCGATTTTCCATTCATGTAGAGTAGATGCGTGATGCTGGGAATTCAGATCACGGTCCACAGTGTACTGTCTGTTGGTACGAAGTCTTAGCGTGTCCTAGGCTTCAGAGGCGGCTAGAAAGAGAAGAAATTGGCCAACTTGACAGATAACATGTCAGGGAAGTTGGTCTGCAAAAGGAGGGGCAAACTGTACTCCTTTAGCGGACTAACTCCCCTGACATGTTATCTGTGTATTTGGCCAATTTCTACTCTTTCTAGCCGCCTCTGAAGCCTGGAAGAGGCCATGTTAGTCTAACCACACCTGTTAGGACAGGAGAGGAGATGATTTCACCAGGCTTGAAAATTCAGCTCAGATAGACTCTCCCTAAATGTGACACACATCGTCTGTGTGTTACAGGACCGAGTGCATGTGGTGCATTCACCCATTGGTAGACCAATGGCGCCTTTGTCTAAAGCTCTCTCCCAGAAGATTATTTCATATCACGTTTCAAATCTAACAAAAACGCTCACGGTCATGAGTGACTGACAACATACTGAGTGTTGGTTTAAGAAGCGTCATTCATAAACATAGCTGCCCCACAGCCAGCCGTTTTCGGTCTATCTATGACAAGATCTACAATCACGGTTTAAATCAAGATCTGTGATTCGCGTTTCAAAGTGATCTACAGTACATAAGTGTACTGTGAGAGTGATTGGGCGTCCCTTTCAAGGCCAAACCGTGGAGACCGGGATTTTCTCAGCAGAGCGTGTGAGTGTTACGTTCGGCGTCATTGTTCCCAAATCCGCTTAAATACAAGCCGACAATGGCCTTGATGAAGGCAAGGCATAAAAGACAGGATGTTGGCTCAACGGCTACTGAACAGAAAAACACCGCGGAAACAAGTGCAAGGCAAAGAACCTTCCAGCACAGAGCTACCGTAATAACAAACATATTGAGAACCTTGTTGTTTATGCCTGGATGTGCAGCTTGTAAAGATGTTCACACTTCTTCCCCACAAGTTTCTTGTATAACTTTTGATAAACTGAACAGAAAAACACCGCGGAAACAAGTGCAAGGCAAAGAACCTTCCAGCACAGAGCTACCGTAATAACAAACATATTGAGAACCCTGTTGTTTATGCCTGGATGTGCAGCTTGTAAAGATGTTCACACTTTTTCCCCCACAAGTTTGTTGTGTAACTTTTGATAAACATTTTTCTTAATAGTGTACACTGCACATTGGAAGAAAAGACAAAAATAGCTTCCTTTGCCAAACGCCGTTACCATAGTAAAAGAAACTTGTACAGCAGCATCCCACGCCAAATGCCAGTCCCAGCTTCTCACAAAACGCAGCGATGGCGGGCCCTGCTTCTCGTCACCATCAGTGCCTCATCTCCGATGCTTTAGATAAATATTTACGTCTTGCTGCACGCCTCCTCTCCTGTGCCTGGGTACGTACAGTCGAGAGGCCTGTGTGTAGGGGGTCAACTTACCACTACACAGGTGACTTTCACTTGTGAATGTTTTTTTTTCTATGACGGAAGAGCGGAATCTCTGTATCTGTATCTGTATAGCCGGTATAACCGCCCTTCGGCGTAACACACCAGCTTCGCAGGCACGCGGCGCGGCGGCAGCTGGCTACATGACACCGAACGACTTGTTACATGTACCTAACCTTTGAACGTCTAACTCTAAACATTGTTTAAAACTATCTAGTGACGATGCCCCTACTATACTCTACGATAGTTCTAGGAAAAAAATGAGTTTTTGAACACCTCAATCCTTGGTTGATAACTCTGGTACTTGAAGGCATGACTATTTCTTGACTTAGGGGAAAGATTGAGAACATAGTGTCTGTATTAAGACAATTTCACAGCTGTGCGGAGCTGTTATTGGTGCAGGTCTGTAATGTCAAGGTTCCCGCCCTGGCGGAGACTACAAAACAACGCTAAGAAATGAGCTAACTGATTCTTTGCGACTTGCTGCCATCCCTTAAGTCGGCAGCCCAGTTGATCCGCGCCACCCCTCCGCACTGTCCCATGTGAACATGTGGCTCTCATCTTCCCGACCTACAGTAGTCCGGAGCAAGGATTCCCAAGTCTGCTACCTAACTACACATGCAGCCATCGTCCCATTCGGGCGGCATACGGTCACAAATATAAAAGTAGAAGTAGAACTTTATGTTAGCACATGGATTTATACCATTCTTCAATACCCTCTGTACTCATTGTCCTTGTCAGTTTGCAATTAGCTCTCGGGAATGAACTTGAAATAAAGAATTATTCTATTACTCTAATATCGAACGATGCACCTACAATCTTTTTTTTCCGCGACGATTGTGTCGTATATTTGCGAAGAAACGGGTGCAATAAATTTTATACAGTTGTACCCATTTCTACTCAAATCTACGACGTACGGCGCGGAAAACTCTCCATCGTACGTGCATCGTGCGATGTACGTCATCGCGGCTTTACCAAGGTTGTCCTTGTGCTTACCTATGGGTATTGCAAACAAAATGACGCCCGAAGAACTCAGTGTACTTTCGAAAAAGCGACAAAATTTAATTTAATTGAAGTGAGGAGCACGGGTTAAAGTGTATTGTGAAGAGGAGGTGCACGTGGATCAAACATTGCAATATGTTACTGTGTAGAACGGCTGCGCCGTGTGTCTCCTGTAGAGGCACGATGAACAGACACTTTAAATGTTACCTATAAAGATAAATGCACATGTGAACATAAAAGAGAGAAAGGCAACGAAAAGAAGTTAAACAATAGACACAATTTATTCTGCTTCCTACTCGTAATTCCTGCCATTGCCAGTGTACAGTGCTAACATGCTACACCACTCTCTGTTATACTTGTATCCTCTCTTCAAACGTCCATGTGGAAGCTATTTCCGTGTGTTGCATCAGTCGACGGCTCGGTTTGCTGAAACTATCCGTTTCGCCGCCTTTTCACGCTCTAGAAATCGCACCCGACCAGCTGAAACCATGTATATTGAAACGGAATGTCCCTCGATGAAAGACGAGCCTCAAGTGCCTTATACTCTGTGTGTGTAGACCTCTGGGCTCCTTATGTATCGTAATCAGGGTGAGTAGTTAGACTCAAGACCTTAGTGGACCACTCGAAGACGTGAGAGCCACTTGACCGAACTCTTAGGTGCAGAGGGGAACAGAAAAGGAGGTGTACCAGTTCTTGTACCATGTTCTCTGGTCAGTAGAACGTCTGAAATATGTTGTTGCGTCCAGGATTTCCATCAGTAAAAGTGTCATTCAAAGTCCTAAAGAACTGTCTTAGTAACAAATAATGAGAGCCCGTATCATGCTAGATTATATGATATCTCGAAAGACATGTTTGGTTACAATGCAACGGCAAGAATTGAGAAGAAAATGGACAGAACAGGCCCTGACATTAGCCTCTACCAGGCTTCTGAAGCGGCTGGAGGCCAAATAGCCAGATGACACGCCAGGGGAGTTCGTCCGCTAAAGGAGTACATTTGTCGCTCTAGCAGTGTAGTCCTTTAGCGGACCAACTCCCCTGGCGCGTTATATGTCTATTTGGTCAATTTCTACTCTTTTTAGCCGCTTCTAAAGCCTGGCAGAGGCTACCCTTGCATGTCCTCCAGCACAGAGCGTACGTTTAACATCAACATCCGATGATCGACAAGTTTAAGGCCAAAGGTACCTCGCCTTAAGGCGCGTTTGACCTGAACTCACCTCTCAGAGTTGACCTTTCCCGTGTGCGGGGCAGTCATTTGGGACACGATAATTAAGATAGACGCTACTGGTTTCTTTATCTGCCCATCTAGAATGTTTGTTTTGACTGTGGCCTGTCCTTTGCCGTTTGCTATTTTCCCTCCAAGCTGGAGACCTTCTCGTGTTTTCGCTTGGCGATCTTCTGGGCCACCTTGTAACTGCTCATCTACAAGGTTAACTTTTACCAGTGTAGGAAAATCAGGACCGTTAGTTCAAGTGGCCATATCATATTCCAATGAAGTAAAGTGAAAGTGAAAGTGATCTCTAGCCAGTTGTAGCTCACTGAAGAGCTAGTCTCCCACTGGTTGTGACAGAGAAGACAGACGCTATGTACAGTATTTACAGGTTCATTGTATCAGGGAAATTCCCCTAGCTCTTTTCGACAAGCACAATGAACAGTGGATCACGGCGTCCTAAGGACTGCGACCCTTTCCAGTAGCGTGCATGTCGGGTGAGCGACAACAGCCGGGATTCGTAGATTTAAGATATCGCCCTTAAGGCCGCTAACGACGGTTCAGTCTTAACGAAGTTCATGTCATGTAGGAGAGAAACTTCAAACCGTGGTCGACCACTGTGTGTCGACCACACAGGGGCCGTTCATTATCAGGGTTTGACAAGCTGCGCATTACTATTTCCCAAATATGCAAATTTGCAAAACTCCCTACAAACGTCATACACGTTGGTTACCATGGCAACGATCAGAAAAATCTGTCAGTCAGCCATGTTTGGGATACCATATTGTCCTGATTCTGCCAGTTCTGACCCTGGCCCTAGCGAGTCACATGGAGAGGGCGAAACTCATTCTATCTGGTGGACAGGCTAAGGGCAAGATGTCAGTCACTATTGTCAAACTACCGAATAGCTCGAAAACGCACTCCGCCCCTTTGTGTTGTTTTGCGCCACCAGAAAGATTATATTTTCGTAGCCTCTACCAGACTTCAGAGGCGGCTAGAAAGAGTAGAAATTGGCCAAATAGACAGATAACATGCCAGAGGAGTTGGTCCGCTTAAGAGTACAGCTTGCCTCTCGTCAAGCTCTTTTCAGCCACCTCTAAAGCCTGGTAGAGGCTAATATTTCAGATGAATCAAGTCATAATGACATAAACATGACAGATTGTACTGATTTCCATGTACGGTCCTCAGGACGGCCCTAGTGAGTTAACATATCTCCATTTTTTTTCTTCCTACAGAGATCAAAGTTAGACAGACACCTGGCGGGAGTTGGCAGCACAGAGGACCTCATCAGGCTGTACTACCCCCAGCAATGGAGGAAAATCATGTGCCACATGCGGGGAGGGGGGGAGCGGTACCTGTCAGACTATCAGTCCGACTACAGCGAGGACGGGTCAGGGATGGGGCGGTCCGCGGCGGCTGCCACCATGGACCTCATGGACATTGTGAATAGTGAGTATTGGGGCGATGTGTTACATACACTTCCTTCGTCAACATAGCCTCCTTAGCATAGCTTCTACCAGGCTTCGGGAAGCTGCTGGAAAGAGTAGAAATTGGCCAAATAGACAGATAAGAGTAACATGCCAGGGAAATTTATGGATATAATGGTATCCCCACTTCTTAAATAGACCTCTGCAACCATTCGCAGACCGTGCCTTGTTAAAGACGGGGTAAGCTTATAAAGGAATCAATAAATCTTCTTCGACGTGCATACAGATGCCTTTCGTCAGCACCAACCTACTAGTCTCGTGTGGACTGCAGAATATCTGCGGGAGACAGCATGCAACCACGGCAACGATCCATAGTAGCCCCCCCCCCTCTGATATATCAGATTCTCATCAGAAACGTGCCAAATATACCTTTCACTGGAGTCCATCTGAGAGAAAATCTATCAGCACCAAATCGGGTGATTATGTCACACATTTTTCCTCGAATAGTTTGAAACAAGGTTTCGTCAGGCGAACCTTAAGAAAACCACAGCCCGGCTCCATTCCTAGCAAAACACGTTGTCTAGCCAGCTTAGGAAGAGAAAAAAGACACTCCGTTTGTTTTCTCTTTCGGGTGGTCCTTTTTACGCCTTATAGAACATTTCAGGTGAACCGTATTTTGAAGTTGTCTGGTTTTGGACCACTCATCGTTCGCTGACGGACGTCTGGGGCTCTGTGGGTCACCGCGAGGTGTGTGAACATTCATCGTGTGAGGCGGTCGCACGACAACTCCGGGGACCTGTCTCGTTTCACGAGGTAGGGGGCACGGCAAAAGCGGGTAACGGTCGCCAAAACAGGATTAGTACAAAACCCGACTCCGCTGTGTCTGGGCACATCGCCCGATCAGGCTGGCTATGATGACTATAGGGCCTTGCTGCCTCAGGTTTTGTTCCCTTCGCCAAGAGGGTTATGTTTTCCGTAGTGTTTGTATGTATGTATGTATGTATGTATGTATGTATGTATGTATGTATGGCTATGATGAGAAGGGCCTTGTTGCCTCAGGTTTTCCCTTCGCCAAGAGGGTTATGTTTTCCGTAACGTTTGTATGTATGTATGTATGTATGTATGGCTATGATGAGAAGGGCCTTGTTGCCTCAGGTTTTGTTCCCTTCAACAAGAGGGTTATGTATTCCGTAGCGTTTGTATGTATGTATGTATGTATGTATGTATGTATGGCTATGATGAGAAGGGCCTTGTTGCCTCAGGTTTTGTTCCCTTCGCCAAGAGGGTTATGTTTTCCGTAGTGTTTGTATGTATGTATGTATGTATGTATGTATGTATGTATGTATGTATGGCTATGATGAGAAGGGCCTTGTTGCCTCAGGTTTTCCCTTTCCCTAAACAGACCTTGGCTGACTACAAGGCTAGCCTGGTAAAATAACGTTTGGGGTACTTGTAGCTCTCTCGGTTGCTTGTTTCGTAAAACTATCCAATCCCAGTCCGCATGGCTAGAACAAATGCGAACACGTTGTATCGTAAGAAGCCGAAACAGCGGGGTTTCTTCCTCTAGTCACGTCCGCCGACCCACTCCCAGTCTCTCTACCTCTGTCTCGTTAAACTCCAAGTTCCGTGTATTACTAGGGAGGGAGTGTGTGAAAAGGCAGGCGTTCTCCAGACCTCTGACACTTTATACCCACCAACGTGTTGTAAACAGTGACTGGAGAGCTCCGACTTGATTCCTGTGGTAACAAACAAGTTTCGCAGAGACGTGACCTCGCTTAATCCGAGTTTTAAATATGGCCGACCAGGCCGGCAGATACAAGGACGGGCGCAGCCAACAATAACAGTGTGTTTGAACTGTTTCCAAAACGCGGGATTATAGCAGAGGTTACCTGTAATTCCGTGGGATAGGGGAGAGGGCTGGGGAGGTCTCCCATCTGATACTTCACACATTGCGCGCTGCTGGCGGGCCTGTCAGGAGGACACAGTCTTTCAATTCAAACTTAGTCGGTGGAATAAACACTGGTAACGTTACGGAATGCCTGCCACAAGTGTTTCCGCCCTCCCTACTAGTCCATATCAACTTCCCACATCTGAACGAATCATCGTTTACAGTCAATTATGATATTAAGAAAGGAGACTGGAAACGCAAAGTTTGCAAGATTGTCATAATAGCAAGAAACTAATGACAGGCTTTTGTTGTATCCAGAACCGTGCTTTATCCAGAACCAGGCTCAGGCACGATTCTGGATAGCCCGCGCGTATCCAGAACCGTGCCTGGGGCAAATCAACGTTCTTGGAGTCTTCTTGGATACGCGAAGACTATCCATAACCGTGCCTGATCCTACACATTTTTGTAACCCTACCCCATTTGGGCAAAAAACTGGATAGGCAAGGTTCTGGATACGGTAGCTTTACCTTCATACAAGTGTTACTTTTCTCAAACCGGTAGCGTCTATTAAAGATGGGGATAGCTGACATAACGTTATCGTGTTTCCATTATATTTCTCCTATTGATGTGAAAGATGTGATAATGACCTAGCCTCTACCAGGCTTCAGAAGCGGCTGGAAAGAGTAGAAATTGGTCAAATAGACAGATAACACGCCAGGGGAGTTGGGCCGCGAGCGACTACATTTTGCCTCACCCGAATGGCGTGTCATCTGTCTATTTCCAGCCGCCTCCCAAAGCCTGGTAGAGGCTAATATTGACCATGACTACAGTTAAAGAATTGTGTATTGTTTTAAGAGGTCGATGAATTCTGCTTCTATAGAGGTGGGTGGTGAGCTGGCGTAACGTTTTCGTGTTTCCGTTCTATTTCTCCTCATTGCTGCGGAAGACGTGACAGTGACCATGACCCAGTTAAAGAATTGTGTATTGTTTTAAGAGGTCGATGAGGAGTGGGAGAAGGCGTTCTGTAAGCCCCGAGAGACGGCTGTGGACGCCGCCACGGAGCTCCAGGCGCCCACCGACGTCACCTACCGGCCTAGCTGCGTCTCTGTGTTCCGCTGTGGTGGCTGCTGTAACGACGAGAGGTACGAGTGTATCGCCTCGGAGAAGAACATGGTCTCTAAAACGGTGAGGAACTCTTATATAACAGATAATGGTTTTATTCGTCACATTCTACGGTACAGAGTCGCAGGGTTCCCTACGTAGGGGTCCGACTGGAATTGGTCTGCCGCTTACTATTCATACGTATACACATTAATCTGCTTATCATCTATGGACATATAAGACTAAAAAGATGTAGACGTACTGGAATTACGTTGTCACACTAAATTTCGATGTACATTGTCGTACGTGACTTAACGTCATCTTTGACATACTGGGCTGCCTATATGTTACCCCTGCGGCTGCCTATATGTTGCATTGTAATCACCTGTGGAGATGCACTTTGTAAGATACGAGAAACGTTAACTCTTCTTAACCACGTAATACTTCCGGGACGGAAGTATTGTTTTGGGCGGCACTGGTAGGGGGGAGGTGTGACGTCAAGTCAAGTCAAGTCAAGTCAAAGCCTTTATGTATGGACCTTGTCCTGAGTAGAAATGATTGGAAGTGGCGGAGTAAGTACTAGTCATTGAATATTAATATGATGTAATTCAATCAGGTATTACCCCTTGAGTCCATGACCATACAAAGCAGTTTCTATACGCTCACAAAAACACCAAACACTTCCCGGAAGTCTGAAATCTCCGATTTCTTGTTTCTTTAAGAAACGTTAACTCTTCTTAACCACGTAATACTTCCGGGACGGAAGTATTGTTTTGGGCGGCACTGGTAGGGGGGAGGTGTGACGTAGACGTATACTGTAAATATGTGACACATTATATCAGAAACGTTCCATAAAAAACAGTTTATCCAAAGACATCAACGTGAATTCTTCGTGAATGTTTTTTTTCTCCAGATATTCGAAGTGGGTCTGCGCGGCCCGAACCCGGTGACGAAACCGTTTGAGAACCACACCCGCTGCGAGTGTCGCGCCAAGCTGGGCGCCAGAACCTCCTTCCTCTTCCAGCGGGGGAACTACAAGAGAGCCGTGTCAGCTCACATAAACACCAGGTACAGGCAACGTACAGTGGCCGATAGGTACAAGTTTCTACATACCTACTTAAGATACGCGATACACCCCTACTTTAGCTATCAGACACACTCTGCAAACTCTATCGTGTCTAAAGTATTGGTGTCTCTCAACTAAAGCAGGGGTGTGTCGTGCAGCCAAAGTAGCTGTGTCGCGCAGCAAAAGTAGGAGTGTAGGAACTTGTACCTGTCGGCCACGGTAGCAAAGCTAGGAAACTACATGTAGCCTCCACCAGGCCTTCCTAAGGGGTTATGGATAGTAAGATTCGGGAAAGATAGGGTCAGTAATTAATTGGCCGCGGGAGTGAGCCGCGGTAAGAGTAACAATTCCCCTTGTATCTGCGGGGGCAAATTGACTCTAGTTACCAAACTCCTCTCATGAATACAATCTCCCTTAGCCTGTACCGGGTGGGGACTATAGAAACTGTGAGAAGCAACCAGGCTTATGTAATATGAACAAACGTAACTTTAACAGACGAATTCGGTAGAGAAAGTTCGGACCTTGCATACCCCAAGGGCACACAGGTTAAAACTTACGTAATTTAGAACGGTTCGTTCTAGCTCAATAAATGGAGCTTTATATAGCAAGAGGACGGACCTAGCTTCGATATTAACGAAGAAACTGAATCCAACAAGCTATACTTAACCATGGAATTATCGTCCTTACAGATGTTACGCGCCGAACAAAACATGTGGGCCGTACGAAAAATGGGACGACAGAGACTGCGCATGCGTCCGCGCCGTCACAGTCATAGGTGACGACGACCACTGCGGACCTCTAAAAGAATGGAGAGAAGACGAATGCGCATGCGTGTGCAAGAGGCCGTGCCCCAGGCGGTTCATAGAGGACCTGCAGACGTGTGAGTGCAGGTGTCCGCCCTACTATCAGACACGGTGTCAGAGAATCGGACAGAGACTACACTGGGGCACATGCAAGTACGTGTCGCTAATCTCCAAGCAGATGTATGACTGTGGCTTGTTCGTGCTCATGTTAAATTAAAGTCTATTGGAAATACATGCCCACTAGTTGCAAGCACATCTTACATAGATATAATGAAGAGAAATACAATGATATCAAGAACCAGTTCCTACGACGATATACACTACATTCAAAGAGATATATGGAACTAATTTTGTTGGGTTTGACTTCTTCTTTTCAGTCAATGGAACACTAAATTTCCTACAGGATAGAATCGCGTATGAAATAGTTACTGCGTCGATGAAGGTTAGACATCCAGGTAATAAGATACATGTACACAAGGACATTTTTCAAAATCTACCGGCCACTGAGTAACCATTCCTTGTGTAGATACTGCGTCATGTTGGGCGTAGATGGCCCATGTACAGTCCATTTAGAATTTAGACGGTACTTTCTTTAAAGTTTCTGACTGTTTCTAACGTTCCGTTTCAGGTGCGTTCCGAAGATCTGCCATTACGTTGTGGCGTGCCCAACGGGAACTGTGTACAGCACGGATGTCTGCGCATGCGTCATGCTTGCGGGTGGATGATTTGGCTGGATAGAAGACTTAAAACAAAACAAAACAAAACTCTGATTGCTGGAGAACACCTCGCCGTGGATTGGTGCCTTAGAAATCTGTGTTGTTACTAAAAGACCTTTATACTTGCCTTCCAATGCAATAGATTAAGGTATTAAAATTGTTCATCCTTGGCCATATGTGACTACATGTGTTCAAGAAAAGTAGCCACGAGGACACAGCAACGTTTAAGTTGCGATGTGCTTGACATTAGGAAAGGTCATGGGACGTTGGATGGGCCCTTGGCGTTGACTTTCGCTAGCATGTATATCACCCGCCATCCGCTAGGGGTCCTCATCAACAACACACTCCGAGTGGCACACTCCTTGGCGAACTTCACAGCCAATTTTCTGTCATTGCAAGGAGGTTATAGGGACGTCCTTGGTCATTGTAATCCTAAGATGAAGGAAATATGTAATTTTCGAAGCCTGTGGAATACTTTGCGTGTAACTTTGTGCCTTCCATAGTTGGTAGTGATGACTACTGCAGGCAGTGCAGGTGTATATAAGCAGTGCATATCTGGTTTAAACCTTTCTTGGAAACGGGACCCTCGTATTCCTCCTTACAAATACTTGCGGGTGGCAACTTTTAGTAAAGACAACGTTGCGACTAGTCACAGCTTATATAAAATTGCTTAGCTCGAAATTTCATGGTTTTTATATCTGCAAGCGTGACATTTATTACATGTGTTCGAAAGAAAAAAAGAAACTTTACTGTTGTTTTCACCCACATATATGTGGTTGCTTCATTGGCACGTCTGCTTTGTGTATAAATGATTCCACGTGTCAGAGGGCCTTTTAAAAAAACTTTATGACTTATAATAATTAGTGCCATATGTCTATGAAGGACATATCTAATTGTGTAATGTTACGCTTCATCCTGCTGTATAGTGTAAGGTTTAATGTGTATTTGTATTGTTTAAACTGAACGGGTAAGTTTGGCTTGAGTCTGAAGTTAAAAAAGAAAAACTTACTTATTCTTAAAAAATGCACCGTATTGTGAATATTTTTATCCACAATTTTGGTTCCTCAAAGATCTGACAGTATAAAAATATTTTGAGTTTGTCGACTTTCACGCACAGTTGTTCATGTGTTCAACTCTATGCCTCACTCTTCATTGCAACACATATGCAACGCATTATCCTGAGAAGAAACACGAACATTAATAGTGTTAAAAAGACGACCTCGATGACGCTGACGCATTGTTAATAATGCATGTTTAATTCAAGGTTAGAGACCAAGGATCAGCGCTAAGCACACACAGACACTGGAGATCAAATAATTAGCTAAAATAATAAGAACAAAAAAAACGACAAGCTAGCCAAGGGAAGCATGGAAACAACAAGGTGTCATGATCATATCAAAATTGCGAGTTTTGCCAACAAAGCTAGAAACAGTGCATTTAATACACACACCTTTTGACAGACTACCCTCGAACCGTCAGATTGCTCGCGTGATGACATAATATCACTTCATCAGCCCTCGGGGCACAAATCACAAACAAAACATGAACTTGGTGCGAATTCCACAAGTTCCCGTATCACACTGAAGTGAAACGTTGTTCCTGTATTTTGACAAAGAACCCTGGATCTATGATACTGTGTTAGTGCAGGTGGTCCCGCCATTATTAATGAGTTCTGGGAACGGTCTTGTTCACCTGAGCGGTGTTGTGGGAACTCTGTAGCTCAGGCGATGCCTTACACAAAGCGTGTGGATCAATGTGTTATTCTGCCTCACACGGCTTTAGAAATCTATATTTTCTAACAATACATACATAATTTAATCTACTTTTCCTCATATATGTAGTGAGTACAGCGAGAACACCTCTTGTGTTGTATCTAAAGCGCACAGTCCACAGGCATGATTGATATATGGGATACATATGGGATATATATGATAACAAAAGATCGTTGTATGCAACGGTTGCTGTTAACAGGGGCACAGCCCCCCTAAAAAGCGGAAAAGCACACAAAAGGCTACAAAAACACGTGCAAAACAAGCTGGACGCTAGGGCAGAAACATCATTTTTGAGAAGAATTGCCCCTCCGGTGTTGAGGTTGCAGACGTTTGAGTAAAGCGTACGGTAAAAAAAAAGGCCGGCAAGTTACGTTAGAAAACTTTTACAACTGCACACGTCAACATCTGCTTGGAGATTGCCATCCTTTCCCATATTTCACACATCATAGTGACAAATATTTACAGACTGTACAAAATTAAGCCTACTTAATGTCTGTACGGGTAAGCCATGAGATACGTTTTGAGGCCCTCAGGTAGAGGTAGGTTGTCCACCCGACATTCCTGAGTGTGTGCATGAATTGTGCGACGACACAGGTGCTTCAGATCGCACACCTTGCACTTCAACGGCCGTGACAGCTTGAGTGGGAACCGTGTGCCACAAGGCTCCACCCAGCTGTGTTTTGTCGTGTCCTGGGAGGACTCTCTCATGTAGAAGTCCAGGAGTTTTACCACGCAGTCGAACTGCGGACTGTCGCGCGGCTTTTCCGATGTGGAGTCCAGGCGAAACGTCCCGTGTTCTGTGTAGACGATTCGAGCGCTGAGGACGCGGTGCGCCGTTTTGAGACTCACGCTGAACAGGTGACCGGGGTCCGCGCTGTCCCTGACCAAGAACGTTCCCTCCTCAGTACCGCTCAGAAGGGCTGCAGCTTCGTGTCTCCCAACGGACGCCCAGTACCATCCACTAACCTCCAACATGCTCAGAGTTCCTGTCAGTATATCGATGTCCGAGTTTCTCGCTCTCAAGTTCCCAGTTCCTCCCTCAGCCATATCGCCAAAGCCTGACCGCCTCAGTGTGTTTGAGCCGTTTTCCCTGTAAGCTGTCTTTATTCGTGCTTCGGCCTCGTAGCTATCATGACAACTCACCTAACAACATTGCCTTTAGCAGATCAGCTAACATGCAGCCGCTAGCGGCGATTTTAGAGCCCTAGACCCTCTCTCTACATGGTTCTGGGAAGGGGAACAATACTGCAGCTGGCTTCAAATGGGCCTTCCTGTCTTTCTGGGAACTGTTAACCTTTTACTTTTAAGTGGAAATTTTGTGCCAAGTTGTAGAGCAGGGGTCAATGGTTATACTGAACTTTTCTAAGGCTACTGAAAGTTCCAAAGCTCTATAAATCACCATGGATGTTTCATGTCAACTGCTCTTATAAGCTACTGAGAGTTCACCCATGGATCTCCTTACAAAAATATTAACGGCGAGGAATCACTCGGGACATAAAAGCCCAATGTGACACTTGCATGTAACTTGTTGCTCCTTAGCTTTCAGGAGTTTCTTCTGTCGTGTTGTGGAATAAATCTTATTTCAATGGTTTCCACAAAGAAAAGGCATGCCCATATATTGATCAGACTTTAACACCATTTTTATTGATCATACAAATTAAGCTTTGCATGATATACAACTCCGTATTCTCCAAGCAGAGGTTTAGGCTTTGGCTTCTTTTTGACGCATTTTTAGGCGAGCTTTCTTTTCTGTACTGGTATCTTTTTTTTCCCTGCTAATGATACTGCCTAATGCCAATTTGATACAGTCTTGCAGCCACCAAAAGATCTGCTTGAAGATCAACAACTCTGCATGTTTCCATGGCAGTGCTACAGTGCTCAGAGTGGTTTTCTGAATGCATTAATTTTACAAATGTAGCAATAATTTATGATTTATTCTGTCTTCTCCAAAGAAACATCTAATGATCCTAATAGCTTAGGTGAGTATCTGTCATTAGACTAAGAGTCATACATTGTTACATTCAGGGCATAAAACAACATTCAAACCTTATCATGACAAACCCCACAATATCAACTTTAGACATAGAATTAGCTAAAAGCTATGAATGCAATATGTACAGCTAGAGTTTGCACCACAGAAAAAATAAGAAGGACCTTATCAACCTTGTAGTTGTAGTACAATCTTTAGAAGATTGAACTACACTGTATCACTGACATACATGATGGAAATAGAATATTGGATCACATATACATACATAATGATATATTACAATGTTCCTGTTCCTTTGTGCCATTCAATACAGGAAGTGGCTGCATAACAGCAGTGTGAGATCAGTTATCATCTACTTTCAATGACTGTATGCCCTATTTGTGCCATGGGTAGCATGGGTGATAAGAGTGGGTCTTTTAAAAAATCACTTCTCCTTCAAACCACTTATTTAGTCCTCGTATGCAACAAAAGAGTTCCAAGAAGGTGCGTTCTCGAAGCCGTTCCTGCCGTGACGATAATCGTCGATGGCCTGACGGGTCTCCTCTTGTGAGTTCATCACAAAAGGACCTGAAAAACAGGAATATTCACAGGTTAGCTGAAACCAAGATACATTAAGAAAGAATATTGAATCCTCAATCAGATACAGTGTTGAACAGCTACTGCTCTTCATCATAGCCTCTACCAGGCTTCAGAGGGGGCTGAAAAGAGTAGAAATTGGCCAAATAGACAGATGATATGCCAGTGAGATAACATGCTAAAGGAAAAACAGCAAACTGTACTCCTTCAGCAAACTGTACTCCTTTAGCGGACCAACTTCCCTGGCACGTTATTTATCTATTTGGACAATACTATTTCCAGCCACCTCTGGCACCTGGTAAAGGCTACTTTATCAATGAAACCACTGCAGTGTAGAATAAAAGTTTTTCTTTTGCTTGCTGATGAAAATCAACAAACAAAGCAACCAAAAACATCAACAGTTTTGGCAGATGTAAAAGCTTGTCTGTGTTAGAGGGACAGAAATATAACAGAACTTACCGTATTGATAGACCGGCTCATTGATGGGCTCTCCTGCAATCAGCACACAGTGAACCTTTTCTGGACCCTGAAGAACAACAACAAGTTTGGCAATTGGCGACGGTTTTGCATTGTTTATCGTATTGTATATGTAAAGAGTGTGTAAATATTCATGTTGCGATGGTTAATTGGAAGTATATGTGGTTTTGTACACTTATCCTAGAAAGGTGAAATAGCCATCTGTTCATGGAATCATGTTAACAGCGTCTCTCTCAATCATGGTTTTCTATCCCTCTTGCAAATTTGTGTGTTGGTTTCCAGAAACCTTAGCTTTAATTTCATGCATACATGTAGGTTTTTTCCACTTGGAAGGGGAAGTGGGGATTTGGGAAGTGGGGATTGTGGAAGTGGGGATTTGGGATTAGTGCCACAAAATGTTTCTAGTATTCCAGAAGATACCTTGTTCTCCAGGGTGAGTCCTTCTCCATCACTCATGACCATGGTGTGATGTGGTTTCCCCACGGTTTGTTTGTCCTCTGGGCCTGTGCATGGGGGAGGGGGGATTGAATGATAGCAACAAACTTTCTTGATGATAAGTTATCAATGGAAACTGACAGTAACACCTGCATTTACACCTCGCTGTTGCAGCTCATATTTTCCAAAGCTGTACATAGAGCATACAACATGGTGTATTCCGTATTGCCCGAGGTATCGGCCCGACCGCGATCCGACTCGCGGGAGGGCCGAGACCGAGGGTGATGCGGAATACATCATGTTGTATGCTATTTATATCATACCCACCTTAGAAAACACGTCTTTCAAGGTGAAATGAGCGAAAATTTGGTGTCCCTAAACAAAAAAACTGCTACAACATCCATTCCAACGTCCGAATCCTGTATTCGAATTTTCGAAAGCAGCGCACACGGTTGGGGCAAAACGTGTTCAAATCGTTCTATGGAAGCCCGGTTTATACACCCGTGTTGTACGGGTGGATACAACACGGCCGGGAGCACTGTATCGCCACCCGGGTATGATATAAAACATGTCATAACCAGGTGTCAAGCACTGTGGGTGCAAAATAGAATTGATTTGTGCCAGTGCAGAAAGCTAAAGGATAGAATACTGTGGTGGAGTATCATGGTCATACAAACTTGATATAGGATTATTTTTCAGGAAACAGGCCAAAGTCAAAATCATCCATGTACAGGCAGATGTCTTCTTTCAGATCAGGTCAGTGATAGTCAGAAGACCAAATTCTCTGTACTTACCTAGATGTACATGTCCTGATAGCACATACACAAAGCCATTCCATCCTAGGCAAATAAAAAATAAAGAAAATAAAAAAACTAAAGTTAAATCACGTATGATAATACATCAAGTCAATTGAAAAATGTTTGGTTTATGATAAGGATGGGGAAAAAGTACATTGGGCCAACTGCAAATGCAATTATAATTATTGTACCTACCTTTGGGTACAGCTTGAGTGTATTTTGCTCCTGGCTCCAACTTAAAGTCCAGGTACATGGTAGGGGTCCTTGTGTACACCTGGGACTGAGGTAAACAATAAAACACATTTAGTTCCTCAATGTCCACTGACTGGGACAAGTGTGTGGAGATTTTTTTCAATGATGCTGTTACTACCATGCCCTGAACAATGAATTTTGTTGTTACAATAATACCAGCTCAGAAAAGCCTTTAAGTACCAGACTTATGGATGATTGAGGTAAAACAGTTCAAAAACTTGTGCTTTTGTCAAGAACTATCGGAGAGTGGAACCAAGTACAGTAGGGGGATCACCACTAGATAGCTTTAAACAATGCAATGCTTTAAGTTACATGTGCAATATTAGGTTAGGTGTAACAAGTCGTTCGGTGTATTAAATGGGCCTTAAATGTAGCCAGCTGCCGCTGCGCCATGTGCCTGCAAAGCTGTTACATGTGTTACACCAAGGGGCTGCAGTCATACCAGCTATACAGATACAGATACATGTACAAGTAATCAATTGTCACAGTGACATATCCCTGAAATAATAAATTGACATGTTGACAACCCCATACCTTCACACCCAGTGACTCCCCTGCAATCACAGCCACTGTGACCCCGTCCTTGCTGGGTTTGGGGACGTCCTTGCTCAGAAGTTCCTGGTAAGCCGGCTCGATCATCTTGTCTGCTTTCTTCAGGTTTATCCAGAGCTGCAGGCCGTGGCTCTCCGTATCATCCCCCGGCATCTCGCAATGGACGATCCCTCTTCCTGCAGTCATCCACTGACGGGGACAAATCATTTTACATTTAAGTGAGGTTGAGTTAAATCTTGCCTTTCTTTTGTCCATTCCAGTTGTTACTCGTCAGTCATTCAAACTTAAATCTATCCCCATAAGCTTATTACCTTAATGTTTTCTTATTTAAGATTCCATATAAGACAATGAAATGTTTCATCTGTCAGAGCAAGGAGGTTTGGTCAGAGTTGTATGTACCAACAATCTAGTCTGGTCCACTCTGATAATCCTATACTACAGTAACTTAATTGTCAGTCTAAACGGGGTATACAGAAAGTATGAAATCGAGCAAAATGCAACAAAATGGAGCATTGAAGTGAAATGGAATGAAATGGAATGAAATGGATCAAGTAATGAAGTGAGGTGGTGGCAAATTCCAACAGTCCATAATGTAAGAAAGCCTGATTAGCTAACTATTACACAACAACACTCCATCCCAACCTGCAGGTCCCCAGGCCCAATCCTGCCCTGATGTCCCATGAAGTCCTCATGTCGGGTCGTTCCACTCAGCATGTAGGTGGCCTGCAATCAGACAACAACTCTGCTCAATCAACATGAGTCAATGGGAAGCCCGAGATAAAGCATTGACCCTTTACTCCCTTCTATGGGGTAGATACGACTGGAAAAGAGCGGCATTGTCCTTTCGGATGGGGAATAAAGCCAGCGGCCCCGTGTATGAGAGAGCTTATGGTGTTAAACTTCTGCACATAAAAGAACCCAACACACTTATCAAGAAGAGTAGAGGTGACCTGGTGTGCTTGTCTTAGATAAGCCAGCCATAGCAAAAATTAAGCTGCATTGCACTAGTAGCTACTTGACAAAGCAGATGCTTCACCTTAGTTGAGGACAACAAAAGAAGAAGGGTACGGGCAATAAAAGTGACCTACAGTTTCAAATCCTCGGTGTGGATGGTCAGGAAATCCAGCAGGTTTGCTGACTTTGAATTCGTCCAGCATAAGGAAGGGGTCCAGGGTCTTCAACTGTGAGTGTGAGGGTGAGATTTGGACCAATTTGTTTACCATGTTGTGATATTATGTTACATGTATTAACAATATCATCTCACACTAGTAATTACTAGTACATAATATATACAGAAGAGAAGACACAAGTACTTAGGGGATAAGTACATGTATTGCCAAATCCTAGCTCCATGGTATTACAAATTACAAATTAGTTTCTTCCTACTGTAAGCATGGAGGTTCAAAAAGGTTGCTGTAATATTACTGCTGCTAATTTAGGAAACATATTCATGGTATTATTTAAGTAACATGTTACATGTAACGTTATTCAATGATCTTTTTCATCAGTTTGCATTCACATGCATTGCAGCAATTAAAGTTCATATTTCAAATTTTTGTAATAAAACTTAAATTCCTTTCAAAGATAATTCTACACACTAAATAAAGCTGATAACTTACTTCGGGCCTACCGACGCTGCGCCTGACCCTCGCCCCTACCCCCTCATCTTGTTCCACACTCTCAAACCCCCTGACGATGGTTCGCGACATCGCTGTAACAGGAGCAGTTCTCAAATCCTTGGAGCTGTTATTCGCAGCAAATGAGTCCGTTCCAAATGGCCTGACAGGTTGGAAGGCCGCACAGTCTTGGTGTTGGTTGTCGTGACGACTGTCTTGGTGCTGGTTGTCGTGACGACTGACTGTTGTCTGGAGCAGCTGACTCAGGGTGCAGAATAGGAAGATATATTCTGTCTTCATGCAGTTGCCTGGTTGAAGGTCATATACAGAATCAAGATATACCTGTTATATACACAGTCTTACAGTACAAATATGCATGCCTGCCAAACAATTGAACTTGAAGTTCCTGCCCTTGCTCATGATCAATGAGCCAAACATTCAGCAAACGAAAGAAAATCCTTTGACCTAAGCCAATATTCAAACTTGAATATGGAATAAGATCCATTTGACCTTGCCAGGTAAGTTGTTACTAGTCAACAATATTTCCTACATTTGCAAAAGAACAGTAGAGTATAGACCATATTATGTACATAACTTTCGACGGTTGTGCAAGTTACCTGCAAAAGTCCTGCTAACGATCTGGTAACGAAACTCTCGCCACCCTTACATTTATCTGCTGTCACAAGGCGTTACTTTTAGCCAGAATGTCTGTTGTCATCCTGATCCAGCAACTGCAATTAGGTGAGTCAGCAAAGTTGACTTGCAAAGTTAGACCCCGCCCCCCTCTTGTTTTATGTCTGTCAGATCTATGACTGTGATCTGCTTACCTAGACTGTACATGTAAGAATGACTCAGCGGTGCAGATACCTCCAGTGCGCCAGCTGATAGCTGCCCTGAGGGCCCACTTCCGCATTGCGATTTTTAGCTGAGTCATGCTTGTAGGTGTGCTTTATTTTAAAACCGCAAGAAGGCTCTCGTGAACTGTGCTTTGTCAGTGAGTTAGATAAAACGAAGGGAATTTATTGGAACTGCGCCGAGAGAAAGAGCAACCAATAAACAATTTCTAGCGAAATATAAGGACAACAATAACCTTATTCTATAATCTGTAGAGGATTCGGGGGGGGGTGCCGATTTCATTATAGCAAAGAATACGTATTGGTCATTTCAAGCAAGGACATTAACGTTATAATCGTTATATTGTCCTTGGTCAGTTCAGTAACAAGCTAGATTTGCAATAGCTACCTCACAACCCTTAGATAGCCACCATGTGTGTGCTAATATAGTAATCAACGTCCATCATATTGTGGTCACTACTGCGATCATATTATTATTTGACAAGACTCAATGTAGACGTTACTATAGATGCATGCTTACTGTGGACTGATAGATGTCGCTTTAAAAACGCTATCCCGCTGTCCAGCCAACGTAACGTTATACATTGTATGCCTTTATTTAATAGTTGCACAATCTCATTAACCGCGTCCTCGTGTGGCTAGCTTAATCAAAGTATTAGTGACTTTCCCGTAACGCGTGAACGAGAAAAACAGAGTTTCAATAACATCTCTGTCAGCGGAACTCAATGGAAAACATTCAGCTGTTGGTGTGAGACTCGATTTTCTACAGAAATGTTTTTCCGCTCAGTGCTTCCTAGAAATAAACACGGAAATGCACGAAGACTGCATCTAAGAAATTGACTAAACTATTTTACGGTATTGTAATTGATATCTTGTTTTTCTTTCTTCAGTTTGAGACAGTCTTTCTTTTTTTGTCACTTATATATTTTCCCATTGTTATTTTTACATTGTTTACAATTTGGCATAACTTGTTTTATTCAAAACGGACGAATTTTATAAATTACCTCTCTTTTTTTTTACCAAAAGAGCACTTAGAGTCTTAATCTTATAGATCTTAATTGTCCCTCTTTTGCCGGCCACATAAGATCACATGTTATAGAGTTCGGGAAGAGCTAAGGCAAATGTGGGTCAAATGTTACCGAAATGATGATATAGATCGAACGTCAGTCGTGAGTTAGCAAAAATTTTGCATCAATCATGAGGTAAGAAAGACTCTTTCTATGCAAGTCGTGACTTCCTGGTTTGGGGGATATTGTCTGGCGACTATGACGCTTGTTTGCGAATCTCAACCAGTTAATCTTGTCGGACGAGTTGGTTACGCGCCAGAATTTCTCACTATTAGCACTGTATTTCCTTCCGCAGATTCGATTGACCTGGGTTCCTTCCATTCTCGGGCGTACAAAAATAAAGTTTCGGTTCGTGACGGAACTGTAAAGCTGGGCATTGAAGTCAAGTTCAGCTGACAAAATAGATTTTGAACATGTTGACAAATGTCAGCCATAAATTCACAGAAGAACCAGTGTTGGCGTAGTATAAACGCTACTGTGCTACTAGGCAAAACGGAATCATGGTACACTGGCTTCCTTAACTACCCCCATGGCCCTTTTCTAGAACAGCTGTCAATGTCACTTTGTTGTCAGTCAGTTTCTTTCTGTACACACGGGATGTGTGACTGTTCGTGTCAATTTTTATTGGTTAATCAATTCTGAAGAAGAAAAAAACTTTTGTGGTTTAATACAAGACGGGATCTTCAAAGTTCATGCCGATAGAAATGACATTTAGTAGATCTGTGTTCCAGAAGAAAAGAAAGGAATAGTCTTAATCTTGTAGACTGTAGATCTTAATTGTCCCTCTTTGCCGGCCACATGTTATAGAGTTGCGGAAGAGCTAAGGCAAATGTGGGTCAAATGTTACCGAAATGATGATATAAATCGAACGTCAGTCGTGAGTTAGCAACAATTTTGCATCCATCATGAGGTAAGAAAGACTCTTTCTATGCATGTCGTGACTTCCTGGTTTTGGGGATATTGTCTGGCGACTATGACGCTTGTTTGCGAATCTCAACCAGAGATTCTTGTCGGACGAGTTGGTTACGCGCCAGAATTTCTCACTATTAGCACTGTATTTCCTTCCGCAGATTCGATTGACCTGGGTTCCTTCCATTCTCGGGCGTACAAAAATAAAGTTTCGGTTCGTGACGGAACTGTCAAGCTGGGTATTGAAGTCAAGTTCAGCTGACAAAATAGATTTTGAACATGTTGTTGACAAATGTCAGCCGTAAATTCACAGACGAACAGCGTTGGCGTAGTAACGCTACTGTGTACTACTAAGGCAAAACGGAATCATGGTACGCTGGCTTCCTTAACTACCCCCATGGCCCTTTTCTCGAACAGCTGTCAATGTCACTTGAATTATTTGTTGTCAGTCACTTTCGTTCTGTACACACGGGATGTGTGACTGTTTGTGTCAATTTTTATTGCTTAATCAATTCTGAAGAAGAAAAAACTTTTGTGGTTTATATATATAACGGGCCCGTTAATACAAGACGGGATCTTCAAAGTTCATGCCGATAGAAATGGCATTAGACTCAGTAGATTTGTGTTCCAGAAGAAAAGAAAGGAATGGGATGAAACTAGAATATGAAAAAGAGGAAATTGATAAATAAAGCCAGATGAGGACAACGTTAAATTTTACTTTTTAGTGATAATTTTTTTGTTAATTTTATAGACTTATTTTGCAAAAACAGACCAACCATTGCATATATTTTTTTACATTTAATATGTTTTCATTGCCGTCTTATCTTTCCCTCATTCTAATTACTATTTTTTTCTTTTAATTGTTATTATCATTATTCTCCTGAACTGTGTGATCATTGTGAATCAAATCTAACAGGTCAATCTCATACGGGCCTTTGTCGATCTGAAGATTCGAATCGTCTCTGTCCCTCAATGTGAAGCTGAGGTTACTCCAGGAGTTTATCTACGAACCCGGACGGGACACACTTCCGCCTTGCCCTCCGGACTGGCCTCCGCGAAACGGAGAGAGTTTTGCTGCTTTTCTTCATGTTTCCTCCCAGATAAGGGCCAACATGAGCGAGGGACAGATCATCTGCCGAGGCTGGCTGCGAAAGTCACCGCCTGAGCACAAGATCGGCCGCGCGGTGAGTTTTGGCGGGGACTTTTCCTGTCCCGTTCGCGAATGCCCTCCGTCCCTTCTTGGCAATGTTTATGCAGGGGTTCTGGGTTCTTCCCAGTTCCTTCCTACCTCCTCCTGTCTTTTTTAACACCAAGCCAACACCTCTGACGGACTTTCCACGCCTTCTTACGTCTTTATAAACTCTCTCTTCTCGCCAAGGTAACGACTTTCTCGCCTGTACTTGTCTGTAGCTTCCTCTTTTTTGTCGACACTTTTTCGTTCTTTTGAAATATGCATGAATGACTGTGACGAGCCGCCCCTCCCCATTCGATGGTAAATTTACAACTCCAAAACCCATCATTTTGTCTGAAGGCACTCCATTTTAGGGCGACTTTATACTATTTTAAACTCTGCCTTTGTTCGTTAGAGTGCAAGACATCGCAGCACAGTGTTTTTATTGTTGTTATTAGTGGTGAGTCACATGCCAGTTTTATCGGTAGGTTCTATTTGTTTATTTCTCGATAATATTGACCAGAAAGCAGGAAGTTTATATTTTCGGCCTGATTCGATTACTGGTCTGTTGAAAGGTTGGCTCATATTGAGATCCTAATCGTTTCTAGAAATTTCTGTTTATTTGTATTCCTTTGATGTTTTGGAACATCCAACCAACATGTTTTATAATTTTAGGATTGTCCTTGTTCATACGTTTGATGTGGGTTTAGCATTGTACGTGTACATATACGTAATCTTCTGTATGTGAAATTGAATGGTAGGGAGTTTCAACTTTCGGCATTTGATTGTTCAGTTCAAAGCTTCGTTTGAAAATTTAGGACAATACTGTTATAATTTGTTGGGACGGTTGTGATAGATCTACCTCCATATGGTTTCCATTTTATCCACATGCGGTGCGAGCATTCCTTTGCAAGGAATGCCCTGAATTCTTTTGTTTGCATTTCTGCTGGTTATGTGGAACAAATACCATCATGTTCCTTTCTCTTTTGTCCCATTGTTTTCCTTCAGTTGTCTGATACACGACTTGAACAGTTTGCATACATTTGTATCTAGCGAAAGTGTTACTTTTTATTTGTACATTTGACAAGGAGGCATTTGAATTTCAGATTTTGGAAGTAAAACTAAGAGGCAATAAAATAAAATGATAAAACTAACAAAAGTTAGGCAAACTTCTGTCTTCCAGGTTCACTTCTCATACGGTTGGCGATTTTATTTTTGAAAATTCTGTTCAGCGAAAACAATGTTTGCTTTAACAAATGCAAAATCGTTTAATGTCTTTATGTATGTTAACACCTTTGTGTATGTTGACAAGAAGGTTAGAGCTTAAATTCTGAGGCAATGTTATGTTTGGAATTGGGTAAGTTGCAGGTCTAAAAACAGTGTTAACCATTTTGTAGGTTGTACATCAGGCTAGAATTTGCCATACTGATAGTTTCTTTTTTTTTTTTTTTTTTTTTTTTTTATTGTTTATTATTCATTTTACAAAATAGCAAATAAACACAACAATAACACAAAAGATAACACATATACCACGGATCCAAATACAAAAGTACAACAGAAAACACAAACGAAAGAAAGGAAATAATACCAGCCAACTAAAGCAACACTAGCACAGAAACTCAAAAATAATATATGATTTTAGCAACTAATAAATTAACTTAATACAGATGAAATAATGTTTTAAGGAGAAACATAAACTAATCAACATAATGCATATTTAACACAATATTTGAAACTAAGGACTTAAAACAAACAGTTATGTAATCAATAATGATATTTACGTTTAGTTACTTTGTGCAAGAGGAAGTAAATCCCATTTATGATAATGGGAGTCTAGCTTATTTCTTCTCTCAGCTATGATGTGTTCTGTCTTGTAATACATGTTGACAAAAGAAATAAAGTGATTGAAAAAGAGAAGTTTACCTCTCTGATTAAAGATGAAACGTTTTGCTAACAAAATTAACAGATTATCGATTAAATTAATATTTTCGGATAATTTACCTAGAATAACTGTTGCAAAGTCTAGCCGTAAAGTTTTAGTTGTTGTATTGTTAAACCATGTCTCTAAATCCCTCCAAAATTTACAAATTCTAGGGCAATCCCAAAATAAGTGTCTCATAGTTTCTACTTCATCATCACAATGTATACAATGGGGGTTATCTTTGATTTTCCATATATATAACATTTTGTTAGTAGGCAAAAATTTGTGCAATGTTTTGTATTGAAAAAATCGTAACTTGGGACAAATTGTAGCACTATAGATAAGTTTGAAAACATCTTTCCACGGAATAATCATATTAAATTCATCCTCCCAGTATCTTTGTATATTATCAGGATCACAGATTATGTTTCCTTTCTGAAGAAATGACGTATAGATAGTTTTATTAATTTTTGTTAATTTTAACCATGAGTGATTTGTTGTGAAGGGTAGGATGGGCCCTAAAGTTGGCCGTTTATCTAAATCTTTTTTCCAGGTGTTCGGTATTGCAGATAATACTTGATTATATTCTAACTTGTCCATAACATGACCGAATTTTACCAGTAAGCTATCATGAGATAAAAAACCCTCTTCTATATCTAATAAATCATTTATATACAAGATTCCATGTTTTATTGGTTTTATCCATATTATAGGTTTATTTTCAATTAAAATATTTGAGTTGCCCCATAACAACTGTGACTTTATATCTTCCTGAGTTTCAGGTGGCTTGAACTGGAAAGATAGCCATGCTTTAATAACGTCTTTAAAGAAAGGATTAGGAGGAATGTGTGGAGGCAATTGAGTAAAAATGTGATTGATATGATCAGTGGACAACTGCATGAAGGGAAGAAGCCCCAGATTTCCTACTGGATTGGATACGCCTAGTACCTGTTTGTAAAAAGAGTTTCCAATAAAAATCCTGGGGATCCATGATGCTTTGCGTGTCATGTCAAAGGTAGGTAAGTGTATTAATTTTAAACCTCCCTTTTCATATGTGTTATAGACAATTTTACGTTTCAGCTTTTCTGGTTTGCCATTCCAAATAAAGTTGAAGGTTATCTTTTCATAGTCACGGAAGAAATCTTCACCAGGTGACGGTAATGTCATAAATAAGTGGGTGAATTGGGATACTACTAAAGTATTTACCAGGGTGACTTTCCCATAAAGTGTCAAAGATTGGTTTTTCCAAGGCTGCAGTGTTCTAGTAACCTTTTTAAGTCTATCTCTATAATTTTCAACTAAGGTTGTGTTGTTTCCGGTGATGGTAATCCCTAGAAGTTGTACAGGACCGTTAGTCCATTTAATAGGAAGGCCACACGGGAGAGAAAAAGGTGTGTTATTTAACGTACCTATTCTTAAAATTTTACATTTGTCAAAATTCGGTTCTAGCCCAGAGATTATTGAGAAATTATTTAAATCTTCAACGAGCGCTAGCAGTGATTGTAGTTCTGGTTGAAGTGGAAAATTAGAATCATCGGCGAACTGTGATACCTTTGTTTCCAGAGTGTGTATTCTTAGTCCTTTAATGTGTTTGTTGGTCCTGATTTTTGTGGCTAATAATTCTACACATAATACAAATAGATAAGGAGAAAGGGGACATCCCTGTCGAACCCCCCGGGAAAGGGGAAAGGCGTCTGAAATCTGTCCATTATTTATTATCTTGCTCGAAATATTTTTATATAAAACCGAAATCCACTTGATTAAAGAATCCCCAAAGCCAAAGTAGTTCAAAACCTTGAACATGTAGTCCCACCTTAGGCTGTCAAAAGCCTTCTGAAAATCGGCTATGAAGATCATTCCTGGTTTTTTATTAGTGTCATAATATTCAATTATTTCTAAAATTCTTCGTATGTTTTCTCCAATGAATCTGTTTTTTAAAAACCCAGTTTGATCTTCATTAATTAAGTCACTAATACAATTTTTCATTCTAAGTGCAATTACTTTGGAGAGGATCCGTACGTCGCAGCACAAAAGAGATAAAGGTCTCCAATTTGTAAGTTGGGATGGATCTTTGTCCTGGCCATCTGCATTTTGTTTTAATAAAAGAGTGATTAGTCCTACTTTTTGTGTATTGGATAGGTGCCCCATTTCATAGGCATAGTTGAAAGATTGGAGCATAGGTTGTTTTAATGTAGAAAAGAATGTCTTATACACTTCAATGGGCAGCCCATCTAGTCCTGGAGTTTTTCCGTTTTTAAAACTATTTATTGCAATCCACAATTCGTTTTCGGTAATGGGACCTTCACAGGAGTGTTGTTGCTCTGTGGTTAGATGTTTATTAACGTTGTTAGTACCCTGGAAAAAGGCAAAACAATTTTCATTGTCTAAAGGCTTTGGGGGTTCTTTAAAGGAATAAAGTTCCGAGTAAAAAGACTTTAATTTTTCCAAAATTAGTAAGGGATCTTGGGTGTTGCTCGCATCAGGTGTAGTTATGTTTGTGACATTTTTTCTTGAAATGTTTCTACGACTCAATAAAAAAAATTTGGTACACCTGTCGGAAAATTCCATCCAGTCCGCTCTTCGGACATATTGCGTCTGTTCAGTTTTTTGTTCGTATAGACTTTCAAGTTCATTTTGTATTGTTCTTATTTCTTCAAGCAAGGTATCTGATGGGGTGTCTGTCTCATCCAAGTCTTTAGTTAACTCGCTAATCCGTTTGTTTAAGGCATCTTCTTTATTTGAATATTTTTTATACTTAATTGATGCAAATTTTATAGTGTGTCCCCTTAGGCAACATTTAAACGTATCCCAGACTGTAAGCGGGTCGCTTGTTCCATTATTATTCTGGAAAAATTCTTTTATAAAGCTCTCAGTTTCTTTTAAAAATGTAGGATCTTTTAATAATGTTTGATTAAATTTCCAGTAATTTTTACCTTTGGGAAATATCGCCGTTTGAAGGGATAAACATATTATCTTATGGTCCGATTTTAAGCTTCCTGCAATGGTTGTATTGACAACGTTGGTGAGAAGAGAAAACGAGATCAAAAAATAATCTATTCTGCTCGCCTGGTGACGCCTACGCCAAGTAAATTTTTCAGCCTTTTTGTGTTTAAAGCGCCAAACGTCTACTAAGTCTAACTCAAGTATCATGTCCAAAATCCTTTGCTGAGCAAGTGGATGATACTCAATAGGATTACGTCCTGCCCTATCAAGCATAGTATTTTGGACCGTGTTGAAGTCACCAACTATGATGACATTTTCACTGCATTCTTTCAAAGTTTCGATTCTATTTACAATGTCTTCAAAAAAGGCAGGATCATCGTTATTTGGTGCGTACAAGTTTACTAGACATAGTCGTGTGTCGTGAAAAGAAACATCTAATATCAACAATCGACCTTCATGGTCTTTTATACAGTTGTGCACAACATAGTTTATGTTTTTTCTAAATAATATCATAACTCCACGCTTATTAGAGGTACCATGATTAAAAACAATAGTACCATCCCAGTCATTCACCCATGTTCTTTCATCTTTCTCAGTGGAATGAGTCTCCTGGATGCATAAAACATCTAGCGTTTTTTCTTCTAACCACTTAAACACTTCTCTTCGCTTTTTGTGGTTAGACAAACCATTGGCATTGTAGGAGCCAATCTGAGTCAATATTTTAGTCGAAGCCGTGGTTTATAATAGTAGTAAACCGAATCTCGCGTTCCAACTATATGTATAAAGGCAGGTAAAGGGATGCAGTGTAATAGTGTTAAGAAGTGGCTGGTGTACAATGAATGTACCAACACATAATCATGATACATCATAACAAATAAACACCTCTTTCTATCTGAAAAGATAGCATAAGATGATGTAACAATCATAGAACAAACAAAATGCGTATTTAGCCTTGATTCAGATACTTGAAACATTAAGATAATACAAAACAACCATAAACATATCAAAAATATTTCTATTGAGAATAATATTAACATTTAACATTTTGTCGCCTTAATGTACATAATACATTCAAATGAGATATTAGCACAAGTGAGCATTTAATGGCTTCACATGCAAAAGACAACAGATACATCACATCAACGTCAAAAGCTAGTAGGACCAAATAGTAATATATACCATATTCGTATGGATCCGTGGTATGGAAAAAGAGAAGGCGATGCAAAACAAAATCAGACGCAACGCGCAATGCTAAGGGCATATAATTGGGTATCATTGGTAAACTCGAAAGCTGCAAGGTGTCTAGCGCGAAAGACTGCAGAGTTTCATTAATAGAAAAACAAATAAACAAGCTAGTGATTGCCTCGTGTTACATACGGGCGTACGGCTTCTGGGCCTTCGTAGAGGTCACCATCAATGAACAACTGGTCGACATTCATAACTGCAAATCTGGGAGGTTGGGCAGAACGAGCAGCCTTAAGGACTGGTAGGAGTTTCCTGCGAACCTGCCTAATCTGCCAAGGAAAATCCTCGGAAATCCCAAAAGGTGTTCCTTTTAAGTTCTTTGCTGCAAGACGTACAGTTTCCCTGTCCTTAAACCACATGAATTTGGCAATGATCGGTCTAGGCCGCACCTGATCTCCTACCTTAGTTCTGCCCAACCTATGCACTCTCTGGAACTTGATGTTTTTGACTTTACTTTCGGGTATCTTAGCATTGTGAATAAGAACCTGAGTTAAGAGTTTTTCAGTTTGTCCTGCTTTTTCACCTGGCTGCTCTTGAACGTTATAGAAAATCAAGTTTTCTCTTCTAGACTGAGCTTCTAACATCACCTGCTTGTGTTGTGCGCTCTGTTTATCTTTCTCAAGATTATTTTGTCTCTCTTCATACTCTCTAACCTTCTTAGCCAAAGCATCTAACTCCTTTTTTAGGTCCACAATCTCGTCTTGAGCGTGTTGAGTGGCCTTGGCGAGATTCACAATGTGTACTGCATCGTTATTCACTTGATTTTTTACCTTCTCAAGTTCTTCCAGCTGTGTAGAGATTTTTTCCAATGTAGGCTTCAGATCGCAGTTATGTCCACATGATTTGCATAACAGTACGCGATCACCTTCCACCTGTTCCTCGTCATCTGTTTGTGACCCAGTCGAACTGAATTTACGTTTTTTTGCCTCTACAACATTGGGAGAAGTGACTTTTGAAGACTTGTGTCTGTGTGAAGGCATCTTGGAGAGACAACAGCTTATCTGAACGGTAAGACAACAAAAAGAATCCACCTCGTAGGTTGAAGACTTAGAAGCACACTCCCACTCTCAAAAAGCTGGTGATTTCCGGTGCATCTCCAGCCCTGAAATTCAAAAGCACTTCGGCAGAGGGATGTTCCCTAGGCGTGTTGCCAGCAGAAACAATACAAAAGGCAAACACTAAAAATGTGGAGGACAGGTGGGCGACGAAAAGAAACTTACCCGCGAGGGCTCCTATAAAGGAGCCCGCTGCGGTTGAAAAGCCTCAGTGAAATGTCGAGAAGCTCTAGATCTACTTCTCACTCTCAGCCGATCTAGCATCAGTCGTCAGCCGCCGCAACCCTGCAATTCAAAGGCAGCTCGGCAGGATTCGTCTCTTGTTGCGTCGTCAGCATCAAAACAAGATTCAAACAGTGAAAAAGGCCTGGATTGAGCAAGCAACGAACACTTACCCGCGAGGGCTCCTACAAAGGAGCCCGCTGCGGTTGAAACATCTCTGTGGAGAAGTGCAGCGCTGGGTTGAAAACTTCTGGTCGCTGTCTCGGGTGATGCTTCGAGTAACCGTTGAAGGGGGAGGGGGGCGGCTTGTATATTTGGTACAGGAACCTACGAAATGTAGTCGTTGAAAAGCCACCTCCTCCGCGACTTCTACACCTCGAAATCACTCTCAGAATCAAAACTCGAGCACTACGGCCCCGAGGCCCGTCAAAAAGACAACACCAGCGAGCGGGGCGTCACCAAAACCAACTCCTAGCTGGAGCGTGGTTTCGGGACTACCGGCTTCTCCGCCATCTTGAATCTCTGTTTTCTCATTGGTTGGCTCATATTGAGATCCTAATCGTTTCTAGAAATTTCTGTTTATTTGTATTCCTTTGATGTTTTGGAACATCCAACCAACATGTTTTATAATTTTAGGATTGTCCTTGTTCATACGTTTGATGTGGGTTTAGCATTGTACGTGTACATATACGTAATCTTCTGTATGTGAAATTGAATGGTAGGGAGTTTCAACTTTCGGCATTTGATTGTTCAGTTCAAAGCTTCGTTTGAAAATTTAGGACAATACTGTTATAATTTGTTGGGACGGTTGTGATAGATCTACCTCCATATGGTTTCCATTTTATCCACATGCGGTGCGAGCATTCCTTTGCAAGGAATGCCCTGAATTCTTTTGTTTGCATTTCTGCTGGTTATGTGGAACAAATACCATCATGTTCCTTTCTCTTTTGTCCCATTGTTTTCCTTCAGTTGTCTGATACACGACTTGAACAGTTTGCATACATTTGTATCTAGCGAAAGTGTTACTTTTTATTTGTACATTTGACAAGGAGGCATTTGAATTTCAGATTTTGGAAGTAAAACTAAGAGGCAATAAAATAAAATGATAAAACTAACAAAAGTTAGGCAAACTTCTGTCTTCCAGGTTCACTTCTCATACGGTTGGCGATTTTATTTTTGAAAATTCTGTTCAGCGAAAACAATGTTTGCTTTAACAAATGCAAAATCGTTTAATGTCTTTATGTATGTTAACACCTTTGTGTATGTTGACAAGAAGGTTAGAGCTTAAATTCTGAGGCAATGTTATGTTTGGAATTGGGTAAGTTGCAGGTCTAAAAACAGTGTTAACCATTTTGTAGGTTGTACATCAGGCTAGAATTTGCCATACTGATAGTTTCTTGGTAGTTTTAGAATCAGAGTCTTACTTTTAATGGTAGGCTGCATACCTTTTATGTACTTTGTAAAGCCAAGAAGGGTTCAAAGAAGAACCTCCTTGGTAAAGCATAATCAGTCTTGGAAGTCTGTAACCAGATAGCTCTAATTCTAGGAAAAGCTTCATTGTTTGGTGTTTTAAGTTTATGTAACAGGTTCGGGAGGATGCTTCTGAATTCACCGTAATGTGTGATGAGTGCCAAGAATTTAGCATAATTCACAATACGCTTAGCCCCAATGCAGGCCCCCTTTGATGGTTCATGGTACAGTCTTTCCTTGGATCTTGACTGCCACGCTTAGATTTCATGGATTGTTGACAGACAATACTTAACTTTGAACCTTGGACTCCACTACTGTAACTTCTGGGTAACTGTCTCATTACTTGGAAACTCAGATCTCGTGACTAGATTCTTCGTCCTCAGCACTTTAGCTGGTGCAGGAACCAAGAAGGTTAAACATAACCTTCTTGCGGGAACACATGTTTTCTGGCAGAATTTGTACTTTTTTACTTCCTTGTTCGTCATCGATGAGAGCAGGCTTTTTCCTTGTGACTTGCAGTTGGTCATTCCGCATTTGTAAGTAAAACTGTGGCTGTGTGCGTTTCAGGAAACCAGCATCTTGGATTGTTGGGATTCTAGGAACTTTTTCATTTCACTGTTCACGTGCTTGTTCTTTTGTGAGCTTTTTCTGTTGTGTTTGTTCCTTCTAATATTCTATGTTGTGAATTGCTTGAAATAATCTTTCTACACTGTATGATTCTTTAAACAGTTGCCTTTATATACATGTACATTAGTTTCATACAGTATATGCTGTTTGTAGTTCTTTACGAACACGCTTATTGAGCTGCATACGTCAGATGTGAAAGTGCAAGTCTGTTTCATTCATACAAACAATCCTTTGTACATACTTCTTTGCACCCTTGAAACCGCTTAACTAGCTTAACCCAAATTTGTAATGCATTCGTAACCACATGCAGGTAATCAAGGGACGGTCATGTTTTGATTGATGGCAGCAGTACCGTGAGTAGTTATGTATGAAAGTCTGATGTAGGCTCTTTAAATATTGCTACCAGTATAATGCACATACGGGAATCTAACCCACATTGTGGAGGTATTACTGCTGCTGTGAGGAGTATACTCCTGTGAACTGACCCTACATGTGTGCTATAAATCGTGCCATGTCTTTGTTTGCTTTCCATAACAGTCGTGGAAGAAGCGTTGGTTTGTGTTGCGGGAGGGACGACTGACGGGGGACCCGAACCTGCTGGAATATTACAAACGGGACAATGCCAAGAAGCCCATCGCTGCCATCAACCTGGACCAGTGCGAGCAGGTCGACGCGGGACTGACGTTCGAGAAGAAGGAGTTCGTGAACGCGTACATTTTCGACATCGTGACGCCGAAGAGGACGTACTTCCTGGTTACGGACTCGGAAGCAGAGATGAACCACTGGGTGGGCTGTATCTGCCAGGTCTGTGGGTTCAACTGCACCAACGACGAGAATGGTAGGTGGTCATCTTAACTTTCCAAGCAGAGGTTTAGGTTTCGGCTTATTTTTTTACTTTTTTTTAGATGTTTTTATCGGCTTTCTTTTTTGTACTGGTATTTTTTTTCACCAGTCAAATGAATACTGCCTAGCCAATTTGATACTGTCTTGCAAATTTGATACCAAAAGATCTTGCAGCCAAAAGATCTGCTTAGTCATGTTGTGAAAATATTAACCTTCAGCCTGCTAAGGTAGCCATATCCATATTGGTTAAGGGGTTAGGTATCAGGGAGAAAGTTGAAGCTCAATGTTACAAAAACTAAATACCTGTTTGCCTCTGAGTGTGAGTGAGTAGAATATTTGACAAAACCCAGCTGTTGGTAGAATTTTTACGACGGAGAGAAGTTATATGTCAGGTGGGAGTTCAAGAAGCAGGTAGATCGTAACTTGTGCAGGTCTGGTCTTAATATCATTCTACTATAACATTGGAAAAAGTTTGTGCATCTGGTGTTACATTTTCACAGGGCTGGTTCATTATTTTCACTTTCGTACCCTGTTTGATGAGTCATGTCACATACATGTAGGCCTGATTACATGTATCATAATTGCATAATTGGAGGCTGTGGTTTCATGAGGAATATTCATACAAAACATAGGCAAAGACGGGTAAAAATTGAACAAAGGCTGACTCAGCGCACCTTGTATTTCATGTCAAATTTTGTGCTCTGCTCTGTATCACAACACGGACTGACACGGACCATACTGCTTGTATAGCTTGACTTATCACTTTTGGAAAATTGCTAAATTACTGGTCATAATAATGACTGCATTTTCATGACCCGTATGGCTCTGTTCTTCTGTCTGTTCTGATACAGCCAAGGCTCTCATGTCTCATTAACTATGCCCACTCTAAGGAAAAACACCTGCCTTTCTGCTAAGTGCTCCCCTTGAAATTTGAATCCCGCTGAATCTTCCAAACCACCTGAGTAATTCCCTCTTAGCTATTACAGACCACAAACAGCCTTGGTGTACATGTGTACAGTGTAACAATGCCTTTAGATGTAGAGAAAGTTCAAGGATGGAAAGTTACTTTTACCAAAACTTAGCCTTTGCCCAACCTCATTGCAATAAGATACAGGTGAAGTTATATCCCATGGCAATATGAAAAAATTACAGTCAGAAAGTTCAAGTTGAATACAAGCCACCGGGGGCCCAAACTCTAATCATTTTGTGGTCTCAAGTTATCCTGTTTATAGACACACAGACACACACACAGACACACACATACAAATGCCACCGAAAACATAACCTTCTTGGCGAAGGTAATAAATAGTAGTACAAGTATGCTTCTTCAATATCAGCACAAGTGTTAACCTGTACCATGTGTGCACTTGTGCCTTCTGCATGATGAAGTAATTTTGGTAACCTCAGCACCTCTTGTATTCCCTTGGTGGAATGTACCACTTTTACGAAGGTACACAGCGGATTCCTACCTATCTTGCTGAAATGAATACTGGGATGTCTTGCTTTGATATATTGTTAGGTTTACTTGTAGGAAATATCTTGTGATATTCAAAACAAAAAGTTCAAAAAACAGTAGAAGACCTGGATTTCTTTCCTTTGTTTGCTGACCTATGCAAGAAGAGATTCAGACACCCAAAGCCAATAAAGACAGTGGAAGACTACAAAAGATGTGACTGCCTAAACGTACGGAAAACTTATGCTACAGACATCTCAACTACATGTATCTATACTGACTATAGACTGAGTATAGTCATTTCAAAGAAGCATGTTCTTTTTCTAAACTAAAGGAATTTACCCTAATGGAAAGAAGGATGCCCAAAATAAAAGGGTACATGTAAATCCACCCTGTCCTGTTATCTGGGAGACTGTAGACTGATTGATGGCTCCCATCTTGTCCCATACCTAATGTCTGGCTGGGGACTGCCATTACCTCTCATCATGTCTGCATCAGCTGCTGATTTGATGTAATGTATTCATTATACTGTACTTATACTGTTGTAGTAAGGGAGTTTCTTGGGGTACTAAGGACTATTTTGTATTCTAGAGAGCTGTAAAAGAAATGTGGCACTACCTGTAGTAAGAATATGTGACCATGAAAAAGTCATGGAGGGTTGGCATATATGTGGACTTCTTTGGGATAAGGAGGCTGTCATAGTACCATCAGTGACAATATTTTGTAATTTATATTTCAAAGCACATGGTGCCAGTGATAATGTAGTGACCTGTTAATGAGGTATATATTCTTTTGCACATGGTCAGCAATTAAGTGATGAATAATTCAACTAATTACATATGATAACAAGAAATAAATGATACTGATATACATGTAAATCTATGGCACATGCAAATGCAGACTGTAATTGAATCTGGCAGGACTCAATAGGTAAAAAAAAACGTTAGCCACAAAATCCTTTTAAATCATAACAGCTGCCAAGAGATGACGGATCCCTGGCTATATGGTAATCTCTGGGATATAGATCGTGGATTTTGATTCTTTGTCATAATCTCATTTGTGAGTTGAATGTGAACCATCCTTTTATGTTGTTGTCTGTTCTATACATATGTAGATCAAACAACAGTTATAGCAGTGAAACAGAAAGCAGTACATCGGTATTAGTTTGTCCAAGGAGGTTTGTCGCTTAAACTAAAAGAGATTTAATACATGACATGCCCCATTTGAATGTGTAATTTGCTTCCCTAGTTTCTCTCCCCTTGCTACATATAATGATGGAATGCTCCACTTGGAAGAAAAACTCCTTTGAGAGAAGGGATTTTGTTGTTAGTGAGCAAGCTGAGTCAGACCTATAAATGGTCCATCCTTCCTTAGGTCCTGATGGAATCATGGAGGCTCTGGTGGAACAAGCTTCCTTCCCCGAGCTTCCGTGAAGCAGGTTAGATATTTGTACAGATAATCCTCAGACTCAGACTGAATAAATTGTCGAACGTTGACAATATTTTAGCCTTTTTCTATACCTGTATAAAATCTAGGATGAAAAAACTGAAACTTTGTTGCAAAATTAGGGACTGTACGATATTTAGCGGGGGGGGGGAGGGCCGGTCGTCCAGGGGTAGGGTTTAAAATTTTTTCCTAGGCCCTCCCCCCCAGGTCAAAATTTTTTTCCTAGGCCCTCCCCCCCCGGCTCAATTTTTTTTCCTAGGCCCTCCCCCCGGCGTGAATTATCTAAAGGAAATTTCGTACGGGGAGGGGGCAGATTTTCGAGCGCCGAAGGCGCGAGCGCTCGCGCCGCACGGACCAGGCAGGAGCGCCGAAGGCGCGAGCCGTCGCGCCGCACGAACCAGGCACGAAGCTAGGGGGGTTGGGGGGCATGCTCCCCCCGGAAAATTTTGAAATCTTAACCCTCTAAAACGCTATTTCCTGCATTTTAATGGGTAAATTTTGCTGGTACACCGAGCTAAGTTTATTCCTCTTTTTCGGGCTAACGTTATATTTCGTCCACGATCTTCTTCCACGTGCTATTTACACAACCGGGAAAACAATATTGTCAGGTTGTTTTCAATTTACTTTGGAAGGACATTCAGAGAGGCAAATAAATGTTGTGACAGTCCTTAGTTCAATCAAAATACCTTGTTTAATGCGTCCACATCCACGCCGAGAAGTTCGAGCGGAACGTGGGGCGGGATCTTTATCGACGACGCATATACGATTTTAATTTAAACAAGAAAAAACTACCGTTGTGCGGCTGGGAAGGGTGCGTTATGCCGCGAAAATTAATTAAATGTTCTCTTCAGAAGAGGCTTGGCTGCATTTTTATCGATATCGTTACGAAAGCCGCTACGAAACGCGAGTTAGTTTGGTTGTATCGTCGAATTTCGGCTTGGCGCCCGGCTCGACTACCAGCTTTCCCAGAGGGTTGTGGGAGATTTGGGCGAATCCACTAGAATTATAGGGATGCGTACTATTTTAACGTAACATTCTGCCGATTCCACAGGCCGGCAAATCACTACGGTACATGTGAGATTACGTTTTTGAAATTATCAAAACGTCGGAAAGATTCATGGATATTGGAATTTATTTTTTTCTAGGCCCTCCCCCCAGGTAAAATATTTTTTCCTAGGCCCTCCCCCCAGCTCAATTTTTTTTACCTAGGCCCTCCCCCCTCTGACGACCGGCCCTCCCCCCCCGCTAAATATCGTACAGTCCCTTAGTGCATGTAGGCAGTCGACTGCTATGGACAACGTCACAATGGATAAAAGACAGACCACAGACACTGTCCCTCTTTCATCCTTGTTAACATTGCTGACATTCCTCTTTCAGGCTTCCCAAGTAATTATAAGGGATTTGTCTGTTTATATAAAGGTCTGTGCTCAGTCAGCTGCTTGCATTCCTTATTGCAACACCCTTTAGAAAAATATTGGAAAGTTTGGTTGCTATACGTAAAATGTCCCAAGTACTAGTTTGAGACCCTACCGGTACCTTTTTTTGACGAACCTTGCCACATGAGCAAAGGTGACATCTGATTGTGTATTCTTTTAGAAAAATGTAACAACTTTTGATACAGTTAAGATATCTCAAATCAGATTCCCATATTTGGTTAGATACAGATACTCTGGGAATAAAATCATGCAGAAGCAAAGTTGCAAAACCACAAATATCTCACATGGTGTGTTCAGTTCAGTTCAGTTTATTCGCACTTTAAAAAATGTAACAAAACAAATACAAATACAAAAATATAAATGAGATGTAACAGTGCAGGGAGGCCGGAAGCATAAAATGCTTATAAAGAGGCCTCCCTTCATACCTTAATTAACAATTCAAATAAATCGGATAAATAAGAAATAAGTTAGGTAACTGGTAAATGAAACAAAACAATGAAACTGTGTGTTGTACTGCCCTTACTAGAAATATCTCAAACTACTTAACCAACAAAACTTAACATTTGAATTTCAAGGGACTAGTAGAAAGGAAGTAAATGCTTTGATAATGACAGTTGTCAAGTGACTACTTTATTGGTATAGTAGTACATATGTACAGTCTACATTCTGTATTCTCTTTCTTGATAAGCCTTTCTTCACATACAATATAGCTATAGTGGGTAATTTTACACACTGTCAGGCAAAAGAAATACATTTTTATTACAACAAGACTTGTCAAACATAACTAGCTCGTATGAATGTTAAAACTTTAATCATGTTCACTTTTTATCAAATGAGACTGTTCAAAATTGAAGCCAGATGACTAGATGTTGGTAGTCGTGTAAATTTCATTTCTGTGTAACCCCGGTAACTCAGTATGTCCTTGATACGCAAGGAGCATGATCTTAGGGCAAAACAATCATCACAGATTCCAAAGTTCAATCAGTCAATGTTTATGATGTATGTTTAGCTACAAGCTCATGATTTATGCTTAGCTTCGTACATAACAAGTAATAGGTATAATGTATAATGGAGATTATTCTTTGTACTGTTTTGTAGAAAAGAATCTTTCATTGGGTAACTTTGGAGTACAGAAGAAAAATGAGTAAGATTTAGACTTTTCCGGGCTATGTTCTGGGCTATATGTCAATTTGCCAGTAGTACGTAAACATTGCCACACAAACACACCCAAGGTCAATTTGAATGCATGCATGTATACACAATCTGTGTACATGCACTAGTATATTGTATTGTTATTCTGAGCTAGAGAATATCTAGCTACAGTAGCTGGTACTACTAGTATCCCACACTCTGTCTGGGCAATCGCCCCTGTTTTATAAGTCATAGGGTCAGGGTCATATTGAGAGTAATGGGGCAAATTGCACAATTTTCTCAGCTTGTCTGCCCGACCTGAATGAAGGTGTTGGCACACAGGATGTATTTTCATCAAGGATGCTTAGTCAAGTAGAACTGCCACCCCCTCCCTCCTACATCCTGTGGGCAGGCTACTGGAATTAGCTCACAACTCAGCTGGGGTAGGTTACTGGTTTCGCGCAGGTGCAGTACGTTCTTCCAACATGCTTCGATATGTATACATCTTTCCCAACAAACAGTCCATACAGACAAGACAGCATGCATAACATATGGCCCATGACAAACATTTCATTCTACTTGTTGATGTATTCATCCTAGCTAAGTGCATGTCAACTTGCAACCAAGCCTGTTATAGTGCTGCAAATATTTACATGGTATAACGTATACCCATCTGCTATAAAATAAAAGCTCCCTTTGCTCATCATGTCCTAGAATTATTAAATTTCCAGAAAATCTGTATTCCCCTTGCTGTCATAGTACCAATACATAGAATTACACATGTTGATCTGATTTAATCATTGCTTTTACTGCCTGTTGCCTGTTTGACCCCTTCGTTATGTGTTGTTTCTATGATCCTGATCCTGCCAACAAAGAGGCATTAGCAGACATGTGATGACATAATTACACAAGGGAACACATAACAAAATGTCGTAGTTACAACTTCAACCAAAACGAAGAAGTCAAACATTATGCAATCACATATTGACCATAATTTCATCACTTAAGAGTCACAAACAATCTTATATTTTGTATGCTAACTTTATGGCCTTTCGCTTGCAAAGAAATAGCATCAAAGCAGACTAATCATATAAAGTGATTGTAATCAATCCTAAAATGTAGAACCAATCTGCATGTACATTAGGAGATGGTTGTTGAGTGGTACAGTGTGTTCAACACCAATGAAAGAGTTGAGTAATATAATATTAGAATGCCTTATTTCTAGTTTGTAGATAACGTTATATACATGTATGTGAACAGGTAGGAAAAACAATTTGGTAATTTGAAGTACCTGTACTCCATAAGATAAAGAGATGAACTACCATATGGTTTCATGGTTACCATATTTTCAGTATAGATTATTGAAATTGATAAATAATTGGGAACAGTTGAGAGAATTGACAGTCTTGGTGCCTTCTTTCTTCTGAAGTTATAGTACATGTAATACTATTGTCTTCTGTGTCCAAAAATTTACTTGTCTGCCTTTCCCCCTGCTCACTTTCCGAATGGAATACCCCTAACATAATGATTCATCATTCAACCAGGCACTTCTACCAATCAAATTTAGGTCATATAGCGGATAACAGGTAAGTTTTTCAGCCCACATGGTGTAATAGTAGAGTATGTCACATCATACATCCTGAGATCTGGGATTTACATTAACATGGCCTAAGAGTAAGAAGCTGCAGAAATCCTGATGATGTGTGCTTCTTTCCTGTAGCAGAAAATTGGCCAGTTGTCCACCCACTCCAGGTTACCAGGGCAGTGACCCAGGAAAACAGAAAGTATTTTGTTCAGGACCTGTCCAGGGACTTTCCCCTTGAGTGCCCCAGCACAGTAATGAAAAACAATCAATGACTCACACCATACTCCAAACTTCTGCTCTATTGTGCCAGCAAACACAATGGTGTTTTCCAGCCAGCCTTGCAGTGGAACTCAAAACAGGATGTTCATACTCCCTGGTTGATGAAGGAAGTTCTATTCTTTTTCTTTTATTTATGGTAGATCCTCACTTGCCTGATGGACAGTTATATTGTCATGGTAATCAATGTACAAAAGTATATGGAAGTGTTTACTCTCTGGTGATGAAGGAAGTTGTATTTTTTTTCTTTTATTTATTTATTTCCGGACATTAACAATGGGAGATCCTCACAAGCCTGAAGGACAGGAACATTGTCATGGTAATCAGTGAACGTGTGTGGAAATGTATCAGAAAAGCCATACGGTGTGTGGGAAGGTTGCAATACGGTATTCATACTGTAGATCTCATGCTACCAATGTTTGCCAAATGTTTATCAAAGTTTGAAAATAAAATAAAACTGAATACGGTAGAATCAAACATTCCTGTAAGAATGAAAAATTATAATCAGTTGAAGGAAATTTTAAAATGATAAGAAAAGGTAAATTCTTACCTTTCCAATTTTTCAGGAACATATTCTGTTTCTACTTCTTATTTTGGTCTGAAAATAAAACAACACATGAGTACCATTGACAATTGTACATGTTCAGTCAACAGATTTATCATCAATGGGGGCCCGCATGCCCTTTTCCGTAGAGCGTAATCGGCCGTTTTTATTCTACGTAGAGCGTAGACGGACCGCTCTAATTCAACGTAGAGCGTAATCGGTGCATTTCGCGTAGAGCGTAATTCGCCGTTTTATTTCACGTAATGCGTTGTAGCTACCCGGAATTTATCGTAAAGCGTAATGGGGGAGGCTTCTTGAATTCAGCGTAATACGTAGCCGGCTCTCAGAATTTAGCGTAGAGCGTTGTCGGGACCCCCATGCAGGCCCCCATTTATCATCAATATGCTTAGTCCACCTCCTTGTGGACATGAGAAAAATAAGCTGTCAGTACATTTTCCCTATCTCCCAGAGTTGGACACATGTACCCAGGGGTGCCATTGTGCCACCATGTGGAAAATCCCAGGATTATCAGGGAAGTGACAATGGGACTGGTTAATCTGCTGTGGGGGTTTGATGGACTGCTAGACCATGGGTCCATATACTGCAATTCACTTTGAGTTCATGGTAGCAAAATTTCACGTTCTGAAGAAAATGGACATGTTCACGGAACTTTATCTTCACGGTGGTGGCAAGTGCAGGGAAGGGGCAAACACACAAAAAATTAATGATTTGTTAACGGTAATGATGAGTTCACGGTACAGAAGTGACAGTGAAAACAATGAACATAACAGTACAGTGAAAAAATCAGGAATTACAGTATTCTGCTTTAGCACAAAAATCAGTACATTTATCAGTACAAATATAGCTTAAAGACATACTAAACCCATACTAAACACATTCAAGAGACCAATACATGACATACATGTACATTTGTACTTGTCCTTGTGTATGCTGTGTTTTAGCAAATAATGAAATTCATCATTTCCAACTAAATATTTTGTGTATTATACTGGTATGTCACATTTAGAATGTTAAAAATTAACTCAATGGTCTCCAAGAATGTCATCTCACAGACAAATCATGGGAAACAGTTACCCTGGAACTTTGTGATGTTCTGTTAAAGGTTAATTAAACTGAAAAAAAATTGCACTGACATTTTCTCCCCCTCTCCATCCATCCTGTTAATTCCCCCAAAGTCACCAGTCCCACTGTCTTCATAGCTGAGCTCACACTATCTGTTTTATAAACAAGGCCTTACACTAATGAATTCTTCATAGACTCGTCTATAAATAGAGCACCAAGAGTGCACTTCCTCTGTAGTTCTTGTCTTCTCTCATCCTGTGAAGATTTATTCTATTTCTGGCAGCCTTTTCATCTGTTCTGCCTGGTTAGCTCTCTACACAGGAAGTCCCAGGTTTTCTCCCACTCCCAGCCGGGCGTGAAAAGGTCACACTGGCAGTGATTTCACCATGGACATGATTTAGAAGTATTTAACACTCCAAAGAAAGGCAACCAGTGGCTATTCTTGTAATATGGGAGAAGCTATGCCAAATTCTACTTCTATTTTCTTGTCCTATACCTTCAAGATAATCTTATCTCACTATCATGGGGGCCTGCATGGGGGGGTCCCGACAACGCTCTACGCTAAATTTTGAGAGTCGGGTACGTATTACACTGAATTCAGGAAATCTCTCGATTACGTTCTACGGTAAATTCCGGGGCACTACAACGCATTATGTAGAATTAAACGGCAAATTACGCTCTACGGAAAATGCGCCGATTACGCTCAACATTGAACTAGAGCGGTCCGTCTACGCTCTACGTAAAATTAAAACGGACGATTACGCTCTACGGAAAAGGGCATGCGGGGCCCCTATTATATACCCAACACACATAAACAACTTTCGATTGGAAATGTTTGTGTTAGTCCGTCAAAGACTATGTCTTTTAACACATTCTTGTTTTTTCCTTTTCTTTGACATTTTGCTCTTTTTGTACAATGTGATTTATTAAGGGATGGCACTTGTCAACTTTTCAGGAATTAATGCTATGACTACATGTATATCTTATAAATTTTATGGTTCTAGCCAGATATCATACAGTGAATCTAATGAATGTTCCTGTTTCATTCCTCTGTTCATGGAGGTATAAAATCAACCTCCATGCTCTGTTACACTCCTACTCAGGTAGCAAACAGGAAACAGAACTCCAGGGGGATACCATGCCAGTATATAAATATGCAATCTTTATTGACCCAACAAAAGCATATAGACTTTCATAAGGTCTTCTACAACTATGCATACAAACAAACAAGTGGATACAAATGAATTAACCTACGTACAAGTATATGAATAAACCAACATGAGTTTGACGTATCACTTATACTACTAGTTCTAAGGTCTGAACATTCTTTGATATTTGTACACAATAAGGGTATGGTATGTATGGTAGTTGAATTTGTCTATAGGAGGAAATGTATCAAATTCTGTTGAGCAAGCGGAAGGATATAACAAAAGCCTGTTTCTTGAAATTGCAGTTCCCTTTCCTGGAAGTACACATGTAAGAGCTTTCTGTGTCATGAATTTGAAATCAAGCTGGATTCTGAGAAGAGGCTGTAAAGTCATCAGCTTCACTCAGTATTCAGGAGCAGAAGGAGTAAAAGCCTTCCAATGAGTCACATTCTCTGTTTCAGTAATGGTACTACTGATAAGTAGTATATTTCCAAATCCCTCACAGTGTAAGAGTCATGGGTGGTTCACTGTATGACTAAGTTGCAGTTTGTTAGTCATCACCTTTGTATACTTATTCATAAAAAAGATGTGAAGGTACAGTGTAAAGGAATTAAATTGCTGTTATCTTGTAAGTTGTAGCAGTGATAAATTTGTTGTTTTACAAAACCTCCCATCTTCTTTATCCTTTTATCCCCAGACTCAAACATGAAGTCTTGAAGATTACCGGTAGTTGACTTGAAAAATGTTGTACCCAAGTTGAACTACCGTATTCAGGAGTGACAATAACTCAAATAGTTCCTTGTGGACCATATCCTTGAAGCCTGGGTAATGACATCATTGTGCGCTGGTAATTTTTAAGACACACTCGAGATTTCTTAAGTGAATGGTGTTAAGAAGACCATTATCTGTCTCTTACCTGTTATCTGTCATTTCTGACAGCTTTGATTTTGTTTGAACAGAGGGATGTACCATTCAGACAGTAGCCTGGGCATGCCCGTAGCCAGGATTTTGCTTGGGGGGGTTCTTCCTACCATCCAAGGGACCAACGAGCGCCGTAGGCGCGAGTCGAGCGCCGAAGGCGGGAGGTTTCTAGGGGGGTCCGGGGGGCATGCTCCCCCGGAAATTTTGAAAATTGAACCTTCTGAAATAGCATTTCCTGCGTTTTTGAGAGGATTTCTAAGGGAAAATCAGAGTCAAATAGGATTCCAGTCCCGCTGGTGATACAAATCTGTCCACTTATTAAAGCAAAAACTTGGACCTTTAGAGAAAAAGTGGACCTTTTTGCTTCTGTGGGGGGGTTCTTCCGAACCCCCGAACCCCCCCTGGCTACGGGCATGCTGGGGGTGCAGAAATTTTTCAATGACAGCTACTATGATGCAAGCAAGTCTAGGCTGAGGCTGAGAACAGCAGACAATAAACTGGATAGTGAGTGAGTGAGGGAGGGAGGGAGGGAGGGAGGGAGGGAGGGAGGGAGGGAGGGAGGGAGGGAGGGAGGGAGGGAGGGAGGGAGGGAGGGAGGGAGGGAGGGAGGGAGGGAATGATGGCGTGAGTGTGAGTGAGTGAGTGAGTGAGTAAGTGAGTGAGTTAGTGAGTGCTTACATTGTGATAAATAGACATTGAGGCAGATACATGAATGTTGAGATAGGAGAATTGAATAATTGCAAGAAAATATCAATAAGAAGCATAATGAACTTAATAGAACACCCATACTAAACTCAATCAATGTAAAACCTTTATTTCAGTCTGTGTGTGGTCCATTGACTTTCACTTCAGCGTGACGTCATAATCTTCTTAGACTATAAGACTTGGACCCTTTTTAGATTGGGCCTGGATAGCTTTGTTTGATCTGGGTTCTCGGCCAACTGTTCTCTAGGGCAGAATTGGCTGTGCACTTAGTCTCCAGCTTCCCGGAGCTCAGGAGCTAGTGCGCAGTTTTCTTACATCCCTGGCCAAACCTGGATTCCTGCCATTTCCCTTAATAACCAGCATCAGACCCCAAGGACAACATGTGCAACACAAAGAACCAGGTTTAGGGAGAAAATGCATCCATACAGGACTCCGTTTCTACACAGAAAAACGTCTTTAGACACCAGCTTTGAAAGGGTTCCTGGCCTGGCTCCAGAGATGAGCTGGAACCTTGTAGATCTGATCCGATTCGTTCAAAAACAGGTTTGCCCACCATAGTAAACTCTTTCAACCAGTCAAAGTTTAACCTAAAAATATCGAATCTCCTGTATATGTTTTCAACACCCCCTATTTTTCGTAACCCTCCCAGTGTTACAAGCGGATTGTCAGGCCAAGTTTTAATTGGCCTTGACTCTGGAAGAGTTTTTCCCCAAGGAGGGACCTTTAATCTCGTTTGGCAATCGTCCCAGAACATTGTCTTTTGCACAAAGTAGGAGAAGATAATGACATGCACAATTCCATCAGAAGTGACAAAATATTTCATGGTTGAAGGACTTTTAGAAGGGCAAATATGTAAGCCACTGTCAGCATTTTCAAAGGCTTGAAACTTGTCATTGTGATCCCTTTTAATCTAATCCTTTGTCCCACATAGAAATGTATCTAAAATTGTTCACCATCTCTTTTCATAGTTATCTTCCAGCTGTGAACATTTTGAATGAAACAATCCTAAACTTGATCCTCTGATAAAAGAAATTTATGACTAATGCGTGACTTTCCATAATGATTAATATGTTGTTTTTATCCCCATGAATCCGTGCTAAGATCATGGCATCCTTTCCAATGGTGTCAGTGTTCTTTTGAGGTTTTTTTCTGTCATTTCAATTTTGTTTGACATAATATCATGTCAAGCGTGATCTTAGGAGGGTCCTGGGGCATGCTCCCCCGGGATAATTTTGAAATCTTGACCTTCTAAAACACTATTTTCTGCATTTTGAGAAGCAAATTTTCCTGGTAAACTAAGCTTTAATGACATCCCTTTCCATATCTTTACACGCTGATTTTTGTCTGTCAAAGGTGACGGATTGGGCAAAATTTTTGTCCATCATGAGCGGCAAAATCCTGTCAAATGACGGAAAGACGGACGCTGGCTAGAACACTGGTTGCTGTATACGTATATTTGAGTTACAACTGCTGACACCAGGTGGGCTGCCAAGCCTCAGGGTGACACAGGTGGGCGCAGATGTTGTTGGTGAAACAGACATCCAACGTCTAGTGCAATGTCGTTAAAACGGGCAATCTCCCCAGTTACCATGGCAACAGATACACAGAGAAGGACGGTCTCTCGTTAGCCGGTGCTTGAAGCATCTTTTCCACATTCTGTGTGTCTTGTGCCGGTGGTGTGGTGAGAATTCCCATGCCCTGGCCTGAACTTGGAACGGGCCATAACATGAAAGATCTTCTTCAGTCTTCACCAAGGCGTGGTGTGACAGACTTAGTTTAAGGAATGGCTGGTCTTACTGTAGACTTTGATGTGGGAACCTTACATGTCTTACTGCAGATGGTACCATGGCTGGACTGGTACAGCTTTGGGGGGATCTGTTCTGTTGCAACATCAACACAATTCAGAAGTTCATATAGATGTTATTTCTGTAAAAGTGCCTAATAGGGAAGTTATGCACTTATAATCATTCCAAATGATGACAAACAAATAAATGACAAAAGAATGCTTTACCCTTAGTTACAAGATATCAACCAGGGACTTCTTTGAGTTCAAATCATCTTTTTTATGGCTCTGGCATACATGTACAACAATACAGATATGTTTTCTACACTTCAGATATGAATAATGATTTCATACAGATATTAGTACCATTTTTGGCATCCCAGTGAATTGAATATTGTCCTAGTTATTTTACATCAGAAGTCTGTGCATTGAGGATGGTATAATGCAAAGTGCAGACAATCAATACAAATCCAATTTGCAGATGACGCTGTCCTCGTGAGGTGATTTTAACCAAATTACTGCATAACTCCGACTTTCAAAAGGATGCTCTCACAAAGGAAAATTTGCCTGGGGTATAAAAGCACAAGCAGAAAACCAGGCCCGCCCTCTCCTGTGTTGTATGATAGCATAACTATATTTATATCATACCCGGGTGGCGATACAGTGCTCCCGGCCGTGTTGTATTCTCCCGTACAACCGGGTGTATAAAACGGGCTTCCATAGAACATTCGAACGCGCTTCGCTTGCGCCGCTACAAAAATTCGAACACGGGTTCTCGAACCACCTTGTTGTTTTTTTCACAATGGCGACATCCGACAGGGCTATAGTGTTTCAGGACTTTGATCATTCAGCCTCGGTCTCGGCCCTCGGCAAGTCGGATCGCAGTCGGGCCGATACCTCGGGCAATACGGAATACACCGTGTTGTATGCTCTATGTACAGTAATCTGTTGTATATTTTCTGTAATTATGATGATCAGAATACACTGAAAGAATGGAGAGAAAAATGTCAGAAAAGTTTAATTGCTGAATCCTTACTTTTCTGTCAAGGCTAAGTTACGGCTACCAGGTGGCCAGTTGTTTACCTCTTCTGATTTATTTATTTTTGTTTTACCCACCAGTTTGGTATCCAAATAGGAGAAGGATATTCCAGTCTGCCTGTAAGCTTGTATTGTAAACTAGCACCCATCACAAGTCATGGCCAGGTGATGCTATAGCCACAACTCATGTTATTGAGGCAAGAGATAACAAAACCAACAGCTGACCAACAATATCTGTATTTATAACAATCTGTAAGAATATGTGTTTCAGTTGTTACATGAACTTTAGAACCTTTTAGTCTTGTCGCAAATATTTGTTTATGAGGGTTGAAAGAAAGACACATGAAAGACACATGAAATACAATTAGCCTTCTAACTTTAACATTCCATTTTTATGAGTCATAATAATTGTTTCCTGAAATGTGATCATTCTACTAACTTCCATCAGTTTTACTTTTGTTTCTTGCAAAAGGTGTGTTATTCAATAAGGGGACTATTGTTCTTGTGTGTAGGTGTGCCTCAGACAGAGTGTCGAAAGTACGTGTAGAAACAATTAAACAAAGAATCGAAACACGTACATCGAAACTCAAACAGAGACAATGTCAACAAGTATCCAAACATGTCATCAATCGATTCCTGGGGCAAACACCTGATCTCTGTATTATTGAACTTGTTGGGGAGTAGATAAAGACCTTCTATTGGTCACCTGTCAGAAGTTATCTGCACCTGGGGGTATTATGTAAACTATCCTGTGAACCTAACCTTGGCCCTGCCAGGGTCATGTTTTCACAATGTTGACAAATAGGGTCCAGTTCCTGTCAAAAACAGTTCTAAAGATTCAAGAGCTTGTATCCTAACATACCGTTGATTAAGGTACTACTAGTTATCAACAGTCTATTTGACAAATTTAAGTCTAAGGGGCACTCAAATGATCCTTTGAACCCAACCTTGGCCCTGTCAGGGTCATGTTTTCACAATGTTGACAAATAGGGTCCAGTCCCTGTCAAGAACAGTTCAGTACTAAAGATTCAAGGCCTTCTATTCTTAATGTACAGTTGATAAAGGGAGTTATCAGCAGTTTATTTGACAAATTTATGTCTAAGAGGCACTCAATGCGCATTGTGGTACCAAATACATATACTGGTTACCTAGGAGCTAATTGCAAGGAGCCAGATAGACTTTGCCTTCCCTACTTTTCAGCAAGGAGTGGAACAGTCCAAAGTACTGACATCTCCCATATGATATTTGTCACCATTCTATCAATCCTCATCCTTCAGTTCCAAGGCTTGGTCTTTTCTACAAGTCATCTCCTTTTTGGGAAGATCCTTGTTGTGTTTACATGGAGTCCCCCCAGAGCCACAGACATGTCTGGGAAGATGGCATTACAAGCGGTTTCCTCTCGCTGTGACCTTTGCCCTTTCTGTCAGACATAACGCCTCAGTTATCATGGAATCTATGTACCTGCACAAATAGATACACTTCAATCGTGAAAACTGTTGATTTTATTTTCAAGAGATTTTATTCCATATCCTAACAACAAAGTTATTGAAACATCAAACCTGTATGCTAGTATCATTTACTACATAGACTTTATATTATTGTTATGTTGGCATTGAGACTACATTTGTATATGCAGGGCCAGGGCTTAACAGGAAGGTCTGTCAAAAGGCCAGTCTGAGTAGTACCAGGGGTCTTTTTGTACGTCCCTATAGAGTAAGCATGACTTCATGGGATGCAAGTTGGGTCCCTTTAAAAGTGCCAAATTCGGGCACTTAAGTTTCGTCTTGAATCGGGTGTGGTCCTGGTCGCATCAAACTCTCCACAAATGCACTGCTGAGGAGTTTTACACTCTTCCTGTAGGACTTGGGAACACTGGAGGGCAATGCAAGGTGGGTTATGAATTATTACACTGTTTCAAGTTGCCAGCAGGTTTACCAAACACCAAGGTCGCCCTGCCACGTTGAGGACAACCAGCCTGCGGCATCTGCAGTTGGGGTTGTCGGCTGTGTTGCGTTTTGTCGGTCCACATGCCAAATTGAGGGCAATCAGCCGACTGTAATGCTAGACTAACAACAATGTCATGTTTAGTCAAACCGGTTTTGGTTCTTAATAATCTCCTATTTCCGTATTGTGCTGTAGACACCACATGTCTGTATTGCCTGCGATTAATCTTGTCAATGACAAATTACTAGTAGCGTCCAGTGGTTTAGGTTAGCGACCCTGCCTCTGGACCAAGAGCTTGGGAGTTCGAATCCCGGCTGTTGTCGCTCACCTACTGGAAAGGGTTGCAGTCCTTAGGACGGGACGTTAAGCTGTGGTCCACTGTTCGTTTTGCTTGTCAAAAACAGCTATGGGAATTTCCCTGGCACAATGAACCAGTAAATACTGTACATAGCGTCTCTCTTCTCTGTCACGACCAGTGGAAGAGTAGCTCTTCAGTGAGCTAAAACTGGATCTAGATTTGCTATCACTATCACTATCTATATCTTCAGGGAAACTGGGGGAGAAAGAAGGGCACGATCTGGGAAACCCCCATACAAGATATAGTTCTCCTTTTCATATCACGTTTCAAACCTATAAGAAAAATTATTCTGTGTTGATATTGTTACATTTTATTATCAACAATAGTAAACAATCACTGTGCAATATTCCTCAAGTGCAATACTGTTTATTTTTACCACGTAACGTTTTTATTTCTTCTATTATGACTATGTTTTCCAATGATTCATCCTTTTCATCAGTTGCTGATAAAGTAGGGTGCTATTTTGCTTCCATTGCTGAACCAGCTCTGCTCTGTAGGCCCCAAACAGTGTACGTGCTTTATCGCACAATGTCATCACTAGTGACATGGTACTTATTGGACTGTGCCACTTGAGTCAAGGCTGGGATGAAACTGGGGGAGAAAGAAGGGCACATCTGTCTTCCATTCAGTGCTAGCATGTACTCTACATATGTATCATGGGACGAATGATTTGTTCGGTATTTTAGTAAATCAAATCATGTTGCAAATCAGAGTTAGACCATTCAGTATATATCATAATACTGTACTCCCAATATGAGGTATAGATTTCCTTCAATGATATTGAAATCTATTCATTTTGTTATCTTGCAAAACTTTTGTTTGCCAACTTACTTCTCATTACAATCTTTTAGACCTTGTACCTTGCCCCATACATGTACATTGTATTTCTGTCACAAAGAACTGTGTGCTGTCATGTTTGTGTCTTGTAATAATAATAATAATAATAACAATATTTAGGTTCGTGTCTCGAAATAATAAACTACTAAGATAGGCAAAGATAAAGCTGGGTGAACGGTAATTAAAAAGGAAGATATGTAATATTATGACAATTTTCTTTCTCCCCTCATCTACTTGGAGTAACTAGATTTGCTGACTGTCTATTCTAGTTAACAGAACAACATACCTTGTCCAGACCCCTGTTTTTCCTCCACTGTGCCAATGTTTAACCCTGACCAACTGATTCTCCATGGCCTGTGTGGGCATGTGCATGTTACATTGTGTCAAGTTCTCCTGATAATACATGTATGTGGACCTCAGCGAAGGTTACTGTTGCTAATTCTGTAGATTTGGAATGTGTAAACATTAGCATTCTTCACATGAATTCTTCACATTTTTTAAATCACAGTTTCAAATCAGGATATTAGAAATGGGGTTTCACCCTATTGGCTGTGCATCTACAGTTGAAAATAACTGTAGCCAAAAACGTATTTTAACTTGACAAAAGGGACTTAAATACAATCTGAACTTCAGACAAATGTTACAGAAAATTGTATGCTGACACTATCTTTTTAGACTCTTGAGTCTAATGTCCAAGAAAGGCAGACAACAAGCAAACAACACAGCAAAAGCTAGCTGTAAATACAATGTACACTTTCAGACAAATGTTATTGTACCGGAAAATTGTATACTGTCTATACAGTAGTTTTTTAGACTCTTTGAGTTTTACTTCCTTGGAAGCCTGACAACAAGCAAACAACACAACAAAAAGACTAGCTGTAAATAATTCTACTCCCCTACTTTACAGTAAGTGCAACAGTTTACACAACATCCTGACCCTGTTGGTCTTCCTTCCTCTTTAGAATGATGTTTGCTCCAAGTCCCAGGAAGTAGTTTATGCAAAGAAAAGGCAAAGAAACTGTATGAATGTTGCTGCCTTTATATGCAGGCAGATGTCATGTAAAAAAAAAAAATGGCATACTGTTTACAACTGATAGATTAAGTTTTCACAAGAAATATGATTGTAAGACATTTTAGAAGAAAGATGTTAGTAGTTACACAAGGAAGTTGAAAGAAAAATGTTAATGTCAAGAGAAAAAAGGAACATACATGTATGATGCTTTGGAACAAAATGAGTGACGTCGATGTTAGCATATTCCCACATAACCCCTTTGCCAGCTGAATGTTTCAAGATGTTGAGAACATTCGGGTGTGGACGGGAGCTTTGGCAATGGTTGGCTGGTGGTTGGCTGGTGTTTGGGAGTAGGTTGGGTCCATGGTTGGCAGTTAAATCTAAGTCAGATTTGAACATCCTGACCCTGTTGGTCTTCCTTCCTCTTTGGTTTGGCTATGGTTGGCTGGTGGTTGGCTGGTGTTCGGGAGTAGGTTGGGTCCATGGTTGGCAGTTAAGTCAGATTTGACTGATTTGATTGGTATCAAAAGGTAGGTGTGGCCTAAATCTGGTTAGACTACTCCTGAACTTCGGCCAACCTTGGTTGGGTGGTGTTTGGGGGAAGGTTCTAAAGTCAAGTCAAGTTTATTGCACAACAATTGTAACAGGTACAATGTATGGCAGACAGAAAGTTATACTAGCTGGTATGGGTCTAGCAAAATTCTATATACAGGTTCAATTGGTACTATATATGGTAAAATGCTGAATAGAACTACTGACTAAGAGCTTGTGCGCTTCTACAAGTAAATGTTAGGCTACGCTAAACTACGCTGTACATATACTATACAGGTTCTACACGTATTGTACAAAGTATTGACTAAGTTCTAAATGTGTGACAGGGGTTTATCTGTAGTTAGGGCTATACATGTATATCCTGTCAGGTTGATTGACCCCCCACATAGTAAAATTGGTGGAAGTTGTGGTTGTCTCATCCTGTCTCTGTGACAACTACCTGGGGTCACCTGGGTCACCTAGGATTCTTGCCTGAATAACTGCATTCCTGCACTGACTGTGTTGGAAATGGCTCCAGGCTAGAATGTTGTTGTTTTCTTCAGAAGGCTACAGTGTATAAAGCACCCCCTAGTGCTTAATACATGTACTGCAAGTTCATGAACAATGTCAATGTCCACTGTGTACAATCATCAAATTCATGAATAGTTTCATCAGGTTGGTAAGTCACTGAATAAAGAGACTCTTTTTATACAACCAAAAAATTTATTCAGCTGACATTATGGTGACCTTCCTCAAGTCAAATCTGACTGGTTCACATCGCACAGGAAGGTGACAGACGGTCACCGAAACGTCGGCTGAATAAAACACTTGGTTGTGTAAAAAGAGTCTGAGACTCTTTATTCACTTCATTAAATTCCAAAGCAAAAAAAAAAGCACATTTCATGTCAAATTTTTAAGTTCATAAAGGAACTTGTGAAAAGAATGTAAAGACTAGAAACAAATGTATAATGTTTACCTTCACATATGGTCTGCTCTGTTAATTCTTACTCAAACACATTCATATATGTGGTCAGACAGGAGTCTTAATCCCTCCTGCTATAAAATTGCAACATGATGTAACCCAACACCAGTTACCATGGTAACAGACAGTCTGGTTCAGGTCATTGACCAGGTCAGAGGTCACAGTTTGGAGAAGAGGAGGAAGAAGAAACGTAGCAAAAACAATATGTTTTCCTTCGGTAAACATGATTAACCCAGTGTTTGTCTTGTTTTGCAGACACCGGTAACCTGTCCAGTTCGCAGTCGTCGGTGGAGGCCCCGCCCCCCAGGCCACCCAAGCCTATCACCTCCTCACCCTCCGTTAGCCGCGGGTCTCCTGCCAGCATTCGCTCTGGGTCGTCGTCTAGCGCCCGGGGCTCCCCGAGACAGGCCAGCAGGGCCAGCCCACAGACAGGTAGAGGTGTGTAGTATGGCCATAAGGCCACACCAATTTTATTTCTTGCTTCTCAGATTTTTTCAGAAAAAATATGAAGCGACAGGGCGAAAAAAAATAAAAAATAAAATTGGGCATCCTATTATAGCCCCAAATGCTAGAATAGGTGCCATGAAGTCAACACAAATGACTAGGTTAAAATTCAAACAATGAATTTTGAACTTTTAATCAAACCACTGCATTGGTAGATGTAACAACAGTTACTGTAACTACTAGAAAGAAAAGGTCTTTCTTCAACTGTTAGAGGCAAAATATGAGCATTTTTTAGTTGATTCAGAACCAGATTTTTTATTTTTTCAAATCAGAAAAAAATGAAGAGGCGAATCCGAGAAGCAACAAATTAAATTGGTGTGGCCTAACGTTGTACAAGGAGCTTGTTTGTTTGATACAAAGATAAAGACCCCACCATTTTCTACATCATTTTTGCTACGGTTACATGATGTTATGTCTTATTCCTACATGATTGTTTTAAACCTTTCCTTATAATAATGATAACTTTATTGCAAATTCATGCCCGATGGCTAATTGCCAGTAAATTGGAAATGACAAAATAATAGAAAACAATGAAAATGAGCATAAAGTAAATTGAGAATCATCAACTAATGCTACTTATTATATACATGTAGTTATTATAAGCCCTAGTTTCATAGTTTTGCATCATTTTTGCTAGTTACATGATGTTATATCTTATTCCTACATGATTGTTTTAAACCTTTCCTTATAATAATGATAACTTTATTGCAAATTCATGCCCGATGGCTAATTGCCAGTAAATTGGAAATGACGAAATAATAGGAAACAATGAAAACAAGACGCCATAGGCGACAATTCTCCGTGAAATTTTATAATTTGCAGATTGAGAGGTGGTATTGGCACTGGCATGCCTGCAGACGACGTATAAAATTGCATGCCGATTGAACAAAGGGGACCGTGGGTTTTAGCTGCAAACACGGAAAAACGGGTACCGCTCAAGTCAACGTTAACTCCAGGACTGTCTACAGGGAACACTCGCATATTAGCGCGACTGGCCATACACCGCGACTGGCCAAGCCCAGACCCTGCAATTAGTAACAGTTGCACATCAATCCGGCCGAAAGCATTGCGTAACACAGGCTACTTCTTCCTATATTCAGCGCCGTGTTTCGAGAGAATAATACCGGGAAACGATTACTTTTCTTGTTTTGAACGCATAAACATAGATGTACGCTAATCTAGTATACCTGCCATGGCCAGATTATCTAAAGATGTGTGTATTCTGTGTACAATCTACCGAAATGTACATCAGGTCCAATCATCCGATTTTCACGTTTCAGTTTTTTGGACTCGGTCATCGGTATTAACATTAAATTTTTCCTAATGTTGACCTCTGACCACCCCACATATCCGTCCCCATCAGCCCCGCCCCGACTTACTACCGGTGACATAAACGGACGACAACATTTCAACGACATGGGGATGTTTCGAAAATAACCATTTACTCCAATATCAAAACAGCTACGGTAAAAATAAAAAGACGTGCATCATCCCGGACATAATGCAACACCACATGCGAAATTACACAGAAATGCGACGTACGGAAGAATGCGTTTTGGCTGCGAACATCTTCCAAAAAACTTGGCATCTCTTAACCATGGGCAAAAACATCTGGAACCACTTATAAAAACCACCCCGTATCTGCATGAAGTTCCACCCCCCCCACTGCTATTCCAAACAACGCGTTTTTCTGGACCATTCCAATTCGCCTCGTAATTGTAGGGGTGCGTTTGCAATATTACATTGACCGCGAAAGCAGCAACGGCAAAAATACACATTCGTGCATCAACACGGGCATGCCCGCAGACGGCGTATAAAATTGCGTGCCGATTACACAAAGAGAACCCTGAGTGTTTTGACTGCGAACATGAAAAATCAGCCGATTACAACACTCCGTCCGGAGGTCCTGACCTCCTTCACGGAGTAATGAGCATAAAGTAAATTGAGAATCATCAATTAATGCTACTTCTTATATAGTTATTATAAGCCCTAGTTTCATAGTTTTGTTTTTAAATACATGTAATAATCTTGTTTTTAAGATGATAATGATTCTGATCCAATAATTACAGATAAAGGTGTAACTGATTATCCCCCAGGTTCCCCTATGTCTAAACTGGCTCACCAGAATGGGTCAGCCGGCTCCCCCAGACCCAAGCCAACCCCTCGGAACGTAAAGCAGCCAGCAGTGATGCCTGTGGACAACGGGGAACAGTACTTCCCCCTGGCGGAGTGCACAACTGGGGAAGTTGAAAACAGGTTGGTTTGTTGATTTGTTTTATTAGGATCTTCATTATTGTTTTTGTTCCAAATTCACACTATATCTCCTGGAGTCCCCTACAATACAATACAATTGAAAAAAGTATAAATAACAATAAAGTATAAGTAACTGTATACGATTTGTATACAGAAAATAAACTAAATAATAAGGTGCCTGTGATACATTTAATTTGAACCTTTGTGAACTGAACCTATATTCCAGGGACATCAGATCGCCAGCCAAGCAGTCTCCGAGAACTGCCAGGACAGAACCTCGCAAGAGAGACAGCTTCCCCGACATGCCCCCACCCATGCCCCCTACAGAATACGACGTCCTCCCCCACTCCAAGCCAGCCAAAGCGATGACCAATGGCGGCGTGGACAACCCTGACGTCTACAGCGTTGTACCGCCACCAAGACCGGTGACTACAGTTTCCCTCAGCTCCAACCCTGAAGAAAATTACGACTTTGTTCCTCCGCCAAGACCTGCGAGACAAGCGTCGTCAGTCTCGACAGACGCGGGAGAAACCTACGACACGGTTCCGCCGCGGAGACTGACCAACCAGATGTCGGTTGGCTCGCAGCAGGGAGACATCTACGACGTGGTCCCTCCCCCAAAAGTCAGCTCGCAACTCTCTAACCAGTCGTCGTGGTCCTCGCAACAGGACATGTACGACACCGTGCCGCATCGGAAAATCGCCACCCAGCTGTCCACACATTCCATTACAGGGGAAGAGTACAATGTACTACCATCTGCAAACGTGGTTCCTCCAGCGAATATAGACTTTGCGCAGGACTATCAAGTTCCCACGGCAACCCAGATTATGAGAATGAACTCAGTCAAGCAGCAGCCAATACCCATCAGAAATAGAAGTGGGTCAGGACTACAGAACTCTTTCGAAGATGATGATGTTGTAGACAATGAGGACTGGGACAGGCTCTCAGATTCGCTGAGTGAAAATTTCTTGAAATCAATGCTGACTGACGATGTGAAGGTTGGCTCCTGTGGGGATGATACATACAACGTACCACCTACCGCAGGTACGGGGATTCGCCACCGGAATTCCATGGACGAAACCTACGATATACCCCCGAGGAGGAACAGTAGCTCATTTAGCGAGTCCAGCAACAGCAAGCGCATGCTGCAGAGAAGAGAGTCGCAGGAGAACTATGACATCCCGCCCTCACGCGTCAGCTCAAAGAGCCACCCCTCCCTAAACAGACTGACTTCTCGTGATGACACCTACGACACGCCGCCTCCGCGGGAGGTCCTTTGCAGACGACAGTCCCAACCTTCCAGTGCCCAGGACATCTACCAAGTCCCTATCAACATGGGAGACCCCGAACCCCAGTCGGGAAGCTCCCGGCCTCTGAATGGCACCTACCCCAGCCTCTCGGCAAACGATCTCATTCCACCACCACGGCCGCCTAAAAACAAGTCCGTCACGGACCTGACTGGGAGTCCCAATGTGCCCCCCACCCCACCGCCTAGCTTCGAGGACACGTACTCTGTCCCGCCGAGTTTGTCCAAGAAAAGTTTGGAATCGGTTTCCCTCAGCGATCCGATCCCGCCACCAGGGCTAGACGATTTTTACGATTTTCCTAAGAAGCTAAAGGGTGCTACCGAGGCAGAGGAACCCCCTCCCCCTGTTCCAAGGACAACAAAGCAGCATCACTACATCAATGCAGCGACATCGGAGGTCACCCAGGATGAGAACTACATTGCCATGGCAGTGTCTAAAGCAAGGTAAAACATGTCACAAATCATAAAACTAGCATTTGTTTAAAGTTAAAACTTTCGTTCCAACACAAAGAATTGTTCTCGCCGAGAGCTTTCGACCAGTCACTCTGATCTTCTTCTGACTGGTCGAAAGCTCTAGGTGAGAACAATTCTTTGTGTTGGAACAAAAGTTTTAATGTAATTACCGACACAGATGAGCTTTCATGATAGTAAAACTAGCATTAGTGCATCAGATTTGTTGTGTTCAAAAGAATCCATGCATAAAAAAATCTCATAAGTTTCTGCACTTCTGTACTTTTGCAGTGAAACTAGCCCAGACAACGTGTACACCTCCATGGCGTCTGGACCCAAAGGCATGGCGGAAGGATACACAGATGACTTGTACATGTTCATGGGCGGAGTAGAGGGCATCCCCTCCCCACCTCCTCTCCTAGAGGTCACCCCAGGTCCAGCCCCAGCCGCTGCTGCGACCTCTGAGAAGAAACCAACTGACCTGCCTCCACCAATCAGACGGGACCTGAAGCCTGGCTCAAAAAGGGCAGACGGTAGACCAGGTAAACCAAGACAATGTTGTGATGCAAATAATCTCAACTGCTTACTGGTTAAAAAGATAGGTATAACATGTCATTTGATGTAATATAGCTAGCTGCCGCCACACAGCTTGCCTGTGAAGCTGGTGTGTTATGCCAAAGCACGGTTACACCAGCTTATAGATATAGATAACAGATAGAGAAGATGTTAATCATGAGTTAAAAAGGTCTTCTTGTTCTCATCGTACTCATCTCATTCATCTTTAACATTTCATCATGCTTTTGTACGTTTTGTTTAAGGAAAAGCCAACATCCCTCCACCTCTGGACCTGAGTGGTACCAGTAACTTTACAGAAGAGGACACGTACGGAGTCTTCCCCATCAAGTCTCCTATCACCAAGAGCTTCTCAGTACATGGCTCCAACGGGTGAGAATCCTTACACATTAAGTTATTCAAATTATGCAATTTAATTAAACATTCATTTCGCTAGTGCTCTATTCGATGCCATCGGCCCAAACCACCCTGTGGCAGGACAAGACTGACAAATCAGCACCAAGGACAGGGCAAAAGAAGATCTTACATTGTATATGTGGTACAAGGTGATATCACAATGTTAGGACCAATCACAATGTTTGAAATAACCATTTCATTCTTGTTTGTGGGTATGCAGGTTTGCTTGTGTATGTGTGTGTGTGTGTGTTTGCCCATCAAATTTACAACCATTTTTGCAGCAATTTTTAGGTATAATTTCACACAGATGTATAGAGGACAACACTTTTGAGGCATCCTGCAAATTGAACATCACACTTCAATTACTGTTTTGTTGTTTCCCACAGTTATAAACCTCCACAGCCCAAGGACTCTGCTGACACAGAAGACACAGACTCTTCCGATTCTGAGGACTACGACTTTCACAAAGCTGGCAGCGGCTCTGCTCTTTTACCTCAGATCTACCACCCCATGGAGGGGATAGGCAAAGCAGCACAGAGGTGCGTATATGTATCAAGATACAGATGTTCTTCCAGCAGTATTTGTTTGCATAGAAAAGTGAATGTTTAGAGGAATGAACTTTCCATTTTGATTCTGTAAGAAAGATGAAACTTTTACATGTACATATATGTCATGTATGTACAATGTACATGTACATACATGCTCAATTTTGTAGAAGTAGAATACAGTTGGAATAAGGAAAGCAACAAAGATTTGGTATTTCTGATAATATTGTCAAAGTCAACCGTACATGTACTTGTTTCGATTGTCAGTTAAGTTTTCTATATTTGCATGTGTTTACATTGTTCACTTCAAATATGATATACCAGTATGTACCTTTTTTGTGAGCAAACAATATGTTAGATCAATAATTGTTGCTGATGCAAGGTTTTCATTGTGACCACTATGCTAAGATACATTTTTTTTTCTCCCAAAGGCTGCTAAGGCCAAGAAAAAGGACAAGGTAGAATACCTGGACTTGGAGATGTCGTCTTCTCCAGACATGGAGAAAGCCAAGAAGCCTTCCCCACGCTCCTCCCCCCTCCCACAACGAACATCGAGCACGGTGTACACCCGACTGGACATCGATAGGACCATGGCGCTCAGCAAGACCAAGGAGGCACGGCAAGAGAGCTACCGAACTTCAGAAGGATCGTAGTCTATACATTATACTGAAGATGTAGTTAGTATTAAATGAAGCCTTGATATCATGATTGTAATATTGAATCATAACACAGTACTAGTAATATTCAATGGAGCTACAGACTGAATGTTACAGTGTTAGACTATTTTGACAAGGCTTGTATACTTGCTTCATTTCAACGGAAAGATATTGCAGTCTTGACTGTAAAAAGTGTTGATTGTAAATAGCTAAGCAACTACTATATCTCCTCTTGTCAGTACAATGTATCTTGATTGCCTGCAGTGTATGAAGACATTGGTAAGAAATGCTTGTGTTTGTCTGTTTAGGTACAATGTAGTTTCATTTGGACCTGATTTTGTGAGAAGATATACTTGGTGAGACTATATCTTCACAGAGTTTATATATGGAAACAACATCTTCAACTATTTTCATGTGTTGATAAACATTTCTGCACTACTGACCAAACTCTCCAAACATCTCTGACTTCCAGCTACTCTTTTTCCTTCTCTGAGCTGTCCATGTTCACCACAGCTGAGGTGCACGTACATTACTTCTTTGCATTCCATACTTTTCTATCCCCTCCTAACTTTTAACCTCTACTAGTACTTGTAGTCTTGTACACCATATGTAAGGGATGAATAGATAAATGGTTAGATAAGGCATTATGTAGATTCCCATTCCTAGGTATACGTACAGAAGCTCATGAACAACAAACATTTTACAGTCGCTCTGGCCTCTGATCTTGTACATTTTTTCTTGTTATCTTATATGTGAAACATTAGATATTCTACATTTTGTTATTTTCATAAGTACAAGCTGTTATCCTGTTCTATGCTCTCAAATGAGTTTTCTTAACACAGTCTTAGATAAAGTTGTCCCAATATTAGGGCTCTTTTGTTCTGCTAGGGACTGATTACGGATTTTGGAAGATTTTTTTTTTCAGCCCTTGTACTAGCTTTGTTATTCAATGAATTATGGCATCTTTCACTGTTAGTTTAAGAAACAAGCCATGTAGTTAAGAATGTCCTGTCTTCACCAAATATCCCACAAAAGGAGAGTTTTGAATTTTGTATTCAACCACCAAAAGTTGTGTGGATTTTGCATTTGTTAAATCTTTGTGATCATATTAAGCTGAATTAACCTTATTTTCATTCTAGTGACAATGAATAGCAATTTCAGCAACACAAATATAGAAGTAAGACTACTTTGTGTTGGTACATTAGTAATATTCAATGCAGTACTGAAACAGTAGATAAAGTTAAAAACTCTAGGATTCAAATGCAATTATTAGTGCTAATCATAGATACAAATGTAACCTGTGTGAGTCACTGCATGTGCCTTTTAGCCTGCTTCTGTAGTAGTACAGTCTTGACATGTGACTGCCTGAAAACTTAATACAGAAGTGCTACGTTGCTGCTTCAAATATGCTGGGAAGAAAGCAAGCAGTCAAAGTGATGAAAATGCTTCCTTTAGATAGAATTATTGATTCACCAGCTTCCATAAGTATGGATACATTGTCACTGCTGCAAAGCAGCTATGCACTTTGATACATCCTGTATATCAGCAGTTACAGTAGAGTTTGCAACAACTTTGGACATTACAAGTAACAGGTAAAATGTTTTCTCACAGTACTTTTTGTCTCCAAAGTGGAGGCTTAATTGATATGTAATGTTTCTCCTCACTAGACTGGATATAAGGTATCATTTGGCTGCTTCCAAGATTGTTTGTATTTTTTCAATAACAGCACAAAATCTCGAAAAATCACTCTTGTTTACAGTATCCCATGTACATAATGGCATATAAGTTACTATTGAAACTCAGATTTCACAAAAGATTTAACACTTTTTATCATGCGGTTAATTTTTACCTTCTTTTTGTTCACAGCATAGCTGTTTCTTCCATTTTTGTTACAAGATAATTTTGTGGAAGCAGTAGTATTTTAACTTAACATGTACATAATCATGATTAATGAAGTAGAGAGGTTAGAAGTTTACATTGTAAACCTACAACAAAGGAGGAATTTCTTTGCTTCTTTTCTCTTTTTAACGCCTACCTCTTCTTTTTGTAGGTAGACAAGAAATGTACATGTATAAGAATATGTTATAACAATAGATTGTACAGAGATAGGTGGACGCCCCTTTTGTCAAACTTGTGCGGATATACGATTTGTAATATGCACGTGAAAGTGCCTGTGCTACTGTATTATATGTTATGTTTTGTCACCAAGCAGACTGTTATTGACAGAGGTTTTATTGACAGAGGTTTTATTGTGTGAAAAGCTTCACATCTGATTTGAGAGAGACCATTGCATTGCCAACTCTGTTTCAATATCTCATAGAAAAATGAACTTTGGATGCAAAATATGGCATTATAATCATTGAACCATAGTGTTTCCAGTGTATTCTCTTGGGGATCACTGTTAACTGAAATATGAATACAAAATACATGTGTGAAGATATTGAATAATTCCATAACTAACAAGTGGGTGAAAATATTAGTATGCACAGAGCTGAAAACAACTTCAATGAACTGCTATGGAAATTGATAAATGTATGGACAGAGTGATTTTGAGAATACAATAAACTTTATAAGATTTGTTGATTGTCAATGGCAGTAGTGTGTTATCATGTAATTAAGATAGTTGACAAGTTATACACTTTGATATATAGAAGAAAGGAATATTTTTCACCCCAGTTATCGAATAGTGTCAGCATCTAGACAAAAACAATTTCTCTTCTGCAACCTGATATAGAAATTAAAGCAGCACAGATAGGTTCTGATAACATGTTCAGCACCAAGGTCAAAACAAATCTACAAACTTTTGCCATCCAGTTGGTGCTTTACATGTAACGTTACATTATTCTACAACCAGAAACAAAAGTTGACTGTTGATATAATATCAGAATATAATGGAAGCTTCCCTGGTATTGCCCTATCTTTTCAACAACCACCAGCTCCTTGACAGTGGTGATTGACTAGTCTCTACCAGACTAACTGCACGGGCTATAATAGGGAGATATTTGCCAGGGGAGTCTGGCCGCCTTGAGGTTGACTGGCCGCGGAGGAGGTAAACTAACCCTCCCGCGGACCGACTCTACTGGCCAGCTATTCCCTTCTTTTGCCGAATTCTCCGATCCGTACACCCGTAGGAAGGCCTGGTGGAGGCTAAGTGATTGACCACACTACTCTTTCAATCTGTCCATCATGAAGTCCACATCAGTCCTTCTCCTCATGACCCGCGGCACCTTCAGCTGGTTCGATCCGGCCATGGTGTTGGACAGGAGATGCTGACGGTACTCTGAGAAACAACCTACAAAATACAGGTCACATCAACATAGCTCAAACATGTCGTGCAATGCTTGCAAAGAACAGCTTTTCATTGTCCACATATTGCTCTGAGAAGTCAATGACTATCAGTTGACAAGTACTGATGCTAGAATTGTCATTATAAACCTCCCCCTACAAGAAACCAGCATACAGAAAACATTCTCTGAAAACAGCTATGTTGACACATGAAAACAGAATCCTGCAGGAGAAAAAAGTCAATCTCTTGCAATGTAAGTGAAGACATTGACATTGTATTTTCTCACCTTCTGGCATTAGATGCACCACAAGAGGGCCTATGCTCCCCTGGGTCCGACAGCGATCATACATGTAGGCCGTCTTTCTCAGGCCGCCCTCAAGCTGGAACAGAGATCACCCGACACCATTAGGGGAAGAAAATCATGCACTACTGGTATTTGGCATCACAGTCAACAGAACTGTGCATACCCAAGTTGGATTTGAATAAATGAAATTCAACCTTTTACTAAACGAAACCTCACTTGGACAAAGAGGGTGGGACACTGCATCAAGTACAGGGACAAGAAAGACCTTCAGTACCAAGGACAGAGGTACTACTGCATTTTTTAGCTCTATTCAAAACAGTTGATTCCTTCTTTCATTTGCTTTACAAACAAAACAATGATTCATATTTACAAGGTTCTGTCACTGTTACCTGTTGTGCATATTGAATTTCTTGACCTTTGACCCCATTCTGTAGCTCCAGAAACACCACATAATGTGGCAGTGGGTTCGCCTGTCCTGTAGTGCAGAACACACCGGTCAGTAGGCTGTGGGTGACTGAGTGTATGTGTTTGTTTAAGGTCGTATTCTCATATTTAAGAATGACATTCCATCTATAGTTTTCAAATGTTGTGTCGGAAAAGATATCATCTGCCCGAGGCAAAATTCGGATGCAACATTGACCAAACATCCAATGAAAACTGGGTTTCGTGCCGACGTGCTGGCCAAGCTCCAGGTTAACATAAATTTCACTATGGTGATGAAAGACTGTGACTATGACATCAGTACCTTCCTCTACCAGGACACTCTCGGCACAGCAGTAGTCGACCACATGTAAGTCAGTGTCTGCCCAGGCTGTCTTAGCTGACTTCAAAGCCTGATAGAACATGTCTTCTGATGTCTTCTCTCCTCGCACATTCAGCATCTGGCCTTGCCTGGAAAATGTAGTAATTGTCAAGTCCTCTAATCTCCTAGCAGATCCTACGGTGGCAAGGCAGTATCCAATCAGCCAAGGAGTGACCATTACTTGCCACATTGTTGTTGGCTAATGGTCACTCCTTGGCTGATTGGATACTGCCTTGCCACCGTAGGATCTGCTTGGAGACTCAGAGTAAAGTCTTCAGCCTCCATGGATTTTATCATCAAAGCTTGGTATTCAAGACAACAGAAAGAAGATTTTTTCTCACCTGTACATGAACTGGATGACAGGACAGTTGTGGTAGAACCCCACTACCTTCACCACATCCCCAAACCTGTACCTGTACAGGCCACCTGCATTGGTGATCACCAGCTCGTATATGCCCCCTAGCTGCAAAAAGAAGTACTGCAGCATTCAAACCTCAATAACCAAGAAATCAGCATCCATTATTTTCCGACTGAAAAGGGTTCCCTAGTAATCCCTACCATTACAAATAATAAACTGTCATGCTCTAAAATGATCAACATTGGTACATATGTGTATGGATTTATTTGGACTTTAACTGATGTATACATTTTGACCCTTACCTCTTCCCTCATGAAATGAAAATGAAAAGCGGCCTGCGGATCTATTTGAGCTTCTCATGAAGAAACAAAGTTCAATCAATATAATTCCATGTTGTATGTCCAATGTTATAATTTTTCACAGGAGTTAAGAGTAGAAAAAAACTGCTGACCTGAGCTTGTTCCAACCACAGTGTATCTGGTTGGTCCTCATCAGAACGGTCCACAGGGATGAGCTCAAATACCATGGAGCGTGGACACAGGACGTAGTGCCGGTCCTCATCATGGGGCCAGATATTCACCCCAACCAAGCCTACAGAAATCAAAGTATTAAACACTTTTTCAGCCATTAGTTTACCTTGGGCAATGCATAATAGAGTCTTGACAACGAAATTCCTGAATACAAGATATTCTAAATGCATGTTTTCTAAAGATATTCTAACTTACATAGCGTCAACCCACGCGATAGAGGCAAATGGCGCACTGCCATCAAGCCTCAGCATCAGTGTGCAAGCATGTCTAACTTGGAAGATGTTAAACAGGACAGTGAGGGAGTGAGAGTGAGTACATGTATGTAAATTCAGTCAAGAAAGTTGCTGTACCTTCGGTGGCACCGTAGATTGGAGAGTACATGGGGATCCCTTTGCAGTAATGGCTCTTCAGCTTCTGCCTATAGAGATCAAATGATCCTGTATCCGTGGCCAAGATCAAGCCTAAAAAAGGCCAAACTCGCTTCACGATTCCATCAAAACCCTTCTGGAATTCTTTCCTCAGCTCCTGTGCTCTGCCCAGATCTGGTTTCAGGAGTTTGTTCAGCTCAGCTCGTGTGTCGTTTTGTATGGTGAGGTTTGGATCCACACAACCCTTCTCAATATCAGTGGCGAGCTGCTCCCAACATGCTTCCATCATCACAAAGGCTGTGTGGACACGGAAGGAGAAATTTGCCTCAATGATGCCCAAATTTCTGTCCTTCAGTGCGAACAGTAGATGCACATACAGCGCCTCGCGTTCTGACATGATGTCAAACCCAGGTTTGGGGGTCGAGTACAAGTTCAACATCGCCTGTGAATTTGCCGGCGAGGAGGAGTTGGGTCCGATAGGGATACCAGCCGCCGATTCCTTAAAGTGTGGCATGTGGAAAATCTTCAAGTCCTTCTGGAGATTGTCGGACTCTGGGAATCCTTCCAGCATACAGCTGAGTGCCACGGTGACTCCTTGTAGGAAGAAGTTGACCCTCTGTTTCTGCCCCATGGGGATGATGCTGTACTTTCCTGAGGTCCCCGACGTTGTGCCAAACACTATGGGCTTGAAGGCGGTCAGGACCATCTCTTCTCCTGCAATCATTCGGTCTACGTACTCTCGATAGTGCTCATACCTGGAAATGTATTTTTCAGGAAGACAACGTTTTAAAATTATGTTTGAACAGTTTGAACATAACAAATAGAAATGATGGCACAGTATAAGCAAAGCTGAGACATTTGAACAAATACCTTTCTTGTCTAAAATATAAATGTTCTGTTGGTATAACCACCCCTCAGTGTAACACACCAGCTTTACAGGCAGTGGCAGCTAGCTATATTAAACCAAATGACTTGTTACACCTAACCTTTGCACATCTAACATCTGTGCTCATCATATACAGTTTCAAGAAATTTTGTCGCAGTCTTTCGATTCACAGAACATCACTTCTTTTAAATGCTATGATTGTTTCAGAAAAACTTCCTACACTCTTTCTTAACCCATCTGGCAGACACAACACTCCCCTACCTTGTGAGAGGATGTAAGCCTCGGTAGTCTTCCCTGGATGTGACATCTGCAAACCTGTACTTCCTGCCGTACTCGGTGTCTGCGTGTTCCCTCAGCCTCTGCAGCAGGACCTCCTCCTGTACAGCTGCCACATCCTCACAGTCACGCCCAAGTTTTCTCCTCATGTGCCTTAACAATTGCAGGACAAGTCAAGTATCCAGTATTGTAATTATAGGCAGTCTTATATAGTATATAACTATGGGGATATCGTATAAGAAGGTTATTACTCCGTGAAGGAGGTCAGGACCTCCGGACGGAGTGTTGTAATCGGCTGATTTTTCATGTTCGCAGTCAAAACACTGGGTTCTCTTTGTGTAATCGGCACGCAATTTTATACGCCGTCTGCGGGCATGCCCGTGTTGATGCACGAATGTGTATTTTTGCCGTTGCTGCTTTCGCGGTCAATGTAATATTGCAAACGCACCCCTACAATTACGAGGCGAATTGGAATGGTCCAGAAAAACGCGTTGTTTGGAATAGCAGTGGGGGGGTGGAACTTCATGCAGATACGGGGTGGTTTTTATAAGTGGTTCCAGATGTTTTTGCCCATGGTTAAGAGATGCCAAGTTTTTTGGAAGATGTTCGCAGCCAAAACGCATTCTTCCGTACGTCGCATTTCTGTGTAATTTCGCATGTGGTGTTGCATTATGTCCGGGATGATGCACGTCTTTTTATTTTTACCGTAGCTGTTTTGATATTGGAGTAAATGGTTATTTTCGAAACATCCCCATGTCGTTGAAATGTTGTCGTCCGTTTATGTCACCGGTAGTAAGTCGGGGCGGGGCTGATGGGGACGGATATGTGGGGTGGTCAGAGGTCAACATTAGGAAAAATTTAATGTTAATACCGATGACCGAGTCCAAAAAAACTGAAACGTGAAAATCGGATGATTGGACCTGATGTACATTTCTGTAGATTGTACACAGAATACACACATCTTTAGATAATCTGGCCATGGCAGGTATACTAGATTAGCGTACATCTATGTTTATGCGTTCAAAACAAGAAAAGTAATCGTTTCCCGGTATTATTCTCTCGAAACACGGCGCTGAATATAGGAAGAAGTAGCCTGTGTTACGCAATGCTTTCGGCCGGATTGATGTGCAACTGTTACTAATTGCAGGGTCTGGGCTTGGCCAGTCGCGGTGTATGGCCAGTCGCGCTAATATGCGAGTGTTCCCTGTAGACAGTCCTGGAGTCATTTTTTCGCACATTCGCACATTCCAGGAGCCTGATGTGCATCTAAGGGTGGGTACTGGTTCAGTCGGACCGGTTTGGACTGGAACAACGGACGGAGTGTTGTAATCGGCTGATTTTTTATATTGTGGTGATTGCCATATTTGTGACTCCCCCCTATTTTTCCTGTTGTGTATGAAATGTTGTCGCCCGGCCGGTGAGCGGCAAGTGTTAAAATTGTTGACGTGGTTTTAGACTGACCGCCAGTTGCGCAGTTAACTTTGTGCACGTGTCTTTGTTTTTACCGTAGCGGTTATGTAGGGCGGTGTTTTCCGTGTGCAACGTTGCTGTTGTGATCATGTTGTTTCGTTAAGCAGTTGACTTGAGCGGTACCCGTTTTTCCGTGTTCGCAGCTAAAACCCACGGTCCCCTTTGTTCAATCGGCATGTAATTTTATACGTCGTCTGCAGGCATGCCAGTGCCAATACCACCTCCCAATCTGCAAATTATAAAATTTCACGGAGAATTGTCGCCTATGGCTTCTTGTTTTTTTCTACAACCAGTTTTTTGTTTTCATCTGGCATTTCATTGACTGACTGTCACCTTCTTTAGGGCACCAAAATGTCAGATGTAAAAAAAAAAAATACTGGTTGTTGAATAAAGAACCCTCTTCGTTATACAGTCTCTTCCCAACCTGATGAAATTATTCACGGACATGAGGATACTTCAAAGACAATACAGCACACATAGACCACAAATCTCCAGCATGACGGAATTATGTTCAAACTGGACCTGTCATGCAAACTGTAAAAATCTTTTAGGATGATTATTGGATTTTAAACTGGACACAGATTTCCCAAGATTTTATCAAAACAAAATGAAAATCTACAGTCATTCTGTCATCTTTAAAACAAAACAAAAAAAAAACAATATGCCATTGACAATATCATATCAGAGTTAGTAATTACCAAACATAAAAGCCCTACCTGCCGACAATACTGAAGACCCTGTAGCTGATGTACTGGTCCAGCAGTGACCTGTATGTATGAGTGTTGGACTTCCTCTTCTTAGCGATATCCCAGACAACATACGCCACTCCTGTACACAGCATCACAGCACCACCTACCAAGTTAACGACAATCATAACACACAACATTGTCATATCACTTCGTGTTACTGTACCGTGGTCTAGTCACTGAGTTTTGGATCACGACACAAGCTCAGGGGTTCGTTCGTTCATTCGTTCTTTATTCAAGGTATGAGAGACCCATAAAACACTGCACATTAAAAGAATATGGGTCTAATGTAAGTCTAATTAATAAATTCTGGGAACCCTATCTGTATTTTAAACCTTGACATGCACGAAAACGACACTGAGGGCATAATTATCATTTCAATGGCTAACGATAATTTCCTAATGGCTAACGATTCCTAATCGCTAGCCCCCGTCATCTTAGCCGAGTGGCACCTTGTACAGAACACAACTAACCTGTAAGCAGTTTTCTTCCAAGGCCCATGTTATACCAGATCAGAAAGGCATACAATTGATCAACTTATGACACTTATACAATCTCTGTTGACGAGATTATCTAACCAGCACACCGCAACACAACACGGAAGTAAGTCCCGCCAAATCGCATTACACAAACACATTTTTATTGTTACACGCAGATTCGGTATAGATTGCAAATCTTCATTGACGCTATTCTTGCGGTAAGTACCCTTAAACTACCTTTTGGTGATAAAATAAAATAGAACATACGATTTAAATTTAACAGTTATATTTATTAGTATTTTAACGTTTTGTTAACCTACCAAGCGATCACTATATTTATAGTGCTGGCAAATGAATATGCTGCTACATGTATATTATGTTGGCATTTGTCGTTGCAGTACTTCAGTTAGTCGCAAAGTGTCTCTTTTAAACCGGCCGGCTACGCGTACGTCTCTGACTCTCTGCTTTTGGAACATACTAGTAGGTAGTTTAGATTTGCTAGCTTGCTAGGCTGGGTACCATCCGTATTTGTTACGCCGCTGTGCTAAAAAAAATCTTAATGATTTTTTAAAATCTCAGATACAGATGGTACCCAAGCTAGAGCTAGACCACTTGCAAAAGTCTAGTCAGTTTACATGCACTCGCGTTGCAGTACTTCAGTCAGTCGCAGAATGTCTTTTTTGGATCGCCCTGTCTACGCGAATGGATTTCTACTTGGGAAGCATATTTGTTATATCTGGACAGTTTATTGCATCAAATGCAACCACAGCCTTGACAGTTGTTTTGTATGCTTGACCCTCACAAACGACAAGACAGTACTTAAATATGACTGCCCTTCCCGATCCCCTTCTTGTCCATAACTCCATGATTAACAATCTGAGACTTTGTAACATTTGGCATGGTGAAATCGGGACATCTATGTACATGTATATCGCATCTGCGTGCTCTTACACCAGTCTGTGTTGCCAACTAAAATTCCGAATTAAAGTTGCAAACTAAAATTCCGAATTAAAGTTGCCAACTAAAATTCCGAATTAAAGTTGCCAACTCAAATTCCGAATTAAAGTTGCCAACTAAAATTCCGAATTAAAGTTGCCAACTAAAATTCCGAATTAAAGTTGCCAACTAAAATTCCGAATTAAAGTTGCCAACTAAAATTCCGAATTAAAGTTGCCAACTAAAATTCCGAATTAAAGTTGCCAACTAAAATTCTGAATTAAAGTTGCCAACTAAAATTCCGAATTAAAGTTGCCAACTAAAATTCCGAATTAAAGTTGCCAACTAAAATTCCGAATTAAAGTTGCCAACTGAAATTCCGAATTAAAGTTGCCAACTCAAATTCCGAATTAAAGTTGCCAACTAAAATTCCGAATTAAAGTTGCCAACTAAAATTCCAAATTAAAGTTGCCAACTAAAATTCTGAATTAAAGTTGCCAACTAAAATTCCGAATTAAAGTTGCCAACTAAAATTCCGAATTAAAGTTGCCAACTAAAATTCCGAATTAAAGTTGCCAACTAAAATTCCGAATTAAAGTTGCCAACTAAAATTCCGAATTAAAGTTGCCAACTAAAATTCCGAATTAAAGTTGCCAACTAAAATTCCGAATTAAAGTTGCCAACTAAAATTCCGAATTAAAGTTGCCAACTAAAATTCTGAATTAAAGTTGCCAACTCAAATTCCGAATTAAAGTTGCCAACTAAAATTCCGAATTAAAGTTGCCAACTAAAATTCCGAATTAAAGTTGCCAACTGAAATTCCGAATTAAAGTTGCCAACTGAAATTCCGAATTAAAGTTGCCAACTCAAATTCCGAATTAAAGTTGCCAACTAAAATTCCGAATTAAAGTTGCCAACTAAAATTCCAAATTAAAGTTGCCAACTAAAATTCCAAATTAAAGTTGCCAACTAAAATTCCGAATTAAAGTTGCCAACTAAAATTCCGAATTAAAGTTGCCAACTAAAATTCCGAATTAAAGTTGCCAACTAAAATTCCGAATTAAAGTTGCCAACTAAAATTCCGAATTAAAGTTGCCAACTAAAATTCTGAATTAAAGTTGCCAACTAAAATTTCGAATTAAAGTTGCCAACTAAAATTCTGAATTAAAGTTGCCAACTAAAATTCCGAATTAAAGTTGCCAACTAAAATTCCGAATTAAAGTTGCCAACTAAAATTCCGAATTAAAGTTGCCAACTAAAATTCCGAATTAAAGTTGCCAACTAAAATTCGGAATTAAAGTTGCCAACTAAAATTCCGAATTAAAGTTGCCAACTAAAATTCCGAATTAAAGTTGCCAACTAAAATTCCGAATTAAAGTTGCCAACTAAAATTCTGAATTAAAGTTGCCAACTAAAATTCCGAATTAAAGTTGCCAACTAAAATTCCGAATTAAAGTTGCCAACTAAAATTCCGAATTAAAGTTGCCAACTAAAATTCCGAATTAAAGTTGCCAACTAAAATTCCGAATTAAAGTTGCCAACTAAAATTCCGAATTAAAGTTGCCAACTAAAATTCCGAATTAAAGTCGCCAACTAAAATTCCGAATTTAAGTTGCCAACTAAAATTCCGAATTAAAGTTGCCAACTAAAATTCCGAATTAAAGTTGCCAACTAAAATTCCGAATTAAAGTTGCCAACTAAAATTCCAAATTAAAGTTGCCAACTAAAATTCCGAATTAAAGTTGCCAACTAAAATTCCGAATTAAAGTTGCCAACTAAAATTCCGAATTAAAGTTGCCAACTAAAATTCCGAATTAAAGTTGCCAACTAAAATTCTGAATTAAAGTTGCCAACTAAAATTCCGAATTAAAGTTGCCAACTAAAATTCCGAATTAAAGTTGCCAACTAAAATTCCGAATTAAAGTTGCCAACTGAAATTCCGAATTAAAGTTGCCAACTCAAATTCCGAATTAAAGTTGCCAACTAAAATTCCAAATCAAAGTTGCCAACTAAAATTCTGAATTAAAGTTGCCAACTGAAATTCCGAATAAAAGTTGCCAACTAAAATTCTGAATTAAAGTTGGCAACTAAAATTCCGAATTAAAGTTGCCAACTAAAATTCTGAATTAAAGTTGCCAACTAAAATTCCGAATTAAAGTTGCCAACTAAAATTCCGAATTAAAGTTGCCAACTAAAATTCCGAATTAAAGTTGCCAACTAAAATTCCGAATTAAAGTTGCCAACTAAAATTCCGAATTAAAGTTGCCAACTAAAATTCTGAATTAAAGTTGCCAACTAAAATTCCGAATTAAAGTTGCCAACTAAAATTCCGAATTAAAGTTGCCAACTAAAATTCCGAATTAAAGTTGCCAACTAAAATTCTGAATTAAAGTTGCCAACTAAAATTCCGAATTAAAGTTGCCAACTAAAATTCCGAATTAAAGTTGCCAACTAAAATTCCGAATTAAAGTTGCCAACTAAAATTCCGAATTAAAGTTGCCAACTAAAATTCCGAATTAAAGTTGCCAACTAAAATTCCGAATTAAAGTTGCCAACTGAAATTCCGAATTAAAGTTGCCAACTAAAATTCTGAATTAAAGTTGCCAACTAAAATTCCGAATTAAAGTTGCCAACTAAAATTCCGAATTAAAGTTGGCAACTAAAATTCCGAATTAAAGTTGCCAACTAAAATTCTGAATTAAAGTTGCCAACTAAAATTCCGAATTAAAGTTGCCAACTAAAATTCCGAATTAAAGTTGCCAACTAAAATTCCGAATTAAAGTTGCCAACTAAAATTCCGAATTAAAGTTGGCAACTAAAATTCCGAATTAAAGTTGCCAACTAAAATTCTGAATTAAAGTTGCCAACTAAAATTCCGAATTAAAGTTGCCAACTAAAATTCCGAATTAAAGTTGCCAACTAAAATTCCGAATTAAAGTTGCCAACTAAAATTCCGAATTAAAGTTGCCAACTCAAATTCCGAATTAAAGTTGCCAACTAAAATTCCGAATTAAAGTTGCCAACTAAAATTCCGAATTAAAGTTGCCAACTAAAATTCCAAATTAAAGTTGCCAACTAAAATTCCGAATTAAAGTTGCCAACTCAAATTCCGAATTAAAGTTGCCAACTAAAATTCCGAATTAAAGTTGCCAACTAAAATTCCAAATTAAAGTTGCCAACTAAAATTCTGAATTAAAGTTGCCAACTAAAATTCCGAATTAACGGTGCACACACCAATTCTTCGTGCTAGTGCGCGGTAAAAAAGTGACGAAAGGGTTTCGAGGGTTCAGGTTTAAGTTCACATTTCGCATAATCTGCTGCGAAATGGCATTAACTACTAACATAGCTGAAAAGTATAAGAAGTGGTGTGTTTTGGGTGAAATTTGCTTTCGGATCCGAGGCTTACTTCCGGGTATCCCTCCGCCTTGAATGTTGCGCGACGGTTTGACCCAGATTTACGTTTCATGCGTTCTGTGGGTGCTCTTGCTATGCCTCGCGCGACGAGGTATTGCGAAAATCTCAGTGTTAGGATTTCCTTTATACTTTTCCTGCTTATACACAAGGGTTTTCTCTTTCCGACAATATCAGTCGTTTGGGTAGCTAAATTATGTGTGATGGGTTTAATTCCAAGTAAAAATGGCCAATTTTTCGCATGATTTTTCATAGGAAAATCCTTCCTCCCCTTAAAATTTATCAAAATTTGAATGGTTAAAGAAAGTGAAATTCTGTTGTTCTTGTAGCTAGAGAGATATCCTTCATTCCCATACACAGTGTTTTTTCTTCAGAATTATTTCCTGAAAGAGACGGTCGCTAGACTTGAGGGTGTGCAGAATCGAATTGAGACCCAAAATAAACTGGGCCGGGGTGTGCCCCCATAAACTCTACAGCACAACGCACCTTTGCCACACAACAGGTTGTCACAGGAAGAAGTTTTAGTGCTGCCCAGGATGTGATGTCTCATGATGCCGCTTCCTTGTCTTGGCTGACAGAGATTTTTTTTTTTTTGAAACATACATTGGGCCACAGCAAGTAATTTTTATGGATGACATCCCGCGCGCATTGATTTTCGCCCAATTTCGGGAAAAAAAAAAAAGAAATTTTGATGCCCACCTACTGTGGTCAACATGCCCAAAATATGTTATAAACGGCCATGGGCAAGGCAAGGCTCTGATTTTTTTACTTTGATACAGTATTTTAAGTGATGTTGTCAATGAATCAAAACCATTTGTACAAAGATTGAAAGCTTTTATTTAGTCATTTACTTTTTTTTTCAAAGTTGTTTCAGAGACAAATTGACATTGTAATAGTTGGCACAATATAAGTAGAGTATGGCTTTCCGAACAGTTCAGTTTATAATTCAAATCTGTCAGTTATTGAGCCCCAATTTCTGGTAGGCAGTGTCTAATCTCAGAGACCATCATGATCAGGGATCCAACAAAGTTAATTGGGTAGCTAACGGTTCAATGTGGTACTCAATGATCCACTGTGTAATGGCAACTACTGAAAGATCCCATTCCGATCTTTCCACTGCCTTTTACCTCCCGAAGCCTATTCAGATACCTATTTTGCACCTCAACAGGTGAGGAAAAGACACACCGTCTTGCTCGGAATCGAACCCGCGATCTCTTGATCTCCCGTCAGTTACCGTAACCACTCTACCATACGTCCCCACCTCCACCCCCGGTCTTCCAGAAGGTACAATACCTTCGTCTTTAAACCGTTCGACGTCTTTAAACGTGATCAAAGCCACTGATGGTATGTCAATTTGGAACGATATCAAGCTTATTTGTTTGGAGACAAAAAACGCAGCCCTTTTGTGTTTGTTTGCCTGTCGTAAGTTTGTACTATTCACTATACAGGATTTACTATCACTATACAGGATTTGCATATCACTGGTGGACACGTATCCAGATAGCTCCGGCATTTAGACCTCCAAAGTTGTGTTTCTGAAACTTTTTTGATGCCACAACTTGTGGTTTATACTGCCTGATCAGCTGGAGAACCTCTGAGCGACCAGATCTGGCTCTGTATTTTCGGTTTTACTCTGGAATATTGGGGGATCTCTAGAGCGACGTCGGCAGCACAGCTCCCCTCCCCACATCTGGACAATGTCGTCCTGTGAAGATTGCCATGCCCCGGGAGCACAGCTCGGCCAGGGAGACCTGAATCTTTGCAAACGCTGCTCCGACAAGTGATCCCCACCGGTAGATTCTACTCAGGGTGAGCCAAACAAAATCTTTATTAACTTTATTAACGACCTGTTATGCTTCGTCGTCAATAAGATGGACAAGATGCCCGGCGATATTGTCACGAAACTGTGCTTGGAGTCAGTCGAGATATTTGTCACGCGCCTGGGCCCCGACACCATGTCGGAAGACGTCGAACGGTATCTGCACGACAACCTGTCGCATGATCGAACCTTCCGACTAAGTTTGACTCTTACTCTTCTTTCCGGGTGTCAATAGACAGCGTCGCTGTAGCTGAAATCCTGTCCCCGTCTTTCTGGCCGTGTGGCGTACTCGTTAGGCGATTCCACGGTAGACGTGCCTCCTCCACCTCGCAACCGAGACCATGAAGACTGGCTCAGACCAAGGACGTTCTTGCTCAGACATGCTAAATGTGGCATCCTTTAACTGTCGTTCCGTTAAGAACGCTGCCCAAGCTGTCAAGGACCTGTGCCAGATTTCTGACATTATCCTCTTACAGGAGCACTGGCTCCTGCCGAACGATTTAGACTTTCTCTCTAGTCTGGATAAGGACTTCTTAACGTATGGCACTTCGGCTGTAGACTTGGGTGAGGCCACAGCAAGTAAATTTTATGGATGACATCCTCGCGCGCATTGATTTTCGCCTGATTTAAAAAAAAAAACAAGAAATTTTGTTGCCCTGCGACGGTGGTCAAAATGCCACAAAAGGGCAAATATGTCATGAACGTCCATCTGCAAGACAAGGCTCTGATTTATTCTTTTATTTTTACTTTGATACAATGTTGTATTTCATTCATTTTATATGTGATGTTGCCACTGAATCAAAACCATTTGTACAATAATTGAAAATTTTATTTAGTCACTTCTTTTTTCAAAGCTTTTAGAGACAAATCGGTGTTGTAACAGTTGGCGCAATATAGGTAGAGTATGGCTTCCAGACAGTTCGGTTTATGAGTCGCTCTGTCAGTGATTGAGCCCTGTGTTCTGCCTGGTAGCCAGTCTCTAAACTCAGAGACCTCCAGGGATCCAGCAAACTTGAGGCGCAATTCCTCGTGTTTGATGGCAAGTGTTGACAGTCCAGGGTGTTCCATTACAAATGAATACCCAACGTAGTATCTACCTTGAAGATGGTACAGCATTAGGTCTTTTTTTGTTCTATTTAATAAAGACACATCTGCAAGGACAGGTAATACTGTTGAATGCAGCGACAGAAGACCTGTTGGGTATGATATCATGTTTTACCGCCTAAATTCTTGTTCAACGAGGTTGACGATCTCAAAATCTGAAAATGTAGGAATATTGTTTTTTTGGCCTGCCTTGTTTTTTTTTTTCGCCCTCTCGCATTAATTTTGAAGTGTCCGGAGGATGTCATCCATAAAATTTACTTGCTATGGCCTTGACAAGACGTGGTGGGGACACACTCAAGTTACTTATATTCATGTCGCCATGACAGAGATTTGGCGGTTACGCACCTTGCAGACCCTCATTTCGTGGAAAAATTATTTGTGATGGTGAACTCATTAACATAACAAACGAGATACAGCTGTATGAATATCTATCGTTACTAGATTACCAGCAAGATCACTGAAAAAGTCGAATCATGCAATGAAAAACGCTGCTCTGTATTAAGGACATTATATAATATCCTTTAAAAATAGTGTTTGTATTTAGCAATACATCATTGCATCTGTTCCATAATTTGCATCTGTAATGTGGTTATAAGATTCACTGACATAAGCCATGATGATAAACGGAACCGATTTTGACTGATTATTCTTTTGATCACCGTTATGTTACTCAGTATTCAGAATTTCTCATAGTTGCAACTTCACGCATTTAGCCCCATAGGCATGAATACTAGTATGCAATAAAGATTGTCAATTTATAACTTACTAGTAAGTCCTCGTGAATACGCGGTGCTTTCAATTCAAACCTCTACACATTCGGGGGGAAATACCTCATCGCATTCGGGGGAATCTCTCTCTCAGACCAATGACAGGGTTTCCCAGCCACGCCCCCAAAGAGCCTTTTCACAGGATAACTATCAAATATTGCGCCAACTATCATACCGCAACCACAGCGCTCTCTTTCACAATTACGACCCTTTATTGTGTCAAATTCAATAAAAACACTATAACTTATGTATTATATGTGATTTTCAATACCAAAATTTGTGTCATTGTGAAGTTCATAACTCGACTGAGAACTATTTTGTTGTGCGCATACGCATAATCGAGGTATGTGCTGCGGCTTCTATGACGTCACCTACGTCATGTGGATCAGGTCAAAGTTCATGTCAACCCAATATGTTTGGATACGCACGGAAGAAGTAGGGCGCTCAAAATGGCAGGAAAATGAGGCCAACTGACGGTTGAAGGGCCATGGGAAGCAGGAAGGACCACCGTCTGACGTTCCTACAAAGCTTTGTGTGCGGAGGAACGGCTGGGGTGACGAGTAGGACCCTTACTTCGCCTCTGGACGTCGTCAAGATTCTGTCCCAGGTTCGTTTGTAACTTCACATGTTACATCCGGGGTGGGGTCAAAACAAGAACGGAAATAGAAAATATTCTCTTAATTCTTATCATTTTGGACAAATCTGATTCGTTCTCTGCGTCCTGAAGATGTTGTTATTTCTATAGTTATTCTTGACAGATGTCCTACCTGACCGAATTCGAAGTCTGTACTAGTACTCTAATCTTTGTTGTTGTTGTACAGTTCTCTGCCCTGATGACCCACATGCATACCATGATCATATTTGCATCACATGACACTGTGTCACTATCAATCAGTTGTGAAGTTAGACGTAAACAAACCATGAAAGGTAAACAAGCTATCTGCGTGGGAAAGTTCATCATAGGTCGCGTGATGGGCATAAAAAAAACTCATGAAAAATGTAACCCCCGGAATGATAAGAAAAACTTTTTTAATAGGCCTTAGATGAAAATATATGCTTGTGTACCACAAGACTGATGATAGGATGGGACTGTTTCCACCAACCATTAGGCTAATCTCCAAGCAGATCCTACGGTGGCAAGACAGTATCAATTGCCAGAGAAGTGTCCATTAGCCTCTCTTCCTAACCATATTACTTTTGCCACCAAAGATCTGCTTGGAGATTACTATAGAGTAGGTACTAGTAGTGGAAAGGATGGGATTTATATAGTGCATGGTATAATGATGAGCCACCCAATTGTTGTACAGCATGCACATACTTTATACAGATAAGGAGATCAAATCAGATAAGGAGATCAAATCAACAGTTGTATTAACAATTTTCTTTTTCTTTCCTGTTTAAGGTTGGAACCAAAGACACTCAAGAAGGATTCCTCAGAGCCTTCTCGAACTTGTACAAAAATGAAGGACTCCGAGCCTTTTGGAAGGGCAACTGTCTGGGCTGCATGCGGCTGTTTCCCTACACAGCCATACAGTTCAGCGCGTACACCAAGTTCAGACAGCTGTTTGTGGATGAGATGGGGTACCTGAGTGCAGGTGGGGCCCTGATGGCGGGTAGTTTGGGTGGCATCACTGCCACTTGTATCATGTACCCCACAGATACGGTCAAGACGCGTCTTACAGCTCAGCACGCCAAGAGGAGCAAAGCTCACTACAGGGGCATCGTGCATGCCTTTAGAGTGGTGTACAGGACAGAGGGGATCACAGCTTTCTTCCGAGGAATGTCTACATCTGTCATAGGTAATATTACTGTAATTAGGAGATACAACTTACCAGTCTTCTCATCACATACAAAATGTACCAGTAGTGATAGAAGGCTTTTGTGGTGTGTGTAACTTTGCTATCTTGCCTACTATTTTGTTGTCTTATTAGTTCTAGAACAGCCCTTAGCACATTGTAGAACCCCTGTTGTATCCAGAACTGTGCTTTATCCTTAACCATGCTCAGGTATGGTTCTGGACAATCCATAACCATGAACTGTATCCAGAACCATGCCTGGGGCAAATCTATGTTCTTGGATATGTGGAGACTATCAGGAACAGATCCTAACCCTAACCCATTCAGGCATACAACTATATACTAAGATAGGCACGTTATGATAGCCCCCTTACAAGCTGTCTCCTTGTATTCCAGGTGTGGTGCCATTTGCAGGGGGCACCTTCATGGCCTATGAGCTGCTGGACCGTGCCTGGAGCGTCCCCTCCTCCCACCTGACTCCACTAGCAAACTTCATCAATGGCTGCATCGCTGCTGCTTTTGCACAAACCTTTTCATATCCCTTTGACACCATCAGGAAAAAGTTACAGGTATTAAAAACAGTGCTGTTGATACTTTCCCTTTTTTTAAATAAAGATATTTCAATGAATCCAAGAAGCCTATTGCCCTCATTCATCACAACTTTTAAGTGAAACATGTTAGTGCATGTTTTGGTGTTATGCTCCCAGCCAGTATTGGCTTGTAAGACAACAGAAAGAAAATTTAACTTTGTTATCAACACAAAATATGATTCCAAAAGGCAACGTCAGCATGAAATATTTCACCAGGTACTTCCCCCCAGTGAATAAGTTCATCAGGTTGGTGAATGATTGAATAGTATTAGTACTAGTAAGGTTCTTCATTCACAACCACTTGTTTAACAGTAGCCAAGGCTCTTGTTAAACATGTGGTTGTGAATGAAAAACTTTGCTATTCATACATTTGTACTTCCCATGTTATGTGTATATTAAGATTTGACTTGTGATCCTCCTCAGGCCTACAGCACAGTGCTACCCAACAGAGGAGGGGTCGATGTGGAGTTTACGGGGATGGTGGATGCTTTCATTCAGACATATAAACATGGGGGGATGCAGGGTCTATGGAGGGGCACTACAGCTAACCTCATGAAGGTACTGTGCCATTTCTGTTGTTCCAGAACATTTTCATGTACTAGTACTATGGAATTTGTTATTTTTAACATTAATCCAATGTATTGTCTTGCATTGAATTGAATACAACTGGAGGACATATGCTCCATTTGACAGAATTGAAGCTGAATTTGAGAATTTAAGCTTAACAGTTAATGTATATTGCTACCAGTGTTATCTTGATCAACATAGTTTACTGTAAATTCATTTGCTTACATGGTTTTATTTCGTGGTACAGGGGAAAGGGAGGTTTTCATGGTGTCTCAAATTCGCAGTTGCTGTAGTATAGTAATCATACTATGGAGACATATTTACAGTGTCATATATTCTTGGTACGGTTACTGCCCCCAAAAATCATAAAAAAATAATAATACCACCGAGAATGTTTCAAGGTTTAAAAGTTATCGCCATCTCCCTCCACCATCCAGGTTGTGCCATATGCAGGCGTGATGTTCATGTCGTTCGAGGCATGTAAGCGGACTTTCCTGTACAGCAACGGTTTCACGGTCTCGCCGTGGAGCGATGTGCCCAAACCTGGGATCGACCAGACCCTGACCCCGGGCGAGCTGAGGGAGTGGCACAGGAACCAGAGGGTCATCAAACGGCGCGTCAAACTCTCCTAGCACTGGCCTGTGTCACACGATCTCTCACTGCCAGGGGCTGAGTGGGCCTCCTTCCCAAAAGCTTGTAGCCATACACCTCTAACTCAAGAGAACCATTCCCATAACCATTCCCATCCCCAGATACTACCAATAGGAGCTCAGGATTCATTATCAGACCAATCAGACCAATAGGAGCTCAGGATTCTCTGTCACTATGGAAACCAGTCATCACAGCCTCCCACACTATGGTGACAGACAGTTCTCAGAATGACAACAATTGCTCCATGTTCAACTTAGCACAAAGCATAAATCAGCAGGATTGAGATGTTCCCAATTCTCTTTAGAGGTGTTGGCCATCAAGCTTCTAGGGACCTGACCAGTGGAAGGGCTGCTAGAAGAATGAGTGTGGTATAGTCTTGTGGCAACAACTGTAGAAGGGAGTCCTCCTCCAGAAATGAGGAAAACAATGTAGAATTGCCCCTGTATTCCCTAAGGACATTGTAGGGATCATTGTGAAATATTTATTGTTTTGTATTGTAGAAAATCAGTGTTGCAGAAAACACTATAATATCTGATGTACAGTAGCGCTTATCAAAGCAAATGGTCTGGCTATTAAACCATTTTTAAGAAGTGAATATTGTCGGGAGATGTGTTGCTGGTTGCAGTTAGATGTGCAAAGGTTAGGTGTGACAGGTTGTTCAGTGTAATATAACCAGCTGCTGCCGTGCTGTGTGCCTGCCAAGCTGGTGTGTTACGCTGACGGTCAGTTACACCGGCTATACAGATACAGAGTGTTTCCCCTGAGCGTTTTACTCCAACTGAGGGGTGTTGCTCAGTATCCTATCAAGATCAAAATAGTTTCCTCTTGCACTCAAACCACTGTGGTAGCCCAGAAAAAAGAAGGTACACAGAAGTCCTATACAACAATTACTTTGAAGGAAGAGCATTTCTCCATCCCTTCCTGAGTTGCTGTGACAACAGTTTCACCAGTTGACTGTGTTCACTTTTCCCTGCAACGTTATGATCCTCCAGATCATCTGTGTCACGTAGGTACAGTTCTCGAGCTGCAACATGGTCAAAATCAGGTTTGAAAGTCTTGGGGTGGAACGCCACCCATTCTGTGTAGCGATACTGCTCTGTCCTCATGGTATACCCCATGTATTGGATATCCTTCAAGTGGGGGAGATCAGAATTGGTCTGAGGCTTCATGGAGGGACGCGGGTATTGGCTGAACACTGCTGACTTCCATGACGTCAATGTATTGTGATCGCTAGTCTCCTTTGTGACATTCAATATCACTGGAACAAAACTGCTCCCCTCGGTACAGAGCTCAACCTTCGAGGAATCAGTCGGACAAAGCGGCAGTGTCGTCAGGTTTGCCAACTCAGCAAGGGTAGGAAATATGTCGACCAGTTCGACTAAAGCATTGCTTTCATACCCTTCTGATGGTAGAGTTTGTGAGAAGCAAGGGGGTGATCCTTCCCTGTTGCAACTGTTTTTCTGGACCGCTACGTTTTCGTTTGTTCTAGCTGGTCCATTTACAATGTCATGGTTTGATATTTTATTACTGTACAACTCTAAAACGTCAATAAATGGGAAGGTATATTCTCCCCACAATGGCCCGTGAGTGACACCCGGTACGTAGAAGATGAGAGGGACTCGTGTGGCCACTTCAAAGTTACTGTACTTGGCCCACTCTTGGTGCTCTCCAAGTGACCAACCTGTCAAAAAGAAAAAGAACTAAATTAAGTTCACTGAATAGAAGGTCTACTTTGCCTTGTATAGGGAACTAATACCTAGAAAACAAACTTTAAAATTCTGTTACGTCATAGACAAATGCATAGGCCCCTTGCCCACAAATAATGTCATAATCACCTTCAAACAGTGCTCATAGACTTGAAACATCCTCTTGATAATTCAGAAGTTACTGTGGGCCATATGTCTCAGCAAGAGTGAGCCTTCTATAAAACCACTGCAATTACTGGTGAATGCTTAAGGATTGTATCTATACTGCTTCACCTATAGGCCCATTCTAAATTGAATCTAACTGAACATAGTAACAGTTCTAAGAACCCACCATGGTCTCCAACCAGTACAACAATGGTGTTGGAGGCCAGCCCCTGTTTATCCAGCGCTGACAGCACCCTGCCCAGCTGGCTGTCCATGTAGCTGGTGGCTGCATAGTAACTCTGTCTCATCAGCAGCTGATGGAAACAGGTAGGTTTGTCAGGCATACTGATAGAGGCAGATATGAGAACATCATCTAAGCCATTTACAGTATATACTTGTGTTATTTACACACTTGTTTCCTCCCTTACATAAAATGTTAGTATATTACCAGACACTGAGGCAGTTACCGGTACCCTGGTGGTAAGAAGATAAAAGGCATAGAATGATGTACAATGCTATCAAAGCTGGTGTGTTACACTGAAGGGTGGTTATACCGGCTATACAGACACATATATAGTTACAAACAGAAACAACTCTCAACAAACAAGTTGGCTAACCAACTAACAGCTAACTTCAGTTGCTGTCCTCACCTGAAACTGTGTTGGTACAGGTCCGTAGGGAAAACTGATGTTCAGGGCCTGTACATCCTCCCGTTTGCGGATATCAGTGAACGGGTTCCAGGCAACAGTAGGGAGATCTGGGGGTAGGGAAGGGTCGGGGGCCAAGTGGATGGTGGAGAGGGGATACAAGTCTGGAACAAGAAAATTTGTGTGACTTTCAGTTTTTCAATCTCAATAATATTCAGAGACAAGTGAATTCTTGTGCTGTTTTTTAGAACAAATCCATGGATTGAAACTCCAATGACAATTGAAACTAGTGCACTAGTTTCAATTGTAATTGCAGTTTCTTTAAACTTTAAAGATCAGAATCACAAACATTTGCTGGCAAACAGTAGAATAAGAAAAGAAGTCAGCATTACCTAAGGCAATATAGAAGTTTTTTAGTCCTATGAAAAAAAACATACCTTGAAATTCTCTGGGGTACTTGAATGGAATATGAGGCTTGTGAAATCCCACGGCCAAAAAGAATGGTTGCGTCTGACTTGCTTGGGAGGAAGCAGAAACATTTTGGAGAAATTCCACAGCATAGTCTGCACTCTGGATGTCAGGGAGGGACCCAAGTGGCTGGGAGTTCACGTCGACAGGACACACCAGGTTCATATGGAGCTGTCCATCTGGACCAGGACAAACCTGCCAAATTCAACAATGACAATAAACTTGATGATTATTGCATATCCATGCCCAACATGGGCCAAATGCATTAAGTTTGATAACTAAAGTAGAAGAGCAGGAAATTATTCTATATTTCGTCTATGTCTCTTTTCTCTTATTAAAACATATGTAGACAAATTTTTTCAATTACATTGTGCTTTTTAGATATGATATCGATCTAATATATACAAACATTTCATCCTTTGTTAAAAGTGCATAAGTGCATGTTTCTGGTCTAGTTGTAGGGAACTTAGAAGAGATTTGTGCATGTAGTGTAGCCTGGGTACCTACATGTATTTGTATACCAGGGCTCCCTTTTTTAAGGGAGCGAGTATGAAGCCCCGTCAGACAAAAAGAATGGTAACTATAAATGATAACAGGTATGACAATACATGTAGAAAGACTTACTTTTTTCATCTTGAACTTCTGCGTGGGAGGGTGGTATGCCGGGACAGACCAGCTGTACGGGGCGTCATCACTGAAGTTTGATGCAATTCCTGAAAAATGTGATTCATTTTTATTCACCACACTTCTTGTAGAGAAAAACAAAGTCACAGTTAACAAAAGAAGCCTCTGATTTCTTGCTGAAGTTTGGCTAGGTTTTTCAAGCTTTCAATATAGTAAATCTGTTGACACTGTAGGCCAGCCTGTGTGAATATAATACTCCATAGTTGCAAAACTTGCAATAGTTCACCTGGGTGGAAGACTTTCCCCACTGAAGCGGTGAAGTAGCCGGCTTCCTTGAAGTGTTGCGGCAGAGTGGTGAAGTTCCCGGCTGCTGTTCTCCAGTAGGAGTAGAAGTCGTACAGGCGGGTAGTGTCTGGCCTGCGCCCGGTCAGGAACGATGTCCGGCTGGGACCACATACTGCTTGCTGACGTCAGATGATGTATGTTGTCAACACAAAGAGGACTGTCATTCATATCATCAAGAAGGTTAGAGTTGTGTAGATTGAAAGAAGGAATTGCAATATTAATGTGCAAGGAATTCTTTGGTTAAAAGCATAGCATACTAGAGCTATCAATGGAATAACTTCAGTGATGATTATAAATTGTTGCAAATCTATCTATGACAACATCTATTAACATAGCCATGGAGACTAAGGAAGCCTCTTTTATATGTATGCTGAATATACTGGCTTCGGTATATTATATAAAAGAGGCTTCCCTACTATCAACCCTTTATAGCACACTGAAGGCAGCAGGGAGAAGGTTAATAAGAAGCTTCATAACATAACCTTTTATTGTTCCATACATAAATGGCTCACCTGGACAAATGCGTTGTTGAACTTGATTCCCTTAGCTGCCAGCTGATCGATGTTGGGCGTGACCACGTTCTGGTAACCATAGCAACCGAGTGTAGGGCGGAGGTCATCAATGACCAGAAAAAGCACATTGGGGCTTTCTCCTGCAGAGAATGACCAGTAAGAGAAATTATGCCACTTCGAAGTTCAATACCATGTCTGGACTTTGGTGATTTTTAATTAGAGTCAGCTTGCCAAACAGTTTGAACACTTTTAAAAATGCAACTATAACAGTATGACTTATAACTATTTATAGCTCTAGATAGACCACTCAGTGTGGGCGTATCCACATAGGTTTACTTTATACAAGGGTATAAGTGTAACATGTACTGTAAATTATGGCTAAACTTTTTGGGTTGTCGAAAAATTATATTCACTCACCAATCTTTGCAACTGCTGCACAAGACTGTACAAACAGAAGGCATGTGGCCACTGTAGCTGTTGTTGCCCTCATTTTCCCGCGAGGACCTGTTTCATCTGTGTCAAATACTTCATAACTCGAATATTGCCCAAAGTTTACATTACTTCTTGCTTCTGATCTGCAACTACGGAAGCGGAAGTCACGAGTTGCGCAATTTTTGGCTTATTCCACTCCTGGAATGGTGGGATCCTTAATGTTTCTAAATATAGATTTTTATGTAGTTTTCTATCATTTTACCATTATATTATGCACTTTAATGTATTGAGTTTATAACGAATGATACCATTAATAGCAATTCGTCTGATTTATGTTTCTATTTATACTTATAAAAATAGAGAAACGTGATATGCCCTCCCATTGCTCGAAATAGAATCGTCCAACATGGCTGCCTTCTACAAGTAGACGACGCGTGACTCGTTCTAACTTTCAGAGATATACCAGTCTACATTTCTGTATTCAACGCTAGTTTTGCCTAGGAAGCTGTCACGAAACGTAAAGCAGCGCAGTAAGTGTGTTTCTTGTACAGATAGTCGACGCTATCGGTGAATTAGAGGTTTAGAAGTGGGGCCAAATGTCTGCACGTGTTATCACATGGGGAGGGGGGTCAGACGGAGTAGTGTGAGGTAGAAAAGAAGTATTCAGCATCAAAGATGTTTCTTGTTTTGCTAAGAAATCTATGCTAGGTTGGTGTAGCTGACGAAGACCTTGGATTACGCAACTTTGTGTACAAGAGTACGTAGATAAATCATATTTTAATTTGGATCACAGTTTCACTTAGACCAAGGAGGGAAGACCTATAGCCTCCTTGCTTTAGGCCCATGACCTACACAAGTCTAGAAGCTTGCAGTACAAAGGTTATAGTAATTTTTAGAGATTCATGAGTATGGATTGCATTTCAGGATACAAGCCAGGTCAGACTTGGTTCTCTCCATTGTGTGAGCTAGTAAAAAGTCAACATGGTGAACAGACCCTTCAAGAACAAGCAGAGCAAGCGACTCACCTGCCACAAGAAGTACAAGATCAAGAAGAAGATAAAGGAGCACAACAGGAAAGTTCGGAAAGCAGCAAAGAAAAAGAACACTGCTACCAAGGTATCAAGAGCAAGAAAAGATCCAGGAGTGCCATCAGAAGCTCCTTTCAAGGAACAGATACTACGAGAAGCCCAGAAGAGAAAGCAGAAGGCTGAAGAGGAGAGAGAACAGCGCAAAATCAAAAGACAGAAAATGTTGGAAAAGAAACGTAAGGCAGAGAAGGCTAAACGAGACGTGGCCAGCCTACAGAAGGATGCTCTGAAAAGGCAAAAGGCATTCGAGCAGAAGCAGGCCGCTATGCAACAAATGGAAGCAGCGGCTTCCAAGAAAGGCTTGAAAAGTACGGAGAGTTCTCGGAAAGCCTTTTACAGAGAGTTCAGGAAGGTGGTAGAGGCAGCGGATGTTGTGCTAGAAGTGGTGGATGCCAGAGATCCTCTTGGTTGTCGCTGCCCCCAGGTTGAGCAGTCCATCCTCGCTGCCGGTCCTAACAAGCGGATTGTGCTCATCCTGAACAAGATAGACTTGGTGCCCCGTGAGATCGTGGAAAAGTGGCTCAAGTATCTCAGGAACGAGTTTCCAACTGTGGCATTCAAGGCATCCACCCAGAGCCAGACCCATAACTTGTCGCAGAGCAAAGTCCCGGTCAACCTAGCTAACAAAGACCTGCTGACGTCGAGCCGCTGCCTCGGAGCAGACAGCCTCATGCAACTCCTCAACAACTACTGCCGCAACATGAACATCAAGACCACCATTTCTGTCGGGATCATCGGACTCCCCAACGTCGGAAAGAGCTCCATCATCAACAGTCTGAAGCGTTCCCGTGCCTGTGCCGTCGGTGGGACTCCCGGGGTGACCAAGACTCTGCAAGAGGTTCAGATCGACAAGCACATCAAGTTGATTGACAGCCCTGGTATCGTCATGACGTCGGGGCTGTCAGACGCCGCCCTCATCCTCCGTAACTGTCTGAAGGTGGAGAACATCGCCGACGTGGTCACTCCGGTCGATGCCATCCTGCGCAGGTGCAACAAGCAGCAGATTATGCTCCACTACGGTGTGCCGGACTACGCCAATGTCCACGAGTTTCTCGCCCTCCTGGCCAAACGGCAGGGTAAGCTGAAGAAAGGAGGAGTGCCAGATGTGGACAAAGCAGCCAAGCTGGTGCTACAGGACTGGACCATCGGGAAAATCACCTACTTCACCCATCCTCCAGAGTCCCACAACATGCCCGTCCACCTCGGAGCCGAGATTGTTTCAGAGATGGGGAAGGCTTTTGACATCGGCACGATAGAGAAAGACATTGACAAGGTCCTTGGAAACCTCACCATGGAAACCACCAGTAACATGATGGCCATGGAGTCAATGGGTCCAATGGAAGGAACCATGGAAGAGGAGGAAGATGAAGAGGAAGAATTAGAAGAAGACAAAGAAATGAGTTCAGAAGATGGAGAGGAAGAGGAAGAAGTGGATGAAATGGATGAACAGGAAGACGAGTCCATCAAGCATGTACCAGAAAGTAACCTTGCTGAACTGAGCACCATTTCCGTCAAGGTCAAGGCTAAGGAAAAGAAGCCTGAGCCCGAATCCGTCACAAAAGCGAAGCCTGGTACCAGCCTGGAGATCCCCTCAGTGCTCGAGGGAAACCTCCAGCTGGGAAAGGCCGCCAAAGTGGCACAGAAAAGAAGGAAGAAGCAGCAGAAAAGGGCGGACAAGCTGTCAACCCAGCTGTCGGACTCGTTGTCTGCAGCCATGGACTTTGGTCTGGGGGAGGACGACAGTTACAACTTTGACACAGATTTCCAGTAGACTGGATAAGTGAGATGTTGTAAAAATACATGCATCATGATTCATGTAATGTATCTGCTATTTTAGTAGTAATAACATGGTTGATTTGTCTTATTTCTTGCTGTCACATGTAGCAGCCACAGATCCTAGAAACCTACAGTTACAGTATATGGTAACAGTAGATTGACATGAGGATAAGGCTGACTCTGAGGTCAGTCTGGATGAGGCTCTTTTCAGTTGTAATCCTGAAAAAGTACAGAGATTCTGAGATGAAACAAGGAAAGAATTTCTTGTAATTTTGAGGTGAACTTTTCTCACAACTGGTAAACTAAAAGTGAAAAGGTATATTCCTATGATCCTCAAAGAATTGTGTACCGATGGAACAGTGTATTTTCTTCAAACAGTAGAAAGATGTCATCATCATAAAAATTAACACAATTATGTTAATATAAGGGTCAGCAAGTGAGTCTTGACAGGTTACAAAGAAAATACATGTACTTGAATTATAAGTGCATTCATAGTGCTGATATGAATCAGAGTTGAAGAAACAAATTCTTGTGTTACATGGCAGCCATCACTTTGTGATCATTATTAAATGCTATGGAAAAGGAGAATGCTGTACCTTGTTTCTAATTCAACACTGTCATGTTACTTGTCTTACAAATTATCTTCGAAAGAAAAAATTACAGAAGCATGGAATGACATTAGGAAGTTGCATAAAACCAAACACATATATTAAAGTTTACAAGCAACAGTACCATAATACCCCATGATTTTGAAAGCCATCTCTTTATATACATTTCTATATAATATAGTAGTATTTAGCTGCTTTCTGACTACCGGTTCTGCATATATGTTATAGGTACTAGTAAATCTGAATGTTCTCTTTCTAGAACCCTTTAATAATTCACCCTAGCCTTCAACAAATTTTCCCGACAGTGACTTCTATCGACTATTATATAAACTGCAACCCGATATCCAATGTTTCAGCAAAGTCAGCAAATGAATGGCCAACGTTGATTGGACAAATACTAACTAATTGGACCAATGGCCCGGCCTCTTACAGATCGGCCGAACCATTGCAGTATAAGGTAATCAGTTGTTTTGAAGATGTAAAATGTACCTTCATTTTCTCATCTTGCAGCATATAATATACGTTAGATGTAATAAAATAAAACGCTGTACAGCTAAAATTGACAATCATGTGTTTAGACCCCTTAAAGTCTCTGCATAATAAAACTTCGGAAGGTGACTCCCCTTAATTTCAAGTGGTTCATTCCAACATTCTAGCGCGCAGCCGAAAAAAGGTCGACTGAGCAAAGCGAAGTGGTAACGGAACGGTCATTCCTATCCTACAAACTCCACGTTTCCTACAGTTGAAGTTGGTTGATTTTGGAAGGTATGTGAAGGTGTTGTATACGTGATCTCATGGACATGTTCTTTTAGAATGTGTTTGTGGCTGTGGTCCGTATCTCGTGCCTAGTAACGCGGTGTTTTAGTAAACGGCAACTGATGGGGGAGGGGGGCGCTGTCGCCGCTGATGATGTCATGTCATGCTAAATTGATTTAGTTCTGGAAGCTTCTATAGATCCCAGCAAACTGATTTTTGTACCAATAATAGTGAACTACATGAAATTATATATATTTTTAATGAATTGGGGCCTTTTATTTTATAAAATCAAGGAGAACGTGTTTTGTTGAATTTATGATCAAGTGACAAGTGATCATCTGCAAACGTTCGCGCGTAACGCTTGCTTACAAAATGGTTACTTCCCCAAAATTATTATGATTGGTCCCTCAGGAATATTGTACCCATACATAAATCTGGCGATACCTCACTATCTGATACTAGTAACTACCGGGGAATATCCATCATCAGTTGGTTGGGAAAATTTTTCACCTCCATTTTGATTTTGAACAATCAGATATTCTATGATTTTTTCTAAAACCAGGCTGTTGAGGTTTGAAAAGGCTATTCTGTTCTGCATTATAATAACATCAATATTGATGTTTCCTCTGCAGCTTATAGTCCAAAGCCACCATGGATGTTAATAAGATAATTGAGCAGCAGGTTCTTCAGGCAGCCATGGCTGTGGAGGAACAGGTTGACGCTGAGATGAGCCGGCTGGACAACTTGGGCGAAGACGACTTGGAGAGGATCAACCAGAAACGGCTGGCGGCCCTGAAAAAACAGGCTTTGAAAAAACAGGTGGGTGATCAAGTTTGAAATGACAACCATGTCATGAGTTTGTTTGGTATTGTTCGGTATTCAAAACAGTGAGTCAAAGCATTACCGGTAGACTTCACACCATTGGATGCATATTTTATGTGCTTTTTCTGCCCACGACTAGCCTGGGTGCCAGACATGCCAGGGCTATACAGGTTAGCTCCTTGGCTCCAGGGCCAACATGTCCCCAAGGAAATTTTACCCCTCTGCTATATCCTGGTCTAACTGAGGGTCTAGCCTGTGTACTGGCCTTGACAACAGTCTGGCATCCAGGCTAGCCCATGTCAAGTTACTATGGCTATAAGGGTGACAGTCCCTGGTACTGAGAGAGTGGAGAAAGGTTTTCCCTCCTAAACATGTGAAGAACACTGCTAATAAATAAATAAATGAAATAAGATAAAATAAAACCTTGCTAAGACATCTCACTTCATCTTTCTTTCACTGAAGATGATAGAGACACCCTGGTGACCAAGTTACTCTCTTCCTCACAGGAACTCCTGCAGATGGGACATGGCCAGTACTCAGAGATCCCGGAGGAAAAGGAGTTCTTTCCCATCTGTCAGAAAAGCCCCCGTGTGGTGTGCCACTTCTACCGCGAGAGCACATTCCGCTGCAAGATCGTTGACAAGCACCTGGCCATCCTGGCGCCCAAGCACGTGGGGACCAGGTTCTGCAAGATCGACGCCGAGAAGTGTAAGTGGCTGTGTGAGCGGCTGAAGGTCCGCGTCCTCCCCACCATCTGCTTGGTGATAGACGCGAAGACAAAGGACTTCGTCGTAGGGTTCGACGACCTCGGAGGGGTGGATGACTTCCCCACAGAGATGATGGAGTGGCGGTTGGGGTTATCTGGGGTCATTGACTGTGATGCTGACCCCACCAACCCCCCCACCCTGGGGCAGAAGCCCAAGAGAGGGAAGAAGAGCATCCGGGGTGGGGGTGGGGACTCAGATGACGATTCTGATGATGATTAACTCTTCCTCCAGCTTTGTAAAAATGACCTCCATTTTAATTAAGTTATGAAACCTTGCAGTGTGGTTTGTCATGTATACTAGTATACTTTATTTTACGTGAATGAGGGGAGGAAAAGTTGTTCATTGCCAGACAGCTGTTACAGTCTGTACAAAGAAAAAGCAGGGCTCGAAATACCACCTGCATATGCAGGTTAGTGCAGGTAAAATTGGAGCTGTGCAGGTATTTCTGATGTCTACCTGCACCTAACCTGCACTGGTCCATGTACTGGGTATATGCAGGTTAGTGCAGGTAAAATTGGAGCTGTGTACAGGTATTTCTAATGTGTACCTGCACCTATCCTGCACAGGGCCATGTGCTGGGTTCATGTGTAGGTGTATGTGAACTTTTATTTGTGTATTGATTGGTACATTTTGAATTAAGTGTTAAGAAATAAAGGCAATGGTTTCTGAACAGTTGTTAGTATGATCCAGACTTCCTACATTCTGAGTGATGCAGATAAAATTTGTCTGCTGCAGGTAATTTTCAATGTTACATGACCAGTGCTGGTATGCAGAAAAAAAAAGTATTTCAAACTTCTATGTAACCTTCTCACTGCTGTGAGTTATTTTACTCAAATTTATGTTGTTTGTACAGCAAAAACAGGAGAGAGAAGTTAAAAGTAGGGAATGCCTGTCATTCTCTGTTTTTGTAATGTTTGCTTTTTGCACTGTATCATATACTTGCTTTGATGTCAATGGAGTGCCTGGTGTAAATGATAGATAAGTACTCTCCAAGCAGAGGTTTGGGTTTTGGGCTTATTTTTGGCGTGTTTTTAGGCTTTTTTATCGGGCTTTCTTTTTTTACTGAAATTTTAGTGGAAACAAAATTTCCGATAAAAAAGCCTAAAAACACGCCAAAAATAAGCCCAAAACCCAAACCTCTGCTTGGAGAGTAATAGATAAGTATATTGTAAGTATTGTCCCGGCAGATATTATTGCAACATGCAATTTTGGGTTGAAGTTTGATACATTTACATTTACAGAAACAGTATTTTCCATTTGTTTTGTAATTTCAAAAATTAGTGTAACAGCACTATGAAGGTTGTCACTTCATAATTGTATGCTGTAACTATATATGAAATGGAATAAAGATGAGGTTTTTCTTGCAAACTTCTTTTTTGAGGTTGGTTTAGATGACTATTTATGAATGGATGTCGGTTTAAATGTTTGTGATTTCCATGATAGAATTGTTCAGATCTCTGCTTGTGAGTCCCACTGGTCAGATCCAATTCTAAACAAGACTTCCTGGTAGTGTTTTGGGTATCCGTAAAGTTAACTACCCCACACTCCCTTTGTATATTTACCCCCAGAGAAGGGAAACATATTGTTTTAGGTCTGTTTCTTCCATGTCTTCTTCTGTTAAACGTTCTGTTTTTGTATCCTGTGTTACCTTTCTAGTTTTGTTTCCTTTTTTTGTACTCCTGGATGATAATCTGAACTACGCCTATACTGGTTGAGCCTTAGCCTGTCAGCCAGACCATCGTAGGTTCCCAGGTATCTCTACGGTGCTGGGAGTACTGCCCGCCCGCCCAGGGCCAGTAGCGCACGTCCTGCAGTGTACCGGTTTTTGTAAAACCGAGCCTACTGCCCCTCACTACTAGTACTAGGGGTATAATAAAGGTGACTTTTATGTGAGTTTGACGGAAAAAACTCCAACAATGTGACTACGGATGTAAAAAAAATATGTGAAAGGGAGAATTTCAGGAAATGGGATACCTAACCGTCACATTGGACGCTAAACGCCGTCATTTTTTGCATCTTTTATGTAAGTCACTAATATGTATTATATATTCGTCACTGCTCTATTTAATCCCCTTTTCTGTGAATCAAAAATCATTCCGCTCCGGTTTGCAGACATTTGCCTGCGCGATTTTGTAATATCCACACGGTTTTTCGCTTCACATTTTCGAAAAATTTAACAATAACTCTATCCCATTGACTCCCATATTTTCCATCGTATCATATATATTATGTACCATTTTCCCCCCATTTTTTAATGTACCTTTTTTCATTGAAGTGGACAATCGTGTGTCTTCAAGCCGATCTTACGGCAGCCAAGACGGTAGTATCCAACAACACCTTCGGTTACTCTCCACCAGACTTCTTTGCTGGCTGAAAAAATAGTAGAAATTGGCCAGCTTCCAAATTTTGGAGCTTCTATGATCTATGGCTAATTAAATCCTTTTTTTCGGCCGATTTCTACTACTAGTATTTTTTCAGCCAGCAAAGGAGTCTGGTGGAGACTAACCGAAGGTGTTGTTGGATACTACCGTCTTGGCTACCGTAAGATCGGCTTGAAGACACACGATTGTCCACTTCAATATCTGCTTGGAGATTACTTGAAGCTTGAAACTACAGTAAATTACGAATACCACATTGCTGACTACAGCCTGAATTGCGTGGATATTTAGTCAATATTTTTGCGTTGTACGCACTACTAGTTATTCATTCTTAAAATACACAAGACATCGATATCTCTTAATCAAAAAGTTAGATAATGCTAAATGTCGGGCACTCCCTATGCAGTAATGTCAGGCATGAGTCCATTCATTGTACGACAATGTTTCATCACGCTAGTGGAAATTTCCACTGTGTCTTGAGGCTCTAGACCAACCGGTTTTTTCTCTGTCATATATTATATAGCAGCCCTGTCAGTCATTGTGCTACTTTTTTCACTGACAGCAAGACTGATCAACTACTGTGTCTAACTTTCAAAAGCTATCTTGCCGCCGCCAAGTAAAAGAATGAACTACGTACGATTTTTGACGGCTGTCAGCAAAGCCAGGAGCAGTGAGTTCTTGAGCAACTTGGGTGAGTAACAACATTGCGCATATGTCCAGAAATTGGAACTTGTAATGCAGCGTGTGTACATGTTTCCGCGCTGAGCGCGCCAGACTTAGCACCAAGGAGGTTAAAAATCCAGATTGACAGCACAGGGAGCTAGATATAAAATTGTAAGAGCACCAATTCCAACGTCCTAACCCGGTCGGTATTCGAAGTTCCGACAGCGTCTTGCGTGCAAAACGTGCCGCAAGTTTTAGTCTCCGCCAGACTAACAACGCCGGTTCAAAAACAGTAAAAATTTAGCCAAATAATAGGGTTCATTTGCTTCGGAGGGGGAACTTAACCCTCTCTTGGCCAATTATTCCCTTTTTTGCCGAATTCTACGAAAAAACCCGAAGAACACAGGCGCTAGCTATAGGCCTGGTGGAGGTATGCAAGTTTCGTGCTAACACTACCAGGTGTATAGATATGACATTTATGTGAAATTGAGAAAGAAACAACTTAATTAAAACACTGTACATAATACGACGTGATTATAGTGTAAAATATGGGACAGAGTTAATGTTAATTTTTTCGAAAATGTGAATCGAAAAATCGTGTGGATATTACAAAATCGCGGAGACAAAAGTCTGAAAAGGGGGCGGGCAGTGCCCGAAAATGAGGACAGTGACACAGTCACACAGTCACAGTGACACATACGTACATCAAGATCGTTATAGAGACCCTATAACCTCCTTGCATACATGTTCTTCTATAATACTTACATAATAATGCCAAAAATGGCATCCATTTCACACATTTTTATCCGTAGTCACATTTCGTGAAGTTTTTACCGTCGAATTCACACAATGGCCACATTCATACCCTCGGCTATCCTGCGGCAGTATGTAGTCAGTGTTCCGTCGGCTAACTACGTACTACCGCGCGGGATAGCTCTGCATGGGAGAATGGGGGCAGACCTACCTGACATCTATTGCTCTCATCTAGGCCAGGCATGACCGGACGTACCAAGCTTACTAGTACAGAACCTGGAATTTATCGCTTTTGGCAATTAAATCTGCATTTTGTGGACTAGCCTGCGTATCGAACTCCAGGTGTTACCTGAGCTACAATGTGATTATGCCCCTGTCGTATTTGATGACGAGTTCCATAAGATTTTGGGGGTGATGACACCGGTATGTGTACAAAATAAAAGCGGCATTTACCAAAAAGATGGACTTAACACAAAGTTGCCGACCATCGTACTACCAATATCAGCCATCGTTATAGGACAAACCTGCCTCCGGGGCCGGTTGTACGATGGCGGGCAAAAGAACGCGCGCGTTAACAATTCTATCTGCCGAAAACCCAGTATTAAAACGTTCGGAGGCATACACAGGAGGCTATTCGGGGGCCTAGTATCCTTCCAAAAGGTTCTGGTGTTCAAAGTATACCTATAATAGCGCAGCAATATTCATTATACTATCAATTTATAGCTTCCTCTGGGCCATTCTCACACATTCTCTGGACAACTGGTTTTTCTGCAAAGCTGTCGGTTTTCGCGCTACTTTTTTGTGTAATGCATTGTAATTTGTCTGTCCATTGGTGATTTGTCTATCTTGTCCGTACAGTGCGTTTTTCGCGAGGCAGGATCAGCTGGTACCCTTCGTTATACACTAGAGAAACAAATTTCCCGACAGTGGAAGGTACCGAACACATTGTTTTCGTAGGCAGACACACACTCCATGCGGACGTGACTTATCGTCGATCTCTGACACAGTGACAGGAAAAAGAGTGACCTACATGACCCGAGTTTGATCCCTCCCGCACACCCTATAATTATAATAATGGTTGGCAGTTCTAACTGTCAGAGGACGTTGCATAATGCCAACCCGCCAAGCAGATGTGTGGGTCGGGCTTGTTTTGTTTTTCCCTTTTCCCACCAGGATAGTTCACACCGAACCGAATAGACTCGCTTCGAGCCGGATCGAAGCGAATCTTTTGCGGCCCTTTCTAGCCTCCACCAGGTCTTCCTACGGGGTTATGAATACTAGTAGTAGAATCCAGAAAAAAGGTTCAATAATTGGCCAGGGGAGTGAGCCGTGGTATAAAGAGTAACATTTTTCCCCTCGCGAGAAAATGAACTCTAGAGTGGCCAAACTCCCCTGGCCAATTCTTCTTCTTATTTGCATGCACTAAATTGTACTACTTTTGAACCAGCGTTGTTAGTCTGGCCATGGAGTTATATTTTAACTCCATGGTCTGGCGGAGACTAGGCCTTTTCTGCTTTTCTGTGTATACGTCTGTTGTTTGTCAGGCGGCCTGAAGTTATATAATCGTCGAACTCACCTAGTAAGGTCTAGTAACTCGACTAGTAACACTACACGGGTGTATACATGTGGCTTTTATACATGTCTTCACCTTGTACGGTATTTGGCGGAGCACCTTCAAGAAATGTGAAATGAAGTGACTACAGATAAAATGTGAAAATGTGAATAGTGAAATGGGGATACTGAACAGACACCCTGGACGCTGAACGCCGCCATTTGTACATCTTTAAATATGTGTCCTTGCTCTATTAGCTCACTGACACTGTCCATTTAACTATGGCACTCTGTCTGGGACCCATTGTTTTGTAAATCAAAAATCATTCCGCTACAGTTTTCAGACAATTACGCAATTCTGGAATGTCCACATGATTCCAGATTTTCGACAAATTTGACAATAACGCTTTTCCGATTTTTACTGTAGTCACATTATATTACATTATTTCACAGTTTTTCTATCAAATTCACATAAATGTCACATTTATATACTCCTGTTAGTGTAACTTACGGGCCATTGGTCGATAAGGCAGTCAATGACCCATAATAGTTAAGGGTCATCCTTGAGGCCAAGGCAGACTGTTACAGTATGTAACATAGGGTATAGGATTTCCTTCTTACACAACCAGTTAAGTTCTCACCTGCTTACATACGTTTCGATGTCTTTTAGACACCTTCCTCAAAGCTTCTGACTGGAGTTCTGCATCTCGTCGCCATTTATCGCCAATGTAGGTGGCGCTTTTGCGGCGAGAATGCAATCCCAAACGTGGCTGAGTTTGTATCCCCCCTCGTCCCGGTTCATGGAGTATGTAACATAGCTTATACCAACTTTGCGCAAGTTACCTTGCCGTGATCCTGTAGTCCCCATGTGTGATGATTGAAACCGTGCGTGGTCAGATCGGGTAGATAAAGGTATGGTAATTACCATAGTAATGAAATTCGGTACAGCTCCGCCAACCCAATCGCAAGTATAAGCAAGGATCTGCCCTAAAACCTCCTTGTCTAAACCTATGCGTGAGTTGTTTGTCAGGCGGCCTGAATATATATTCAACACATACATGGATAGTCATTAACCGAAAATTATTTTGAGAACAGCTAATGTTAATAAATGACGGGATGGGTCAGTTTGGATTTGATCGCTTTACTGCGCTTTTGTTCTTATGGCATACTAGTGTTGGCACGGGGTTCCTGTGTCCATAGCAGGTTCTACGACAGGGGCTCTTTGAGGATTTTATAATGCGCTTTTTTTCTTGTGTCCGCCCCAGCCGTAGGAGGCTATTAATTTGAGTACGGCCACGAGCGCGCGATATGCATGTACAGACTTCCCCATGACATGTTCAACTATTAGGCCATAGCAAGTAAATTTTATGGATGACATCCTCCGGAGACTCCAAAATTAATGCGATAGGGCGAAAAAAAAACAAGGCAGGCCAAAAAAAAACAAGATTCCTACATTTTCAGATTTTGAGATCGTAAACCTCGTTAAACAAGAATTTAGGTGGCAAAACATGATATCATACCCAACAGGTCCTTTATCGCTGTATTCAACAGTATTACCTGTCCTTGCAGATGTGTCTCTATTAAATAGAACAAAAAAAGAGCTTGCCGTACCATCTTCAAGGTAGATACTACACTGGGTATTTATTTGTAATGGAACACCCTAGACTGTCAACACTTGCCATCAAACGCCTCAAGTTTGCTGGATCCCTGGTGGTCTCTGAGTTTAGAGACTGCCTACCAGGCAGAACACAGGGCTCAATCACTGACAGAGTGACTCATAAACCGAACTGTCTGGAAGCCATACTCTACCTATATTGTGCCAACTGTTACAACACCGATTTGTCTCTGAAACAACTTTGAAAAAATAAATGACTAAATTAAATTTTTCAATTATTGTACAAATGGTTTTGATTCAGTGGCAACATCACACAGAAATGAATACAAATCAAAGTAAAAATAAAATAATAGATTAGAGCCTTGTCTTGCCGACGGACGTTCACGACATATTTGCCCTTTTTTGGCATGTTGACCACCGTCACAGGGCAACAAAATTTCTTTTTTTTTTTTCTGAAATCAGGCGAAAATCAATGCGCGCGAGGATGTCATCCATAAAATTTACTTGCTGTGGCCTTATTAAAATACACGAAGTTTTTTTTCGCGGCACTTTTATATTTGCGGTTTTCCGCGTTCACTTCTGTACCTCGAACTTATCATCATCGTGAACAAATAATTCGCCGACTTTCTTTTTCCTGGTTCCGCGAACATGTCCATTTTTCTCAGACCGCGAACTTTTGCTACCGCGAACTACAGTATAAGGTACTATACTGAAATGAAAAACTACACCATTAAGCGCCACCCCCACTTTCCCCAATGGACTAACCCTGGAGTTCATGAGAAGTTCACTAGCAGTGCGCCAGGCCAGGTCGGGCCATACTGATAAGGTTTCAGAATCTTTGTAAAGATGAACTACGCCAAGTTTCTGAACGCTGTGGCTAAGGCCAGGGCGGCCTCGCCTCTCCGTGGATTGGGTGAGCTTCAAGTAATCTGGTTGAACTGGATTGAACAGCTTTAGGTAGTGAGCTAAACGTTGACGTCATTACCGTTAGTTTAGTAGCCTTCCACCTTGCACTGGCCTGGAATTTTGGGCTATGCTATCAATGAGGTTTTGAAATGCCTCATCACCATAACGCTTTATCTTGCTTTTTCTAGTGTCCTCTGTTTTATCGAGGACATTGGTTTTATACATTGTCAGCATTTCGTTCGCGATTCCGATCACAGTTTGCTGTCTTTGTTTTGGAACATTTAAAAAGCTATATCTATGAATAGCCGCGGCGAATCTGGGAGGGCATATTTGCTTGTATGTTATATACTAGTATAGTAGCTACACTATGAACAGTTCCTGACACTTCATTCAATCATCATCTGCCTTCTCACTCTCATGCATCCGATCCGACACCAATTTTTTAAACAAAAGATGAATAAGCATAACAGAATCAAAGTGGATGCTTTGAATACCAAGGTTGTTGCAGCATTGGCAAAACAATTCAATATAAGTCAATATAATTTCTGTGGATGGTGTGTACACCAAAACAAAAGGGCTGATTGAACATACAGTCTTCTTCAATACTAACAGAATGATATCATATTACAGTTGAGATCCAGCAGCGAGCAGTTCCCGGGTCTCTGATCGCCCTGTCGACAGGCATGCCCAACACCTCCTGCTTCCCGCTGTCTTCTGCACACCTGTACACCAGGTGGGCTAACCTGTAATCTAACAGTTTAAGGGGAGTTTGTATGTGTCTTGTCCTGAGCAGCAGGATTGGAAGTGAGTGGGTAGAGATTGGATTTCAGTTGATTGACAGGGTTGTGACCAGGCATGCCCTGGGTGGTAGAAGGTAAGATGTGGTATGAGGTGGCCAGGAATGCATACTGTGTAATCATGGTTTGAAACACAAACCATGGTGTAATACAATCGGATGATTAATAGTTATCGTTCTATGATGTAATTCAATTGGGTATTTCCCCATGATCGTACAATGCACTTCCGATACATTTAAAAAAACCTCAAAACACTTCCTGGAAGTTAGGAATCTCTGATTTCTTGACTACATGTATTTGTACTTAGTTCTATCATGCATATTTGACTTAAACACAGGAAGGGGAAGAAACTTGACCTGTCCCCAGTATGGATGAACCAGGGTCTGCAGTACACTATGTCACAAGGGTGAGCAGAATCCTGTATAATATCAATAACTTGAACTTGGATTTTCAATTGCTTGATTGGTGGCAGCTCATTTTTGCACACCTGTTTAAAAATGAGCTACCACCAATCAAGCAATTGAAAAGTTTGCTTGTGTTTTAAGTAGTACAGTACCAGCACCTCGAGCAGTGTTTATCTAATTCCACGTACAATCAAGGAATGTCCTTGGTACAATGTACCAATTATGATAACAGAAAACAGATGTTGATTTTTATGAGAAATGCCTGCTAGAAATCAATAGATGTTCTCTGTGCAGGCATCCAGAGATGGTAGAATGGGGTAAGGAGCTACAGAGGAGAAAACACAACCCTCCCACCGACTACCTGAATCACGAGGGAAAGATGGACCTGTGTGTAACAGCAGGCAGCCAGGAGGCCATGTGCAAGGTACTTCAATAGACTTATAAAAGCCCTTCCCAAGACTTTGTTCCTGACCACTTTCCAACTGCAAGGATGGCACTAGGTTGGGAGTAGCCTGGAATCTATCCTATTGTAGCTCCAGTGTGTTCCTCTGATAGCGTCCAAACAGAATATGACTTTCCCGACTTTGATTTTCCAAAATTCATAGTTGCCTGGCACAGACAACTTATGAAGGCTAGTAGGCAACGTCGCCGACCAACTCCTAACCACAGATGACTCAAAACAACCAACCATGGTCTAAAGAAGGTTGGGAGGCCATGGTTGGCTGTGGGTGACAATGGGCTTTACGGGACATTTTCCTTTTGTATTGACACACAAAATATCCAAGAAAGTGAAATTTTGCATACTTTAAATTCAACATGTCATATGTTTCTGTTTTTTTAAAATCAGACTATGGAGATGCTGGTGACGCAAGGTGACAACATCCTGATCGAAACCCCCACATATCCTGGAATACTGTCAATTGTGAGTATTACTGAGTACACATACTCTGATATTCATCAATAAGACTCTTCCAATAGTCAAGTCCTGTGTAAATGTATGCTGGGCACCATTGGAAAGCAGCTCCTACCAGCTGAATGGACTACCCAGCCGTTTTATGATGAAATAAATAAATAAATAAGTGTTGAACAGATCCCAAAAGACATGTTCAGAAAAACTGCTTGCATCACAGGGCTAGATGCTTTTCTTTGATAAATTGTTTTTCCCTTTTGTAGGCAAAACCACTGGGATGTAATATCCTGGAGGTGGAGACAGACGAGCATGGGCCGAAGATAAGTTCCCTACTTAAGATCCTGTCCAACTGGAACCCCGCTGACAGCTCGGACATGTGGTCCGACATACCCCGGGTGTTCTACACTGTGTCGTCAGGATCCAACCCCACGGGGGTCACCACGTCCTTCGAACGGAAACAGCAAGTGTATCAGGTGCACTATAGCTATATATAGATCTACAGTGTATATCTATAGTATATATCTCTATCTATATATCTATCTGATCTAAGGAGAGTTGACTTTACTGGGCTGATGAAGAGACAGTGCATCTTGAAAGCTCCCCAGAGCAACAAAACTTGTTGTGTCACTGTGTATGGTTAAATTTTTTGTCAAGTATATATCTATCTGTCTGTCTGTCTGTTTCTCTCTCTGTATAATGAATTATGTATTCAGACTTCATAGTATGTCATTACTTGTGGGACAGAAGTATTGTTTTGGGCGGCGCTGGTTTAGGGGGAGTTTGTATGTATTTTGTTCTAAGCAGCGAGGATTGGAAGTGAGTGGGTGGAGATTGGACATTTTTACTTTCCCATACTTGATCTGTGATTGTAACTCTTGATATCTTTGCATTTACCCCATAGATAGCCCGTGAGTATGACTTCCTCATCCTGGAGGATGACCCGTACTACTACATCCAGTTCACTGAGGTACAGTCTTCAATGTTTGCTTCTTTGGGATACTAATGTGATATCAGAACACTAAACAAGGCTATCAACTCATAAGGCTAATTGTCATCTATGACCAATTTAAATCTTTAGGGACTAAGTTATGTTTAAGGGTTTGATTACTGCAGTATTCTGGTAAGATACATGTATGATTATAGCTTATTGGGATTTTCTTATACATTTTTGTTGTACACAACCAGGGATTCTTCCTGCCTTGCTTACGTTTCCTGGTTGTGTATATGAAAATCCCAATATCCTATATGTTCTATCAACCTGGTGAAATTATTTCCAGAAATGTAATTATAGCTCCACTTCTTTGATGCTTTAGTGTAAGTTGTCAATCCACAATCTTTGGATATACTTGTAGATAAACTCTTAAATGTCTGCTTGTTCTAGACTCCTGTGCCCAGCTACCTGTCTATGGACGTCGACGGACGAGTCATCAGATTTGACTCTTTCTCCAAGATCTTATCTGCCGGGTAAGTCTGTAAGATTTGAACAAGAGTTCCTTATAATTAGCACAATCCAAATGTTTTAAACTGTTGATGAAAAATGGTGAAATGAGTTTCCTTTGCATGTTCTATGGGCAGCAACTAATACTTTTGTTTCTTGTATCACACAGGATGCGCATTGGCTTTGCGACAGGTCCGCAGCCCTTGATTGAGAAGCTGGTGTACCACATGCAGGTGTGCACCCAGCACGCCAACACACTGTCACAGGTAGGAAAAAGTCCTTATGTAACCCTCCAAGGTTAGGCCGGTTTTTGGATGTTTTTTAATATCTTTTTGAGACTGGTAACAATGATAAATAAACTGACATATATGTTTATCCATTCTAGCAATCTCTGATATGGAAATGTTGTATTTTTTTATTTTCCCAGATGATCTGCTTGCTGATTTTGCAGGATTGGGGACAGGAGGGTTTTGACGCTCACATGAACAGGTGTGTGTGTGTACTTAAAAATCTGATGATGCACAATGAGGAGTTTCAAAAGATGGATTTTTAAACTTCAAGTTCATAGTGTAGTGAATTTTTTTGTTCTCAGAATTTGTTAAAAACTATCATATGATTGAATGTGTAGATTTTGATGCAGACAGTGTTTAATCATTGTTTCTTACTTAACAGTGTCACAGAATTCTACCGCAAGCGAAGAGACATCATTGTGGAGTCATGTGACACATGGTTAAAAGGTACCGTCTCTTCACTTTAACATCATTTAGTGTATAGAGTCTTTTATGTACTAGTGTCCTCTCCTGGAAGACTAGCTGTCACTTAGTCATACTTACTTTGGCCTACTGCCCAGCCTTGGGCATAGGCCACGGACCAGATCCTTCCACTTAGTAATAGGTAGACAGCTAAAGGAGAGGTTGAACTCCAATTCGTCACTTTCTATAGTAAATAGCCTATTTTACACAGTGTACACTTCCTTGCTACAGACTATGCAGAGTGGACCGTCCCAGACAGTGGTATGTTCCTGTGGCTGAAGCTCCTGGGAGTCCAGGACACCGCTGACCTGGTGATGCAGAAAGCTCTGGATGCAGGTACGTTATGGTGCACATGTTTCTTCGAGGATCTTTCAGGCTTAAAACATTCATTTTGCAGTGTAGATAAACATATATACAAACATCAAGGCCGGAGCAGAATTCAGAGTATGTGAACAACATTTTTTAAAGCTTTACATGTTGGATATATACCGGGTATGTACAGTTCAGATGCTTTTATAATTGTGCCATGTTGCAAAAATTCATAGTCCCTGCTTTAATCCACACCGCTAAAAAGACTTGAGAAACATTGTGCCTGTCACTATTATGCATAAAGATGGTCTTCTTGAAAGATAATAAATAACAGTTGTCTACTACAATAATCATATAGCATCCAGCATTTTCAGTGTTTGAATGTCGTTCTCTGTGCTGTTCTATGTTTCAGGTGTGCTGTTTGCTCCTGGCAAAGCATTTATCGCCAATGATACAACGCCCAGTCCCTACATAAGGGCATCGTATTCACAGGCTCCTGAAGAGGACATTGCCAAGGTAATACCCGGGTATTTCATGTAGCTTTCTTGCAGTTCAATGACACGACAGCTGGATTTTACTTACTGCAATGGACAAAAGAGATAATAATAGTGGTGTTCACTTGGCCTTTGTGCAAAAAACAGTTCTGAAGATATTTGTTTGAACAGCTATAATTATTATAGCTTTCAAAGAATGATTCAAACGGCAGGTGTAAATATTGGCATGATTATAGGAAATTCCTGTTCAATACCATGGCTTAGATAGGCTTCTTGACCTTCCTGTTTTGTCTGCCCTTACACTACTGGATGTTTGTGTTTCGGTCCTGTCACCTGATTTTACAGACTTAGCAATACTCATCACTAGTCCCGCAGGAAGAAGCTCTCTTTCCTTCTGCTGTTTCTTCTCGTCTCCAACATTTGCTCTTTCAGATTTGTATCTGTCCTGTATCTTATTTGGTTTGTCTTTTGTGTCAAGTTTGGACTTCTCTCCCATGACCTTGGGAGTGGCGAAATCTCTTGCTTCATCGGAGGGATGCTTGTTGGATAGATTTTTGGAAGGATTTCTTAGGACTTTCCTTCCGCCTTCCGTGTTTGTTAAGATGTGGGCCATAGCACGGAATTTTGAACTTGAATGCACTGGTTTCGGAGGGGCATTGCCTGTGGGCATTGGCCCTGACTGAGACAGCAAGCCACCACCCATGTCTAGTGCCTTCTGGCGATGTCTGTGTTGTTGACTCTGTTGCCTGTTCTGACTGGAAGGACTGTAGTGGCGGGAACCCGGAATGGTGATCTCTTGGTTGCTGCGTTTACCTCTGACTGTGCCTTGCCAAAGGCTTTCCCTGTGCCTTCGGTTTTGTTGCTTTGGCCATGTGGTGCTTCTTTCTGATGCATTGACTAAATAGTAACCAAACGGTATGGTGTACCCTGTACTCAGAGGAGTCTGACTTGTTCCGTTATCACTGAAGTTGTCCTCTTGTATGTTCTCATAGATGGGCTCGTTAGGGTAACTCGAGACCGGAGCATGTGTGAATCCTGACTGATGATTTTCACTCCGCGTGTTGAGGAACCTGGCTGGGAGAGTGGGCCTATTCTGGCCATGGGTAGGGATTATCATCTTGCCATGTGTTAGGGACCTGGCATTATGAATTTCTTCTGGGTCACTGCAACTGTCTTGATCAATAGGGGAGGTGAGAACTGCACGGAATTGCTTTGGAGAGTTTTTTGCCTTTGGCGTTACGGACTGACAGAGTGAACTGTGATCGTGCAGATTGTTGTAACCAGAATGTATGCTAGACCCATTGTTTTTGCCATGTCTATTTCCATACCTGCGGTTCAGAGGGGAAGGTACCTCATAGTGATGGTCTGATGCACGTTTGTCTTCTGTTGTCATTGTTTGTGTCATTTCCGAGCGCCCTTTATGACCTCTGCTCAAAGTAGATGAGTGTTCTACAGGACATTCCGGGGTGGAATATATGTTCTCTTCCCCTGTTGGCGTAATCTCTACATCCTCAAGAGTGATGACAACCTCGTGATCTTGTTCTGCCTTCTTCTTATTTTTTCTCGTCTGTCGCAAGCAGGATATTTGACCCCAACTGTCACCTTTGTGGCAGGTAAAAGCAAGAATAACCATGACAACTATGATAAAAGATGCCAGTGTGCCAAAAACTATGCCAATAGCAGGATTGGAGCCACTCGAGACATTTTGTGTATTCGCTGCTGGGGCTGAAGATGAATTTTGATGGCCGGTGAATGTGGACATACTTGGGGAGAGTGAAAGACTGTTAAGGACTATTGAAAGTGTGTCATTGCCTCCGACATTGCTGGCGTGGCATGTGTATGTGCCTTCACTGTCTGATGAGGTTGTGACGACATGTATGGTGCTGCCAGTCTGCGCGCTTCCATCCGGTAGTGTCCAACTGACGACGGGTGCAGGGAAGCCTGTGGTGTTGCAGTGCAACGTCACAGTCCCTTCCTCAACTGCTGCCGAATCGTTTGTGACCTGAACTATGTCGGGGGCGACACAGATAAAGCTTTCGGAGGGTACGTCGGGAATCGTACGGGTTTTTAGTCCAGAGGGCTTGTCACAAGTTGGGTAGAAAAGTCTGTTTACACTCGAGGACTCATACCAGTCTCTCAGCCATGCCAAGCGGCAATCACAACTGAAGGGATTGCTGTCCAGGTACACATAGGCGTCGTGAGTAATGTTCTCAAATGTTCCCTCGGGAAGTGTGGACAACAAATTGTCAGATAGGATTAGATTGTTGAGCATAGGGAGACCACTGAAGGCACCAATGTCTATTGTTTGGATGGTATTAAACCAAAAATCGAGATGGGTCAAGTTAAGGAGGGGGGAAAAGATATTATTTGGAATCTGAGTCAGATTATTGCGCTGAAGGGATAATTGCTCAAGGTTTGGAACATATTCGGAAAGATTGGAAGGAATAGCATCCATACTATTGTTATTCAGTTCCAATATTGCGAGCTTTTGTAATCCGGCAAAAATGCTTCCAGTAAATTGAGAGGACAGTTCTGTTTTTATGTCGTTCAACTGAAGGCTTTGGAGAAGGGGAACACCTGCAAATGGCTCGGCAGTTGTCTGGGTAAGCTGGTTTCCTGACAGGTCCAGCGTTGTGAGGTTTGGCATTTGGTTCAAAGTGTCGGATGGGACCAGGGAGAGGCGATTGTACTGAAGGTAGAGTTGCTCAAGGTTCTCGAGAGGATTCGTGGCAAACGACGGCAAAGACGTCAGCTTGTTTGATCCAAGCTTCAGCACTCTCAACCACGGGAAACCCCCCAAAATGTTCTCACCCATATATGCTATGTCATTATAGCTAAAAGCCAGGTATTCTACCGAATAGAGTCCAGATAACATGGCCAATGTTAAGGACTCTAACCGATTGCTGGTGAGGTCAAGCTTTGTGACGTTTTCCAGTCCCAAGAAGGCCCCTGGTTGGATGCTACTGATCCTGTTGTTGTAGATGTTCAAGGTTTCCAAGCTGGTGAGGTTGGAAAATGCACCATGTTCCAAGACGCTTATGGAGTTGAACTGCAAGTCTAGTGTGACTGTGGGGAAGGTGGTGCCGGCCGTAACATTGTAGGCTGGGATCCCGCTTGGTACTGCCGAGAGGTTCTTCTCCCTGCAGTTCACTCTTCCAAGGATGTTGTTGGGGCATGCGTGAATGGTACATGGGGTCAGGTATACCATCAGATTGAGTAGATTAAGTATGTATGTATAAGATCTTGGTCTTCCTGTAGTTCTCATGGTTGCAGAACTGATGTTGCCTGGGGAGTCTCAGGGTTGTGTCTGAGTTTCTTGTCTCTGTCTGCAATAAAGCATGAAGGGCAAGCTGTAAGAAAAAAGAGACGGGTATATGATGTCATACGAGAGGACTTACCTTAGTATCAAAGACCTCTGAGCAAAAGACTTTTTGACAAGACATAAGAAGTCATGATACAAGTTTTGGAGAACTTGCACAACAGTAGTCTTAGGATTAATTGTAAGTAACTTTACAAATCAAAACATCAAATAAAATATCAAGTATACAATCATGTACAATGTATGCATTGTTTTAACTCAAATAGAATGGTTAAACAGTTCTGTGTCAAAATCATGCATATGGTTCACTTATCTATATGGTAAAGGTGAAGAGAAGACAAATGCAGCTGTTAGCTTAGATCATGAAATTCTACCCGTCATGGCCAAACACTTGCATCAGCAGTGTTCAACAAAAGGGAACAAACTTAGCACAAACTTGACAAAGTTCCTGTTTTTTCTGGCCTTCCTCTGTAACTGATAACTTACCAAATTTGCAGAGAAGTTTGGTAAATGCAAATACCCACTATTAAACATAGTCAGCAACTTCCCCAAACATCCTTTCCCCATGATATTGATGTCAAAAGATAAACATCTTTTCCTATGCTTCAACAAAAAGCCTGTAGTGCCAAATTTCCCGGTGTTCTTTGTTATAAGTGCTTACACAAGCTACAGTTTCGCAATGGTGCTTAAGTCAAAGCAGCAGTAACAAAGGTACTTCCGAGAAGGAAGGGGTTGTTTTTAAGGTTTGTGCATTGATGTCACCGTGATGTGGAAATTTGGAGCTAAGTTCCAATTCTTTAGCATTGTAATATGCTGATGAGAGCAGAACACACACAGAATAGCCTCATTCTTTTTCAGCATCTATCAAAAACATGTATGGGTGTATCATGCCAAACAGTAATGCCTCCTTAATGAACTTAATCATGTACCTCCAATTATCATAAAAGAAATTTGGAAAATGTGCATGAAAACTGGCCATTAGGCTAAATCTGCAAATACACATATTTATAGAAAGGTTTAATGCATGGATTGATTACATTACAGATGTTATTTCTTAGTGCTGAGTTTCATGTTTAACCACTGTGAGGCATTAACCATGTTTCCTGTCTCCACTGAAAAAATGCTCTCAATGGATTCAGACTGTAGCTTATGTCTTTTGTGGGTATGAAAGTGGCATTTATACAGTTGGTCACCAGGTAAACTTAACAGAATTTGGTCTAATTTTTCTCCATTAAGAGCATGATAGTAGAATCCACAACCTGTTCTATCCCTCAAAGCCTTTAGCTTACATGTACAAGTCCCTACCTCAGAACCACATCATCTATCACAAACATTGATGAATAGTTCATTGTTGGCTTCCATATGCATGAGGACCATAATGCACATTACACAAAAGCAATCTCAACTCTGCATTTCTCAGTTCTAAACAACCAATGTAGGAGTTCCTTCTATGAACCTCTTGTAAGAGAGAAACACCTTACAGACAGAGTGCCTTGTTACTTACCTTGAGAGATGTCTTTAAGCTTCCTCACTGCTGCTAGAACCACATTCAGGGACGAATCACAGATGGAGGGCTTCTTCTTTCCTGGTTGTTGCCAGGAGGCGGCCGTCCACTCAGGAAAGAATGCCCTCCCCAGAGTCTGAGTCCTTCCCTCGAGTGCCTGGATTGACTGAGCCTCTTCTGTTCAATCCTACTGGATCAGTGGTGCAGCTGCGATTCTTCCTCCACATTTATACCCAACCTTGTTCCTCATAAAGTAGAAAAGCCTTTTTGTTACTTGATAAAGCTTTTTGTCCGAATTCTGTGAACTACATGTAGATGAAAAACATGCGCCATTCTTCACTGACCATCAATTTGAAAAGAGGTTCCGCTGAACCTCTCTGAAGAAAACATGTCCAGTGGTACAAACATCCTGTTTTAACAGTTTCCTCTTCTTCAAATCTTGATATAAAAGAAGTTACATCCTTCTTTTAAAGGTATTACGTCTTACCATGTAAGCAAAACTGTCCAACAAACTGTGAACATATCTACACTAACCTGTTTTGTCCAGCCACTACCAGGCTTCAGAGTCGGCTAGAAAGAGTAGAAATTGGCCTAACATGCCATGAGAGTAAACCATAAGCCTTTCGCTACCCCTCCTGATTGTGTGTTTTAATTCATACTTATTTATTACGGTTATGTAAGCAATGTATGGAACTAAAAGCTGTGTATTTACTTTACAGGGAATCCAGAGGCTGGCTGCACTGTTGAAGGAAGAGCTCAAGCTGACTGCGTCTGTGTGATGTCAAACAGCCAAACTGCAAACTTGTTAGGGTTAATCTAAATGTCAGAGTGGCAGACTGTACATGTAGATGTTTATATTAAATTGGGACAGCTGCAGATGTTGTTTTAAACTGATGGCTCTACGTTCCGATGTAGGGTTAGGGTTGTTGAAACATTGGGGTGTAACCTGGTATTACATGTACTTGTTGGAGTTTTGTTCACTATTGTATGTTCATGTAGGGTGATGTTACTGATATGAAAAGCAAACCATAATGATCATGGAAGCTTCTAGAAGAGAAACAAAACCTATTGAAACTGTACATGATGTAAAAAAAAAACATGTCAAGCTTTCAGGGTTACTAACAGTGACCAGTACCTGTAAATATTGAGTGTGAACTAACCAACATGTTTCACAGTTAGGGATGACTTCGGTGCAAAAGGTGTTGGTTACTACAGTAGCTAGTAGATTAGGCTGCTTCTAACCATGGCCAGTAGTTTACTATTGCTCGGAAAAGAAGATATTATCAATCCTTTAGCTATACAAAAGTGAAACTTATTATTGTCTACTATGTAGGAAGCCTTTAATTGACATCTATCTTGTGTTGAATAGACAGGGCTTGGGTGTAACTAGTTGTTTGATGTACATTTCTGTTGCAAAGATATGTAGATACCTCAAACAAGTTATTTACAAGGTCGAAAATGACAACTGAAGAGACAAATTTAGTATGTCCTACCAGTGATACTAGTATATATCATTTATAGAAAGATGTTTACACGTACTACGTGGAAAAGGTGCTTATGTTTAATGATTCTTGACTGTATTCCTAAGGAAACAATGTATTTGTTGGCAGTCAGGGTAATTTAAATAGAATAGCCCAAGTTTGAAAATATCTATGATCCAAATGAAATTGGCACTTTATTTTTTTTTATGGGTACAATAGCAATTTGATCAATTTTGATGTAACGTTATTCAATTCTCCAAAATGAAAGAATTACTGCATTGTAAGTGGTGTGACAATTATGTAGAACTGTCCACAGTTCAGATTACAGTACATGCTTAATGCGTCTAGCCTCCTTTTGTGGGGATGCTTTCCCTGTTATGTGTAGCAAAGTGAGGAAGTGCTTTATGTGGAAGCAGATGTATTTGAATTGAAAAATAAATAAGGTGTTGAAACAGAGTCTTTGTGTGGGACTTATGTTGTTGTATTCCCTTACAGCAGCTACATCTAGTTATTGTTAAATTTCTGCTTTTTCAGTTTATTGAACAGAATCTCATTGAACACCGTCCTTAAGTGTGTAATAGTCACCATGTTGAAACAACCAACCAGTTTATGTACGTTCGACTTGTGTTTGCTATTTGCAGAACTAGTACACTCCTGGTTTTAAGATTTTTTCTATATCATTCAGTGTCTTCACTTCCAGAGGGCATCATGGATTTTATAGGCTGAAATTGAGATATCTCTGGTTGAAAAAGCAACAAGTGTTAGAAACTTAGATAATAGCAACTTTGCTTCTTTGTTCGAAAACAAAATCAAGGCAGAGCTCGAAATACCCAGGTGCAATGTGCAAATTGCACACGATTTTCAAGATTTGCACGTAGAAATATTTTGAATGTGCAATTTTGCACCTAGTAAATACCGGTATATCATGTTTGCACTGCGTATCTCCGAAGTTTCATGCTGTGTCGGCAGTGCGCTGAGCGCACGGCAGCCATATTGTTTTCCTAACTGAACATCCTGGGAACGAGCTGTTCTCGTCCCCGGGTGACGCGAAGGCATTACGTAGCTGATTTACCAAATATGGCAAGACGCGCGAAACTTGTTGGGCGATGCGTCACGAAGTCCTTCGGCGGGGTGCTTTCGGCTTTTTCGCCCGAATTCGCAGGGATTTCGGTAAAATTCGGTGAAAGATATAGTTTTCGGATTTCCCAGCATTCAGTGCTATATAGAAAACTGCAATATATTTTGTTTGACGTAGCATGATCACAGTATGAAGAAGGGAGCTATTTTGAAGTTTTTCTCGAGGCCACAGGCTGTGGCTGGTGCAGCCAGCAGTGGGGAGGCTGGATCGGATGTGCGCGAGAGGGAAGATGCCACCGGGTCCGGCACATCGAATACTAGTAATTTCTCCCAGGACCCTGATGTTGACGCCACGACTGCCGCGCCCCCAGAGCAGGAGGGGGAGGGGAGCGCCATGCAGGCGAAAAAGCAAAAAATTAACCGTACTTTATTTTTTTCTTAGCAGTATTTTTTTCTGTATATCATGCACGATAATCGAGGTAAACAAATATGCAAAATAAATATAATTTATTGCTCTCAGACTGTTGTTAAATTTTCTTTTTGTGCCGTATAAAATGTGGAAGTGCCAACTGTAGTGTTTGTGACAGGTGGCGAGTGGGCGGGGCGGTGGATTCACTAGCGGCTTCCTTAAAGCTAAAGCTAAAGCTAATGCCAAGAAATTTTCATGAATCGGAGGACTCAGACCAAGCAGCTTCAGACTGACAATTGTAGGCAAATGAATACACGTACATTGTTCATGTTTGGTCTCTTATTTTTAATATATAAACTCCCAAATATGCTGTGGCAAGCTAAGAAGGTTAACACACATTAAAACAGTTGCAAACCTACTGATGCAAGACTGAATATAATCTTGCACAGGGCTCGAAATACTTTTTTCAGCCAGGTGGCGCATGTTGCCACCTGAGTCAAAAGCCAGGTGGCGCCATCAGTATTCAAGTGGCAACACTTCCAAGTTATCATTTTCTTCAAATCTGCTACTTATATCTATTACGTTTTCTTCTAGTTATTAAATAACTACTTAAGTTTTATGTTATAAAATAAAGTAATGTAAAGAACACAAAAGCTGTACACGCATTTTCTACCTGGAACTTGGAGCAAGTATTCCAAAGGTGTTACTGATATTAATATATTAAAAACTAAACCTAAGCTAGTACCTACCCAATCATATTTCACCAATTCCCAAACAAAATCACATATTAACCCAGCTAAACAAATAAAAATGTGATTATGTAAAAAAAAGAACTAAAAATCAGAATTAAAGTTTAAATCAAAATTGAAATAAAAATTAAAATAAAAATTCAAATTTTTAGCTCAACAAAAATGCTGCCAACAATTTCTAATCTTGTACAAAAAACAAGTAACATCGCGATATTCAATGAATCAATGTTTTATCTTGCACCCAGAATTCTACCTTGGCCACCTAGCGAAATTTGAATACACTGCAGTGTGGGCTCAGTTCTCATGGAATATCGCGAGATATCGGGAGATTTTGAAATACAAGATGGCCGACTTTGTTTACTTGCGTGCCGAGCGCTACATATTTCCTTGTTCAAGGCCGCAAAAATGTGCCCCAAACTCGTAAAAATGGATTGAATACAAGTACACGCGATCCAGGCGCAACATCACAGGGCTGCCGCCGTGGGAATGCCACGCCTCTACATGGCGGCACACTTATGCGGGTGGTGTTACGTTCGCCATGTTCTTCGTTTGCGCAAGGGTAATGTTACATGTAGCAGCTGGGGAAGAGCGGTGTCGCAGCAGTGACGTCCCTACCGTAAATTATAGGTGGCGCGCTGCGCCACCTGAGTTTAGGAATAAGTCGCGCCAAGCAAAATCAGGTGGCGCCGCGCCAGTGCGCCACCGGGTATTTCGAGCTCTGTTGCACATAACTTTTTCAAATTGCACCTAAAATTTTTGCCAACGCGCAATTCTGCACGTACCCGAAAAAAAGTATTTCGAGCACTGTCAAGGTCATCCACCTAGGTCAAAAAGGAGTTCTTTAGATTATCATTTACGATCACAACTTAATTTACTTGAAGTCCAAGTACGATTTCTTCACTCGAACAGGAATGTCTCTCTGGTACTCCTTGGGATGTGCCCAGCTCTTGTGGACATTCAGGTGGTCTAGCTGGTCCTGGATGTACTTGTGTGCCGGCATCCTTTTCCGGTAGTTCCAATCCTTGAGCTCTTGGTACGCCTTCAACGAACGGGATTTGTCGTCAATACATGCCTCCTCCGCCTGCGAAGTGTAAAACGTCATAATCATGCATTGGGAAAATTAGGGGTATTTTCTACATGTAGATATTTCTCTTGTACACGATGTAGTACAGTACATAACAAAATTGGTTAATGGCCATACGCTGGTAATATGGGTAATAAACCTACATGTACATAGGTAGTCTCTACTAGGCTTTAGAGGCGGCTGAAAAGAGTAGAAATCTGCAAAATAGATAACATTCTAGGGTACTTAGTCTGCAAAATTGTCGCTCTGTACTCCTTTAGCGAACTAACTCCACTGGCATGATGTCTATTTGGCCAATTTCTACTCTTTCCAACCCCCTCTGAAGTCTGCAGCTGGTAGAGGCTAGTACATAGGTGTACATGCGACTCTTTCCAACTTATCGTACTAAAAAAGATTATACTTTTGTGAAGTCTGACATAATCAAAGAAAGTTGTTCTTTTATCCTCGGTGCCAGACTGTTTCAAGGGCCAGTATACAGGCTACTAGTAGCTCCTCGGCTCTGGACAGGGCCAACCTGTCCCCATGAAAATTTTAACACAGACTCATTGATCAGGGTCTAACTGAGGACTGACCTGTGTATTGGAGCTGGGAACAGTCTGGCATCCAGGCTATAGTTCTTTTGGTCTCACAAGTATCTGATTCTGAACACAAAGTTCCTGAAATCTAGAAGAGATTTCCCAATGCAGACCATCTGCTTGTATGACAATAGTTATAAGGTATGTTTCTCACACTGGGAACTTCCCTCTGGTTTCATGCTGCTGCACCTATTGTCTGTTCAGATACAATGTATATCCATAACTGTTCCTTTACCTTAACACTTAGCAACTAGCAAGTTCCCATTTTGATATATCTTCCCACCTATCGTCTTTCCTAGTCTACCTGTTCTTGTTTCTGCTCACCTGGGATAAGTGACAGGTGGACAGGTACTTCTCCGTCTCCGCTTCCCACCGCAGTCTTTTGACCGTGTTCCTCTTCATCGTCAACGTGATTGGTCGCCATCGACGGTGCTTTCTGTGGGTCACAAGTATGGTCAGTCTGTCAACACTTGGTAACAGTACTGTTATTGATAACAATTACACTGCTATCAATCATCTTGTAGTGGAGTCTACAAGTGCAAGGTGACAGTATTTTCCATATATACATGTACATGTAAAAGTTCAACCATTATGATAATATCCTAACTTAACAGTTAAAAGATTTGCAATTTCCTTCAATTGACAGCAAATGTATACTAGTGAATACATTGGAATTGGGATACACTTAGGATATCTGGTAGAAAATGTTTATAATTTCTTGTTACCTGGAGTATTTGGAGGTAACTTTCAGGCATTTGTTGTAAAATTTAACCAAAAATTGCAGAATTTATAAAGCAAGTTACTACAGCATTAGCCTCCTTCGCAGCCTTGTGAGCGGCGTTATTTTTTTTCGGCGACCGACGCGAGTTATGTCGCGAAAGGACGGTTTGCAGCCAAGGGAGTTTGCCGGGAGAGAAGGATTCGCCCGCTCAACAAAGCGGGCGAATACTTCTCTCCCCGGCAAACTCCCTTGGCTGCAAACCGTCCTTTCGCGACATAACTCGCGTCGGTCGCCGAAAAAAAATAACGCCGCTCACAAGGCTGCGAAGGAGGCTACTACAGCATGTACGTGGTTATGTTTATCAGGTCATAATGCTATGGTATCTATCACTGCTATTTCTGGAAGCAATATATGTGGTTCAAAGTCAGTTTTGATATAAAAGTTATCAGAACTTTATACATCACATGACGATATGGCCATAACAAAATTTACTAGTAACTGTATATGCATGCGCCCAACGCCCGCCATGCCCCATGCATGCTAAACGATGACAGACGACTTGTGCTTGTCCTACTCACCCAGTCCATTGTTTGCCGGGCACGTGCCCCGTGTTGAAGTACCACTTGTATCTCATTCCCCTCACTGTCTTTGGGAGATACGATAAAACCATTGACAACCTCATGATTTCTTGATTTTTTTGCTGCAGCTCCTATCTCAGCCGACGTGACCTCCCCTCTGACCTCTCTTCCAATTTCTTCCGAATTTGATAAGTTGGGCGCATTTTCAACAACGGGACCACTATCTACAACAAAATATTAAAATGAGTGATCATTCGAGAAAAAAGCTTTAAAAAGACTACTTCAGTATTTAATACAAATCATTTTTATGTATATTTCATTTTCATGTGAGTTTAAAAGGTGTAAATTCATCATAAAAATATCCACGAACTATCAGTAATCCCTATTTCGTAATGGACTTTACCAAATCCAGCTTTCTCCCAGAAACCCTTGCGGCTTTCTCTTCGCCATTTTCCAAGGTATGATGGCCCAACTTTTCCCACATCCCTTCCGAATCAGTCGTAATCAGGCGTCTGTGAAGACGAACGGGCAATAATTGTCATCCAGACAGATAAAGCAAGATACAAAGAATAGTAGCTGATTAATTTTGTAGTTTTAATTTAGTTACTGGTACATAAAATTCGATGTAGTTTTACCGAGACGATACAGCTGTCTTGTGCTCTAGATATGCATTTTCAAAGCACAGTAGAGTAGACGGACACTGTAAAAAGTCAGCATGTACGATCGTCCGCTTCGATGTCTTATTTCTGTAACTGCATTCATAAGAATACCACACTGTGTCAGGAGTCAGTAGATCCCAGTTAGAAAGCCAGATCGCGCTGATGTTGTGATGTCTAGTCTTGTAGTAGATCGCAGATCATAAATAATATTAATTTTCAACTTTTACCTAACAAGTAACATATACATTACTGTCAAGGCATACCGTATGATGTACTTGGATCCATGCTTTCAATCTGAACCCTATCGATGTGCTTGAAATCGTAGATGGCTCCAAACAAGAAAGGTGAGAAGAAGAAGCGCTCTGCCATGAACGAGGTGGTGACCCGAGAATACACCGTCAACCTCCACAAGAGAGTCCATGGCATGTAAGTATCTGTGCTGGTTCTTTCAGAATCAGTGGATTATGATATAGCATAGCAGCAAAATACAGCATCACCAGGTAGCCAAGCAGTGTAAAAATGTATAGATTTAGAGAAGAATAGATCTCTGCTGCCATGTATGATGTAGGAAGGTTTCTTCCAGTTTAGCCGTGGCGACTCTTGATTCCGGGCCTATATTATAGCCCTCAGCAAGAGTCGTGGAAAGGTCCATAGGCAGAACCGAACATTTCGGGTCCGCTGCGCGATGCTCCGTTTTCGTCCCGGTTTTCGGGTGTCCCGAGCTTCCCTGAAGTCTTACCTAACGATCCGCAGGGTTGGCGCTGTTCAGATCGCCCTAAATACTCCACAAGGAGACCAATTCTGCCGTTTATGTGCAAAAATACAATCGGCGCCATCTTTAAAATCTACTCGGGAATGTTCGGTGCCGCCGTCGGGGACCTTCGGATGTACCGAAGCACGAGCGACCATTACCGAAAGCGCTCCGGTCATAACCGGAAAGGCTACCGAACGTCCCCGACGGCGGCACCGAACATTCCCGAGTAGATTTTAAAGATGGCGCCGATTGTATTTTTGCACGTAAACGGCAGAATCGGTCTCCTTGTGGAGTATTTAGGGCGATCTGAACAGCGCCAACCCTGCGGATCGTTAGGTAAGACTTCAGGGAAGCTCGGGACACCCGAAAACCGGGACGAAAACGGAGCATCGCGCAGCGGACCCGAAATGTTCGGTTCTGCCTATGGACCTTTCCACGACTCTTGCTGAGGGCTATAATATAGGCCCGGAATCAAGAGTCGCCACGGCTACTTCCAGTTAAGTTGAGGCAGCTCACCCAAATTATTACCAAACAATCTAAGGCCTTGTAGTCGTACAATGTACACTACTGGGTGGCATTCCATGTATTTGTCCAGGTTTGCATACCATTTTACAGTCACATGTATTAAAGGGATCAGTGACAGTGTCAAAATTATGATTGTACATATATGAACTTGTCCCAGAATAACTTGATTTGACAGAGATCAAGTATATCTCATCAAGACCAGATACGTTTGTGTGTATATATCTTTCTTCTTTCCTTCCTTCAGGATAATAAACTGATTGATTGTTGTGCTCGTATCACAGGGGTTTCAAGAAGCGGGCCCCCCGGGCAGTGAAGGAGATCCGTAAGTTTGCAGAGAAGATGATGGGCACCCCGGATGTTCGTATCGACACACGTCTGAACAAGCAAGTCTGGGCCAAGGGTGTCAGGTACAGTCAGACACACTTTGGTCTTGGGTGTAAAAACACAAAGTACACTTGATAATGACAATAAGTTGTGCAAGGAAGTTGGCAAAGAAAAAGAATTATTGTAAATCATGAAAATGTTTGCACTGGTTTTATTTTCATCATGAACTCTTACCGTGAAATCATAGCACCGCAAATAGTGTTGTGTATTTCTACTGTACTGTTTGTGCATTGTTTCAACCGCAAACTTCAAGTACAGCTGTGTAACTGATAGTACATGCACTAAATCCTGATGTCCATTACTACAGGAGTCCCCCCTGCAGGCTGAGGGTCCGTCTGGCCAGGAAGAGGAACGAAGATGAGGACTCGGTCAACAAGCTGTACACCCTGGTCACATACGTCCCTGTCACATCCTTCAAACGTAAGCACAGCCAGGGGTCTAGATTAGGAAGCAATTTAAACTGTACTTTCCAACACAATTACAGCTTAAATTTGCTTCATAATGACTTCTACCAACACAGATGAGCTTTCAAGATAACGATTCTAGATGTTTTCATTGATTCACTTGCATGACAGTTTGATATTTACTATTTGTATGTTTTATGAATGATGCATGCGTGTCAAACTTTGACTTTCATCCTTGATCATAAATAGTGTGACTAAAGCATTAAAGTCCCATGAGCTTGTTTAGTTTAGATACATGTATAACACTCACAGTGTAAAGTTAAACAACTTTTGTTTTGTTTTACAGGCCTGGGGACGGTGAATGTGGAGAGTGAGGACTAGACAAATACATTACCGACATCTAATGTAATGAAAAATAAAACTATCTCGGGAATGTCTTGTGTGTGTCATGTGCTTTTTTCTCTGCAAGGTTTTGTATGGTGCCTAGTGAGGTGAAAGGCATTATGGTACAAAGTGTGCTTTCAAGAAAAGTACTACTAGACTAGTACATGTACCTTAGTATCATGAACATGTATCACAGCAATTAGGTACAGGTCAGTGTATTTGGACATGAACAAACTTACACTCATGACTAAAAGTGGGTAGATCCTACTGCAAGTATGAAACTTAAGCTACAGAAAATATTAGAACTTCTAAGGACTAGTTTTGAAATGGGAGAACCCTGCAAATACAAGATGATATGGTTAGTCCAGTCCTGTACCTGAACCTCTGTACTGCTATTATGTAGTTATGGAGTGTCACTAATAAAAATACAGCAACAAAAATGCTCATCTACTATGCAAAAATGCCATAGTAGATGAGCCTACCAATATTACATTACAGAACTAGGGTTTCATGCCAAGCATGAAAACAGCTGAGGACAATTTTGAATGTGTGTGTCAAATTTTTCTGGTTGCTATATACATGTAGTTTTTTAAAATCTATGCTGGTTACGGAGACCTCAGCTAAGTAGCTGTGCTGAATATATGTAATATTGGTATGGTATACTTATGTAATTTTGGAATGTTGAAATGGATGGTATTGCCAAAATCCTCGTGATGCCATGAACGAAGTATAGTGAAGAGTTGAGTTGTTTCGGCCGGGTAGGAACTCCAGTCGCAGTTTGGGTCGTTTTAACTGCAGTTAAAAACAAATGAAACCCGAAGCTACCATATAAAATGTATGTAAAACAAGTTGACATTATTAAAAACAAAAAAAGTTGTGAAAAAAATGAAAAAGATATATCGTTGTCGGCAGGATTCGAACCTGCGCGGGAAGATCCCAATGGATTTCTAGTCCATCGCCTTAACCACTCGGCCACGACAACAATTGGATGCAATGAGAAGTGCGTTTTTAGGTCTTATACCAGGATCAATTTTTATGTAATAAAAGTGCTCAAACGCGCTTGCTTTCAACATAAGATGATGTATTGTCTAGTAACATCGGCGAAAAACAATATCATAATACAGATTACCCTGTCTGGCGGCCATATTTGACCTATTTCCGGTAATCCTGCCATGCGGACTCCGTCAGTACTGCAGTGGGGGACTGCGCGGGCAGTACAAAAGCGACATCTAGCAAAAGTGGTGATAAACACAGGCCAACGTGGGAAAGGACAAGGCATTGAATATCCTGCATCAAATTTACGGGGACATTCGTCCCTTTCCTCTTCATTTACTTTTCCTCTCCCCCTATCAAACTGTTCTTCATTTTCCCTTCTATTCAGAAAAATATTGATTGACCCTTCCCATTTCTAAATGGAATAGCTCTGAGCGAAATGCATTATAAATGTGCAAGTACTCTACAAATATTGCATCAATATGTTCAACAACTATATTCAGCTTTACAGGACTACACAGGGTTAGAAGAATAGAAAGGATCATTCATATTAATAAGCATTACCTAACCCTTGAAGACATGGAACAACAGATGTTAAACCAGATAGTGAGTGACTGAGTATTTAACAATTAAGATGTTACTTGGCTCCCTTGGCCCTGTCCTCTCTAACATTCACTTTGAAATGTTTTGCCCTCATGAAATGTCTACCACTATGTCTGTTACTTGATGGCTTGCCCCAAACAAGAAAAAAGTCCACACTTCATTGAGACAGGATAGTTTTCTTTATTTTTTCCATAATTGGTAAAGTCTCAGCAGCCTCCTGTTGCTGCTAGTCCAGGTGTTTGTTGTTTATTGAGGTGGTGGCATCTCCTCCTGGTGCCAGCTGTGAAGGACAAACAAACAAAAAACAGGTAAAACATTAGCTACTGATGAAAGCAACATCAAGAAAGTGCACTTGTCATTATCACTCATCATTATTCAGGCCACACCAATCTAATCAACTGGTTCTCGGATTTGCCTGCTTCATTTTTTGTTCTGATTTGCAAAAAAAAAAAAAAATTCTGCTTCTGAATTAACTCCAAAATGATATTTTGGCCCCAACAGGTCAAAAATTCATTGTTTAAATTTTAAAGCAGCCTGGATGGCTCCTATTTTAGCATTTGGGGCTATCATAGGATACCTAGGCCTTTTTTCCCTGTCGCTTTACATTAAAAAAAAAAATCAGAGAACCAACAAATTAAATTGGTGTGGCTTAATAAGACAACTTTTTTTTTGTTTCAGTGATAAATACAGAGACTCTGAGAGAGGGGGTGGGTGGATGTCCTAAGTAGGACACAACAACAACGACAAGTGTCACCACGAAGAGATGGACACTACAGAAGTTGTTGAAATCGAAAGATAAAGTAGCACACAGCTTACATTGGAGGCCCGCCCATGGCAGGTGCACCCATGGCACCTGGCTGGACTGGTGCACCTGCAGTGGCTGCAGCTGGGGCCGGAGCACCCTTCTCACCCTTCTGCTCAGAGGATGGACCTGGAACACAAATTGCACATACAATATGGTTTTACACACTATGTTTTCTTTCCTGGGCCTTCTTGGAAATCAGCTCATGAAGTTGTAGGGGCTACCCTGGTGTCTCCAAGGTAAAATAAACAAATAAATATACCAGTAAACATGGTGTTCATTTAACACTGTTAATAACAGGGCAAAGCTTTCTCTTTCAATGTGATATGGACACGTTCTCCATTTGTTGACAGATGTCTCAAAACATTTTACCAAACTGGCTGAAAGTTGTTTTTTCTTACTGAAAGTTTACTTGTCCAGTAAAGCTCAGAAATATAACACTATCATGAATGTTTTTGTTACTGTAAGTACAAAAATGTGTTATTATAATAAACTTCCACTACCTTTGAAACTTTCAATTGAGAAGAAACTGACTGCTTGGTTCCTACTTACCTGATGGCATGATCTCATCTTTAGGCTCCACGATACTGACGTGGTCAGGCAGGGGTTTCTTGGGGCCAGTCTTGCCAGTTGGGTCCCACGGCAACATGATCTTGACCTTGATCCCCAGAACACCTGGATACAGTAGGAAAATGTTAGAAAACAAACATCAGTTTATCCCTGATATTGTAACATCAGTCTTTAGAAACATAATTGAGAATCCATTAATCTATTCTTCCTGGACTTCTTGACATCGCTACACATATGTATAATCACAACATTCATCATGCAATATAACAAGCTGAACACACAATTACATTATATCAATTACACCATTGATAGTCAAATGTTGCTAAAATTAAAATCATTACATGTATTGTACATGTAGTCTGACCACAAAATACAATCAATCTTCTACACCCTATGTATTTGTTAAAGGGTGTCATAATTTTTTGCGACTAGTCTTTTTTTAAATTTTATTAGAGGCTCAAAAAAGCCCTTTTCCTCACCTTGGCGCAACATGACATGTCTGACAGCAGAGTCCACGTAGGAGTTGGCGGGCTCGCCGCTGTGGATCATCAAACCGTCCACGAACTTCATGGACTTGGCACGCTGTCCACGCAGCTTACCAGACACGACAACCTCGCAACCCTTGGCGCCGGACTCCATGATGAACCTCAGCACACCGTAGCAGGCCCTGGGATGGAACATTCAGTTTGCTTTATTTAGTTTTTTCTTATCAACTGTAACTGTTAAGGGTGCACACACCAGTTCTTCCGTGTATCTTTTCATCCCATTTACAGTTATTTTGCTTCTGAGTTATTCCCTGGCAGAGACGGTTGCAAGATTTGAGGGTGTGCAGCCTCAAATGGAAATGTGAAATAAACTGGAGTGTGCCCACTTAAATATTATGATGCCATGATTTCTACTTGTTGCAAGTTGTTCTGTATTGTTTGACAAAGTAACATTGTTATTAGAGTCATTCCAATGACTATTTGAGGTCATCATCATACAAGTGGGAGGGATCAATTTTGTACCTTCTGACAGCCAGACCGCCGAGTAGCTTGTACCGAAGAGACTCGGCCTGGGCGATGGCACACAGACCACGCTGGGCAACCTTCTCTGCATACAGCTATGGTGGGAGGGAAATACATGATATTGTACATATTACAAGTGTATACAGGTGTAAAATGTCTAGATTAGATAAAATCTATCTACAAGTACTGTACCTAATAGTTTGTTTATGCAGTTTTAAACATACACTGGTGTGTTACTCCAAAGGGCGGTTATACCGGCTATACAGATACAGATACACTAACAGTTTAATTTTCTAGTCACTGTTAACTGATCGTACAAAATGCTGAAGCCTAAATATCATAAATTATAAACATATGACAATCTGTAATATGATAATTGATAACAAATTATGTTTTTACAACTTCAACCACTGATGTCTTGAAATCATAGTCGCTCTAATACAACGAATCCCATAATTTTCTGTACTCTTGTAAAAGTTTTGTCCCTTTACCTCAACAGTGCCCTCGGCGAAGCCGAAACGTTTCTGTACCACTGAGGTGAGCTCGCGGATTCGGCGGCCCTTCTCGCCTAGAACGTTTTGTGTGCGGGTCGCTAGGATGATGATCTCGGTCCGTGTGGGGGTAACGCGGACTTCCACGCCGCTGTAGCCATCCTCGGCCAGCTCACGAGTCAGAAACTCGTTCAATTCTGCCTTGAACACTCCATCCGCGACGAACTAGGGTGCAAAAATGTGACATCATGACCAACTAGAATCCGACTCATCGGGCCAAGAGAAAACATTTTTCAACAACTAAACTACACAGGTGGAGACTTAAAAGCCTTCCTAATAACATAATAGCAACATTTATCTTTATTATCTAGATATAAGGACGTAAATTGAACATCAATATGACACATACCTTCCTCTTTTTGGAAACCTGGACCGCCATTTTGGATGGACGAGGAAAGAGAAAGATTCCCGGATGTACGACCCCAAATAACCCCCATTGCAGACCGGTTGAAACCATTACAGATATGGGAACTTTTCAATATTATGTTTTTCATTATTAATTCATACTTGTATATTGTAGCAGAATATTTGTTAAATTATATTAATGATATTTATACAAAATATTGTTTACGTAGTGTAGGCCGAAACTGCTAATTCTGAGAAGAACTTTACACATACAAAAATATATGTTTTGAAATAAAGTTCCCCATATCCTAATGAGCTTTTCCACAGGTAGAAGTCCGTGAGATCCCCCTCCCCACTATCTGCGAACACACACCTGCGGTTCAGCCTTCAGTGCCACGCAGATTGTTAGCGTGTGGCGAACCAATCTTCTCTATGTTTTCCGCTCTGTTCCTCTGCCTACAGTTAACCCAACTGCTAGGCAATGGATCCTCCTCGCCAGACTTTCTTGGGGAGGGGGAGGGGCAAGAGACAGCAGTCGGGGGAGAGTGGGACCGACCGGGGGGGACCGCAAGCAGGCGGCCGGGGCAGGGCCCAGTGGCCACCCCATGGCGGGGGAGACATGTTCGGCCGGACCGATGCGAGGGGAGGAGGTCCCGGCCCGGGCAGAGGGCGGGGGGAGAAGGGAGGGGCTTGGGGGCAGGACGCCGGCGGGGACAGACGCAAGTCTGGTGGCCGGGGCAAGAAACAGAAGCGGTTTGAGCAAGGGAAACAAGGTTTGATTGTCGTTCATGCGTTCATTCATTCATACGTTAGTTCGTTCGTTCATTCATCTAGTACAGATTGCAATTGATTACTGCATTCATTCATCTAGTACAGATTGCAATACTAATTGCGTACTGTATTCATTCATTCATTCATTCATTCATCCATTTAATCAGTATGGGAAGTGGTGTAATGCCTGATTAAATCACATCATACAATCCCATCCAGTTCCAATACATTTACACTGACATTCACAAAACCCTTCCTGGAAGTCTGTATCTGTACTAATACCTGTATGGCAGGTATAACTGCCCTTTGGTGTAACAAACCAGCTTCCCTAGACGTGGTTCAAGTCTGCAAACTTGATGGTCACGAAAAACTCCCAATACTTCCTGGAAGTCTGAAACCTCAGATGTCTTGTTTGTCCAGGACAGAGTGGTGATGCACAGCTGGACTATGATGCAGCTGTGAAGAAGATGGAAGCCGCTCAGAGACAGATGCAGGAGTCGGCACAGCGACACCTGGACCAGTACGAGGACTCGTCAGAAGAAGAGGAGGAACTGGACAAGGAGAAGATTCTGACTTCTGCAGTAAAGTCCTATAACCAGGCACTGGGTAATACCAAACATCCTCGCTGTTCTACCTTTATTATTTTTTTATTTTTAAATGTCACAATCAGATTACCAGAAATACTAGATTCTAAATGACCTTTTTCTTTCTTCAAAAGCAACTACCGTAAACTGGCAAATCAAGTATCTACTTAACTTCAGCTCTACTCCATGAAAATCTCCTTTTCTTGTTGAATATGTAGGTCATGGGAAAATTTTATACATGTAATGAAAAGACAACATGACTAGGCTAGCTAGAAGGTAGCCTGCTCTTTGACATTCCAGTGTATAGGGCCATGAAACTTCAGTGCAGTAGATTGCTTTTGCACCATGTGTTTTAAAAACTGTCATCTACACTGCATGTTGATATTGTGACAGTCTTGTCAAGTTGTCAGCCATGCATCTAATGAATTGCAGTTGGTCTCAAAAGTAGATATTCCTAATATTAGTGCATTCTTGTTGTCCCAGGTTCAGAGGAGGATGCAGACTTGAGCCATGTGAAGCAGCACCTGGCACAGACATGCCACTCTGGAGCAGCTGTCTGTCTCATCTGCATCGCCACCATCAAGAGAAACGAGCCGGTCTGTGTTTCCCCTTTGTGCAGTTTTTATTTCATCTATCCTTATAACAGAGAACATTCTTATCCTTACAAAAATGTCTATATGCAGTTGAACTTCATGACATTTGCATGTGACAGTAATTTATAACTGGCTACTGTCCCTTGGGCTGGAAGTCTGTTCTGACAGAAATTAGAGAGACACTTAGAGAGATAGGAAGGAATGATGAGTTCATATGTCTTTATCATCGTGATCAATCATAATTCTATATGTACAGACTTATGTGTAATATGTCACCTATATGCCATTCTGTGTTATTATTCTGGTTAGTATTCTGTATTATTATTCTGGTTAGTAATTACACGAATGCCAACTCTTGCTTAATACAATTAATTTTCCTCTGCTTCCTTCCTGCAGGTGTGGAACTGCCGCCTGTGCGCCTGTATGATGCACCTGCAGTGTATCCAGCGCTGGGTGCGGGACGGAGTCACACAGACGTCCCTGCTGTCAGACGAACACTTTCCTAACAGGGACATCCCATGGCAGTGGTGAGTGGTGCAGCTCGTAGGGATGGGCCTTTTGTTGTCATCTAAGAGTAATCTGATCTGTAAGCTCCTCTTTAAGGAGCCTCCGTTCAAGAAAGGGCTTAATCTTTAACCATGTTCAAATCTTACACTCAGGGGTAATGAGTGGGATGGAGGAATCTTGGGCAGGTTGCAAAGTTATCAAAAATTGCTGTATATTTCTTAAGATATACAAATGATTCATACACTTAATAGGCCTTCAGAGGTGACTTGTCAGTGGTACATCTACTACATTATCTATATCTATCATTACCTGTAACCTATCACTGGTACAGCACGTATTACAAAGTATGCTTGTACCCCTTGAACAGCCCAAAGTGCAGACATGACTACAGTCAGGCCGAGACTCCCACCAGATACTTCTGCTTCTGTGGAAAAGTGGTGAGTTGAATGTTCATTTTTGGCTCTTTTGATCAATCAGCTACAGCAATTCTTGGACGGCAAGGGCTGTCCATTCCTTTTACTTTATGTTTTCTTGCCAGGCTTTCCTTTGTCATCCTCATCATTATCCTCCATCCAGAGTGCCTTGGAGGATTGCCTCTGTAACAGTACAATACAAAACATTATCCACAGCTTTATATTTTTTATTGCATTCATCTGTTGAGTCCCCTTGCCTGTGTTTTCTCTCCTGTAACAGGAAGACCCAGAGTTTGACCCCTGGCTGGTTCCCCACTCCTGTGGACAGACCTGTAGCCGTGCACTGCAGCCTGAGTGTGGGCACAACTGTCTACTCCTCTGTCATCCAGGTATGCACATTACAGCTATTGTGGAGGGTCCACATTAATTTATGTTGTTGTGCATACAGTGATTTATGTCATACCTGGGCCATGGTAACTTATCACACAGGCTTCTAACAGTCATCTTCTAAAAGTTCCATAGAACAATTCAAATGTGTTTTGCATGTGCTGCATGCGCTGCTTTTGAAAGTGGGCATGCTGAATTTGGACAATCGAATTGATGTTGTGTTTCATCTTCTAGATCTAGAACAGAAGTAGTAGATTGAAGCACAAGTCATAATGTTGTGTTTTAGGTAGAAAGAGTCCCTGTGGATACCTTAATCTGAAGATTTTTATCACTATTCTGTATCTGTATCTGTATAACTGGTATAACTGCCTGTTGGCCTAACACAACAACTGTTGTAACACACATATGATGTTTGTGCCCGTTCCAGGCCCATGCCCCCCCTGCCCACAGATGGTGAAGAGTGCGTGTTACTGTCGGAAGAAACCACCTGCACCTCGCAGGTGTGCTGCACGGGAGTGGTCCTGTAGCCAGGTGTGTGGCAGGAAGCTGCCGTGTGGCCTGCACACCTGTGGACAGGTGTGTCATGCAGGTGAGGTCATGTAGTGTTTTATGATCTTTTGAGAAGTACTGAGTAGACTTTCACTTTCAGGGCTGGAAATATATACAGGTTAGTGCAAGTAAAATTGGAGCTGTGCAGGTATTTCTGATGTCTACCTGCACCTAACCTGCACTGGTCCATGTACTGGGTATATGCAGATTAGTGCAGGTAAAATTGGAGCTGTGCAGGTATTTCTGATGTTTACCTGTACCTAACCTGCACTGGTCCATGTACTGGGTATATGCAGATTAGTGCAGGTAAAATTGGAGCTGTGCAGGTATTTCTGATGTATACCTGCACCTATCCTGCACCGGTCAATGTAACGTTACTGGGTTTATATACAAATGTAGGTGTATGTGGATTTCTATTTGCTGCATTGACTGTTACTACCTTCAAACTTCAAAGTATAAAAGAAACATTGGTTTCTGAACAGTTTTTAGTATGATCCATACTTCCTAAATTCTGAGTGGTACAGGTAAAATTTGTCTGGTGCAGGTAATCATGTTTATTACATGACTGTGTGTTCTCCTGATGCTGTTACTAGTGTTAGAAGTGCTACCAAGTTTATAACACGACTGTGTGTTCCCCTGTAGGAGACTGTCCCCCATGTAGGAAGGAGAGTGTCCAACCCTGTCAGTGTGGTCAGAAGTCAGCTGTCCAGCCGTGTGCTGAGCCTGTGTGGCAGTGTGACAAGGTAGGTTTTTTAGTACATGTAAATGTAATGCGTAAAATGGTTCCCATAAATATGTAGCAAAATGTTGTGTACCGAAAGTGCGAGATGGAATGAAATGGGACAAGATGGGAAAATGGAACTTCTGTATTTTAGACCTTACTCAGTTCTTCTACCTTGTATGTGTTGAATAATCTCTCTGATTTGTGCCTAGGTGTGTGGGAGGCCTCTAAGCTGTGGTTTCCATACTTGTGAAAAGGTAGGTGCCACTTTCGTCTTGCCTTCTGTTTGTGTGTGTGTGTGCTATATTGATCAGCAGTGAACTTACATACATTGGGCCACTTAAATTGTATATTTTGAGGAGAATTTTGTTGAGTGAAGGACAAGGGGTGTACAAAACACAGTATGAACTGACAAGGGTAGATAGAAATCAGACGTTATTACTAAAAGTGGGATAATAGAAAAATTCTTTTGAAGTAATTGTAGAAATGTTCTTACTAGTTTGTATGTTCCTAAGGTGTGTCACGGTGGAACATGTGGTCCCTGTCCCAGGACAGGAGAGAGGACCTGTCCATGTGGGAAGACAGGTAAGACTCTTTTTTTATTACCTGGGTAAAGGGAAGTTGCCAAAAGATCAATTTGCATGGTTCTGTCCAAACTGTTCTGATTGCAAAAACAGTAACCTAGGTGTCATCTTGATGTCTATTAAATTGTAACAGATTGTAATAATATGGTGTATGACATCTTTGTATGGTATCTATAATTAGAAAATTCTGTCCCTGTTGTTACAAATAGAGTGAGATTAGAACTAATTTTTTTTGGCTTGATCTTTTGTTCTCTGTAGTGTATTCTGATCTGTCCTGTACTGAGGATGCACCAACATGTATGGATACTTGTGGGAAGGTGAGTAGAAGGTCTACTGAAGTATAGAATATTAGTATTCATCACATGCAGTAATATGTCAGCTTCATTATCATTATTTGGTTTCAGTTTTTATTATAAGTGAGGGTTTTTATTCAAACAGTTGCTCTGGAAAACAGTTAATCTAAAAAAAAACATGATACATGTACTTGATATTTGCACATGGTCACAATGTATTTAAATGCATAAACAACTCTTTTATTTGTATTTCAGGACCTGGCCTGTGGTAGCCACATGTGTATGGACAAATGCCACTTTGGTCCTTGTGGACAGGTAAGCAATAGTTTCTAAGCAGTTTTTAGCATTATCCATGCTTCCTAAATTCTGAGTGGTGCAGGTAAAATTTGTTTGGTGCAGGTAATTTTCAATGTTCAGTGCAGGTATGCAGAAAAAAGTATTTCCAGCCCTGAATTAATGAAACATTCTAAATACATCATCTTCTTATCCTTTCCCCCAGTGTTGGGAGATGGCGACTAAAACTTGTCGGTGTGGCCAGCGGAAGAAATCCCTGCCGTGTAACAAGGAGTACTTGTGTGAGACCAGGTGTACCAACATGCGCAGCTGTCAGCGCCATCAGTGTCGGAGGAAGGTACATGTACAGTCACTGAGTCAAATAGCATCAAGTCATAGAAACATGCTTGATTATTTCCAAGAAGTATGGTACATGTAGTATTGTTTTGGGTGGCTCTGGTTTAAGAGTTTTCTTGTATCTTGTCCTCAGCAGGAATTGATTGGGTGGAGATTAGGTTTCAGTTGATTGACAGGGTTGTGAGCCGTATGTCCTGGTTGGTAGAATGTGGTATGTGGTAACCGAGAATGGGTACTGTGTAATCATGGTATGAAACGTAAACCATGGTATAGTACTTTAAAATTTGTACCTCAGTGCTGCGATGGCCAGTGTCCACCCTGTGACCAGAACTGTGGCCGGACCCTGAACTGCAGGAACCACAAGTGTCCAACAAAGTGTCATCCAGGTGAGATGTTGTTAACCTACAAAAGTTTGCATTATCTAACCTACTATTGATTATGAAATGTATTTAGTTCTGAATGTCATGACTACTTTGAATCTCTGAAAATGAATGATATGGAAGAAAACATTTTTTTGATGATAACTAGCCAGTTTGCCATTGATTTTGACAGCAGTCTTTGCGCATTGTAAAATGGCGCTGGCTGGGACACTTTTAGTCAATTGGGCAGTCTATTGTAAATTGGTGTGGACATTTTTCTGCGGTTTTCTTGATCTCTGTCTTGTCTTGTCACCTTGCTTTTTGTCTAAGAAGACCACTTTTCCTCCGTCCCCTGAGTGTTCGTCTTAAAAAGTTTGACTGTACTTTATTCAAGTGTTATACCACTACAGCTGCCGCTACCTAACCCAGTGTTTGCCCCCCTCCCCAGGCCAGTGCTACCCCTGTAACGAGACAGTGGACGTCTCCTGTCCCTGTGGTTCCACTGTCATCACCCTGCCCTGCGGGAGGAAGAAAGGGGCCAAACCTCCCAAGTGCATGCAGCCATGCAGGTGTGTTTGTTAGAGCCCCTTGTTTATTCATGAAATACTCACATCAGCCTGCTGGCCACTTTTCATTGAGGACATGAGGGAAGAGGTCGATTTTTATTTCTGCAGAGGTTAAACTATGCAGCTTTGGTAATGGTTTGTGCTATCAAAGGGGATTCTCTCTAGTGTTTACATGTACTATATTCTGTAGTGTTTACATATCAAGCTACTGTCAATGTAAATGCATGTATGGTATCAGATTTCTTTGCAGGTAAAAACTGGAAACATTGAAGGAACACTAATACAATGTATGTACCTTTTCTACTCAGTTCTGTAACATAAGATAAGTTCAACACAACTGTACCATTTCACTAATTAGTACAACAAACATCATGATGACATTTCCAGACAGCCTCCTGACTGCCACCACCCCCAGCGCGTGCCCCACCCCTGTCACACCAACGACTGTCCTCCCTGCCGGCTGAGGTGCTGTCTACCCCTGGCGGGCTGTTCCCACATCTGTCCGCACCCCTGCCACACCGCCGTCAAGGTGTTACAGAAACCTCAGGTATGTTAAGAAGCCTCTTATAACTGTATCTTGCTCTCAGCAAAGGAAATAGATTCTTAAAGAAATATACCAGTGAAAAGAAAGATCAGCAGAATAGTTGAATTAACTGTCTTCCTTATTGAGTCTTTGGTACAGGTAAAGGGCCCAAGGGACCCCGTTGCCAAGCAAATGATGCCAAGCAAATGAAATGAAAATGATCTAACGCTACATGTATGTGTGCTAGATTCTTGATTTTTAAAGCAGAAGGAGAAATGAAAAAAGAAATGACTCTACAAAGGTTGCTAGAACATGTACATGGTTTATGACCTATTCTATGCACTAACAAAGAGCACTATGTCCCTGACTGTAAGAGTCTCTGACTCTTTGCTGTTGTTAACAGGGGAAGCGTGCTGGACCATGGGAGCCTGAGCCTCGGCCAGTCCTGACAGTGGTCAAGTTCGACTGTCCACCCTGCCAAGTACCTCTTCCCGTGTAAGGCTATAGTTTTCTCACACAGCTACCTCATTTTTGTTTTCTGTGGTAACTACTCATCTAAGTCTCAGCTAGTTATTTGATTTGTCAACTGGAGCCTCTTGATGGTAGTTAATGGGGTATCTTTATTTCTAGACCTCTGTGATTAGTGTGAAAAGTAATGATTATGTTTACATTTTCTTTCTTTCCAGACAATGTGTGGGAGGCCACGAGGTGAGTCAAGTCTCAAAGTCTTGATTTTGTGGGCTAATTTTTACTCTGCTTAAAAACAGTAATGTAAACCGGTCGTGACACTCTGAATAAACTTCTTAATGGGAACTATGCAGCTCTAGATGTCTTACTGAGGGACGACTGCGGTGTGGTAGATGTCGGTTAGCTTGAGGAATGAATCCACTCTACTTTATACTCCAATGTTCTCCACAGATCAGCCCGCTGCCCTGTAGCCAGGCCCGACCCTTCCCATGTGGCCGACCCTGCGGCCGGAGACTCACCTGTACAAACCACACCTGTCAGAAGATATGTCACCTGGTCACCATTGTCGGGGATGACCCATCGCAGGTAGGTTTACATCATACAGCTAAAACTCAGCCTGAGAAGTCCACTCAGATAAAATGTGGCCTATGTGGACAGGTGGTCACTATAGATAGAATTCTCAATGCTTGTGTCAATGGGAAAAATTATCTAAGGGGCCGTCAAAAAGTGAAAACATTGGCCAGGTAGTCCTTATGTAAAGGTGGTCACTTGTACAGGTTTGACTGTATTTCCAGGGGATAGCATCTTGGAAGGACAATGTCAGAAGTGTTTTATGTTATGGAAGGGTGCAGTACCTGCAGTGACAGAAAGGTGGCACTTTTTAATGCTTCTTCTTGACATGTACTTCGAGTTGGATACAGTAGACTTTTCCATTGGACAAGCTGTTTTTTCAAGACTTTCGAGTCAAACATGTTTACTTATACATTGTACATGTACTGACCTTACACTGTTACAGATGGGGTTTATTTCGTAACAATGTTAAGAAGCAGAAAATGCGATTCTTTTTGTTAGAACCTGACTTCGGCTGTGGAGTAAAGGTGGTGGAAGGAGAGGGATAGGCTCCACCTTCCAATACCGTGCCCTAGACACAGTGGATTAACAACCCACTACCCCTATGGCCTGAAAAAAGCTATGCAACTTCTGGTACCTTTATCTTTATCTTTCCCGTCCAGGCTGGTCGGGAGTGTGAGGTGTGTGAGGAAGGCTGCGGCAAGCCCCGGCCAGAGGGGTGTACACACCCGTGTCTCCGCCCCTGTCACCCCGACGACTGCCCGCCCTGCCGACAGATGGTGCGCCAACCCTGCCACTGCAGGATCATCCAGCTCTTCATCGAGTGCAGGTGGGGAGGGGGGCAGCAGGGCTGTTGTATTTACAATACTGTAAATGCAGTTACCTTTGCGATGGTTTTATTTCCAGACCTGGTATGGGCTGGGGAAATGGAGGTTTTATCATTCATGGTTCACAATTCTGTAGTACATGTAACGTTACATATAAATCACATATTTGTGGTGTTATGATTTTACGGTAAAAGGTCATGGAAAAAAAACATGTAAATAAAACCACTGCAAAGGTTTCTGCCTTTACAGTACTGATGTCACACCTGTGACAATGGTGGTAGTGTTAGAGCTTGCAAGATTGATTATGTTGTTTTTAGAAGATGTAACAATACATAACAATACATAGTTTTTCAACAAAACTTTAGTTTTTTTTCAACAAAACCTCTGATGCTTGTTAAGTCATCACGCATGCATTCATTTCTATTGGCAGATAAAATGGTGGTTGATTTATAATACTTACTGCTTGGCTAGACATTTAGCACAAGTGGACAAGAAACCCTTGTGCCAAGTTTTTCAAGGACAAATATTAGTGACATTGTTTGTGAGACCCTAGCCTTCAATGACATTACATGGTGCATGCATGCTTGCTTGTTTCACATTTTGTTAGGCTTGCATAATCAGGAAACCACCTTTAGGCGTAACATACCAGTTTTGTACAGTTACAAGCTGTTTAAGACAGGACAGTAAGGTTTTTTAATGTTGTCTTTTCTGCAGCAAGTGGACGGATGCCGATGACAAGACAAGACAAGACCTCCTGAGCTGTCAGAGTCCCTGTCCCAAACTGGTCGGTCCACTCTCTTTGTTTCAACACCTGTCGCAGTTACCATAGTATTAAATTCATGCTTAGCGTGCTGCTTTGTCTCGCTAGTGTCAAAGGTCTCTTGATGAAGCGGCCTTCTTTTGACAGCTAACACAATGCAGTGGATTGTGAGCTAGGAGAAAATACCGGTAATAACTAGTATGTTCATTTAACCCCAGGGCCGGAATGTAATCACTCTCTGATACTGGGTCAGGGCTTTCATGTCAGGTGTTCCTGACAGTATAATTATAATACTGTACAGTCTATTTATCAAACTGGGCCATCGTAAAAGCAACAACTACTGGTACACTTAAAACTCTTAGTTCTATACAATAAGTATGTTGTAGTGAAAAGGTCAATTCAAGGTGTCCAATTACAGGAGTAGCAGCATTAACTAAGAGTTAATGCGTGAAAATGTTGGAATCTTACTTAGTCATCCATTGTTGAAGAGTAGAAAGTATCTTATTATTAATATTAAGGCTTCAAATAGCCATAGTGCTTTGTGCATACATTCAGATACTTCATTCAATGACTGAAAGTATTAAAGTCACCACTTGCCCTTCTATGTAGCCTGGGCTCCATCCTCCGTAGTTACCACTGGCTACCACGGACAGCCAGTGACAGTAGGGAGCCGGCAGTAACTACGGAGGATGGCACCCAGGCTGCCTACTATGGCCAATGAATTGTTACGATTTAAATGCAATTGAAATCTATCATTAATCTACATGTACTTTGTAATATTGTTGTTCTATATGAGACTCAAAATGCAAGGTTTTGATTAGATAGTTAGACATCTTGTCATAGAGCTTTGTACTCCAGTGAAATTGCTCATCTGGCTGTCCTTGGCCTATAACAGCATAGCACATTCACAAAACTATGTGCCTAAGGCTTTAGTGTGGGAGAGAATGCTGCTTCTGTTCACTATTTTTGAAAAGAGTAAATTGGAAGCACCCGAGATGTATAAGATAACCCTAAGGGTTTTTTTTTAACAATAAGGTCAAAACTTTAAATTTAAGCTTTTCTAACCTAAATGTCGAAGTACTAGAGTTTACAAGGACAAGCAGAATCAAAACTTAAGGGATACCAATATTTGAGTTTATGTCGAAGCTAATTTCTTGGCATTTCATGTGGTCATTGTACATATTTTTGGGGGTCATTTAACTTTAAATGTAAGCTTTGCTAACTTGTCAAGGTACTAGTATCTACAGGAAAAAGGCAGTAGTGTATCAAAACTTAAAGGATACCAATATTTTCAATCAGTTCTTATATGGAAGCTAATTTCTTGGCATTTCATGTCTTCATCGTACATGTTTTTAGAGGTCATTTAACTTTAAATATAAGCTTTGCTAACTTGTCAAGGTACTAGTATCTACAGGAAAAAAGCAGTAGTGTATCAAACTTTAAGGATACCAATATTTTCAATCAGTTCTTGATGTGGAAGCTTATTACTTGACATTTCATGTCTTGATTGTACATGTTTTTGGAGGAAATTGTGACATGTGTTGTCCTGTTTGTCCTGTCCCAGTTGTCGTGTGGACACCAGTGTACCCAGCTGTGTCATGCGGGAGAGTGCCCCGGGCCAGAGAACTGTAACCGTAAAACCAACGTCCGCTGTCCGTGTCGCAGGAAGAAGAAGGTGACATCATCAAATCTTTCTACGGGAAGCTACATGTATTTACAGTCAAAACTGCCTTAGAAGACCACTTGATAAAATATGGCCTGTGCTTGTATCGATGAAAAAAAATATCTAAGAGACCACCAAAAAGTGGTCACATATTGGCCAACTGGTCTTTATGTAGAGGTTGTCACCAGTACGGGTTTGACTGCATTTTCTGATAGGGCTAATACCTGCAAAAAAGAAAGTCAACACAAAAGCAAGGGACTTTGCCTCATGTAGACGTAGATGTAAAATTGAAGACAACTGTAAGACTGAATTTAGATTTAGACAACAGATATTACACATATTGCAGCTAGTCGGGAACCAGGTTAGTCAGAAAAGGACAGTTCTAAAGAGCTGTACAATGGTTGATATTATTTATATGCATGAGTGAGCATGGGAAAGATAAACTGTTGTGTTTAGTGGGGATATCAGGGACTGTCTCAGTCAAGAAATGAAATTAAGTACCCACATGTAAGTATTCTAGTTACAGAGATAAATAGACCATTAAGGGTTTTCACTACTAGAGGTACATGTTTTTTATTTGACTTCTGTTGGACAAATATTTTAGTAGCTCTGGACAAAAGATATAAGTGTAACAAGCTAGAGGTTTGATGTCATGTTTACAGTTAACTTCAGTGTTGGTATAAGCCTACATGTCCGTCATTGGTATGTTTTGTGCATTTCTGTTAACCTAGTTTTAAGTCCTCCCAGTGTGAAGAGGTAGACTGTGGTATGCCATGGTATATGCAGGCTATTAACATGACCCCATTCCACCTGATATCCTTGGCAATGATGACACTTGATACTTGTGTTATGTTAAATGCCTGTTGATACATGCTTGTGGGTAGACTAAACATGACTAAGTCGTAAGTTGAAATTGAAAAAAAAACATTCTTGTGGGCCTTTTTTCAAAGAGAATTGTGCACCGAAAGAAGCTAGGGTGCATAAAGTGCTTGTTGCACTGCATTCAGAGAATGTGAAGTGTTTGATTTTAGACCTTGATACAATATTCCACTTGTTTATTTGTTTGTTTGTTTGTTTATTTTGATAAAGGATGTGCGCTGCAGTGCCCTACAGAAGGGAGAAGTCACATTGGAATGTGACGACATCTGCCAACAAGTCAAGGAGGAAAAACAGAAGGTATAGTTATTTCAGAGAAGTGTGGATTGGGCAACTGAAAATAAACTGTTTAAATCAACATTTTCTGTGCTTATCATTAAGCTGATTGTATTAAAGATGAGATATTGTGCTTTGTCTCTTATGACAAGGGAGAGCAGCTTGTGCAATTTAGTTAGAGTTTAACTTAATATTGTTAACATCAACTTCATGTGTCTAAAATTTAGGCGGCTGAGGAAGAAAAGGAGAAACATAAAGAAGCTGAGAAGCAAAAACAACAGGTCAGTACAGCTTACATGCACCTCAAGATATCTTCTGCTTTCGCTAGTGTGTAGTGTATACATGTATTGTCCACTTGCAAGCTTGTTAAGTAAAGATCTGTCATGTGTTGGTGGCAAGGTGGTCTTTCAGTTAGGATTGTTGACTTAGAATCTAAAGGTTCTGGGTTCGAGTCTCTAGCAAGCCCCACTGTTGTCCATGGGAAAGGAACATTACACCTATTTCCTCACTGGACCTGTGTGAAAATGAGTACCTAGCTTCGGTTAGGGACGTCCTTTTGGATGGAATGTAATGCCAGAGGTCCAGTGTATGAGGAGAGCCACACCTTGAGCACGTTAAAGAACCCACCACACTTATCGAAGAGAGCAGGGGTCCTACCTGGTATGGGTGGATCAAACCTTACAGTCCGGTCTTACACAGCTTGTACTTACTGTACAAAACTGGTGTGTCACACCTAAAAGGTGGTTTACCGCTTATGTGAAACAAACAAGATGTGTAGACTTTTCTCACCTTACCTTCACTCTCTATCACAATCAGGAAGAACTAGAGGAGTTCCAACGTAAGATGAACAAGAGGCGACGACAGAGGAAACAGAGGGAGGAGGTTGATGAGAAGATTCCGTGGTACAAGGACAAGAAGGTTCTCGCACTTCTGGTCTCCACGGTTACCGTGCTCATCTTTGCCATCGTGTATCAAATTGCTTTTGACTGATAAACGTGCACTGGTTGGAACAAAATTTTCCTTAGGAAAACTGTGACTAAAATTTAAAGAACAGTGAATGATATATTTGAAGTTGCATTTCATTATTATTAAGCACATAACTTGTTAGAGCCTTTGTCAATAGGACCATGCCAATGTAGGAACACTTTATGGGTGCATGATATAATAAGGGATATAAGGGCAATACTGTTTAAGTGTTATGATGATAAAAATTGGGTATATTAGTGCATTATTGGCAGGCTATCAGAAATGTATTGCAGTTTGACTGAATCAGTACATGTAGTTGGACCCACTTTAAGTAACTGTCATTGTTCAAATTTGTTCATCATTGTCTGCTATGTACAATGTATGATTTATGTATAACAAATACATGTTTGAATAAAGGAAGTACTTTTAACAAAATAGAAACATAAGAACTTTAGTACCTGTTGGTCAATGTTGATTGAACACATTAGTTGGCTATTTGTTATTGAATACTTTTGGAACAATGTTGTTAAATAATGACAAATATGTGTCTGTATGTTTAACACTTTAAGTTATGAAATAACTTTTTATGAATTGAATGAATAAAGAGAATGTTCCCAATGTCTTTAATGCTGTTTTCTCTTTATGTGAAGTAGAAAAGTAATTCATTCATACTTAAGAATTATCACAGGCGATACATGTAGAATTTCTGTGAAGATATCTTGTGTCATGAGTTGTAACACATAGAGTGGGAAGTACTGTCTGTGCTTATGACAATATTTGTGCGTGTTTACACAATCTCTCGCTGGCTGGGATTAATTGACCCCTCTTTGAGAGAGGGGCGGTAACTGTTGGGCGGGCCGGCCACTAGGAGTGTGATTTAGTCAGGCAGAAGTGTAGTATGAAAAGTTTTTGCATTATGTTAGGATTCTTTTCTTGTTTTCATTCTATCAATTTTCATATGCTTATAGCACATGGATTACACAATTAACTTAAGGATGTGTGTCTAATTATATATATAGGTCTAGAGGACAAAAATTAAGATCTTTGGCCTCTGATGATTGAAAGAATAGAGAGAACAATAAGAGTTTAATGAGTACTTTTCAACACGATATCTTACATTGTCATTGACTCTAAGACAGTAAGGACAGGTACATTGTACTTGCTAATTAAAACTGACGTTTCTCGGAGAGCTACAAGTTCGAGAGGAAGGAAAGATGATCTGGTCATTTCTAACCATAGTCCAAAATCATTGGTGTGATGCATACATACAATGGTTCGATGCGAGATACTATCCTGTTGCTGTTTTCAAAGGAAAGGCAACCCTAGCTGAGTAAGGTCAACGTTACCTCACTGACACCTCGTACATTTTGGATTGCGTGGCAAACACAAAAAGACTCAATCTGTATTTTTACTGTTCGACGCATATAATGACGAACTGGCTAGTTCCGTGACAAAATCGTTTCATACATGTATCAAAATCTAACTGACGTCAATAACACATATTGTAGTGCTCCAAGGAACATCGTTACTTTGGTATCTTAACCTAAAATTTCTCTTATAATTAATATACACTCCCTATATTCCATGGAGAGAATTTACAGTTCTTTAGTTTTGTGAGAGTCTGTGAGGCCTTCGTGTGTGAAGTCCAGGATTTGTGTGTATTTTTGGAGATGCTGTAGATGGCGCTTGGTTGGATCTTTTGTATCTTTGCTGTATCCAGCGGATTGAAAAGCCCCTTTACAGCCTCAAGATGCATAGCATCATCGGTCGTTGTTGTATCTCATGATCAGGCGAAATTTAAAGGTGCCTTCCGGCGCTGTCCAAGCAGGCACTTGTCCAATGACTCGCCATTTCTGTCCCATAGAGTAAGCCCTAGTCCGCTGGCATGACGGTAGCTTGGATGAAGCGTATCCTGCCAGGCAATGTTTGAATATTTACGGCTGATATCCGGATCGCTTGTAGCTTAGCCTGGGTGCCATCCTAGTTTACCGGGCCTCCCATACTCGCTTCCTCACCATCTGCAACTGGTAAACTATCTAGGATGTCACCCAGGTTAATTCCACTGATCAGTGAAGTAAGATCCGAGACGTACTATATAATAGTCACCTATCTCTTATCCCATTCAGTGTCTGTCTGGAGATTGTTCGAGTTTGTTTCATTGTTTCGACATCATCTGGTAGAACTCCATGTAGTTGATGTGTCCGTCCCCGTCGATGTCTGCCTCGTCGATCATCTCGTCAACTTCCTGTTCGCTCAACTTCTCCCCGAGATTCGCCATCACTACCCTCAACTCTGATGCTGTGATGAAACCTGGAAGATACAAAAAAATAAAAAAAATTAATTAAGAAATAGTATTAATAACTGTTACACAGTGTGCCTTCACACAAGACTAGTAGTTCTTGTTGTTGAGAATGTGCCATCGCCATAGCGCATCTGGATAACGCTGCAATTAGAATAGGGTTGATGGAAAAAGTACGGCATCCACTCCGAACAGTCTGGACAGCCTTGTCTGCCTTCCGGACTGGACCGCTTTTTCCACCAACCCAAATAGAATAATCATATTAGAAGCAGTTTATTGCCCAGCCACGCACACTGCCACGGCCCAAGAGCTTCACTCCCAACCAGACCAACTGGGCAGTCTTTTCCGACTTCCGGACTGGACCGCTTTTTCCACCAACCCAAATAGAATAATCATATTAGAAGCAGTTTATTGCCTAGCCACGCACACTGCCACGGCCCAACGAGCTCCACTCCCAACCAGACCAACTGGGCAGTCTTTTCCGTCTTCCGGACTGGGCCGCTTTTTCCACCAACCCAAATAGAATAATCATATTAGAAGCAGTTTATTGCCCAGCCACGCACACTGCCACGGCCCAAGAGCTTCACTCCCAACCAGACCAACTGGGCAGTCTTTTCCGTCTTCCGGACTGGACCGCTTTTTCCGCCAACCCAAATAGAACAATTATTAGAAGCAGTTTATTGCCTAGCCACGCACACTGCCACGGCCCAACGAGCTAGGTGGGGGGATTCTCTACCTAATTGGCACCGGGTTTCATCATCAAATAGAACTCGTCATAGTTTATGTGCCCGTCTCCGTCTATGTCTGCTTCGTCTATCATCTCCTCCAGCTCCTCGTCGCTAAGCTTCTCGCCGAGGTTCGCCATCACAACCCGCAGCTCGGAGGCGGTGATGAAACCTGCACGGCACAGGGGAGAGAGAGAGAGAGAGAGAGAGAGGGAGGGAGGGAGGGAGGGAGGGAGAGAGAGAGGGAGAGACAGAGAGAGAGAGAGACAGACAGACAGAGAGACAGAGAGAGAGGGGGAGGGAGGGAGAGATGAAGTAGTCTCCACCAGACTAACAACACGGGTTGAAAAACAGTAAAATTTAGCCAAATAGGGAGAAGTTGACCGGGGGAGCTTGGCTACGAAAAAGTTCATTTTCTAGTGCTTCTGAAGTGCTTCTGAAGCCTGGTAGAGGCAGCACGACACGCAGAATGGCACCGAATTGTAAAGATACAATTTTCGTGCGATATAAGAGCGACGTGACCGATATAGCTTCCCTCCGTGTTTATAATAAGTTAAAGATATATTTATGACTGCAGATTCATGCGGCCAGCGGCTCTTCGGAGTTCCCTGCATTCATGCCCGCTGACCCCGGACTGAGAGGTTGTGTCGGCAGCTGTGAAACTAAGCCACCATAAATAACTCAGTATCAGTAACAGTCGGGAAAAGTAGAGCAACTTGTTGCTTTTCAGGGCATGAAAGAGAATAACAAATATTCCTGGCGCTATCCATCTGTTACAGCTTTCAGGTCTTATGTTGTCTACTTCAATCAGTCTCCACGTTTTGCCGTTTTGCGTAGTTCATGCATGTATCAGTATTACAGTCAGGAAAACTGGAGCAACTTGTTGCTTTTCAGAGCATGAAAGACAATAACAAATATTTCTGGCTCTATCCATCAGTTACAGCTTTCAGGCGCTGGTCACCCATTACATGCCAGTCTTATGTTGTCCACTTTATTCTCTGCCGCGGTTGTGAGTTCATGCGTCTGTACGTACAGCATCGCACGGAAAGTGTCGTTTTCTCAGGCGTTTTAAAAATTGGTTTATAACTGTGCAGCAAGATGGTCATCACTCCCACTGATAATAGTCTAACTTAACTGAAGACCGTGTTGTTGATGGTAAATGAAAAGCACCCGATCAGCCAGCTGTAGCATCCAGGACAGATGCTCAGAGACTCCTACAAGGCGGTGTTACTTTATAACTCGTGGTGATTAAACTCAAAGCAAAGTAAAACATGTATCTGCACATTAACCCTTCGCAAGGTTTCAAACAATCACAGTAAAAATTGTCACGGAAAAGTTGTCGGGGCCAACTAGCACGCCATTGCAGACACATTATGGAGATTATACTATTCAGGATAACCATCATAATTACCGGTACATTCTTTTACAATGACTGTCACAAACATTGTAATTATAACCTAATGGATGACGTGTAAGAATATTATAGATCGCACGAATGTACCAACACCAAATTAAAGCGCTTCAACATTAAAATGTTACCATCACATGTTTAGCTGTGTGTATATTAGTAACGTTACTAATAGTAACCGCAGAAGTGTAGTTGGAAGCGCCTTAGTGTTCGAATTTCAAGATGGCGGACGACCCAATTTAATTTTACACAATTGTCCTAGTATAGCCGGGAGGCAAAACACGTTGTCTTCGGTTGTGGTGACAAAACACTTATGGCAAAAAAAAACCCACACATTTAGGTACACTCCTGAGTTGGTTTTTTTTTTTTAACATAGATATGTCGTTACATATAATTTCACCGAAACAATGACCCAATGTAATGTTGATACCAGAAAAGTCACTTATTTGTGAACGCAAAATGTCAAACATCTTCTGAAAACTTTTCGTTCCCTCCACGGTAGAAAACAAATAGAAAACTAGCATACTGATTTCAATATCCATTCTGTGTTTGTAAACAATTAGATATATATACAAACCGAATTGTTTTCGTAAAAAGCTAAGGAGAAATGTGGGTTATTCCGTCCAGATGCGAGAGGTTTTAGTTATACGCACTTAATAATTGTTTCTGCCGGAGGGTACGAGCTGCGTCGGTATGGCGAATAGTCAATGATGACAGCACTGAAACCATGGGGTCACTTTAAGTTTAACCAATCCGAATGTTAGCTCCATGCCTTAACTCACGATCCAAAACACATGTACTTAAACATTACGACTATCAATGGACTTTGTGGATTACATGTATAGACTTCAGTAAAAAATACTTAAGGTTATACAACGTGGTAAATTCTTTGATGTGTAAAAGGAGCTCCGGGCTATTCACTGTGAAAAGATAAGATGCCCATTGTTTCCAATGGACATGCCTGGTGAGTAAGTAGGTTATGAACATTCTTAATGGATAGCTAAGACAACACTGTCACTACAAAATGGAAAAGACTAGTCCATTTTACCTTGTTACCATAATGTTACGTTCGCGGGAATCAAGCTAAAATCATAAGAACACAAATGGCAATCACTTTCATTGCACCTAGAAACGGTGGTTATATTTTTTACACAACACAATTCGTGTTCTCAATTCTTGTCAAGGAATTTTTTTCTCGTTTTCCCCCTAATTTGACGATTGACTGATCTAGTATGCTAATGAGTGGGTCATCAGCGCGACCGGTCAGGTGAATGTCCCCGTGCCCCTTAAGCTTTGCCCACCTGCTCCGGATGGACCACAGGAGGGCGCACAGTTGTCACTGGCGGGTGTTCTCCCTCATCACCACAACGCAACGTTTTTAGACGACAAGGTCGCAACATCACACTAGAGACTGTGGGTGACTCTAATCGGTAAGGATTTGGCTTTCTGTTATTTGTCTCGTATAGTAAGTAGCACTTACTAGTACTTATACTTTCCTTTCTGTTGGGGATTGGGTTGGTTTCGCTGATGAATTGGAGGGGGCGGTTCCACCTGTCATGGCCCGTGTCGTATGGTACATCTTGGGCAGTCTTTGAAATTACCTGGTAAGATTTCATTTAAATCTTGGTGACAGACGTTGTTGATACGGAATGTGGTAGCTTGAGTTTTATCGATGCATGACTTTGTACTTATGATGTTGGCGCTCCATCTTAAGACACTGAGATCAGGTGCAGTGCGTCTTGGCCTGTGTTCCAGATACTGACACAGAAGTGTATATGTCGCTTTTACCTTATGAAAGTCCTGTCTAACTGTGCTTGTTGCTAACACGTACAAACTTGGATACACCATGTAATCACTGACAACGATTTTTGTCCAGTTCTGTCCTAATTGTCCAGCTAAGATTTGACATCTCACAGGTGCTACCTGTTTTGTATCAAAATGAACAGCTTAATTCTGATTCTCACGAAATACTGGAAAATGAAATGTCAAATTTGTGCAATGATTTAAACCCAACTATCAACTTCGCCTGAAATCATTAACAAAGTGTCGTGTCTCTTCAGTCAGGGGCTGCGTGGCAGACGACAGTTGAATCCCCGCGGACTTGTCGGCAGGGTGAAACGAGTGACAAGCAGACCATCTGGAAGGACTGGTGCACACGTCACTTCCGTGCAAAGGACCCGACCTCAACGCGTCTATCATACGACGTCATCATGGCCAGTCCCTCAATCGCGAAGGTAAGTCTTGTCAAAAGCTTTGTTTTCATAAAAACGCTTTCTATTATCGTAAGCTTGAAGGAGATCTGAATGTACTGTCGCAGAGAAATTTGGCACGCTTGATGCAGGTGTTGCAAAAGGACACACACACACACACTCTCTTGGTTGACTGAACCGACTACCAAAATTGTTACCAAAACTCATTTTAACAAATTGTCACGATATGGAGACACTATTTGCGACATCATCGGCAATTCTGACATGGTGAAATTGTAGCGATATCTGCTCTTGTATGCCCTGTACTGATAGTGGTGCTTACTTGTTTGTTTAAACTATGGCGAGATAATTATCCTGGAATTTCCAGCAGTTTTGCACTATTAGCTGTGATTGAGTTGTCTGCCCGACCTTAAAATGAAGACTATTGCAAAAAATGCCTGTACATGTACAATATACACATAAAGAGTAGGACAACATTTGACAGAACAACAGTAGGACAAGATTGTCATATCTTTACTGAAAAAAACTTAGCAGTAGTATCTTAAGAAGGTATGAGACGAGGTCGTCGGCTTATTCTGAAGGTGCCCTTTGACCCAATAACTAGCTAACTCGTACCCGCAGCACAAGTGGACTGACCGGTTGTAGCGTGATCACGTGTCTTGGCGTCTTGCGCACAGACACTGGCCACACTGTTATACTAGGTTGTTTTCGTCTTCTGGCTAACTCTAATAGATCGATTAGGTAAGTTAGTTTACCTGACAGGATCACATATACCTGAGTGTACATCGGCCGTCATTGTATCATTATATATTAGCATTATTTGTGTCATTGATCACCGTTTACTCACATACATGTACATGTACTCTCACTGGTAAGTACAGGGCAGATGAGCAGCAATGAAAGATAGACAGTTTTTTTTTGACACAAACTAACTTTATTGCACGGCAATTGTACAAGGGGCAACGTATTGCATCTACTGCTATACTAATATCATATGTACTGTCTTGATATTTTAGTTAAAGTTGTTTGATTGTGCAGCTGCCAGTTGGATGTTAACGCATGATCGAACATGTTCTGTTTTGGCAGATGTCCGCATTGGCGTTCAAGGACCTGAACCGGTTGGAACGGGAGCGACTGATGGGTCCACGCACGGCTCAGCCACAGAGAGTCCCAACCTTCCCGATCGATTCCCACACACATGATGCAACCCACCCCAGCGATTCCCACACCCGTGGGACAACCTTCCCGAGCGATTCCTATACACGTGGGACAACCTTTCCCAGTCATCCCCAGACCTATGGGCCAACCTTCCCAAGTCATCTCCAGACCCGTGGCACAACCTTCCAGGATCATCCTCGGACCCGTGACACTGCAACCTTCCCCAGTCATGCCCAGACGCGTGGCACTGCAACCTTCCACGATCATCCCCAGACTCGTGGTACTGCAACCTTCCAGGGTCATCCTCAGACGCGTGGCACTGCAACCTACCCGATCCATCCCCAGACGCGTGGCACTGCAACCTTCCACGATCATCCCCAGACTCGTGGCACTGCAACCTTCCCGACCGATTCCCACACCCATGGGACAACCTTCTCGAGTCATCCCCAGACGCGTGGAACTGCAACCTTCCAAGATCATGCCCAGACCCGTGGCACTGCAACCTTCCACGATCATCCCCAGACCCGTGGCAGTGCAACCTTCCCCAGTCATCCCCATACTCGTGGCACTGCAACCTTCCCGGGTCATCCCCGTGGCGCAACGCATATTACCTGTAGCGACTGCGGATTCCAGACCAACTCAGAGCTAGACTTCTTACGTCACGTCAGCACCCACAAAGTCAACCTGGGGAATCCCGAAGGAAGGGCTTCGAACTTTTCGTCGCAGTCGAAACGGATGCGAATGTCGTTCGAAGGCGCCGAAAGACGCGTTCAACACGACACCGTACAGCAAAAGTGGCATGAGCAAGTCCCAGCTGCCGAACAAGCTGGCAGCAACGCCCTGGACTTGACGACTAAGCCGAGACGGAATGCGAACGAGGCACCGATAGATCTACGGAAATCCACCTCACCAGCCACTACTCAGGCCGGTGTGCGGGCTAGACAAGGGACGGTCTCTCCAGGGCACGTCCAGAGTCCGAACAGACAAACCCCAGCAACAGCAGTCTCTCAACTCCCAGTACGTCCTCAACGTCATGTAAGCGCCCCGGTCATGCCGAGAGAACCCCCTCCATTGATACAAGTCAGGCGTACACCATCAGCGTCTGATGGCGTCAAACTGCAAGTTGAATCAAGGCAGCCGGCAATGCACAATCTGCCACCTATGGTCCACCCAACCGTTCAGCAACGAGTGAGCCACGCACAGACCTCCCCCACGTGTCAGGGTGAAGAAATGAAGTCATTCGTCGCTAGGCAACCAAATCCACCGACGTTCATTGCATCGCCAAACGTACAGCATTTGCTTCCACCACCAGTTGGAACAAAGGCCTCGTCTTGTCCTACCAAAACCACCACAAACAAGCCGAAGCAAAGGTACATTCTTCCCAAACAAGACAAACCAAGCGAAGACATGTCGACTGTCTCTCATCACCAGCAGCTGAACGCTCCACAAGACACCGGCGACATGACACCTGCACAGTACTTTCGGCTTGGCCGCGTGCCTGAGTACCTGAGGGGTGGCACGTGGCACCCAAACCAGCCAACCACAGTGGAGTACACAGTCCCAAACCAGCCAACCACAGTGGAGCACACTGCCCCAAAACAGCCAATCACCATGGAGCACACCGTCCCAAACCAGCCAACCACCGTGGAGCACACCCTCCAAGACCAGCCAATCACCGTGGAGCACACCGTCCCAAACCAGCCAACCACCATGGAGCACACAGTCCCAGATGAACAGCTGGAGCAAAAATCGTCTAGGCGTCCATCGCTGGTGGAATGGGCGCGGATATCCGCCATTTATGCCACCGCTAAACAGCAGGGGAAGAAGCTGAAACCCACGCCGCGGAAACGCGGACCAAAACCTAGAACAGGTAGACAGGATAAAGCACAGAAAGGACGCAACAACATGCATGAAATTGAGCTGGAACAGCGTCGTAATCAAGACATACAAGTCACACAACAACAGCAACAACAGCAACAACAGCTACAGCAGACAGAGCTACAGAAGCGACAGCCAGAAGAAAGTCAGCAGAGTCAAGAGAATGATACAGAGGAACAAATGGAAGAGTCCAAGCAAATTCAGGACCAAGAACAAGCACTTGATAATGCTCACCAGGAACAAGACCACGAACAGGCAAACGTGGAGGCGACGCCATGCCAAGGTGTCGGGGGCAAACTGTGGTGGCAGCAACTACAGAAACTGATGAACACGCTGGGAGAGAGGCAGGTGCAAGACCCAGGCTTTGCAGCAAAGTGGTTTGAGTCCCTGTTCCCGACGCAAAACAAAATTTTCACCAACGAGTCAACAACGACTAGTGAAGAAAAAGAAGCATCCGATGAACCGACAGCCATGCAGGAGGAAGAAACACCCATAGATGACAATGCACACACAAGAAGAACAACGGTTGATTCTGACTACATCAGTATGGATGACTCCGAGGATGTGGCTGAGAAAGTTTCAACCCCAGGTCATCAGAGTGAAAACGAAGAAGAATCCACTTCTTCAGTTGAGGCAGAGTCAAAAGACGACATGGATGCCAAGGACGAGACCCCCCAGGATGTATTACCACCTGAAAAGGAGTCGGAGACATCGCCGGAAGATCAACAGGTGAAAGATCATGAAGATACACCCTCTCCAGATACTGATGAGGAAAAATCAACAGAGACTTCCTCAGAGTCTGCTTCAGGAGAAACGGTCGTTTCACCTGAACATAGCGACACGGCGGTGGAAAAGGAGAAATCACCCAAGAAGGCGCTCAAGACTTCCCAACCGCTGAACGTCCATTTCTTCCGCTGCACACCTTGCAACTTCTTCACCACGTCGAAGCAGAAGAAGCTGTCCCACATCAGAAAGCACAGAGAGAAGTTAGAGTGCTCCGTCTGCCTGAAAGTGTGTCAGGACAAGAGATGCCTGGATGATCACATGCAAGAGCACACCGGTCAGCGCAAGCACAAATGTCCACACGACTCGTGCAACTTTCGCTCAGCTTCGAGCGCTCGACTGCAAAGCCACAAGAGGACCGCGCACAAGAACTGCTACCAGTGCCCGCATTGTGACTATAAGACCAGTGTCCACGGGAACCTGAATCGACACGTCCGGACGCACACGGACGAGAGACCGTACAAATGCCTGCACTGTCCGTACGCAGCCCGAGTCAGCCACCATCTTCAAGAACACATGAAAAGACACGCAGGGGAACGTCCCTTCAAGTGTGACTTGTGCAGCTTTGCCACCTTGAAGAAGACAGACCTCGACCGCCATCAAAGGTGTCACACCGGGGAAAAACCGTTCGCCTGTGACCTGTGCTCCTACCGGGCGCCTCAGAAACGCATGCTGGCGCGCCACGTGCTCAAGATTCACGAGAAGCAGAGGCCGTACCAGTGCCAGCACTGCGACTTCGGTGCCTTCGAGAAGAAGGACATGGTCGAGCACCTTCGGCAGCACAGCGGCGAGAAGCCCTGGAAGTGTCTACAGTGCGGGTACACCACGACTCGCAAGCGGAACTTGCTCCGCCACGTCCGCGTGCACACGGGAGAGAAGCCCTACCGTTGCCAGCTGTGCCCATACGCGGCGGCCGACAGGCGGAATCTCTCGGACCACATCCGCACACACACCGACGAACGCCCGTACCGATGCACCGTCTGCGGATACGGCTCCAGAACGAAGGGACAACTCTGTCGCCATCAGAAAGCCCGGCACCAGGGCAAACATTACAGGTGTCCGCACTGCTCGTTCACGGCGACTGACAAAGCGCGCGTCCAGAGTCACATGAAGCATCACCCTCACCAGCTATCGGATATGTACAGTAATCTCGTCAACCTCTTAGGTACGCAAGGACAAGGTGGAATGAACCAGCAGACAGAAGTCGTCAGCAGAGGAGCGAGTGATGGTGTCCCATCTCCAGCGGGATCGAACGAGTCAGTGTCATCTCCTTCCGGGTCATCGGGGTCGTCTGGGGCAACAGACTCTTTCCCTTCCGGTGCAAGTGACGATGGGAAGAGTCCAGGTGTGTCAAATGAAACTGTACCATCTACTGTTTAAAATAGACCGGCTTCTTGGCAAGAATGGTTTCAGCTTTCATAACAAAGATTGGCAGACATGACAGATATTATTCCTATGGAGAAGGCCACAGAACTCAAAGTAATAGAGTCACATGGACTGAATAACATCAATACAGTATGTCCGTCACGCTATAGTTTTAGAAGAGAATTACGCTGTTGTCATGAACACTTGCCGATAAGAGTCAGTCCCTCTTCAAAACGACTGAAAAGTCAACATAATATCTTATGTAAAAATCTTTGCAGTGGGCTTTGGTCATTGTTATGATATGGAAGGTATTGGGATTTATATAACTGTTAATTCATCTAATTGTCATTGACAAAGGGTGGACATGGATAATTATGGACAAAGAGAAGACTTATACATGTAACGTTGTATTATATCTATGTTTAGATAATCATATAACGCGATGTTTTTGATACACTGAAGAATGGATGCATCGTGTTTTAAGGGTGACATTAATGTAACTTGTCTTTACCTTACTTGTTTGTGTGATCTTATTAATGTACATGAGATGGTAGTTGTATATTGACCTGTGTATAGTAGAAATCTAAAAACGAGCAAATAATTTTTACGAATAGGCGAAAAGGAGTGAAAGGGACAAGGAGAATGGTTTGTTGTCTACACTGTATTACCTCTTGTTTTGAATCTAGTGTTTACGTTTTGGGTATGTTTAAGTTGGAGTTTCTTGCATGTCAGGTGATGATACGACGATGAATAAAATTGGGCTGATGAGAATTTTTATTCTGTAGTGATTTTCAACATTTAGACTAATGAACAAGTGGATTGGATTTTAATGGTCTTAATACTGTTTGGGAGCAACAGTAATTAATTTTAGGGAAGTAAAAATATTCTGGTAACATCAGATAGAATGCTATTACAATAAAAAAATGCATCGCTACTAGCCTGGGTGCCAGCCGTTTTATAATGGGGATCCTTGCACGCGCTGAGCCGAAAAAAGTTTTCGGACGAAAAAAAGTTTTCGGGTCAGCGAGTGCAAGGAGCCCCGTTACAAAACGGATGGCCCCCAGGCTACCTCACCGCATTAAAAGACCAGAAAACTTTTTGTAAGTTATCCAAAAGGGATGAATCTAAGTCTAAGAAGATGCCCTGTACGTACCGTTGCCGTCTTTATCGAAGACCCTAAAGGCTTCTCTGATCTCCTTCTCGTTGTCTTGTTCCCGCTGTTTTCGCGCCATAACCATGAGGAATTCTGGGAAGTCGATGCAACCGCTGCCGTCTGCGTCCATCTCACTGATCATGTCCTACAAAAGGAACCAGAAATAGAACAACATAAGATAGTTGTTGGGGTAACTCGGACTAGTCCAGAACCGTGCCTATCTAGTTCTATGCCTGAATGGGTGTAATAGGGTTAGGATCAGGCACGGTTCTGGAGAGCCTCCCCATATCCAAGAACGTAGATTTGCCCCATGCAGGCACGGTTCTGGATGCGTGTGGACTATCCAGAATTGTGCCTGAGCATGGTTCTGGATAAAGCACGGGTCTGGACACAACAAGGATATTAACCGATTTGATTATATATCTTCTTTGATTTTGGAAGACTTGGTGGTGCAAGCAAGTGGTAATTCGAGCCCTCCTTCCCTTCCTCTGCCATTCTTCAAGTACCCCCCCCCCCCAACAGTTTGGTTGGAAACTTCTTTTTTGGAAACGGACGATGCGCGCGTGGATGGATGTCATCCATATAATCAATTTTATATCAAGTCAGTGTGGCCCAATAAAGCATCATTCACAGCTTACGTAGACTGTATGACATATTCCGGTAGCGATCTGTATTGGTCTCGGGTTACACCCCCATGGTCCAGATATACTCCACTGTAAACAAACACTGGTATAAGGTGAGCGAAAATATCTTGGTTGATGCTCCAAATATCCACCCCCGAAAGCGTTACCTGCTAATGATTTCGCGTACCATGAGAAAGAAGATGAAGTTTAAAGGCATTACTTATACTATATCTCGTAGGGGAAATGCAAATTCAGGAGAGAATGCGTACAGCCTGCCCGAATTTCCCAAAGTCTGGATACCAGACTTAACTTAACACCAGGGGGACGGCTGAAAATCAAATGGAAGAAACTGTGAGTTAATCCTTACATACGACCCAGTACATTCCGCAGTAGCTGTTGGTGTTATACAGCATTAGGCGGTGAATGGTCTCTTGCACGCTATACAGTCACTGGCCGCTTTTGGACCTATTGACCCCCTAGTTGTTATGGTGCTGACCAGGACCACATAGCAACCATCGCCGCAGTGCTAATCATATTTACTACAAACAGGGACAGCTCCACCATATGTCACATTATGATGGATGGCCACAGCCCCGTGATAGCCTGGGTACCGTCCTCCGTAGTTACAGCCGTCTTCCTACTGTCGCTGGCTAAAACGGTGGTACTGCTAGCCAGCGACAGAAGGGAGACGGCGGTAACTACGGAGGATGGTACCGAGGCTATCCCCATGAGGGATCGTCCAGTACTAAAGTATTCTCCACTTAGCGATATTGTCAGAAACAAATGATTTATGTTCATGTCTTATGGAATAGTAATAGAGGGGCAATGAGGGATAGTACAGTTTATATGGCTTTTCGAGAAACCCCGTACATAAAACCATATCATTTATAGAAAAAGAAAAAGGACGAACAAGAACGAACAAACTTCGGGAGGGAAAAAAAACATAAGATAGAACCAGAAGGCGCACTGCAATCCCGCTCCATAAGCATGTAACTTCTTCATCTGTATCCGAGGCTGCTCATAATTCGCCTCCGTCGACGCCGAGTTATATTTCTGTTCTAATCAGGTTCATTAATAGTGTTAAACCTTCGAGCGACAGAGTTTAGCATTAAGATAACTATGTGCATAACAGATCTGGGGATCGAGTCGAGTGATTTGGCGCCACAGATGTTTAACAGCTTTGTAAAATCACTCTATCTTTAGATGCATTTCGTCGCAACTTCAGTTAAAACTCAAAACTTAAACGAATGCACAAGAACAATAAAATGTAATGAAAAAAGAAACCATCGTTCTTGAGATCAGCACAACCGAATTTACCTGAATCTCTGGAAACGTTAAATCGCGGCCCAGCGTTCGAATGACGTCTTCCAGTTCTTTTGTCGTGATACAGCCGCTTCCATCCTTGTCGAACAGGGAAAACACTTGCATCAACTCTGCAATCTGCTCTTCTGATAAAATATCCGACATCTTGTGCGCTTTGGTACCTCTGTACTCCTTTCAAGTCCACTCAATGGAAAAGTTGCTGGACAGGAAATGTTTAAGTAGCTATTCTGTACGTGTTTGTGGCCTGACTAGATCCAGCAGGACGAATTTGGGACCAAAGCTGAGTAACCCGAGGTGGTCAGTGAGCGGTGTGGCATGGCGGACATGCTGGCCACTATGATCTCAGCTGTCCCTCAGGTCATCCGTCTGTCGCCTCCTGTAACCCACACCGTGGTTTATGCCCTGGCTATATCATGTCCACAGCGTCAACAATCGCCTGTCGTCAGCTTAGAAACATTCCTGCTCAAAGTTTACCCGAGGTTTTGCAACCCGCCGTGACTTGTAAAAGTTTTTCGTTCGGTAAACGTGGAATTTGTTCCAGAAACTCAAAGTGAAGTTTACTGGAGGTACATAAATAAGAAAGTAGGACAGATTTCCGGTGGGCTACTTGAAGTACGTTCGTGATTCATGTTCAGGACGTGAGGTCTTCTGAGAACGGGTCAGGATCCGTCCTTGACGTAGGGTTCAATGGCCTTGGTGACCTTCAAGAGGATTATGGGTCCATTTACAGACAGTGTCGTCATGTTGTTGAACGCCGTTGGCGACTAGTCGAGAGTTTTATTAGCTTGAAATTGCGAAGGGTATTAACATTTTTCTGAATCAAACATTAATATCGTTCACCATCAATTTGAAAGATATTTCTACAAAGGCAGTTTGAGGGAACGATATATAATACACGTATGATATGAAAGACAACAAAACACACAAAAACGTTTTAAAAATTATAATGAGCACTGTGTATATTCTTGGTATGAATTGTTGATTTTTCGTTCACGTAAACAGCCCGGCCGGGCCCCGGGTTGGAAATGTGACCTTAGCATTAGATGTGAAAACCCTATGACTTCTACACCAGATATACGTAAAACATATAAGTAAAATACCATTTATACATGTATGTGGTACTGCATCATTTCCAAAGACTTGGTACCGTTTTTATGTTTAAGGTCAATGACCCTCTGTTCTAGTATGTTTAACCCAACAGATTTTTTTACGTGAAGTTCAATGACCCTCTGTGCTAAAAACGTTTAAGGCAACAGGTTCCGCGTGCGTTTGCTTTGAAAATGGAGACCGTGCTGGAAAAAACTATTCATCTTCCACTTCTTCCATCTGTGCGTGCCAATATACGTCACCGCTGTTGTGATAGCGTTATACATTCGTCCTTAGCGCACTATAGCTGCATCCATATCCTGACAAGTGTCCTATAAATTATAACTTCACCATGGGGTGGATGGCAGGGTTTGTACATCAAATCCCTCTGTGGCCTAGTACTGTTCGGTTATGACATGTCAAGAAGATAAAGATGCGGGTTCTCAAGCATACATGCAACATCCATCTGTTACGCATGGCCGGGTATGCGGGCCTCCCGAACACTGCCGAACTCCCCCCAACCTTGGTTAGGAGTAGGTCGGGAGCAAGGTCGGCTGTGGTCGGCTGGTGTTCGGCGAGGGCGCCTATTGTTCGGCTGCGCCAGCCATGGTTGGTTGGTGGTTGGCTGGTGTTCGGGATTAGATTCGCATAGAAAGGTAGGCGTGGCCTAAATCTGGTCAGACTGCTCCCGAACTTCAGCCAACCTTGGTCGGCTGGTGTTTGGAGCAAAGTTCTGAATGTGTGACAGGGGCTTTAGCTACCGAAGACTAATGGACACTCCTTAGTCAAGCTCTTTGAAACGGGGTGTCTTCTAAAAAAAGGGGGGGGGGGGTCATTTGAAAAATTTTACAAAGATCGCATATTCCAACAGGCGGTAGCGATGATTTGTATCGCCATTGCAATCCTGCCATTGGAGTAAATTTCGCTAGGCGGAGCCGTCGAAAAGCATATCACTCACGTGAATGAATAACGTGAGGGCGCGTCTCTCAGCAAAGACCTTCTGTTGAATATTTTTGTTGTTCACTTTTGGTAGCAGCACCAGTTTGTCCTTCATTTTGTCCACTTACAAAATTTAAACGAAGAAGGGAATAAATTGCATTACCCCCTTTAAATGTGGATTCTATCATCATTATACACAACTGAATAGTGGTAAGGGACATTACACACTGTACCGGCCATAATTACTTACTTACCTATCAAAATGTCTTATATAGTTCCCTTAAGTGTGTCTCTCATCATCTCATTCATTCTTAGTTTAATTATCCGACCGTTGGGGCACCACAAACGATCTGACATTCAGTTTTCTACACACTTCTTCTGAACGTTTCACTTAGTGTCATGCCTGTCCAACCTCTGACACTATCCTCCCATCTTTTCCGTTACCAACCCCTCTTTCTTCCTCCATGGACTGTTCCTTGCACGAACAAGATGATCAGTTTTGTCTAGTCCCGACGACCATGACATGTATCCATACCACTTGAAGTTTTGTTTGAAGTTTGCAGTTTTATTAAGAAAGGAACTCGCGGGCCTGAGTAGCCAAAGTTGCGTCCTCATTACAATGCAACATCATCTAAATATACTTATCAAAACTTCAGTTTCCGTTTCTTTACCGGTGGTTAGAAGGTCTTCGTATGGACCTATTCCTTGTTTGACTATGCTTTGCTTCATACTTCATCATTCAAGATGCAGTATCTATATGTGATCCCTAGAATACTTCCCCCGGAAGATTCTAACTGCGTGTGTTAGAGGTTAAACGCCTTTAATTTGTAGGCGATAAAAAGCTGAGTTTGCCAAGTGTTTTCAGTCTGCAGTCAACTAACGTCCGAAAGTTGACGTTAAATCAATTCTTCAACAGCGGCATGGAACTTCCTTTAATTTGTAGCCAATAAGAGCCTGCCTTTGTAAAGTGTTTTCATCCTACTGTGCCCTGATGTCATCACGTCAAGTCAACCTGTGTTCAAAGCTGGGCGGAACTGCCTACTTGACGATGTCTAAAAGCTTTGCCGTTATTTTTCTCCACTCCATGACATTTGATTCAATCATGGCCAACTCCGCGTGGCAATTTCAGGACGGGAAAGCAGTTTAATTTGTAGTTTGGGGGAGAGTGTCTAAGCTCGGACGTCAAATTATCGTCATTACCACTGCACGAAAAGTGGGCTTTACCAATGATGACAAACGCCAGATAAGTTTGGTGATGGTAGACATTATAACCGCACGTTTCCTGAATTTACTGTTTGCCAAATTCCCTTGGGTCGATGTGTTACTCTGTTCCATAGCGGTGACGAATGTGAGGTGAAAAACTGATTCAGAAGTCTTTTCCAAAACGTTTTTCAGCGGTGTGCTCAATGCCAAGCCAAATGACCACTTCTAGGCATTGAGCTAGGTGGCACGACAGACGTATGACTATGCCAAAAGATGGCGGTGAATGTTTAGTTTGAAAGTTTGAGGATTGTATTCGTAAGGAAAGTATGTCACATTGTGTTTAGGAGGGACTTCCATAGTTCTGCAGTCCGGGGAAAGAAACTGTTGCTGTAGAAGGACTTTGAAACAGGAATTTGTACCGAAATTAATCTTGACCGTCACTGCAGTCAATTTCTTTGCAGCTGAAAGTGATTCGACTGGTCACCTTTTACCCTCTACTCCCAACCATCAACATAACTATTGCCTCTCCCGACCCCAGTATAGCACTGACTATGATTTGTGGGAGGGGATGTTAGCGCAATATTACGTTACATGACATTACAATATATTTATTCAACTAAGAATTAGATTTTGTCTTCGTTTCATTTTGTTTAGGCTGAATGGCGCTGTCAAAATAAGTAGTAGTGGAACTTGAGTGCAGCGCATTATCGTGGTATTATATTTTCTTTGATGTTCTAATAGTTCTCTGCTGGTGCACTCAAACATCTATATTTGTCTCCCAAGCTCTGCACAAGGAAGGATACTGAACTACATGTCCAGAAATAGAAATAGAATCCGCTACGTCAAGTCCAGACTGGGCTATATTTCGGCGCAGCTGCGGGAACATGCAGGGATGTTATGATAAACGACGAGCTGTTATGATAAATGATTACAACGATTATGTGTTATTTTTTAAAAGAATGTTTGACATTTGCATCTACTTAAATGTTCAACATACCTGCCGAGCATTGTGAAGAAAAGTTTGAAATCCAGTTGTTGAGTCTCATTGTTATACATTGATATAATGGCATTCAGATATCTCTAAAGACGATGAAAATAATATCTCTGTGACATCCGTATCCTTTTCGCCTCCGTATGAACCTTATTTGAAAAGTCTAACGACAAAAACGGAAATAAAATAGACAACTTTAGGTATCTAAACACTTTCGTTTGCTGTGTCTGTGTGAGTGGTGTTATCACGCCAGCAGATCTGTTAGTTTTAGTTTTACTGTTGTTATTTGTTACCTTCTTTTGAAGTAGGATTACCTGAAGCTCAGGCGTTGATATTGCTAGTCCTAGCCCCATGAGAACGTCCCCAAGTTCGGCCGTAGTGATGACTCCACTCCCGTCCTTATCAAACAACGAGAAGACCTCCTTGTACTCGGCTATCTGTTCCTCTGACAGCACGTCCGCCATTACTGCTGAGTTTTTATCGCGTCATGTGGATGACTGATGATGTGGGAGGTTACATGTATATGAGGGACGGAATGATGTTGTAATAAACGTAGGCAGTGCTAGGGTTGCGATGCTCTTGCCCTGCCGCTTCTAGAGTTTCAGGGCATCTCGAATACGAGCTGCCTTGTTTCCCCTACCAACACTAGTGCTCTATAAGGAATGGGAAACTGAAAAGTACTCAAAACTAATATACGCCTGGTGCATTGTATGTTGTTTTTATTAATTGATAATAATCTTTAATTAGATTAAGTATAAGCAAAGACTGGGACGTTGTACACGTACCAAATTACACCTGTCAATTACTGTATTATTGAGAACAAGGATAAAAAAACTTGTTGTGATACCATGTTTTCGCCCATTCTCCGTTAACGTGTGCAATTGGGGGTAGAAAATGGTGAAAAATAAAGTTCTTCCAAATACCTAACAAATGTGCTGAACTTGTTACCAATATTGTCGACTATCTTTTGCCAATTTTGTACGGTGCTAACACCTATACTTTTCGAGATATTAAGTTTTTTGTCTGTAGAAATGGTAATCCCCGGTACAAACCACCAAAGACACCACCAAATAGCCAAAACAAGCTCACGTGCTACATCTGCTTGGAGATTAAAGCAGGGAGAGTAAACCTTCTGTACAAGACAAGGCCAACTACAGTTTTGTTACAGTTGATAAAAAGCTGTTAATCGAACTTTGCATCGTATCCTTTTCCTGTAAATTCGATAACACAGTGAAGAAAAAAATGATAACGTAGGTTAGACGATAACGTAGGTTAGAATTATGCTTATGATGATCAATACAAACTAAACCGTCAGCCCTTACACTATAAAATTTACATGCAAATGTATATCTGATGACCCTCTTTCTGATGAATGGAAGTGCAAGTATCTCTCTCTAATCTCAATGGAATAACCATGATAACGTAGGTTAGAATTAAAAATTGACAAACGGCCTGACGCTGTTTGTTGTTGTCATTTTTCCGATACTCGTGTTTTGTTCTCCCTGCCATGGATTTGTTTCGCAAAAACACAGTCTAGAGGATAAGACAGTGTGAAAATCATTGTTGAATTTTTTTTTCGTGGGCGAATTATACCCGTCTATCTTTCCATAACGTAGGTTAGACAAAACCTTGCGACAAAACTAAAACGGCATCAGATTTAGTATGGACGCCAGCTGGACAAGTTCATCCACCTGTGGCAAGACAGTTTGGTGGATAGGTGTAAATTATGACTGAAAATTAAGTCAACTCACACGTTTTCATTGTTTAAACCCGACGTTTTGTGCGTTACTAGTGGTTGCGACAGGTGATTTTAGCGTGTTTCTTAGCAAAATCTTCGCCTGGACGACCCGAAGGCAGCTGACAGTTGCGGTAAAGCATAACTAAGTATATTACTGTCATGTACTGATAACAGGAAAGCACAAGATACGCAGTTATTGCGTCTTTTAAAAACTTGGTGGCCCGCTACTATCATGCGACAGCAATTGCACACGTTAACGAAGAATGGGCGTTTTAAAGCTTCAATTTATGTTAGAAGATTTATGGTCTGTAAATTTGAAAATCTAGGCATCGATTTTGACGTTATTTGCCCACGTTGCTTTTTCTCCGTCTCGCATTAGATTTGGATACTTGTCTTGAGATACACGTACTTTATTAACTCCATTAGCTTTCATACAATTCAAATGCAAATGCTATTCTTCCTGGAGTGGAGTCTGGATTTCTCTAATGCTGCACTCATTGTAGTGCCATTAACGATACGGTGTCACGACATAGAAATTTGCCCCCATCATTACAATGCTTATGAATGGTACCATCTTCATCTCGACTAATGTACGCTATACAAACCACTGACGACAGGATCGATATGCTTTAGACTGACTCAAGCTCCTAGCGGCCGGCCCGCCCGCAATGAACCCAGCCGTCTTCTTTTTTTCTCGCTCTCGCATTAGATTTTGAAGTCTGCAGAGAATGTCACCCATGAAGTAACTGTATGATTGCCCTGCACCAGAAGACCCTTGACCACCCCCCTTAAACTCTTGAAAAGCGGCTCGCTTGTGTGAACACAGGCTATATGTGCTTCAACACAGCATTCTGAATGTGATTCACGTCTACTTCTACCGCTGGTAAAAACGCCGCCGGACCGGCTATAAAAGCGTCCCTCGAAGCGTTCGCTCCATTAACACATCGATTTATCTTCTTCTTTCAGTACTTTCAATTGTCACCTCTTTGTACCTTTATGCTCACTGCATCTAGAGTGGATGTACTTTGCACCGTCCCTGCATATTGATTAGTTATTGCATACGTATCAAGACAAGATACAGTACAGTACTCAACTTATCTACTAGTATCTCTGACAACCAGTTTTCTTCACCCTTCTCGGTTTTCTGTTCCTACAGTACAGTATGATACAACAACAACAACAACAACAACAAAAAACAACACAGTACAAATACAGTACATCGTACAGTACAATGAAAAGACTACAACTGCAAGATCTTTTTATCTTTTATTTTCAACCACCAACATCTCCTGGTTCTTGTGATTGGCAGAACAGAGTAACCCAATACTCGGGATCTTCCGCACAAGACGTCTGATTGCACAACAGCTTTAGAACACGATTCACCACCATTTGGCAGTTTTCGCTGTCGAGTTTTTGAGCACGTTGCTTACAAACATACATATTGCACATATCCTTCTTGAAACAGTGAAAACAGTACGGAAAGGGGGGGTACAATCCATTTACAAGATACGTGGCGGCTTTGGTGCAACTTAAGATACAAACTGCAATTCATACAACGTCGACTTGAGAACTTTTTAAAGTTAAAGCTAAAAGTTCCCGAGTTATGAGGATAGTTATATACACTGTCTATTCTGGTTATATAAGTTATGAAAGTTTATCTTTTATTACGTATTGACTAGGAAACAGCGCTCTTACTCAAAACGATATACAGCCATGGACCACTTTGTGTAATATAGTATATAACGTTACTTATACTACATATAGGTGTAGACAAAATATATCAGAACACATTGCGACACTCAGTTGGACAAAGATGCGTATAACACTGTCTCTGTCCTTGGTACTGAAAGCTTTCTGTTTGGCCAACTGGACGTGTTTTGTTGTGTGTGTGTGTGTGTGTGTGTGTGTGTGTGTGTGTGTGTGTGTGTGTGTGTGTGTGTGTGTGTGTGTGTGTGTGTGTGTATGTGTGTATCAGAATTTGTACATAAGTAAAGTAAACGTCCTTTGCTTCACTTGCTTCCTGTTGTTTACATGTATGTTCTAAATTTCTGGCATAAAATTTGATAGAAATCTTTTCGCACTGGCGTGGGCCTTTGAATGCAGCGTCCTCAGGCCTTGAGAATGTTTCTCCCGTTATGGCCGACTTACGCCATCTTTTCCACACGTAAGAATCCGGACCACCACGTTTCTGAAGTCCACGTTGAAGATGGTGTAGATGATGGGGTTTATCGCGCTGTTGCAATAGCCCACCCAGAACCAGAACCCAAACAGCTCATCAGGGACATGGCACGACTTGCACAGAACCTTGATGGGGTAAAGTTGGAAGAACGGATACCAACAGACGATGAACGCTCCCATGACGAGTCCTATGATCAGCGTGAAGCGGCGTTCTCTGGACTGGGTGTGCCGTGCCCGGTTTTGGCGGAGTTTTAGACTTTGACTATCTTTCTTCTTACTCTTCCGTTTGTTGTCATCTGCTGGCTTGAACGGTGACTGGATTACGTCAGTGGTAGTGGCGGCGTTTTCGGGTCTGTCATGCACTGGGCTGGCAGTGCCTACATTTGTCGTGCCGGTTTGTTCATCTACTTTACTGAGGAGCTCCAGTTTGTTAGGACGCTTACTGGACCAGCTGACAGAACTGACTGCGGTGACGGTGGTGAGTTGTGTCAAGTTATTGCGGGAACAGGAGATGGGAGTGGAAGTCCCGCTGATGTCTTGTCGCGGGGCGCCTAGCTTCTTTCGAAACTGGGCACGGGTGGCCTGGAAGAGACGAACGTAGGCCGCGATCATTACCGCCAAGGGGATGTAAAAACTCATGGTTACTGAGAACAAGACGTACCCGGGATTCACACGCAGCGGGCACTGCGGTAGCCCACCCTTCGGCTGCTGAGCCTCCTTCCAGCCGAACAGAGGAGGGAGAGAGACGGCCGCTGCGGCTACGTAAGCCCCGACGATCAGGTTCAGCTGTCGCCGCTTGCTCGCTCCCATGGAGGCGGTGGGGTTGGTGACACAGCGGTGCCGCTCTATGGCGATGAGGCACAGGTTGAAGATGGACGCCGTACAGAAGAAGACGTCTAACGCGAGCCACATGTCGCACCACACCTGCCCGAACACCCAGTAACCCATGAGTTCGTAGGCAAGCGAGAACGGCATGATCATGACACCCAACATGACATCGCTCGCCGCCAGGGACACTAGGAAGAAGTTCTGATGGTTCTGCTGGAGTTTCTTTTCTATCCCTACTGCGACACACACGAGGATGTTACCTACTATGATGAGAAACATGACGGAGGAGACGGTGAGCCCAACAGCGATGCCGCCACCGAGAGAGTAGGGGAAGGCGACGGACTCGGTTGTCATGTTCGTGACCGTATCGTTGCTCGCTGCGTTCATCGCCGGGCATCCACCACAGTTTGCGGTGTCGTTTGGAATCGCGTCCGAAAAGTTGGATGGAAATGTACCGTTGATGTGAGGATCTATGGCCATGTTTGTTCTTCCCGGTCTTAACTAGTATGTCCCTGCAGCTTTGTCCCTGTTATACCTACAGTCTACACCAGTCTGTAATGATGAGAGTGTTCCAATGCTCTGGTGATGACGGTTTCTTCAGAAAGCGTGGCTTGGATCCTCTCGTGTGGTCTCCTGCAGAATACAGAGAATTTTATCCTTTTACACAATGGTATGACTCAATATGATAAAGAAAACAATGCCACTTTACAAGGAAGTTTAAATCTCATTGGACAATCTTACACTTCCAATAATAACTTAACGTCTGTGGTTCGATAGCTAATATACAGGGGCAACGTTCCAAGTTGTACCATTGCACTATGTGCCCAGTATATATGTTATATTGACAAATATACAGTTTTTTGTTGTTGTTCTCTATGACCCTTAACAATTCTACTCACATGAACCAGAAGCACACCGGCTTCATATCACTGCTTGTTATACCGTTTCAGCAGAACTAGGAGCTGCTTGGTTCAGCGTGGGTGTAACTGGGACTATACGTATATAAAAATAACTCTAAGATAATACTCTATTGCCATAGCAGCGACGAGAGCTTGAAATACATGTCCGCTTCATAACAAGATTACTGGGCCATAAGAAATTATAATCTTTATCTCGTGTTTTTCTGTTTCATTTTAATCACTGTGAACCGGTTTCATTGGGCCAGAAACGTCACATGACGCCAAATGCCCACATCTGTGACCACTGATAACCGTGCGTTGCCATGGAGACGACGTCAGTGACGTCTGTAATCTCATCAGGCTCACAATCACGGAACGCAGAAACGTATGCAAGCCCATGACTTATCATTACTATGGTTGTATGAGACAGCCGGGGAGTTCCAGCAATTAGGTCGAAGCTAGATCAGGAAGTTAGCATTGTGGAGGAGGGTGGGTATTAGGGCTAATCTCCAAGCAGATTTTTCGGTGGCTGCAAGACAGTATCAAATTGGTAAGACAGTATCAAATTGGCAAGACAGTATCAAATTGGCATGACAGTATCAAATTGGCAAGACAGTATCAAATTGGCAAGACAGTATCAAATTGGTAACGCAGTATCGAATCGGCCAGGCAGTATCCATTTGCCACCCATTTGGGCTCGCGTAAAATATGATACCAGTACAAAAAACAAAGGCCGATAAAAACGCCTAAAACACGTCAAAAATAAGCCGAAGCCCATACATCTATATTAGGGCGGGGGCGTCATCCTTATGGATAGGCTGGTTACCAAACCTATTTTAGCTGCCGAGTCTTTTTCGTATGGTAATATTTCCTGAGAGGACGAGACTGAGTCCCGGCAGCTAAAATAGGTTTGGTAACCAGGCTACCTTATGGATGAACTGAACTGAACATGTGGCCTATTCACCAAACCCCTTACTTTACTGGATTGGGCATTGATTTAAACTTGGTATTTGACAGGCCAATTTCATCTCGAAACTCCCTCCTTTCGGTCTGGTTACAATTGTCATCAATTCCGATGCAATCAGACATTTTCGGGATTGCAATTTCCCAGAAATCGATAAGAAAGAAAAAGCGTTAGCTAGATGGATTCTCTTTCCCTCGGCGTGTGTTCTGAAGATATCGGTGTAGACTGGGGAAGTGGTTATTAATAGTAATCTAAGCACATAGCAACAAGGCCAGTAGGGTCCTAAATGACAAGTGTGGAGGCAGCAGAAAACAGCATTAGTGACTGCCCCAATAATTACATTCAGGGACACCAAAGAACTAGCGATACCTCATTCTGTCAATCTTAAGGACTTGGTCAGTTAAGGGGACTGTCTATCTTCATATGTGTCTCACGTGGACTTAACGAAGCAGTGCCATATAACGATGTCTATATTCAAGAAGAAAACGGTTGTTTTTTTCAAGACACAAACAGTCTGAAATGCTAGCTCTTCTATCTATTAAATCTTCAAACTTACAGTGAAACCTGCCCAAGAAGGCTACCCAAGGGACCGAGCTAAAGTTGTATTCTTTGACAGGTGGACTTCTTCTGAAGGCTGCTTAATACTTGCGCCTATGGAAAAAATCATGACTGGGAAAAAAAGCCGTTATGGCCAGGTAGCCGGCTTGAAGAGGTGCCCGCTTGGCTGTATTTTGTCTCTAAGACGACGGATGGTGCAAAGATGAGATACCAAATCGTTTCAAGACATAGTCTGGTGAAGCGTATAATTACGGAAAACGGCATTGATTACTGAAAATAAATCCAAAGCTTGTTACCACCAGCGCTGTGTGTCTAAACCACGTAGTGTTAACTATGTGTTGGACACACTCTGTAGTCGCTGTAATTGGTTTTGGATTGTGGGATTTCTTACGAACAACTGGAGACGACAGATGCCCCATGCCTACCGTTTGATCATTAGTGCCTGCCATTGATGTCAGGGAACTGATGATCCTCAATTACCGCCGTGACGGACCGGCTACACAGCTAACATGGCTAACAGACTATGGGACGAAGCAGACGTGACTTGGGTTGGAATGATTTCGTTTCAACTTTTCCCAGGGTGGTTACATGCAGATTATACGCGATACCTTCGTAAATGATCGTGCAGGTCAGTTGCAAAACATTGATTAAGCGAGACCATTTGTACAGGAAATATTCAAGCCGTCTAGAACAAACACCTGCTCTGTCAAGATACTAGTTTTCATTTCAGGCGTGCCACGGTATTCGGTGCCCTCTTAGCCTCCTGCACAGACTTCTAGCGGGACAGTGTTTGTTTCTAAGAGTCGCTAGAACAACGGTTTATTTTCGGGGAGAGGGCCTTGTTTGGGGGGAGAGCTGCATCCACAGAGGGAGCTGTATCGTTGGAGAGGCATAACTCCCACCGCGTAACTCCATCTCAGGCATCTGCCACATTAGAGAACCTTAGCCCGTGAAAAAAAAATCGCGTATCACCCCCCCCCCCAAAAAAAAACGTTGCCGCTCCAAGAGGTCTGTGAAGGAGGCTATACCATCTCACGTTGTAAAAGTATCTTGCTGAATCTTTGTGTGTAGGTACTCCCAAATGTACTAGTATGTAGATCTGTAATCCCTCTGTTTTCCATTGACAGGAGTATTGGCCCAACTCGCTCGAGTTTTTACTTCACAAATCACACTTGATGTCGCCATTGCTATTCTACGTGCGTTCCATCTTTGACATTTGAAAATCACTGCCATGTATTCTATAGCTCAATGAAATCCCAGAGTTGAATATACGAGGCATATCAGAATATATCCTACCACTTCCGAACCCCATGAAATGTCAGACAATCTGTACTTGATTTGTGGAGGGAATCGACTCGCAGCGCTAGCGTTTCGAAAGACCTTTTCTGTCGAGGCAATTTACAATTAGATTGAGAGTCAACAAGACACCAATTACGGAGCACAATGGGACTTCAATATCGGAAGACCAAAGCCGCCTGCCCTATAATTCTCCCCCAGATCGATTTGCAAACAGCGTAAGTGTTACGGCAGAAAACATGCGTATGCAGCTGCACTCTTCTAGGATGTAATCATTGGTGAGAAGGGAAGAACTGTCGGAAAAGTAAGCTAATAGAAATTGAATACGCACTACTTCACTACAGTACAGTCATAGACACGCGCGGTACCATATGGTCACCACCAAACACCAGAAGATTTTACTTGATACTACTATAAAAGGAGAGAAGGATTCCAGGAAAAAAAACTAGGGTGTCCGCGAAAATGTGTTGTGAACATGTACAATTCCTTGGGTTACAAATAAAAGTCTCATTTTTCTCAAGAAGGAATACATGAGACAGCACCAATGATTTCCACCAATGATTGTAAAAAGCACATTCTCATGCGATCAGTAGTAGTCTTAGTCTCATGGCATGTTATTATGTTGCAGTAGATGCCATACCTTGTACCTTGTGCACTTGTTGTGCAATAAAATTTGTTTATCAAAAACATGAATAGCAACATTTTAACTAAACATAAACGCACCTGTACATCCGACCTTTGTGCCAATTGTAATAGTGTTTCCTGGCGCTCATTAGTATAGTGTATGTATTTGTACAGGCTATTGCTAGGGTAATTAAAACCGTTATGTAGATAAATCCACATTTTGAAACCACCTGTTTCTACAATGAATGCAGCGACAATCCCGTGGTTCATCTTTTATGCTTCGCTTTACCTTTCACGCAACACATCACGATTTTGCATGATACCAACCAACAGGTTCCCAGGGTAGATTTGTCATCATAAAACTGAACTATCATACCGATCATACCGGCCCACCAGCAAGAAATTTGCCTCCGGGGGCCGATAGATTTGGATTAAATTTCATCCATGAGAATAGAATTGAACTTGAGGGCGCAGATGGGATGGATAACTTGCATCGTTACACAAGCGCCTAAAGCACTCTTAGACAATCCCTGTCAGAAACAGCTTTCCACCTGCGGGCTTGCGTTGTTCATCAGAGTAAATGGATACAAAAGGACTACGTTTTAAAGTTGCATGTTACAAACCTTGCCGTAAGAGCTGTACCATACATTTTACACAACCAACAAGCCAAGAAATTTTATACCTACGCAACAATTCGTCACTTATTTCAGAATCGATGCGACAAACAACAAGAAGGAAATATTACATTTGCGGGTTAATTCGATTCTGAAAATGCATTCGGCATTGGTTACATATCTTGTTTGCTTATACCTAGCAAGTGAAATATAGTCTTCCAAATTTAAGGAAAATTTATTTTGGAATTTGCTACCGCATGAAACCGACTTCAGCATTAATACGATACTGACACTTTACATATTTGATAGCAATCTGGATGATACTGTTGTATCCTGTAGGAAGATATACACGTCGTATACATCTTTTAGGCAACAGAAAAATTTACAGAAGTCCAACCATTAGTTAAAAAGTACTTACTGTCTAGTCCTAGTAGAAGCGCTGTTGGTTCAGAGTAGCAGAGTAGAAACGGGCAGAACGAACCAAACATTCAATACAATCTGTGGACTCACAGAGAGAATGCCCGCGATACCAGGCGCAGACACCAACTGTCACCCACTGAGAGCCGCCGCCCGCCTACTGCTGTGGATTACGTACGCTCCAACCTTTCCATAATAGAATATCGTGAGTACGCGGCAATTAGCTTTCTCAGCCAACCACGTAGCAGGAAATGGACCTAACCTCTGGAAGCCCACCGCCCTCGAGGAAGGCATTAATAGTCAATGCCTGAACATACGTCATCTGAGCTCTGATATACCTACCTTCTTCTTACTCTGTGTACATCCTGCATGTGAACGTTTGGATTTTCAAAAAAAAAAAAGAATTGCTTGTTCACAACAACACATCGTTAATCTTTACCAGTTGGAGGCCTGGTGATTGTAAATCGTACTACTAAGATGGCATAGAGGATCTAGGAACTAACGCCCCTTCATCTCATGCAATTTCTAGCATTCACCCCAAAAAGAAACGTCAAGTTGGCCAAACAGAAAGCTTTAAGCACCAAGGACAGGGACAATGCTATACTCGCCTTTCAACAAGAGTAACTGTTCCTTTTCCCAAGACGGCACAAATTATGACAGTGCATCGGCCTTGATGGTCTCTAGATTTAATAACTTAAGAATTTGTAGGAAACGATTATGAAAGTTCTTCATATGCGTCCATTATGATAGCAAAACGTGCACCTAATTTTTCATTTTTCTTTTTCTTTATTTTCCCTGCGTGACTTATCATCACAGTTGGCGCTAGTCCAACGGCAGGGAGAGAAAAGATGAAGGTTGAAGGAGGAGGTTAAGCTGGTGTGCTATGCACACACATTTGTGCAATTGGACTAAGTAAGCGAAGTGCTGTCTGTCGTGCGCCATAGCCATCAGTAGACATACAAGTGACCTGTTGCCTGAAGTGAAAGGGGATGACAAAAAGCTTTTTTTTTTACCTCTCAAAATAGAAAGCCGCCTGTGCATGGTCGTGGAGTGTTTAACAGGACTGGAATCTTGAACCCTTGTCACACATTCAGAACCTTCCCCCGAACACTAGCCAAGGTTGGCTGAAGTTCGGGAGTAGTCTGGCCAGACTTAGGCTTGCTCCCGACCTACTCCTAACCATGGTGGTGGTGGGGGGAGCTTGGCAGTGTTCGGGAGGCCATATTCGGCTATGTGTGACAGGGGCCTTACCGGGATATTTTGTTTGTCGCTGGAGAAGCCGTTTGCCGTTACATGTATTCTCAACAGCGATAGAAAAAATCTGACGGCCAGTTTTTTAAAAACTTCTGATGGGGTATATGAAGTTTTCGTCCCATGCAGTTCCCCAGATCCGGCTCTCGAATCAAAGCCTACGACTAATAAGTCATACCTAACGAGGTAACGTTTGAACATGTTCAATAAGACGCCAAAACAAATACTGTATCAGTATGAAGATTAAAATTACTGAAGCACAAGAGTATTCCATAGCCTTTTGGAAACAGTTCAATGTAACTTCGAAAATGTAAGGATATTCTGCGATTATACAGTTATGGTAACCGATCAAAGAGGTGACATGCTGCGTAGCTATAGTATGGGTGATTTGGTGAGAATTATGGCCCTATATATGCCCAATGTTGTGTAACGCGCCAATGCAGTGAACATAACAGGATCGGTAGTACGGTACGCCAAGGGCAGTGACCGGGAAAGGTCATTGAAAACCTAAAAGGGCCCATCCACGAGTGAATGGAAAACACTATCTATGGAGAGCCAAGGATAAGTGCGTTTTCACTTAAGAGCCGTTGATAAAGACGATACATACACAGGAGATGTGGTAGAAAAGCTATCAAAGCCATCGAACCGCTGAGAAATTTTCGCACTTGAACACTCACGACCTTTTTGTGAGATTGAGATGATAGTTCAAGTGTTCACTCCACTGGAGAGTGAAATTGTTGAGTTTTGTTTTTCTCCCACTTTTCTCGGCCTGTTCCAAGTAGAATTTACATTACAAAATAGCAATGAAGAAAGGATGAAGATTGAACGTTAGTTCCAAACGTTTCTGCACACATTGAAGACTTCTTACAAAATGCTCTTGAATAACAACAGTAGTTCCTTATTAGTATACACATTCATTGGGGGGGGGGGGGGTTAGCTGTACACAATGGCATGTCCAGCTAGGGCAAAAGATACAAAAACCTAAAGTTCTACTGCAGTACCAAGAAAAGCCATCAGGAGGCCCAATATCGACCTTGACCTTTGTCTTCTTAAGATCTATCTGTATCTGTATCTGTATCTGTAGAGCCGGTATAACTGCCCTTCGGCGTAACACACCACCTTCGCAGGCACACGGCGCGGCGGCAGCTGGCTACATTACACCGAATGACCTGTTCTACCCACCACACTACATGTGTGTTTGGACTAGGCCATTTATCAGCTTATACATCATCACCATTGCATAGTAGTGTCTCCTAGTGGACAGACTGTCTCATTCTAGTTCATACGCAAGGCTGGTATTGGGGGTCCTTTCATGGCTCCGGTTGTAAGGCAGCCTGCATGGTACTGAACTCCGTCAAGGCTCTTGCTTTCTGAACTGAGTAATGACGTGCATTCCAACTAAGGACCCAGTCACAGACGTCGTACGATCGTCGTGCGATCGTAACCTGAGGGCATTCTTGGGATAGTCGTGCTGCTCGTGCATGTGTCCTGCAAAACTTAGCTGTCTTGTTGTGGAAAAGGCTGTCTTAGATCCTTGTCAGCGGTTGATTCTATCACAATTTCCTTGAAAATTTTACGGCAGCAAAATCGTGCGACGACCTACGGCGAATGTGACCGCGCCTTTTGACGGAATCATGGTGTTATAGGCTAACTTAATTAGAGCACTCGGATAGAAATATGCAGCAAAACGCCTCCTTCAAAGCTCCTGGGAGTACTAATCTCATTCTGCTCACCGGGGCCTATTACCGGCAACTCCTCCGCAATTTATATATTATAGATGCTGATTAAAACCTCCAGGCGATATGAGATAATGAGATGGGGGCGGTTACCCCCAAATTAGACTCGATGGCTCATAGACCTCTGTGATTTTTATGTGCTGGCGAGGGGAAACATCGTCGTCAGAGGACCCGGACGTCCTCCATAGACAATCAAGAACTCCCAGACACGGAAGCGTTGTGAGCATAATTGCAAGGACGTGTTAAGAGTAAGGAGCCTGCGCCCATCACTGTGGCAGACAGTATTTTTCATCACAGTTCACTCGGGATAAAAGCTTATTCAATGCGACGTTGATGCATCCGTCGGATTTAACATCGTTACTTTCAGTAGAACTTTTGACTTCATGTAATCAATTGAGTAGTTTAATAGAATCACAGCTTCCTCCTCTGTAACTTGAATACCAATAATCTAGTTACTTCGGCTTTATTATATCTTCTTCCATACGGAAAATGATGGATGTATCTTTATGAACTGCTTGGCCATGTAGGTAAATGAATAAATGCCACTATTCATGGGCCGCTTCTACTGACAAAGGTGAACAAAAACTCATTCTGACGCTTCAATACTACTCTAAAACGCCAACAGTTCATCCCACCGACAAGCAGTACTTGTGACTGTTCTATCGAATGGGCTGTTCTATCGAAGGGGCTGTTCTATGGAATGGGCTATTCTATCGAATGGGCTGTTCTATCGAATCATCTGTTCCATCGAATGGGCTGTTCTACAGCAGTGTGCTATGATTATGTAATGCCGGGAGGATGTAGGAACCCTATAACCTCCTTGTGTAATGTGAATCAAAGGTAAGCCGTTTCCGCCATGAGTACGCACCACTACAGGGACCCAGCCGCAGGAAGTTTATCACCGCTTCTCTGCTACATATGATTTCAAAGACATTTGAAATTCCCCAGACAAATCATATGTTGAAATTGATTCAACGAACGTTCCAAATTTTATTTGGCACAACCTTTAGAACCCTGTGGATATATTCATGCGCTCGCACAGATTTGTATGTAACATTTAGAATGTGAAATTCTGATCACGTACGAAGAGTAGATAGCAGCAGTCTTTACCAGACTTCAATTGGCTGGAAAATAGCAGAAATTGGACAAATAGACTGAACAATATGCCAGAGGAGTTAGCGTGGTCGTGGGAGTACACTCCGTGGCTTGCAAAGTGTGCTTCCTTGACTGGCTAACTCGTCTTGCATGTCATTCAGTCTATTTGTCCAACTTATTACTATTTTCTAGCCAAAGAGACTAAAATAGAAGTACTAGAACGCTTCAAGGAGAAAACGACTGGCCACCTTACAAAGATACATTGAAATTGACGACTTATTTGCCGACGTCCTGGCCATTTACTTCGCTACATGCATCACTTTTTTTAACGAAAAAATCTGTTATGCTCAGATACCCCGCTAGGAGGCGTTGTAGCACAGAATGGTAAAAGTTGACATCGTCGATCACGTCGGCAGAACGTACTGCGCCTGCGCGAAACCCGTAATGCATTGTGCATAGCACTTTGACAGAAGGCCTCATTTGAGGTCGTATTTGCGTATGTGAGGATGACATTTCGTCCATAGTTTTCAAATGTTGTGTAGGAGACGACTTAGCCCACAACGGGCAAAATTCTGATGCGAACTTTGACCATGACCAACGAAAACAGTGAAAATCCGGGTTTCGCACAGGCGCAGTACGTTCTGCCGACGTGCTCTCGTCATATATTATTAGGAGATTCCCTGTTGACTGTTGAAAATGACGTACAGTATTTTCGACTGGAGGGAATGTTCAGTGTGAAGTTGCCTGCCGTTTATTTACAAGTCAATTTTTGGCATGAAATGTTTCGACTACAAATCCTGTTCCATTATTTAAAAAAAAACACAGAAAAAAGTATAAAAATGAAATGTTACTTCAAATTTGGCAACCATAAAAAGTTTGTTGTTTATAATAGTATAAACACGTGACAGTGTAAATGTGAACTTTATGTGAATTTGATGGAAAAAGTGAAAAAAATGCAATATAATGTGAGAAAATAAGGCAAAGATACCCAAATGGCGGCTTCGATTTCTCAGAAGTCGAGAAGCCACTTTTAATTATAAGTGAGCAAATTGGCCGGCGGGCAGTGACACATATAAAGATACAAAAATGGCGATATTTAACGTCCAGGGTTGTTTAGTATCTGTTTAGATTCACATGCCCCCTCCGTTAGCAAGTTAAATTCTTTTCAAAGTTCACATCATTTCAAAGTTCTCGAGGTTTTTACTGTTTTTCTGCCAAATTCACCTCTGACCCTGGTGCTGATGACGCAATCCTCAGCTACCATAGGGCGACAAAACACAAGCAGCGCAAGAGAGTAACAAACAAAATCATACTTTAAAATCGCATCGCGTTAGTGGCATCATTACAGTTACAATATATGTATTAGATGATATAATATGATTTCTTCAAATCATTTTGCATAAAACATCGTATTCTTATTTTGTAACAATTTCTCTCTCTGTATTCTGTCGCCTTGCCGGATGTGTCTGGCCCAGTTGGTAAAAGATTTCGCAATCTTCGGACGTCGCACGGGCGCCAGAATTTCGGCAGTAAATTAGTCCTTACTACAAAAGGCAAGTCTCAGGAAAGCTCTTGTGAGAAAAGGGTGAGTGTTTACACTGTATAAGATGTGGTTGTTTAATAGTTACGCTAACTAGATTACACTAAGTATGTTTTTAGAGGAAGATTCTTGGAAACTTCCGCTACAAATTTTTATCGGTCCGAAAAGATTACGGACTGACATAACGGTTAACGTTAATAATTATACTCAATCTGGCTAAAATATTATTTATTCATTCAGAAATCCAAAGCAGTGTCTTCCTGTTGGCGGTGAAGATCTAGATAGGCGAGAATTATATAAATGAGAACAGTACGACAGTTGTGGGCTTTGCCTCGTGTGGGGGAGGGGGGCGACACGTGAGCATAGATAATTTGCAGAAATATAGGTCAGTTTTAATTACGACTGAACTATCCTCACATTATAAGATATCTGATAATGATAAAAAGTTAGTCCGCTATTATTCATATCCTCTATTATGTAGAGTAGATCAGTGTTTAGATCTAGTAGAATGCCATACTATGTATATAACGTTATTTGTTATATATTTAGGGTATCCGGTACCAGGCCCACTGTACCAGTTTGGACTGGTGGTACAACATGCAAGAACCATGAAAAAAACAAAAAACAAAGCCATTGCACGCATGGTTATTGTACCTTATAAATAGTAAAGATATTCTTGTAAACAAAAACAAAAGTTGTTACAGAATTACAGGGCTCAAAATATACTCCTTGCAACTTGCAATTTAGAAAAATTTTTGAAATTCCCTGACGCACACACTCCGCCACTCCCTATCCATTTGAAAGAAAGAATGTCAAGTACTTGAAATGTGGCAAGCTGAAAGAAAACAGGCTGGGTGTTAGGGAATCACATTTAGACTTTCATTTCTGTCGGATTTGTCAGCAAAACCATTCCAAGCTAAATTCTGCTTGCGTCTCCCAGCTGGTCTGACCCCTTGTTCTGTTTCACCGTAGGAGCTGTCAAGAGGTTTGGTGGATAGGGAATGGCTCAGCAGTTCAGAGGGACCAGTGCTAAAGTCATCATCATTGGAGCTGGAATATCAGGCATTGCAGCAGCGAAGACCCTGCAGGACAATGGGGTGCAAGACTTCATCATCCTGGAGGGATCAGACAGGATAGGCGGGCGTATGCGTCTCGTGGACTTCGGGGGAGTGAAGATCGAAGCGGGCGCTAACTGGGTCCACGGCATACGCGGAAACCCCGTCTGGGAGCTGGCTCGGGGTCTGGACTTAAAGGGGAAAGTTCAGGATGTCGCCAAGATGGTGGTCCGAGACAACAACGGCGCAGACGTGACGGAGCACGCCGTCAGCAGGTTCGCGGACCTGCAGCGAGCGCGGAAGCATGCCCACGACATCCTGGAGAGGAAGATCAACGAAGACGGCAACGACACCTCCATCCGCGTAGCGCTGCGTCTGGCCGGCTGGAAAGCCATCGCCCCCGTCGACAAGGTGGTCGAGTACTTCTCCTTCGATTTCCAGAACGGCGCCACGCCGGATGTCACGTCACTTCTCCAGAACGAAGAGGAAGAAACCCTCGTCGATTTTGACGACAAGGAATACTTCGTCACCGACCAACGTGGCTTCGGCTTCATCGTAGAAGAGATGGCGAGAACTTTCCTCTGCAAGCAAGACCCTCGGCTGCAGTTTCACAAACGCGTGGATGAAATAAAGTGGAGCAATCAGGGTGTGGTGGTGAGGACTAGCGATGGGTCGGAGTACTCCGCCGAGTACGCCCTGACCACCTTTAGTCTGGGCGTGCTGCAGAGCGATCTCATCTCCTTCACCCCAGAACTTCCCGACTGGAAACTGGAGGAGATCTACCAGGTGGAGATGTGCCACTACACCAAGATCTTCCTCAAGTTTCCATTCAAGTTCTGGGACGGGAAGGAGTACATCTTCCACGCGCACCCCAAGAGGGGGTACTACCCGATCATGCAAGACATGGAAGCCGAGGGCTGCCATCCCCCCGGGACCAACATCCTCGCCGTGACCGTGACAGGAGAGGAGTCCAAGAGAGTGGAGGGTCTACCCAACAGCACCGTGGCGTCGGAAATCATGGAGATCCTGAGGAACCTGTACGGAGAAGACGTCCCCACACCGGTAGACATATTCGTCAGCAGGTGGTCCCAGGACCCCTTGTATCTCGGTGCCTTTACGCGCATCCCTACCGGTGCCTTCCGAGACGGCACCGAGAAATACAAGGCCCCCGTAGGAAGGCTGTATTTTGGTGGGGAGGCCTTTCATGAGAGGTACATGGGGTTTGTGCATGGTGGGCTCCTAGCTGGTGTGGATAAGGCAAAAGATATCCTTAATGCAATCAGGGATGGGTGCCCCAGTCCTGTAGACACCCAGGATATGGGTAAGCCTATATGTACGTCCGATAAGATTGGTGATAACGGGCCTTGGGATAATATACTTGATGATGTGAAGGAAACTTGCTGTACTACGGGGTTGGGCTCCTGGTCCCTTTCTGAGCCAGAAGGCCTGTTGGCACTACATCCACTCTGAGTGTTAAGGCTAGCCATTGCTGTAATCAGCAGGTAAAATTAGGGCTGTGTACCTAATACCCGTACCTGTACCTGTAAAATTCTTCAGGTACAGGTCCTGACCTGAATACCTGTACAAATCACTAGTGGACACCATTTTTACACTACGGATAGGTAAACTGCAACTCAAGTCAAAGATGACAATTTTGCACTTGATAATCGAAACTGACAACAATATACTAAGATGTTGGCTACAGGTATAACTTACAGATGATTGGCCAAATACAGTTACAGCTCTGGATCTGTACCTAAAATTTGTTTGGGTACACAGCTCTAGGTAGAATGCAAAGTGACGTTATTGCTGAGTTATCAGCCGACCAGTTAATGTGGAAGGAGAATCAGCATTCCCAAAGTCTGAAGTAATCACTATTGTCATTCATACCAGCCAGTGGTATTTTGATATGATATTTTGATATTATAGTACTGCTCATCCAATTAGTGCATGTCTCAGTCTTCACAATCTCACCAGTGCTGTCATACACACTGTTTGCAAGAAACGCATTTATTCTTTTATTTCATCACAAGATGGCTGGTTTGCCCCTGCAACTTGTAAAAGTTGATTTCCAAGGGGCCCAGCATATACAGGACATATCAAAATAGAGAGCTAAGAATAGGGACCGATATTGGTCGATTTCGCGCACTGCTGCGCGCGCGCGCACGGAGCCACGCCAGAGCGTCAGTGCGCGCGGGCGCGCATAGAGCCCCCCACAAGCGGCGGAGCGCGCACTTTACCTGGTAAGATAGGGAGCGTGTTGGTGCGCGAATAGTGCCAAATCGGCCCTTTGCTGTGCGTGCGCGCATAGTGCCCCGTAGTAGCGGCGGTGTGCGCACTTTGCCTGATTGGCCAGGCGACCGGACTAATGCGCGAACAGTGCCAAATCGGCCCTTTGCTGAGCGTGCGCAATTTCTGCCACTTACGGTCGGCGTTGCGCGCACGTATTGTCTGGCGTACTCGAGCGCGAACAGTGCCAAAACTGACCATTGCTGCGCCTGCGCGATTTTAGCCACTTACCATCGGCCTTGTGCGCACGCTTTGTCTGTTGTCTGGCGTACATGTATGCACAACATATTCCATTTATATTTTCTAGGGTTGAATATTAAAGAATATTGGCTATCAGCCTTCCAAACATTACAAAGAAATCCTTCGCGCGGTGTGCTTTGAATACGCCGTATTTACGGCGTGAGATACAGAACACGGGAGTGTACGATTTGATCAAGGGGTGTTTGGTTTTATTTTGATAGCAACAAGACGGTATCGTATCGTTGCGATCAAAGTTGGTGCATATTGGCTATGCTGCTCGGGGTCAACCAAGAAGGTTTTTAAGAATCAATTCTATCTTTTTAAATCCCAATCGGTCAACAATTTTGGCAAAGGATGCCGATGGACTGGTCTGGTCGCCGTTGGATTTGATTGACATGAGCGGCTCCTGACAAGCATTACACAAAAAAAGCCGGCGTGGCGTGGTGTGACGTTAACTTTGTTTTCTAGCACTGCCTGTTCTGTGTTTGGCAGCTTGGATTTGCCATTAATTTTCCTAGGATATGCATGCACAATATTCATGGAACCGGTATTTTTTCGGAAAAGCGTCCGGAAAGTTTTATCCATTTTTTTAGTCCACCTAATAATGTGAGTTACGATCGGACAAAAAGTATATCTAAGCTCCACCCAAATCAAACCAAGGAGGACCTCATTGATCAAACTAACCCCGGATATAAAGGTTTTCGTTTCGAAGCCTCGGGTCCAATCGGATTTTTTTAGGTTCGAGAACAAAATCATTCATCGGCTCATTCACAACAAGGGGGGTTAAAATAAACCTCCTTGTTTACATTCAACACAATAAAGGGGATGTCGCATTTGCATCATGGCGACAAAATGATGCCCCGCGTGTTTGACCGTGCATAACAATAATGAATAAATTACGGTTTTTCTAAGTGTTGCACTTTAGTTGACCATCAAGGTAGACCATAACAACAACAGAAATCTGTGGTTAGAATTTAGAAGACATGTGCAATTTTATACACGATCTATACTCGTACGATTTTATACACGATCTTACTGGTTCACATGATCATTTTTTACCGAAACTCGACAAAAAAATCGTGTAGTTCTTCTTTGCTCAGCAAACAAGCAGGCAAGTCAGACTGTCATTCTCAAATATGTTAACAGTGTCAAGACTGCAATACACATCTGTGTCTGGCACTGTCTGACCCGATCTAGCTCGTTGACCCCATGTTCATTGTTAATGTTTCTAACTTACTCAAGAGTTGAATAAGATAGCATAAAGAGAACTAATTTTTGTGCATGCAAAAATTCCAGCAAGGAGCTTTCTCCTTGATTCCAGCCAAACGTTATAATTTACCATTGCAACAGCAAAAGATATTGAGGACACTCGTAACGCTTGTATATTCCATTCTGTTTTTACAGGTACGCAGATCTCGATCGTCAGAGGAAAGCTATTCCTACCGTTTGGTCTTGTCAATGAGTTCTCGTTAAAACCTCCTTGGTCTCACCAGGATTATAAAATAGTTCTAGCCAAGTTCTGTTTGTTCTGGTTTATGTTCGTTTGACCGTAATTTACTTTTTGCTAACACATGATGCTCTTTTTGTTACTAACAATTGTTAACTCGTCTTAACGTTTGAATAACCCAAGTATATGTTAAAAATTCAACCCCCAAGTTCATGAACGAACGACTGTTATTTTTGTAATACTCTTCAGTAAACGTCTATAGAAAGAAAGGTAAGTCATCGTCATTGGACTGCACCAGACAACGGATGAAATCTACTTCGGACCTGTGTTAGTGGGATCAAGATGGTATGTTAGTAGGAACAAGGGGGTATGTAAGTGAGAACAAGGCTGGATGGATACCATATATAACGTAACGATAAAAAACTATAGTGATAAAAACTCCTGAAGAACATGTCGGCAATCAGTATTCTTCCTCGTGCAGTGTTCTTTTACGCACCTGTATGTACAAAAGAAAACATACGAAAAGTTAATAATCTGTCAAAAGTATATCTTATTCTATTTAAAATGGGGGATTTTGGAACCTTGACTGGGTGCTATCGACGGCGTAAAATAAAACACCCTTTGTTTCCTCAGCGTTGTTTAATAATAGCGTTTTCACTTGAAGGCATACAAACGTTACTCTCCAAGCAGAGGTTTGGGTTTTGGGCTTATTTTTGGCGTGTTTTTAGGCTTTTTTATCGGGCTTTCTTTTTTCACTGAAATTTTGTTTCCATCCAATCCATTGGGTTGGATGGAAACAAAATTTCAGTGAAAAAAGAAAGCCCGATAAAAAAGCCCCAAAACACGCCAAAAATAAGCCCAAAACCCAAACCTCTGCTTGGAGAGTATAAAAACGTTACATCTATATTCCAGATGTAGACATAGCTAGCACGTTTCAAAGTTTAAACGCAAAGACTGATAAAAGAAAGTTTGATCGGTTCAAACCCATTTAAATTGTCGTAGAAAATGATAGTTTCCTGTAAATTTTTCCGCATCTGAAAGTGGCTGCAACGTTAAAAAAAAATGTGTCGGATGGTTTGTACAAACCCTTCACTAGTCCTCGGATAGAAACAGTAGACAAACGATTTGTTTTGGAGATCAACTTCCTGTTAACAAGTTGAGAGGAGCTAGACAAGATTCGCCTTGTTGACAGGGAAGCCCTGGTCAAACAGTACGCAAAGTATGCAAGGGAGTATGGGCTGTAAAGTAGAGGCCCATTGTAGGCATGGCAAGTTACTGAAAATGGATTAGTCGCATATCGTATACCTGAAAACAACCTGCTCTTGACAAATAATTGTTTATGCCAAATATGCTGATTATTTGTTTCCAAGGAAGTCAGACTAAGATTTCCATGAGTCTGTCACTACAGATACAAGCGAACTTTTCTTTTAAAACCAGTATTTATCCCCCCAGTAAAAAGCCAGTGGATCCAGTGGATTTTGTTACGTTACAACGTTAGGTCGATTTCAAATAAAATACTGTTAAGTCTGAATCTTGATAGTTTGATAATTTTGATTACTTACCTTATGTTAGAAATAATCCAAAGAACATAAACATGTTAGTGAAAAGCTGCTAGCTTGATGTTTCAGTAATGGTTTGATTTGTAATAAGCAGTTAAAAGTTGCGATTCACTGTTAGTATGAATAACTGTTGGGAAATTCAATAAGAAAATGAACGTGTTAGTTAAAAGGAAATCGATATAAAAGTACAACAATTCCCCGGTATGATATAAAACTGGTAATATAACAAATTGAACACAATAGTTCCACTAGGGTCCAGATTGGCGTGTCTCCTGACTTTCGGGGAAAATTGTATCTGAAAAAGAAGACAAAAACTAAAAATTAAAGCATTGAATATGTTTTTATTATTATTTATTATAACATTTAATAACAGAACATAATGGCAACAGACTCAAGCTACATGGCTTATTTTAGTGTTGCCATCGAAACATACAGAAGTGAAACATACAAAAGTGAAATGACACAAAAACAGACATGCAAAGCATAAGAATAATAAAGTAAACTACGGTGAACAGCATAATAACTAAATAATATGACATGTAGGAAAATGAAAATGAAATATTAATTAATTAATTAAACTGGTAGGATAACAGAGAAAAAATATCTACTCGAATCTTTTGGTTTCTTGTAAAAACAGCTGAACACATTTTAAAAGTTTACAGTTCTTGGAGTCCGAAAGATAAGAAGAACTTCTAATCAGTAAATAAACTAGGTCATCGTCAGTTAAATCATTGAATATGTTGTCTGCTCTCTTCTCGGTCAGAACGCGGTGCAAATTTAACATGTTCGGATGTTTGACGAGTGGTTTGACATGTCTTGGAACGTTAGATAATTAATAAAACGTTAGATAATTAACGGGGGCTATTAGTCTTCAGTCCGGGGCCGAAACGTCCTCGGCCCGGGGCCGAAACGTCCTGATCGGCCTTTGGCAATTTTTCCACCACTAAACCAAATAGTTGTAAATAAGACGATGATATATGTGTAGAGAAATCTGTTTTGTGCACATATGTAGCGCATACGAGAGTACGTATAAAAACGTATGGATATGTATGAAGAGTGCGTGTTTGTTTGCTTGGTAACAAGCATGACCTTTGACACCAATTATCGGTATGTTAATTATTGACGTCACCTAAGATAATTAGCCCAGCATGACCTTTGACATCAATTGTCGGTATGTTAATTAGTGACGTCACGATAATTAGCCCGCTTGGCTCCAGAGTTAGAAGTTTGGCCGTGTGACAGACAGCTGCATGCTCCGGTATGGCTCCGGAGCTCCCCGACGACAGGCCACAAGGTAACTGATTACGCTTATGTCTCATAGTTTGATAATTCGATCTACTCATTATTATGAGCATACAGTGTGCTGGAGGCTTGGGAATGGTGTACATGTACGTACAAATTGTATCTAAATTGATCAGTTTACATAAAGCGTCCATGCGCTGGATACCACTGTGAGCCATGTACACAATAACCTCTACTCTGTTTCCTCTTCTAGTATTTAAAAGTTTTATGACCTTGCTAAAATATTTGAAGCTCCTTTCTAAAAGAATTGATTATAATAAAAAGGCTACGTTGTTGGCAAAATTTATCGCACGCCAGGAATAACGAAATTATACGCTGCATGATAGAGGGACCGTTTTCCGCCTTCAGTTACTTGCAAATGAGTAATATTTTACCCCCGAGCTTGTCATCTTTCACGTTTCTCTACTATTCTCCGATCACAAAAAGTTCAGGCATTTATTAGACTTGGAATATGACAAGTTTATTCGCAACGTGGCGGCCATAATGATTTACTAGTACTATTTTCCTGTGCGCACGCCGCCTTCCCTAACTGGCAGAAATTACGCACGCGCAACAATGGTCAGTTTTGGCACTGTTTGCGCTCGAGTACGCCAGACTTATACGTGCGCGCAACGCCGACCGTAAGTGGCAGAAATTGCGCACGCTCAGCAAAGGGCCGATTTGGCACTATTCGCGCAACAGTCCGGTCGCCTGGTCAATCAGGCAAAGTGCGCGCACCGCCGCTACTACGGGGCACTATGCGCGCACGCACAGCAAAGGGCCGATTTGGCACTATTCGCGCACCAACACGCTCCCCTGACTACCAAGCAAAGTGCGCGCTCCGCCGCTAGTCGGGGGCTCTATGCGCGCCCGCGCGCTCTGCCGCTCCGGCGTGGCTCTGTGCGCGCGCGCGCAGCGGCGCGCGAAATCGACCAATATCGGGACCCCGTTCCTACCTGAAATAGAAGTTGAAGTAGGGTAATCTTTTGTACGCTGGCTTCTCTAATGTCCATGTCAAGTGTTTATTTTAGCTAAGTAAGCTGTCAAGTTAACAAGGAGAAAATAAAGAAAATAATCAGAAAGAATTCTGTCAGTCTGGTAGAAATAATGGTCACCAAACTGACTGGGATCCATATATCAAATGAATAGAAAGTGTGACTACATAGAAAGTGTGCATGTTGAATCCAGCTGAATTCTCAGGGACCGTGTACATGCGTGTAGTGTGCATGTACATGTTCTTTTAGTCTCCCAAGTCTAGTATACTGTCTGTACTCTCAGTACAGGTTGTACCAGCCTAATATTTATGTGAGGTTAACGTTTTGTCAGACTTCATTGTATGTGGAATAGTGTTTCAGGTTTTGACTCCAATATGCTGCCAGAATTGCTTGTCACAGAATGTCTTCTCAGTCAAAGATTCACTTTATGTAACGTGTAAACTTTCTCATTAAGAACACACCAGCCATGATTGTTGGGTTGTGTCTGAAAGTGTTTGTAGCATTGCATGTCAGTAGTTTGTGTTTTACCTGTTGTTGAAGTGTGCTCTAGTGTGTCAAATTCATCATGAAGACTTTTTTTAGAAAATAAGGATTTTCCATTTGGGACCACCTTATGCGTGTCTAGTCATGTATTCTAAAATTTATCATCTTTATATCAAGAAAGCTATGGTGTGACAAATTGGTCTCTTGTCAGTTTTCTAAACCTTTACATTGTAAGTTGAGTATATCATTGTATAATTTGTGTGCGTGGGTTGTAAGTGTTGGGATATTATGCTGACATATTTGATATGGACAAATGATTTGCTTGGTTGTATCCCATGGCCATATATGATGATATACTACAAAATCTTGATTCATGTGTTCATTATCCCTACATGTTATTTGCTGTACTCTGGTATTCAGATTTCTTACCTATGAAGTATTTGAATTTCATTCAAATATTGTTTGGAAAGTAGTTGTGATCCAGACATTTCCAACCAAATTAAGTACTAGTAGTGTCAGGATGACATGTATGATCATGTATGGTAAAAGGGGCAATCACTTTAACAAATGTGTGTTTACTAACTAAAAAAGTCTTCTATAACTGGTGCTTCTATGTAAGACATAGTTGGGAAATTTATCATATTATTATGTATCATTATTATGTAATTCACATTTATAGTATTATATCTTATTTTACCACGGTTATCCACTTTCAGAGGACCAATAAGTACTATTATTTTTGGTCATGCAATTAATTGTTTTAAATCACAAGAAAGTCAAGCCACAGCAACCTTTAAAGTTTCAGCATTTGAACATGCCAAAATAATAAACAGAGTTGTGTTATATTATAGCACTGGACTTTGTCATTTTTCCATGGTGTTCACACTGCTCCATAATCATGATACAAGGGTGTTATTGTGTCAAATCCTATAATATCACTTAATTAGGAAAAATCAGTTTAATGAATTTTGAAAAATACAACTTGAGACTTGCCTTGGGCTGAGTGTTTATATATTTGATATAAGGAAGAACCACCATTAATTTAAAATCCATGAAGTCTGCAATTATAAAAATAATCTTAGCACCATATACAGAAGTAGAATATGCAGTAAAACATTTACATTATTCAGTGCAATATGCACAGCAATAAAATCAATACCTTAAATTCATCAGCACACTAGTTAAGTATCTAATCTCTATCAGCATTCACTGTTAAGACACATGATAACATGTATATATAAGCTCAGACAAGTCACCATCTTTAAATGCAACCTGACACCAGAAAACCTTTTCTGATAAATTGCTCTCGGCTTATATATGAAAGTTTAAATTATTAACTGTCACATTAACATTTGTTAGTTTCTTCATTGTCACATATTTTTCATGTCAACTTGGTTACTCAATTTGTTAACATATATTGGAATGATTGTTGATTTCCTCGCAATGACTGATTTGTACAATGCATATCTCAGCTTAGGAAACATGAATAGGTATAGATTTGAATGTGACACTTGTTTCCATGATCCATACACCTTTAAAGTGAATGGATTGCCTCAAGTGCATGCCAAAAAGTGCACATTTTCAAATTTGAATTACATGTACATCCTCTGAATCATATCAGGCAAAAATTGAAAGACAAATATGCTAAATAATATCTTTCAATAAAGGAAAACTGACTGCAATCATCACAATCATCTGTGATGCTATGATGCACATAAAACATTTAAGCACCTTTCAGTTAGGCTCACAATCCATCCAAGCCTTCTCGAGTAATCATGTTTACAGACACATACACACAGATAAACACACACACACACTACTGAAAACAAAAACTTGGTGAAGGTAAATACATGTATATCATTTATATCTTCTGATCAGTAACCATGTCATAAGGTGGTGGCTGTGATACAGCAGGTGGGGGCTGTGCCTGTGCAGGGTACTGCCCAGCCTGGGTGGGGTATGCCCCAGCCTGCGTGGGGTACTGCCCAGCCTGGGTGGGGTACGCCCCAGCCTGCGTGGGGTACTGCCCAGCCTGGGTGGGGTATGCCCCAGCCTGCGTGGGGTACTGCCCAGGCTGACCTGGGTATGACCCAGGCTGGGGTTGAGCTGGATATGCCCCAGCCTGTGCTTGGGGGTTGTAGGTTGGCTGCTGTCCAGGAGCCCCAGGCACTAAAAGAGACAAAAAAAACAGAAGTCATCACCTGTACCATACATACACTATATACACTACACAGGAATACATTACAGAAATATGAAAAGTGTGAAGCACCAACATAATTCTGATGCCTTCTGTGCCAATCCTGGGTTCTTGTATCTTTTCATAGGGTCATGTGTGACAACAAATGAGGCTCAATTAAACATCGGTCTGCTATTGTAGCAGTTTGGCACCAAAGAAAAGCTTAAAAAATCTTAAAGATTAGCTATAGTATTCCACTTCAGTCTTGTGTTTTGTGAGTTATGTGTTCTCACCTGTCTGCATGATGATAACCCCAGAGTGCACCTGTTGGGGTAAGGGTTGTCCAGGCTGGTAGATGATGGCGTGAGTCTGAAAAGTACAAGAACAAGGTTGACAGAACATCATGAGTGTTAGCATGAGGTCAAACTCTTCTCCACATACACACACACACGCATACACGCACGCAACATACACACACACTCATAAACACAGACACACACACACATGCATGTATGCACACACACACAAATACACACAGACACATGCACACGCACACACACACACACACAACACACACACACACACACACACACACACACAGACAGGTTCTTTAATCAACAAACTATGGTTTTCACAGCCTTTGAAGAAGGTAACAGATGGTCACTGAAATGTCGGATATAAAAACTGACTGGTTGTTGTATAAAGAACATTTTTATACAGTTTATAAAGTCTGGAAAACTGCCTACCGGGGGCTGTTGCTGTGTGCCCTGACAGCAGGTTCCACAGGTTCCACAGCAGCTCCTGATGCTCAGAATGAACATGAGAACCATCTCTGTTAGCCCCAAGATCAGCTGGAGGGCATGGAGGGCTTTTATCCCACCACAATCAATACTGCGCCAGTTGGGATAGAGATCGTACCTGCAAAACAGCATAACAAGAAATCATTAATATGCACTGACCTGCATGTCTAAACTGAGCGTACTGCACTAGAGACCTCTCAAACACACTGTTTTTCAAAGTGGTGTATATAACGTTATGTAATCCGGCAGATTAATGGAAATGCACATTTCTTTTAAAACAAGGACATGTACACATACTTACCAGTAACTTGACCACCACCAATTACAGTTATAATAGTCATTGGGACCACATGGTCCGAGTATGAACTGATCACACCCACTACCATCAACAGCTAGTCCAACAGATGCCATGATCCAAATCAGCATGGCAAATAAGATGCCAAAGATGCTCATCACCAGCAGTGCTATCCTCTGTCAGGTGTGACAAGTAAGAAAAAAAAACTTGTTAGAAGTTTACTATCATGAAAGTTCATCTGTGTTGGTAGTTACATGTTTAAAGTTAAGACTTTTGATCCAACACAAAAAATTCTCTCACCTAGAGCTTTCGACCAGTCACTCTGGCCTTCCTCAGTAGACTGACCCAGTGAAGCTTGTCACGTGGCTTCTTTGAAGTGTGACGTCAACACTGGGTCAAAGGTATCTGGTAGACGATGTCGGCCCCCGTCGCGGTTCAATGTAGGATGATGGGCCCTGATGTAAACGGCCGCGACGGGGGCCGACATCGTCTACCAGATACCTTTGACCCAGTGTTGACGTCACACTTCAAAGAAGCCACGTGACAAGCTTCACTGGGTCAGTCTACTGAGGAAGGCCAGAGTGACTGGTCGAAAGCTCTAGGTGAGAGAATTTTTTGTGTTGGATCAAAAGTCTTAGCTTTAAACATGTTAGAAGTTTGTTTACTTCAAATTTTCATTATATGTGTATTATTGCTACTAGTTTATTGCAGGTTGCTAAAGGACAGAAAAAAATAGGCTACAGACTACAATACAATACTAGGTCTGAATTTCAAGGTGGATTTGAATTGGAGAAACATCGAACTGCATTCAAAGAGTATTCTACCTGCTGTATGACTGCTGTATGACTGCATTATTCCTTCAGCATTCCAACAACATTCCAAACATGCTGACTACATTCAAGGGAGAACCGGAATGGGCCCGAATACTTGGAATATACAGGTCACAAATTTTCCTAATGCACTTCGAACAGCCAGGAATGTACAAAAAAATCTTATTCTGGTGGCATTCTGGCTCATGCTGCTTATAGTGAGAAGGGAGTAGTGTGGGTATTAAGTTGAAGATGGAGGAGACCTCACCAGACAGGCATTATCAGGTTTATTTCCTCCACAGACAGCCAAGCCTCCAGCAACTACAATCTGGAAAACATCACATGGGAAGTAACGAGTTAGTTCATGTTACCTGTGCAACAGTAAGTTGAAAAGCAACTTAACAGATATACAAATGTATGACAATAACCTCTAGCTCCTAAGTCACTTGCATAAAAAAAAGGCAGTCAAACTTACGAAGGCTCCTCCCCAAATCGGAGTGCTGATGTGATGCAATGTCGCAAAGGGGTATCCTGCATACACCCCATCGGCCACCACAGCCAGGATGAAACCAATGACTGCTAGAACAACCGAGGTCCAGCCAAGGTTGCGGATACAGGTCCCCTCGTACTTACAGCCTCCGTCGCCGCAGCACATGGCTGTACAGGAAGGAAATAAAACCACAACAAGATGGGAAACTATACAACCATCATAATCTAAATGCTCTTGGGAAATGACAGGTTTCCGGAAATGGTTGACTGGGCTTGTGTGTGTGTGGGGGGGGGGGGGTCTACCTTTTAAGGCTACCCTTTCTGGGACAAAAGTTTGTGCATGGGGGTTTGGTCTCTAATGAATTTACTTACCCACCATCTGTGGGTGGGTTGTTTGGGGGGTACCGTCTTACAAGGTAGACCGCCCCTCCACCAGCCCACCCAACCTTTTCCGCAAACCCGGAAATTGCAATGCAATTTTGACGAGAGTGATTTCTAACATCAAGTTTCACTGTTCAGGTGCAGTGGTTCAGTGGAAGTGACTACTAGTAACAATATTTTGTGACATAATGACTTAGTTCATTTATTTTCTGTAACAGGCACCACCATATCCGAATTATCCACGACGTCACGTATTTAAGTTAAATTTTAACCAAGGACACTCGTTTACATTTGAAATTTCTATGTGAAATTTTCACATAGAAATTTTAATAACAAGGTTATCACGAAAGCACTGGTCTTTAATATAGGTCCAGCTGTGATTTTAGGAACTAAAGAAATGGGCGTTGTCCAATCCGTGTAAACAGTTGTGAGTCATGATCACTTCCCCGCCTAACCGAACAACTCTGCTCTTACTCTGCTCTTACTCTACTCATAATTTACTAACGTTGTAACGTTTTTCCTTGCAGAGTCTGAAAGGGAAGGAAGATCAGTCGAAACAGTAAAGCTGTTATGGCACCCCCACGTCTGGAAGTAGCTATAGAATCTCACCTGGTCAGTCAAAACTCTGGGAAGACGGCAAAAGGAAGACAATTCTTCAAGCCCAAGTCTGTGTCGTTGTTACACGGCCGACCAGTGCAAGTGAAGCAAAACGTAGTAGCTGGAGGTGCATTGTGGGTATTCGGAACTGTCAGCGGTGCCATGCAAGTAAACCTCGCTAGGTGGCATCTTCAAGCAGATGTGTGGCGTCGGCATGTCTATGTAACGTTACGTGGTTTTGCGTGTGGTGTAACTCACTCAATAACACCAGAAGTAAAAGGCGTATTCGCTCTTTCATGCTTTTAATTATTCAAGGAACACGTATCTCTCTATATATATTAAACACACAGAATGACATATGTAAGCTTTTATATTTTTATATATTTTAAAGCTTATACAAGTCACCATCTTTAGATGCAACGTGACTAGAAAACCTCACCTCACCAGCTTTCAGCTCTCAGCTTTTTAAAATCTTTTAACTGCTACATTAGCATTTGTTACTATTTCCTCATTATGCATTGTCACATGTCTTTTTTTATTATCTCACCTCGGTTGTTACTCAATTAGTTCACTAATGTTGGAATGATTGTTGGTTTCCTCGTAATAACTGAATTGTACATGCATATTTCAGCTTCCATAATCATGGTATTCATTCTATGTATTCAACTTAATATGAAACATGAATAGGTATATATATATATATATATATATATATATAGTTTTGAATGTGACACTTGTATCCATGATCCATACAATCATATCCATATCATACATGAAGTGATTCGATTGCCTCAAGTGCCAAAAAGTACACATTTTCAAACTAGTCAATATTTGACTCATATCATTCAAAAACTGGAAAAATAAATCTCCTGTATAATACTGTAAACAGTCTGTCCAGATTTTTGATGGAAGAAAATCAACTGCAAATATCACAACCATCTGTAGTTATAGTGCTCTGATAACATAAAACATTTAAGCAACTTTCAGTTAGGCATTCTCACACTCCTATGCAAGCGAAAAAACAATATATTTTTCTTTACTAGCCTTTCCTTTCCTATAATATGGCTTAAATGATAACCAAGAACAAGCTGCCAGGGGGGCTAAAATCTAATCATTTTAAGGTCACCTACCCACCTATATACCCAGCCTGTGTGGCATATATCCCAGCCTGTGTGGGGTTTGGATTAGGGTTAGGAAAACCAGCAAGAATTATATGATTTATATCTTCTGATCAGTAACCTTAGTGTAAGGTGGGAGCTCTGCCTGTGTAGGGTATGCCCCAGCCTGTGTGGGGTATGCCCCAGCCTGTGTGGGGTATGCCCCAGCCTGTGTGGGGTATGCCCCAGCCTGTGTGGGGTATGCCCCAGCCTGGGTGGGGTATGCCCCAGGCTGTGTGGGGTATGCCCCAGCCTGCATGTGGTTAGACCCAGGCTGAGCTGGGTATTACCCAGGCTGCAGCTGGGGTTGAGCTGGATGTGACCCAGCTTATGTTTGGGGGTCGTAGGTTGGTTGCTGTCCTCCAGGGACCCCAGGAGCTAAGACAGACAAAAAAAGAGAACTCCTGTACCTGTATCATACACAAACTGACACATCACACTGAAATTATCACGAAGAAGAATTGTTTTTGGATGACTGGCCAATTTGACACTGAAGATTGCATCTATTCTCTTAGTGATGTCAACCACAGACAGCAAAAGAAAAGCTGACATATTTGTCACTGCAGAAAAAAATCTTATTTTTCCACTTCAGTCTTGTGTCTTGTAAGTCTGGCATGGTGTTCTCACCTGTCTGCATGATAATAACCCCAGAATACACCTGTTGGGATAAGGGTTGTCCAGGCTGGTAGATGATGGCGTGTGTCTGAGAAGTACAAGAACCAAGTGTTCTTCTCTGCTTTTCAACTTATGGGTAATAATCCAGGGCAACAATGACTGGTTCTGATATGTACTGCAGCTAGGTGTAGCTGCTGCAGTGTAACTAATGCATAAACTGTTTTCACACAACCGCATTTTGTAATACTGCAGCAGCGACACGTAGCCGCAGTACGAATCAGAACCAGTAATTCTTGCCCTGAAGAATGTGATGTTGGATGTAAAAAAAAACCACTGGTTGTTGCATAAAGACCATTCTTATACAGTCTCTTGCCAAATAAATAGATAAATAAACCTGAGCTGATGAAATTATTCACAGTCTGACATGCTGCCTACCGGAGGCTGCTCAGTTTGTGCACCCTGACAGCAGGTTCCGCAGCAGCTCCTGATGCTCAGAATGAACATCAGAACTGTCTCTGCCAGCCCCAGGATCACCTGGAGGGCATGGAGGGCTATAATCCCAACACAGTAATTACTGGGATAGAAAGCGTGCCTGCAAAATAGAATAACAAGAAATCAGTATAATCCACTGACCTGCATATCTAAACTATGCATACCTGCGGGGTACTGCACTAGAGACATCTTAAACACACTACTGTTTTCAAAGTGGTGCATATAACGTCATATAATCCGGCAGATAAATGTGAATGTAAAAATGTATGTTACAAGTACACCTACTTAGGTCACACTGACTTAATTATATTGATGAAATCTGCAAGCACATCAATTTTCGTCCATTTCCAAAAAACAAACAAACAAACAAACAGTTTGCGACCATACTCTTATTTGGGTTAACTTGAAGGATGAGAGACGTCAAAATGAAAAGAAGATGCAAGGGAAGCAGAGCTCGAATCACCAATTGCTAGCTCCACCAAGTCTTCTAAAATCAAAGAAGATGTGAAAGAAGAAAAAGAATGTGTTGTTTGGTATATATATCATACAACGCTCTGTGTGTTCAGTTATTTGTTCAACCTTCCTGGCTGCTTAGATTTCAAAATGAAGAGAACTTTTTCCCCCGACTTTTTTTATTCGCACGCTCGCATCAGTTTTGGCACGCCCAGAGGATGTCATCCATATAATTAAATCAGTTTGGCCTTACCAGTAATCTGACCACCAACCACAGTTATATTAGTAAGATTCATTGGGATCACATGGTCCCTGCACAAACCAGTAACATGAGGTACCATCACTGGCTAGTCCCATAGATGCAAAGATCCAAATCAGCATGGCACATATGATACCAAAGATGCTCATCACCAGCAGTGCTATCCTCTGTCAGGTGGGGCAAGTAAGAAAATGAAGAAAAAAAAACATGTTAAAAGTTTGTTGACTTCAAATATTCAGTATATTGTACATTACTACTTAGTTTATTGCATCGGGTAGAAATCTTTTTTTTCTGAATAACAAGAAAATTACCTGCACCAGACAAATTTCCCCTGCACCACTCTTTGAGAAGTATGGATCATACTAAAAACTGTGCAGAACCCATTGTTATCATGTCTTTTGTACTTCATAGGTGGTAATAGTCAATGAAGCAAATAAAAGTCACATACACCTACATGTGTAGGTTAGGTGCAGCTCCTAAGGTCGCTATCCACCACGGACCTTCCACTTTTTGTATCCAAAGAAACCTGACAAATCCAGCTTTGCAGTGGGGGTAAAGACTTGAGGTTTGAAATAAAGGTAAATGTGTTTTAAAGTGCTTGTTTTTTATGATTTCACCGTTTAAGATTCCATTGGAAATATCATTTGCAGGTCCCTCCTCATAAGATAAACATGGGAGAAACCTCACCAGACAGGCATTATCAGGTTTCTTTCCTCCACAGACAGCCAAGCCTCCAGCAACTATGACCTGGAAAACATCATATGGGAAACAACAGTTGAAAAGCAACTTTAGGATATGCATGATGATATTGATGATTGATTGATTGATTGATTGGTTGGTTGGTTGGTTGGTTGGTTCAATGCAAACTGCATCATAACAGTCCCAAAGAGTGACGTATTCATATGCACACTATACAATGATATGAATCATTAATGTGCAGATACCTCATGATGAGTTGACAGTTATCTCTAGTTCGAGTCACTTAAAAAAGGAAATTTTTACACCTCTTTGTGACAAATATGCAGTTCTTAATGGCAACACCAAATCCGTGTGTGCCATCAGTGTTAGGACCCTTAAGATAACGTATGGATTAGCTGAGAGGCTCGGTGGGCGTCACTCCACTCTACAGTGAGGAAAGTCGTGTAAAGTGGCTTTCCCAAGGGTACAACATCTGCCACATGTATATCAGGGATCCGATCTGGCAATTTAATATGAAGCAGCAAAGGAAAAAAAGCAGTCAAACTTACGAAGGCTCCTCCCCAAATAGGAGCGCTGGTGACATGAAAAGTACCAAATATGTATCCTGCGTACACCCCATCGGCCACCACTCCCAGGATGAAACCAATGACTGCTAGAACAATCAAGGCCCAGCCAAGCTTGCGGATACAGGTCCCCTTGTACTTACAGCTTTCTCCGCAACAGTCTCTATTGCAGCAGCACATGGCTGTACGGGAAGGACATAACACAATGTACCTGACCACACGTTCAAAAATATCAACAGGCACCACCCTACCCAAATATCCACTTCACGGATTTTAAGTTAAATTTTAACCAAGTTGGAGGCTCAACTTCAATAGGACCTAACGTTAGATCCGTGTAAACTGTCGCAAACAGTTGTGAGTCATCATGCTACGGTAGCCAGGATTTTGCTTGCGGCCGGGGGTTCTTCCTACTGTCCAAGGGACCAACGAGCGCCGTCGTCAGTGCAAGCTTCCTAGGGGGGCATGCTGTCCCGAAAAAGTTTGAAAATTCAACCTTCTGAAATCTGAAATAGCATTTCCTGCATTTTTGAGAGGATTTCAAATTTCTACTCTACTCTACTCTACTGTAACGTTACGTTAACGTTAACGTTTACCTTGCAGAATCTGAGTCTGAATGGAAGCTTAGTCGAAATAGTGAAGCTGTTATGGCAACCACGTCTCGAAGTTACAGAATCTTGCCTGGTTGGTCAAAAACCTGGGACGACGGCAAAAGGAAGACAATTCTCCCAAGCTTGGGTCGTTGTTACACGGCCGACCAGCTGGAGGTGCATTGTGGGTATTTGGAACTGTCAACGGTGCTGTGCACATAAACCTCGCTAAGTGGCAATTTCAAGCAGATGTGTGGCGTCGGTATGTCTTTGTAACGTTACGTCGTTTTGTGTGTGTTGTGACTCACTCAATAACACCAGAAGTAAAAGGCGTATTCACCCTTTTGTGATTTTAATCATTCCAAGAACACGTATCTCTCTATATATATTAACCACTATTAAGACACAGAATGACATATGTAAGCTTTTATATATTTATATATTTTAAAGCTTATACAAGTCACCATCTTTAGATGCAACGTGACTAGAAAACCTCACATCACCAGCTTTCAGCTCTCAGTTTTTTTAAATCTTTTAACTGCTACATTAGCATTTGTTACTGTTTCCTCATTGTCAGATGTCTTTTTTTAAATCTCACCTCGGTTGTTACTCAAGTAGTTTACTTATGCACTTATGTTGGGATGATTGTTGGTTTCCTCGCAATGACTGATTTGTACAATGCATATTTCAGCTTCCATAATCATAATATTCATTCTATGCATTCAACTTAATATGAAACATGAATAGGTATATATTTAGTTTTGAATGTGACACTTGTATCCATGATCCATACAATCATATCCATATCATACATGAAGTGATTGGATTGCCTCGAGTGCCAAAAAGTCCACATTTTCAAACTAGAATGCTAGCTAAAAACTGCCTCTCCTGTTTTACTAGCCTCTCCTGTTTATATAATTTCATTCTGATATGATACAATATGGTATAATATAATATAATATAATATAATATAATGTGGCTTAAATGATTACAAAGAACAAGCTGCCAGGGGGCCTAAAATCTAATCATTCTAAGGTCACCTACCCACCTATGTACCCAGCCTGTGTGGCATATATCCCAGCCTGTGTGGGGTTTGGATTAGGGTTAGGAAAACCAGCAAGAATTATATAATTTACATCTTCTGATCAGTAACCTTAGTGTAAGGTGGGAGATCTGCCTGTGTAGGGTATGTCCCAGCCTATATGGGTTTTGTCCCAGCCTGGGTGGGGTATGACCCAGGCTGAGCTGGGTATGACCCAGGCTGAGCTGGGTATGCCCCAGGCTGAGCTGGGTATGCCCCAGCCTGTGCTTGGGGGTAGTAGGTTGGCTGCTGTCCAGGAGCCGTAGGCACTAAAAGAGACAAAAATGAGAACTCTCTTTACTTGTACCATACATACACTATACATACTACACAGTAATACATTACAGAAATATGACAAGCATGAAGCACCTAAAGAATTCTGATGCATTCTGTGCCTATCCTGGGTTCTTTTAAACCACTCAAAGTATTATGCTTGACAGCAAATTAAGCTCAATTAACAATCATGCTATTGTAGTAGTCTGGCACCAAATTTGTATTGTTCATGGAATTAGGCAGCAGGGAGATGGTTAAAAGATACTGACAGTAGTCCAAATATGGTACAAACTGCCAACTCGCACTGAAATCATTATAAAATACAGAGCCACAAACATTTGTATGGCATTAAGAATTTGCATGGCTTCTTTTAGTGATGCCAGCCACATACAGCAAAAAAAAGCAGCCATATTCGTTACTGCAGAAAAAAATCTTAAAGGTTAGTCCTCCCACTTCAGTCTCATGTCTTGTGGGTTATGTGTTCTCACCTGTCTGCATGACGATAACCCCAGAGGGCACCTGTTGGGGTAAGGGTTGGCCAGGCTGGTAGATGATGGCATGTGTCTGAAAAGAAACCATACTGTGAGCCATACTTATTACTAGCATACATGGGTCCTTTGCACATGTCAAGTGGCATGAAAGATTCAAAGAAGCAATGCAAAAAATATCATCAATTCAACCATGGTAACTAGGTCATACTTCACCACATACACATACATCTGTTAATAATTTCATCAAGTTGTCAAGAAACAAGAGACGGTATACATGTAAGAAGATTCTTTAATCAACAACCAGTGGGTTTTTTTACGTCCTTTGAAGAAGGTGACAGATAGTCACCAACACGTCGGATGTAAAAACCCACTGGTTGTTGAATAAAGAACATTCTGTTCATACAATCTGAAATTAACATAATACTGCCTACCGGAGGCTGCTGTTGTGCGCCCTGACAGCAGGTTCCACAGCAGCTCCTGATGCTCAGAATGAACATCAGAGCTGTCTCTGCCAGGCCCAGGATCACCTGGAGAGCATGGAGGGCTATGCTCCCGTCACAGTCAAAATTGCGCCCGTAGCCGTAGTAGCGATAAAGATTGGACCTGCAAAACAGAATAACAAGAAATCAGGATAATGCACTGACCTGCATGTCTAAACTGTGCATACCTGGGGGTGGGGGTACTGCACTACTAGAGACCTCTCAAACACACTGTTTTTCAAAGTGGTGCATATAACGTTATGTAATCTGGCAGATGAATGTGAACGTACAAATGTATGTTACTTTTAACACAAGTACACCTACTTAGGCTACACTGACTTGATTATATGGATGACATCTGCGTGCACATCAATTTTTGTCCATTTAAAAGAAACAACCTTTGCGACAATACTCTTCTTTGGGTTAACTTGAAGTATGAGAGACGTCAAAAGGGAAAAAAGAAGATGCAAGAGGAAGGTAAGCAGAACTCACCACTTGCTACCTCCACCAAGTCTAAATCTAAAATCAAAGAAGATGTGAAATAACAAAAAGAATGTGTTGTTTGGTATACAACGCTCTGTGTGTTCAGGTATTTGTTCAACCTTCAAGGCCTGGCTGCTTAGATTTCAAAATGAAAACTTTTTTGCCCGACTTGTTTTTTTATTCGCACGCTAGCATCTGAGTTTTGGGATGCCCAGAGGATGTCATCCATATAATTAAATCAGTGTGGCCTTACCAGTAATCTGACCACCAACCACAGTTATAGTAGTAAAATTCATAGGGATCACATGGTCCCTGCACAAACCAGTAACAGAAAACACCATCTCCACTGGCTAGTCCCTGAGATGCCATGATCCAAATCCACATGGCACATATGATGCCAAAGATGCTCATAACCAGCAGTGCTATCCTCTGTCAGGTGGGGCAAGTAAGAAGATGAAAAAAAAATATGTTTGTTAATTTTTAAAATCTGCCAAAAATGTTAGCCCTGTGACCCTTAAATGCTGCCTTACTGGCTGGACTGACTGATGAAATCCTGACGTCATTTCAATATTTTTATTCAGCCTCTTTAAAATGCCAGAGTTGACCGTCTACTTTTTGCATCCAAAGAAACTTGACAACTGAATCCAGCTTTGCAGTGGAGGTGAAGACTTGAGGTTTGAAATAAAGGTAAATGTAAGATTCCATTGGAAATATCATTTGCAGGTCCCTCCCCTGAAGTTAAACATGGGAGAAACCTCACCAGACAGGCATTATCAGGTTTATTTCCTCCACAGACAGCCAAGCCTCCAGCAACTATGATCTGGAAAACATCACATGGGAAACAACAGTTGAAAAGCAACTTTAGGATATGCATGATGATATTGATGATTGATTGATTGATTGATTGATTGCAAACTGCATCATAACAGTCCCATAGTGTGATGACTTATTCATATCCACACTATACAATGGCATGAATTATTACTGTGCAGATATCTCATGATGATAGTGACATCTATCCCTAGTTCCTGACTTCCAGTCACTTAAAAAAAGAACATTTTTACACCTCTTTGTGGCAAATGTGCAGTTCTAAATGGCAACAGCAAATCCGTGTGTGCCATCAGTGTTAGGACCCTTTTGACAACTAGTGGATTAGCTGGGAGGCCCGGTGGGTTTCACGCCACTCTACAGGAAGGAAAGTTGTATAAAGTGCCTTTCCCAAGGGTACAACATCTGGTATGTCAGGGATCTAACCCGGGACTTATCAAGCAGCAAAGGAAGAAATGCAGCCAAACTTACGAAGGCTCCTCCCCAAATAGGAGTGCTGACGAGATGCAAAGAGCTGTATCCCGCGAACAGCCCATCGGCAACTACTCCCAGGATTGCGCCAATGCTGGCTAGAACGATCGAGGCCCAGCCAAGGTTGCGGATACAGGTCCCCTCGTACTTACAGCCACCGTCGCCACTGCACATGGCTGTACAGGAAGGAAACAAAACTTATGTACATGTGGCCAAACATTCGAAAAATACCACAACAAGATGGGAAACTATCCAACCATCATAAATGCTGTTGGGAAATTACAGGTTTCCGGGAACAGTATTAGTTGAATCCTAGTTGGCTGGCCATGTGGAAATTTCACATTTCTGACGTATATTTTGTGCATACGAACAGTCCACTCGATGCACGTTCACTTTGAGTGAACTCTTGACAACAACAACAACCTACAGTGGTAGGCCCCCGAGGGGGCAAATTAGTTGGGTACATGTCATCAAGGTCACCCTCGTTGGAAACACTCGACGTATATTTCACAGAAGGTAGGATATAATTATGAACTTAGCCTATTTCATTGGGCATCAAGAAACTCAGGTAAAAATGAGGTCTTACAGAAACTGGTGAACTATCAACTGGCACCCCACTTGGCTGTAATTCACACAAGGCACTGGCCAAACATATGTGGGTCGCCAGTTGTTAAATTGGAAGATCGTTCACAGTTTTTAAGCATGTTTGTAATTGTATGGACCAACGGTGTTGCAATTTCTCTCCCTGAATATTGTTCTGGAATACTAAAGGGTTAAATCAACTTACTATGTAAAGAAATGACTGAAAAACATACTTTCTACTTGCCAAAAGGTACATAATGGGCCTGTAGGCACCACCCTACCAAATTATATCCACTTCACGTATTTAGAGGCATCCAATGCAACCAAGGAGGCTCAACTTCAATAGGACCTAGATTTCATTTGACACTAATGATTTGTGTTAGTGATGGAAATTTTAGCAACCTGATTATCACGAAAGCGCGGGTCTTAAGACCAGCTGTCCTTAAAGACGTCATTGAGGAACTGAACAAATGGGCGTTGTCCAATCCGTGTAAACAGTCAGTTATGATCACTTTACTAAACTAACGTGATACCTTGCAGAATATGATTCTTAAAGGGAAGGAAGATCAGTCGAAATATTCACACTGTTATGGCAACCACGTCCGAAAGTTACAGAATCTTACCTGGTTAGTCAAAACCCTGGGACGACAGCAAAAGGAAGACGATTCTTCAAGCCCAAGTCTGGGTCCTAATTGTTACTGGTCGGACCAGTGAGGCAAAACGCAGTAGCTGGAGGTGCATTGTGGATATTCGGAACTGTCAACGGTGCTGTGCACACAAAGCTCGCTAAGTGGCATCTTCAAGCAGATGTATGGCGTCGGCATGTCTTTAAAATTTGTATCAAACGTTACGTCGATTTGAAGTGACTCACTCAATAACACCAGAAGTAAAAGGCGTATTCACTCTTATGCTTTTAATCATTCCAACAACACGTGTCTAGGCTGTATCAACCATGATATCAATAAAATGTTACATGTATACAATGTATATAAGCCCAGACAAGTCACCATCTTTAGATGCAACATGATGCCAGAAAACCTTTTCTCATTAATTGCTCTCAGCTTTCTTTTATTTTCTAACTGTTACATTAGCATTTGTTACTGTTCCTTCTTTGTCACATTATTTTTATCTCACCTTGGTTGTTACTCAATTAGTTCACTTATGCACTTATGTTGGCATGATTGTTGGTTTCCTCGCAATGACTGATTTGTACAATGCATATTTCAGCTTCCATAATCATAATATTCATTCTATGTATTTAACTTATTATGAAACATGAATATTGACACTTGTTTCCATGATCCATGCAAGTGGATGGATTACCATGTACCAGCCTGCGTGGTATAATGCCCCAGTCTGTGGGGTACGTCCCAGCATGTGTGGGGTTTGGGTTAGTATTAGGGTTAGGAAAACCAGCAAGAAATATATCATTTATATCTTCTGATCAGTAACCACGTTATATGGTGGTGGCTGTGATACAGCCTGTGTGGGGTATGTCCCAGCCTGTGTGGGATATGTCCCAGCCTGTGTGGGATATGTCCCAGCCTGTGTGGGATATGTCCCAGCCTGTGTGGGATATGTCCCAGCCTGTGTGGGATATGTCCCAGCCTGTGTGGGATATGTCCCAGCCTGTGTGGGGTATGCCCCGGCCTGTGTGGGATACTGCCCAGGCTGAGCTGGGTATGACCCAGGCTGGGGTTGAGCTGGATATGACCCAGCCTGTGCTTGGGGGTTGTAGGCTGGCTGTTGTCCTCCAGGAGCCCCAGGCACTAAAAGAGACAAAAACAGACCTATTTGTATGGTGTCTGTATTGTAATGCAAACAACAGACAGCAGAAGCAAAGCTGATATATTTGTCACTGAAAAAAATGTAGGCGTATGTCTTGTGAGTCTGATGTTCTCACCTGTCTGCATGATGATAACCCCAGAGTGCACCTGTTGGGGCAAGGGTTGTCCAGGCTGGTAGATGATGGCATGAGTCTGAAAAGTACAAGAACCAAGTGTTCTTCTCTGCTTTTCAAATTATGGGTAATACACACATGTATACGTACGGACGGAAGGGCTGTACAGAGTTAAGTCAAGGTATGCTGTCTATACCTGCATTGCTTTCGTCTTCTTTCCTCCTGAAATAAAATGCTACTTCTTCTGATAGCTGGACAGCGACCAGTAACATTCTTTGAATCCAAAAGGTTTTGCCACAAAGAGTACAGTTCATACGTGAATAATTTCATCAAGTTGGAGAGCTGCGGTAAAAGAAGGTTCTTTAATCAACAACCAGGGGTTTTACATCTTTTGAAGAAGGTGACCAAAACGATGGTAAAACCCACTGGCTGTTGAACAAGGCCATTCTTCTACAGTTCACTCAGTCGGACATACTGCCTACCGGAGGCTGTTGTGTGCCCTCACAGCAGTTTCTACAGGTTCCACAGCAGCTTCTGATGCTCAGAATGAACATCAGAACCGTCTCTGCTAGGCCTAGGAGCAGCTGAAGGGCATGGAGGGCTCTTACCCCACCACAGTTAACACTGCGCCAGTTGGGCAAGATATCGTACCTGCAAAAGAAATTGGAGATTTCCGACTTCTGAGATTACATTGGGTATCCATAACTGTTTTGGAACTGCAATATATGAATGAATGAATGTCTTTATTTCAGGTATTTCACCCATAGAAAACAACGGTACAAACATAGAAACACAAACTATACATACATCATCTTATATACATTTTTTTAAAAGAGTTTCTGTACTGACATTGTATTATGTATAGACATTGTATTATGCAGACATTGTATTATGCTATTGTTGGTGTTGTATAGCCTATTAATAAAGGAGTTGCATAACTTTCTGCGTCTGGCATCAAAAGTGTCCGTAGTTTGGTGAACAAACATAGTACTTGCACTGCACCATCTTGGAAACTTAAGAAGTATCCGAAAGCAATTATTTTATGCCACCCGACCCCAATATATGATTAGAGGGAAATACCCGATTGAATTACATCACACAATACATTGATTACCACTCATACGATTATATGACGTAAATACACTCAAACAGACATGTACAGTCTTTCAAAGTGGCTGATATAGGGAATCTAGCAGATATTTAGTACACATACTTACCAGTAATCTGACCACCAACCACAGTCATAGGTGTAACGGTCTCTCGGATCACACGGTCCCAGCATAAACCAATCGCATTGATTCCCATCATTGCCTAGTCCTATGCATGCGATGATCAAAATCACAATGGCAAATATGATGCCAAAGATGCTCATCACCAGAAGTGCTATCCTCTGTCAAGAGGGAAAAGTAAGAGAAAGAAATACGTTGGAAGATAGTTCAAATTTTCATTACATTTTACATTACTACTAGTTCATTGCATATAGGTAAATAACATAGAAGAGATCTCACCAGACAGGCATTTTCAGGTTTATTTCCTCCACAGACAGCCAAGCCTCCAGCAACTATGATCTGGAAAAGCATCACATGGGAAGTAACAAGTTAGTTACTAGTAATGTTACCCGTGCAACAGTTGAAAAGTAATTTAGCAGAGACATATATATATGACACAATAATCCCTATCTGACCAGTTACTTGCAAGCAGCAAAGGGAAAAAAATAGCCTGATGACCATATGCATTCTCTACGGGCCGTTTTGGAGTGTTTTGGTCCAGTGTTTCGGCACAGGCCTTTCCTTTGGCAGTCGATCTTTCAAGCCATCTTTTCTAATTACTGCCGTCCCCGAGTACGGTAGATAGCCTGATGCCAGACCCATAGCACACTGGGCCCAAAGTTATCCAGTGATGACTTTGGGCCTAGTGTGCTATGTGTGTCGCATCCATGCTATCCCATAGATTGATGGCGACATAATTAAAACCCTAGCTAACGTTAGCTGGGTGGGAGGCTGGGTGGTCGGGCACACTCGGGGAGCCACGACGGTCTGTTCCCCAGGCTAAGGAAAAGAAGGAAGTCAAACTTACGAAGGCACCTCCCCAAATAGGAGCGCTGATGTGATGCACAACGGCAAAGGGGTATCCCGCGTACACCCCATCGGCGACCACTGCAAGGATGAACCCAATGACTGCTAGAACAATTGAGGCCCAGCCAAGGTTGCGGATACAGGTCCCCTTGTACTTACAGCTTCTTCCGCAACAGCCTCCCTCAATGCAACACATGGCTGTATAGAAAGGAGAGAACGCAAGGTAGACCACCCCTCCACCAGCCCACCCAACGTTTTCCCTAAACCCAGAAATGATAATTAAGCCGAATGTGAAAGTAAACTAGTCTAAAATCAAGTTTCACTGTTCAGGTGGAAGTGACCAACAATATTTTGTGGGTGATATTACTTACTAGTAGTACCGTTCTTTTATTTTAAGTATATGGGTCTTTAAGCAACACGAGGCACCACTCTACCCAAATTGTATTCATTTCACGTATTTGCGTCTAACCAAGGAGGTTCAACTTCAATAGGACCTAGATTTCATAGTAAGCATATTATCACACTAAAGGGGTCACTGATTGTTTTGAGATGCACTGATATAAATTTGACCTTGACCCGATTATCACAAAAATAGGTCTTATAGAGACCAGCTCTGGGTTCTGTCTTAAGACGTGATCAAGGAACTTATAGGACCCTTAAAGGAATGGGCGTTGCCCAGTCGGTGTAAACAGAGTCAAACAGTTTTGAGTCGTGATCACGTTTACCAAGCTTGAAGAATCTGAGATTTCAGTCCAAACAGTAAAGCTGCTATGACACCCCCACGTCTGGAAGTGGCTGTAGAACCTTACCTGGTCAGTCAAATCCCTGGGACGACGGCAAAAGTAACACAATTCTTTAAGGCCAAGTCTGTTATTACGCCGACCAGTAAAGCAAAACACAGGAACTGGGGGTGCATTGTGGGTAGTCGGATCTGTCAACGGTGCTGTGCACGTAAACCTCGCTAGGTGGCATCTTCAAGCAGATGTATGGCGTCGGCATGGCTTTGTATTAAACGTTACGTCGTTTTGTGTGTGACTCACTCAGTAGTAACGACAGTAGTAAAAGGCGTGTATTCACTCTTACTGCGGCGTTTAATCATTCCAATAACACGTATATCAGTAAATGTCAATCATGACCATAACGATCACTAAACTAGAAAGGTTACATTTGCAAAGAAAATGCATAATGTTTCCCTAGCCACATAGTATAGCCTATACAAACCACTACTCTGTCTATTCTTACTCAAACATAATCATATGATAGTATATGGTGACTAGCCCCTTCAGCTCTGCCCTGCTACATAATGTAAGCCAACACCACAGGTTGTCTGCTACAGCAGATGTTACCATGTTCAGTCGGACAGAAAAAGAAGAAAAGGAAGAAGAAGAAAAAGGAACAGAGCAAACACGATATGTTTTTCTTCTGCGAAGGCAAACATAACAAGCAATGTCATTGATATAAGTGTGGCTTTCTTGATTAGAGTGCAATGCTACACACAATGCAAAGAAAACTTGGGAAGACAACTTGTAAGGGCGATCTTTATGGCAAATGTTTTGTCTTCCCATCCATTGTACCATAAGGAAAATCCAAACAAACAAACAAACAAACGTCGCCTTCAAATTAATATGAAGCGATATGCTGCTTATCCAATCAACTAAGGCACATATGTGTTGCCAATCGGTCGTACCATATTGAACGATGCCTATAGATTAGCTATTTGTTCATAGCAATGCCTGAATGTTTTAGGGTAGGTATGGGATCACTTCGCACGGTTCGGGAGAGTCCCCGGAGTGCACTTAGACCTGTTGGAGTACTTGTTGTCCAGGCTGGTAGGTGATGGCGTGAGTCTGAAAAGTACAAGAACAAGGTTGACAGAACATCACTTGTGTTCTCTGCTCAAATTATGGGTAATATATACAGAAGGCAGGTGACCGTCTGTCACCTTCTTGAGGTCAACAATGACTGGTTTTGATATGTACTACAGGAAGGTGTAGCTTCTGCATTCTTACAAATGCTGTATGTCCCAAACGTACAACCGCATTTTTTGTAATACTGCCGCGAGCAGCAACACCTAGCTGCAGTGTAGGAATCACTGTTGGCCTGCAGCGGGTGACAGAATAGGGGACCGAAAGGTCGGATAAAAACACCCATATGGTTGTGGAATAAAAAAAAACTTCTTGCACACACCATAGAATCTCTTGCAAACCTGATGAAATTATCTACAGTCTGATATACTGCCTACCGGGGGCTCCTGCTGTGTGCCCTGACAGCACGTGCAGTTCGTCCAGGCTCCACAGCAGCTCCTGATGCTCAGAATAAACATCAGAACTGTCTCTGCCAGGCCCAGGAGCAGCTGGAAGACATGGATGGCTTTTATCCCACCACAGTTGACACTGCGCCAGTTGGGAAAGAGATCGTACCTGCAAAACAGAATAACAAGAAATCGGATATTTTCGACTTCTGGGATCGTATTGGGTATCCGTGAATGTTTTGGACACGTACTGCATGATCAGAGGGAAATTTGTCAATGGATCACTACCCATACGATTGTATGAAGTAACGTCCTCCGACCATTGCCCCATCACTCAAATTTTCAATGTTACACATTACCGCCCCCCCCCCCGAACCACATCATGACCCCAAGGGCACACCGAGTTCATGACCCCATCACTCAAGAAGTGAAACCCAATCTCAGCTGACAGGTCTCAGTGTCACTCTACACAACAGTCAAATAACGCTACCAAAAACAATACTTAGCACTTCAGAACCTTCTAGATAGAATGTTTTCAGTCTTACCCTTAATCCAGAAGTTATACATTTTTTCGTACAATTTTTTGCAATAAGTATGATGAAGGCAAGACGTTCAGTAATAGTGGATGTACGTGCAACGTCTATCAACATCCTAAAAAGATACATCTAAAGAGGTCTACAATTCAATTTCGCCCAGTAAAATGCACTCGAACACACAGTTTTTTTCAAAGTGGCGGATATACAGAATCCAGCAGATAAATGTGGATAGACGTATACATTTAAAACAAGTACACATACTTACCAGTTATCTGACCACAAACCACCCACACATATGTTGATATTGTTATGAGTGGGATAACATGCACGTGGTCCCGCCACAAACTGGTCACATCGAATACCGTCAAGGGCTAGTCCTGTGGCTGCCACGATCCAAATCACAATGGCAAATATGATGCCAAAGATGCTCATCACCAGAAGTGCTATCCTCTGTCAGGTGGGAAAAAACATGTTAGAAGTTTGTTGACTTCAAAGTTTCATTGCATTGTACATTATTAGTAGTTTAAAATGTGTATGTTTATACAGACTTTTTATATAACTTAGTTGTCAAATTTACAACGGCATGAGTGTTCCAGGATATTCGAAGTGCCTTCTACAAATTCTCACTGCATTTCTGATATTTTTTAATTGTGCCCATACTTGTGGCCGAGCCGAATGTGGCATTCTGGCTCATTCCTAGTATTAAAGTTGAACATGGAAGAGACCTCACCAGACAGGCATTATCAGGTTTATTTCCTACACAGACAGCCAAGCCTCCAGCAACTACGATCTGGAAAAACATCACATGGGAAGTAACGAGTCAGTTAGTAACGAGTTACATATGCAACAGTTGAAAAGTGACTAAGCACATCAATGTATATGACACAATTATCCCTAGCTCCAGTCAGTTGCAAGCAGCAAAGATAAAAATGCAGTCAAACTTACGAAGACTCCTCCCCAAATAGGAGCGCTGACGTGATGCAGAGTTGCAAAGGGGTATCCTGCGTACACCCCATCGGCCACCGCGGCCAGGGCTGCGCCAATGCCGGCTAGAGCAATGGAGACCCAGCCGAGGTTGCGGATTAAGTACCCCTTGTACTTACATCTTCCTCCGCAACCGCCTCCCTCGCAGCAGCACATGGCTGAAACGGAAAAGAAATAACTCTTAACTACATGTGGCCGCACCTTTGAAGAAGACTACAACAAGTAACTGTTTTTAAAAAACAGTGGCGACGATTGCTTGTAATTGTTGTTTTTGTTTACCCCATTTGTTTACGTTGTAGTGAACGTTGAAACCTAACGCGTACGTTTACATATTGAAATTGTACTGGAACGTTCCTCGATCTTTACGTCGTGTATGTGAGATGTTCACTCCCCGGTGAGTAAGTATGATGAACTTTTATTGAAAATACAGAGTAACAAAAGTACTGCTCTTTTTATTCTTTAACACTAAAACGCATGGTGTCTCACCCAGGTCATTGACCTCGCCCGCGATTTGATTGACCTCGCCGAAATTCAAGTAATGCCACAGCGAGACAATTTTTTTCTGTGTAAATCATTTATCAGAGCTTACGTAATTTGTCCACGAACTTCTTCCACGTGCTATTTACCACAACCAGGGAAACAATATTGCCAGGTTGTTTTCAATTTACTTAATTTGGAAGGACATTCAGAGAGGCAAATAAATGTTGAGACAGTCCTTGGTTTATTCAAAATACCTGGTTTACGCGTCCACATCCACGCCGACAAGTTCGAGCGGGGCGCGGGGCGGGATCTTTACCGTCGTATACACAATTTTAATACACACAAAAAAAATACCCCTGTGCGGCTGGGAAGAGTGCATTTTGCTACGCAAATTAATCAAATGTTGTCTTCAGAAGAGGTTTGGCTAAATTTTTATCGATATCGTTACGAAGGCCGCTACAAAACGCGATTTTATTTGATTGAATCGTCGAGTTTTGGCTTCCCGCCACTCGTCGCAAATGAAAGCTTTCGAATGGGGTTGTGGGAGATTTGGGCGAATGTACTAGAATCACAGGGATGTGTATTGTTGGAACTTAACATTCTTCTGATTTCAATGACCGGCGAATCACTATATTACATGTACGTGTGGGATAGACATAAATCATGTTTTTAATATCAAAGCGTCGGAAAGTTTTGTGGATGTTGGAATTTTTCCTTAGACCCTGCTCCCAGGTAAAATATTTTTCCTAACGCGCTTCCTAACCCCCCAGCTCAGTTTTTCCCTAGGCCCTCACCCCTCTACCCCCCCCCCCCCCCCCGACGACCGGCCCTCCTGTACACTCCCTTACCGCGGTTGTACACAGGGGATCGCAATGAACTATTTATGTCTTGCAGGAAGGGGGCAAATCGGCACATTTCCTGTGTTTTCCTAATTGTGTGACGGTTTAAATACCTTGTCATGCATGGGAAACATATTTAGTAAGGTGACGGACTGTTAGGAATTTCGTGAGTTTATAATGTCCTGGGGGGGGGGGGCGAAATCCCTGTTTTTTGGTGGGGGACGAAATCTCCAGAGTGGGGGCAAGATCACTAGAGATTTTGCCCCCCGGGCGGGGCGAAATCGCGGGGGGGGGGGAGAGATCGCTGTGACACCGGCGTTCCACGCCCCGAACTAGCTAAAAGAAAATACTAGTACACTATCACTGGCCGCGTGCCTTCTACTTGAAGTTTTGCGTTGAAATATTTACCTTGACTTTGTATTCCTGAGTGACACAGACACGTTTAGAAAGAATGCTAGGTATAGTCTCTGACATCAATGACCAAAAAGAATTTCTATTTGCTGCCAGTTGACCTTCCTAACACATACATGTAGTGAAGTTTACAGGATGGGTGGAAGAGGTGTGGACCAAATACACATATAGGAGAAATCAGCCGTTCTTCCCAGAGCCATACCATGGCATATATTCACTTTACTTTGGTTGAGCTCCCGTTTAAACTAATCTTAAAACTATCCTCCATCAGTGACTGAATTTTACTTCTGATCTGAGGTTGTCAGCGAAGTTAATCCTTAGGTCTCCCTTGACTTCTTTGACCTTTTGTGGATTCCCAAAGGACAAGCTTGGATGCTACAATGCCAGGATGTCTAACACAGTGTGCAGCTAGTTTCATTCTGCGCGTTTTGATTTTCTCCATATCTAAGGGTAAATCCTGATATAGCTGCTTGTTAGGGAATGTTTGGTCCCTGGGGGTGTTGAGACACATACTGAGCATCCTTGTGTAGCAATCATTTATTCGTTGCATTTTTTCTTATCCATTTGTCAGTCACTCCACTGCATTCAGAAATTTATTGTTTGAAATGTTAACCAGCCTTGAATGTTGACTTGTGGCTCCTTCGGTGACAAAACTAATCTCCAAGCAGATCCTACGGTGGCTTTTAAAATTAAGACAGTATCCATCGGCCAAACAGTGATCATACCAGTATACTTGGTATCTTCTGCTAATGGACGGTGCTTGGCTGACTGAATAATTTCTTCTCACTGTGTGATCTGCTTGAATAAACCCACGCCCGACCCACCGACATGTTCTTGGGGAGGGAATGTCAAATTCCTGATCAAGCGGTCGTTGACCTTTGCTTAAACTGGGGATGACAAACGACCAGTTAAAGATTAATTTGTCATGCTCAGACAGCTGGGTTTTTCCCCCACCGGTGTAAGTTACCGGGGCTTACTAATCTCCAATCACATCCCTTTGGCTGAAAGGTACACCACCAGTTCATGTTGCCGAGTTATTCTAAGATAGCCAATAGGACAAATGTAGGAAATCAGATAGTACAGATCATAGTTACAGGGGGGTTGGGCTTCGTAGCTCTAGTCTTAGATGCATGCTTTGTGTTCAGGAGATGTGATGTAGCTGTGTCCCACAGCAGACGTGTTCTGATCCACAAGCCAACATTATGATTCCTCGGACTCAGAGAATAAGTATGTTAAAATCCGGTTTGTTTTGTAAACTTACCCTGAACCAAGGATGTTTCATGGGCCTGAACACAGCTCGAACTTTGTCTTTTGTGGTAATCGAATTTCTTGAAAAGAGGACCATTCCGGTGCACCGTTGGCTTTGCGTAACCTTCGGAGGAAACCTTCCACTGACTTGGCCGACAAAACCAGGTGAGTACACTACTATAATGTTTAGCTTTCTCGGGTTGGTTGAATTTGTGCACACAAATCTTGTAAGAACTGTGTTAGGTCAATGATGTGTTTCAGGACGATCACTTGTAGGTCATTTTGTACTGATTTGTCCATGTATCTATTTGCCCTTATAAGATAGAAAAAGCTATCTTACAAAAGTGCCGAAATATCCTCGAATGTTTTGTGTACTTTCCCATATGTTTGTTGCTCTACCGTTTCTTTAGTTTATAGACCCTATCATTATCAAAAAATTGTAAGCAAACGAACGGTTTACTGTTTCCAACCGAGTCAACGCCATTATACAATTGTGTACTATAATGCCTTACTTTCAGCTTCTTACGAAAGTGCCAAAATCACAGTATTCTGATGACCCATTAGTCTTAAAACTTTGGTTCACCTTCCTAACGTTATATGTTGGATAGTCATTCGACCGCTTTTGTTCAAGCTAATAGATCCTAGAAATTGTATTTAAAGTTGGCCGTGCTACCAAACAACAATTTATTCTAACAGAGATTTGTGGCTTAGGGATGTTGACATGCTTCCCTGCTGGCCTTTCTAGTCATTGCCGTCCTGTAGGTGAACTAAACCGACCCTGTAACATACCCCGGCATGCGTTAATGTGCCTGGGCGGGTGGGTAAGTGCTTCCAGCACCATAGAGATACTGGGGGCATACGTTTCTGGCTGCCAGGCTATACTGTAAAGTAAAATAAACACTCCTAGAGTTTATATTCTTCTGTTAGTATTGCCATATTATGAAAAAATTCTAATACTAAGTATCCTTTGTTCAACCAACATAATGAAATTATTTTCGGAAACATATTGTGAAGATTTTAATGCCCGATTTGCTGAATTCACTGTTTTTGTTCTTTGAATTGTGTGGTTTATTCAGTCCGTTTTGCTTACTTTCCTAGTCTCGTTAATAGTCTAACAGAATCTTTTCTTGTGTGGTTGCCAAATTGTGTGGGTTCCTCGGTTTGTTTTGCTTTTATTAATACTTCCGAAGTCTCGTTTTTGGCTATAGGTTTTAATTTTGCAGGATTGTTCACTTTGCAAATTGCGACTGAATTGAAATATTAACCATGACCAAATAACCAAGACATGTGTATGGCGTGCCACGCCAAAGACAAGGGACTGACTCCTTCTCTTCTGTAATGTCTTTTTTTCTTACATCTTAGGATGGCTTATACTATTTATTGCCACGCCATCACTATAGTATCAGTTATTATTTCTATCTTGCAATTGTTTCCATTCCACTCCTGTTTTTATTATGTTTTTTTCTTCTTTTTTTTTCTATTTCTATTTCTATTGTGGCTTGGATGCCAGCAAGTGAGCTCACAATCAGGGAAGATAAAACACGGGCTTTTCCACCAGATACATGTGATCCTAATTCCTCAGTATCAATTGCCAAATTTGACTTAAAGCTACAGTGTGTATTATGATATTCTGTACAGTTAACTTTTTTTTCTTTCACGCAGATGTGATCCAGCTATCCTGTGATGACATCAGTGGCTGCAACTCAAGCATGGCGTCAAAACCGCATCTTTCACTCAAGAAGATCGAGAACATCGACAGAAGCGTTATGGCGGACCGAAAATGAAAATAATTATAATAAAGAAGTGAAAGAATGACAAAGATAACGCACCTACACCAATCACATCACAAAATATCTACAAATAATCTCTTCTCTTATCATCTTATCTTTCCTTTATACAATCATTTGACTATTGGGGCACTGCTGAAGATCTGACAACCAGTTTTCTCCAACTTTCTCAATTTTCTCTTAGTGCCCTGATTCAACAAATCAATCACATCACAAAACACCATCCCTTCATGCAACAGACTACCCCCTGGCCCTATATTTTTGGTCTCGTCCCTTTGTTTCCAGTTGAAGACTGCATGTCTAGTCAACGTACATGGACAGTCACGGTCTTTGCTGCTTTGTACAAACAATTTGTTATCGATGGGCAGGCAAATATTTTGCAGCTGAATCTTGTCTTCAACATTTAAAAATCTGATTTTGCAAGATTCAAAATATAATTGTGTTCACAGGTGGTCACATGCCGATATTAGTTGAAACAAAAAACTTATTTGAAGCATAAAGCTTGAATATACTGCTCCTAGTTCTTTACTATGAGCAACAAAATGTTCTATATTGTTTGTTCTCTCTTGATAGAAGAAAACACACTTCAATAAAGACAGCCATTAATTTTCAAAAAGCCACAACTTGCCTGAAAAGGTGTCTTTTACATGCAAAGCAACAAAGGCCTTTCCTGCTCGGTCCAAAGACCACATGGCCGAAGGCAACCCGAAAACCTATTCCCAAGGGAATGCATTCGTGCAATTTTTGAAATTCTTTCAAAGCGATCGTATTATATACACAAATGCCTCCGCCCCTGAGGCGTCGCCAAAAAGCTGGGAAACTATCCAACCATCATTAATGCTATTGGGAAATGACAATTTAGTCGAAAGTGAAAGGAGACAAAAATTAGGCTAAAATCAAGTTTCCCTGTTGAAAGTGAAAGTGACTAATTAGTGATGCAAATAGTAATTTTAACAGCCTGAAAGCACTGGTCTTGGAGACGTCCAGCTGCCCCAAGAGGTGATCAAGGAACTACGTGACATTTATCTGTATCTCTATAGCCCTTTGGCGTAACACATGTAGTTGTATATGATGGGCGTTGGCCTGCGTAAACAGTTGTGAGTCACGATCACTAACCCAAAACGTTTACCTTGCAGAATCTGGAAGATCAGTCGAAATAGTGAAGCTGTTATGGCAACCACGTCCGGAAGGTACAGAATCAGGCTTACCTGGTCGGTCAAAACCCTAGCTTGCGTAGTCTGTGAGACAAATCTTCAAGGTCAAGACTGTTGTTACACCAAGGACGTTGGTGTGACCAGTCAAGGCCACATAACACCGTATACATGTAGTATAGTAGTTCGGGTACAAAGTAGTGCGGCACAATACTTAAGAAAGCTGCAGAGATTCTTGTGTTCACAACAGCGGGATGGAAACTGTGCTGAATGGTAAACTCAGCCGCGTCAGGTTTGAGACCTTTTAAGTTGAATTATGATGTTTGTTCGGTCAGCGTAGCTTTGCGTATGGATACCGTTACCGCCTAGTACTGTGCGTAGGCTGCAGTTCACATGACCATTGTTCCGCATAGCGCCATATAAGAGTGCCGCTAATCAGTTTACAAAGGAACGGGCCAGCAAACTTGAGTTGATTTTCATATATTCTGTAGATTGTACCCTGAACTCAAACATATTCAATTTCCGTAGACCTACTATGAATTCCGTAGACATACTTCTCACTTTCATTTCCTCAACCATGTAAATCCAGACTATGTAGTACCTCGAGCAAAACGCAGGAACTGGGTGTGCATTGTGGGTATTCGACTCTGTCAACGGTGTTATGCACGTACCCTTCGCTAGATGGCATCTTCAAGTAGATGTATGGTGTTGGCATGTCTTTGTAACGTTACGTCCTTTTAAAGCGGTACTGAAACCTGACAATGTTGGGCAAAAGACATAGAAATATTGAAAATATGGTTACAGTATAATATCTTGAAATTTAGTCTTAGCCCGATAACTGATAAATAAAGTCCACACGGCCTTTGAAAATGCACGTTTTGGGCGAGCGGCCGTGCCGGTTCTGGAATCGCCGCCATTTTATTATTACGTCACCGGGGGGACGCTCCTATATGATCATCGGATATTTCAAAGACAGTCACGGCCTTGTGATAAATTCAAACGTTGGTGACCGTTGTTACGGTTAATGCTCTCTGTTAGTAAGTAGCGTTTATGTTTGAAAGAAGCGGAAATCTTTTCTCGAGTGAGGTATTTGCCGAGTCAAAAGTTGATTTTAAATCCACAATCTTCGAGTACTGCAGCATCAGCACATAAAAACAGTTGTATTCTATCTCTGTAGCTTCTACAGGTATCCTATAAATAATACTGTATGATAACAGAATGATATTTTTAACAGTACCGTAAGTTGAAAGAAACTACCTACCTTCTGGCGGGGAAGCACGTCGCGACTGCGTCAAGCGAATGTGCGACTGTTGTTTGTGCCAAAGAAAACCATTTCGTCAGCCGTTTAGTTCTCCTGGTATCCTGACCAGATCTGAACTTTTGACAAGCCTCGAGCCTCCCTTGCAAGATTAGCTAACTAGAGCAATTATCGAACAGACACTAACAGAGTCGGTTGGAGGCACGCCAAGCATGAATCTTGGCACACTGATGCAAGAGTCAGCAATTTGTAAAGAGTATAGTTGTTTACGCGGATAGGCACTGTTCAATGTTAGCCATGTAACAGTGGGGTTCAAACGCCACCAACTGTTATTGAAGGCCGTGAAAATACGGTTGCAAATACGCCAAAAAAACAGTTACTCAAGCAACTGGATATGATTTTGGAAACGGTCAGACGTTTCAGGTAGCATCCACTACCTTTCGTCAGTGACACTAGAGCGCACCAAGTTTTGGAATGAAATCAAGCATTTCTTGTATATTTCTCTTAATTTAGGTACACTGTAAGGAACCTAAGTCTTTACGGACGTGTGTCGTTACATAGGTAATTGTTTGCGACTAAAAGTGGGCAAGATTTCCAAGTTTTAACGCAATGAATTTGTCACAACTGAATAGTGGCTTTCCACACCGAAAGTTCGTTTTTTTAAGCCGTTTTTTATACAATTATTCATAACTCCCACAGAATAACTTTATAGTAGTAATGCCTATTTGTTTTTGTACATTGTGTGTGAATTTAATGAAATTTGGCTGATAACTAAAAACGCTACAGCGTTGAGAATAGACTAACCGTTGACTGTGACCCGCCGCCCGTTCAGCGCGATCTCACGAAGTGTGGGTGGCACCTTTAGCGTCCGAACTGAATGAAAACAACCTTCCGCACAACTCGGAATTCGCAGGGACATCTGTAGTGGTATGCGAACAAAAAACAGCCACATAACGCTGAGCCAAGTACGTGAAAGAGACGGCAAACTTGTCCTTTTTCACTGCACATTGTTACGTGTTCTTTGTGTTCCTCCGTCTTGTCGTTCCCCCGCCTACGTCACTTCCGGTTTGTTCGGCGTTCCAGAGCCAGCGGTGGCAGGATTGGCTTTTTGAAGATGAAGTTGCAAATAGTATGAAAACGGAGTATATTATGTGCAAATGAATAGGTTAACCAAATTATACTACTTTTCTTGTATATAACCTGAAAATGGGGGTCTCAGGTTTCAGTACCGCTTTAAAGTGACTCACTGAATAACTCCAGTAGTAAAAGGCGTGTTTTCATTCTTATGCTTTTAATCATTCCAAGAACACGTAACACGTTATATCAGTAAATGTCAATCATGACCATAACGATCACTAAACTAGAAAGGTTACATTTGCAAAGAAAACACAACATGTTTACCTAGTCACATGGTCTAGCCTATACAAACTACTACTCTGTCTATTCTTACTCAAACATAATCATAATAGTATATGGTGACTAGCCCCTCCAGCTCTGCCCTGCTACATAATGTAATCCAACACCACAGGTTGTCTGCTACAGCAGATGTTACCATGTTGACAGAAGAAGAAGAAGAAGAAAAAGAAGAGGAAGAAGAAGAAGAGGAAGAAGAAGAGGAAGGAGAGGAAGGAGAAGGAATAGAGCAGAAACGATATGTTTTCCTCCTGTGAAGGTAAAGCATAGCAAGTAATGTCATTGATATCAGTGTGGCTTTCTTGATTACAGTGCAATGCAAAGCGCACCATACAGATCATCTCATCTTAGTAACACTGCATCCTCATTATGTGCTATAGGTAGACTATGTAAAATTCAAATAAACAGATATTTAAAAAAAACATTTGAAGCGATATGCTGCTTATCCGATGAATTTGAGGCACATATGTGTTGCCAGTCATATATCCAGAACCGTGCCGAAAGCTCAGCTATTTGTTCTTAGCAATGCCTGAATGTGTTAGGGATAGGATCACTTCGCACGGTTCTGGAGAGTCCCCAGAGTGCACCTAGATCTGTTGGAGTCCGGGTTGTCCAGGCTGGTAGGTGATGGTGTGAGTCTGAAAAGTACAAGAACAAGGTTGACAGAACATCACTAACGTTAGTGGTCTTCTCTGCTCAAAGTCTGCTAGGTGTCGCTGCTCCAGTGCAGTTACAAATGTCGCTGCTGCAGTGTTACAAACGCTGTATGTCCCTTGAACGTAGACTGTTTTCGAATTCATACAACCGAATTTTCATAATACTACAGCAGCGACACCCAGCTGCAGTACGAATCATTGCTGCCCTGAAGAAGGTGACAGACGGTCACCGAAAGGTCCGATGTAAAACCCACTGGTTGTTGAATAAAGAACGTGTTTCTTGCCAACCTGATAAAATTATTCACAGAGAGTCATACTGCCTACCGGGGGCTGTTGCTGTGTGCCCTGGCAGCAGGTTCTACAGCAGCTTCTGATGCTCAGAATGAACATCAGAACTGTCTCGATGAGTCCCAGAAGCAGCTGGAGGGCATGGAGGGCTCTTACCCCACCACAGTCAATATTGCGCCAGTTGGGGTAGAGATCGTACCTGCAAAACAAGAATAACAAGAAATCAGAGATTTTAGAGTTCCGAGATTATATTGGGTATATGTTTAGGAACTGAGGGAAGTTGATTGAATTACGTCACAACATTTATCAATGGATTACTATTTTTAAAACCAGTACACATACCAGTAATCTGGGTACCCACTACAGCCATAGTAGTCACTGTGAGGCTCACTGAGATCACATGGTCCCAGCACAAACGAGTCACATCCGTAAAAGCCATCGATGGCTAGTCCCACAGATGCCATGATCCAAATCAGCATGGCAAATAAGATGCCAAAGATGCTCATTACCAGGAGTGCTATCCTCTGTCAGGTGGGACAAGTAAGAAAACAAAACATGTTAGAAGTTTGTTGACTTCAAATTTTCAATACATTTTATAAGTAGAACATGGGAGAGACCTCACCAGACAGCCATTATCAGGTTTATTTCCTCCACAGACAGCCAAGCCTCCAGCAAGTACGATCTGGAAAAACATCACATGGCAAACATTACATCACTTTTCCTTTTTCTTTTCTTTCACTGATGAAGATCACTGGATACTGACCGAAACGACTAATAAATCAGCTGTACAGATTAAATGTGACAAAAACATTACTCATAAAGGTCACAAAAACTAATACATAACAGGCTAGGGTTTGTTCCGACAATTCCTGTTTCCACTACAGGAACCAGATTAGGTATTAACTTTGGTGCGCGACGGTTAACACAGGAGTACACACTACTGTGGTGCGAGTGGCAGAATTCTACAATACAAAATGTTTCCTGCTACTATTACAATGCAGTAGAACCAAGTAGGATAAGAAGTAACGACCTAGTTAATGATACCCGTGCAACAGTTGAAAAGTAAGTTAGCAGATACATGACTGACGCAATGATCCCTAGCTCCAGTCACTTGCAAGCAGCAAAGAAAAAAAGGCAGTCAAACTTACGAAGGCTCCTCCCCAAATAGGAGTGCTGATGAGATGAAATGTCCCAAAGGGGTATCCTGCGTACAACGCATCGGCCACCACTGCCAGGGCTGTGCCAATACCGGCTAGAATAATCGAGATCCAGCCAAAGTTGCGGGTACAGGGCCCCCTGTAATTACAGCCTCGTCCACAACAGCCTCCCTCACTGCAGCACATGGCTATACGGGACGGAAAGAATACAATGTACCTGTGGCTGCACGTTTGAAAAAGACGCTTTTAAAGCTGGGAAACTACCCATCCATCATAAATGCCTACTGCCTACCTGCCTAAATGCTTAGGCCAGCAACAGGCCCCTAGCTCCCTCCGTTAGTAGTCTCCAGGCTATCATAAATACTATTGGGAAATACTAATTTGTGAAAGTAGAGCAATTCCAGAATCAAGAACTGACCAGTCAAGGGTTTGCAAGAAGTCTAACTTATTAACACTGAGTTATTATAGATGTAAGAGTTGCAACGTGTCTAAGTACAATACAAGAGAATGGATACTAAGTGAGATAGAGATACAACAAGCTGTACAATCTACAATCTAAAGAGAACTACAACTATACGTCACACGTACCTGGAATCCGAGGTCTCTATTAACTTCTAGGACAATTGTATCTCCCAACGGCAGTTCTAATAACAATAGCTACTCCCTGATTGGCTACTCTCACTAGTCAATCAATGTTAACCTTTCAAACTAATTTATGTAAACGGAACAAGAAGAGGAATAAGGGGAAGAAGAAGAAGAAAAAGAGAAACAGGAAGAGGAAGAAGGAACAGAGCAAATACAATATGCTTTTCTTGTGAGAAGGTAAACATAACTTATGAAAAGGTAAACATGACAGCAATATCAACAACCATGAAGAACATCAATAGATACAACAATTCATTTATTCATCACAACTCAGCAAACGTGCATAGGCAAGGGGAGCACCACGTGCTTCTCCATGAAATGGAGTACAATTTGTCACATTTATCAAAGAGAACTATGTACAGAGACAAGAACACAATGTTGCGAGATAACACAATGTTGCGAACAATTCTGCGAGAAAAGTGAAACCTGTAGTTCATAACCCATAAAGGTAAGTTGTTACGGTCCAATAACATATTTTAAGTTTGTAAGCAGTGAACACACATGTTGGGTAGTTATGAGTAAAAAAATAACAACATATACAATATCTGACTAAAGCAACTAACAGACGCAGAATGTATGTACAACGTTAACCTTGTCAGAACCAGTTCTGACACAAGCAGTCATAGAATCATGAAGCTGAGCCTCCTCCAGCACTATACAATGTGGCTAATCGAAGAGCACTTTCACCACATTAATCTTTTGCAAACAATTTTCTCTCTCTCTCTCTCTCTCTCTCTCTATATATATATATATATATATATATATAAGTCCACACAATGCAAAGAAAACAGTGGGATACAACTTGTAATGGCAATCTTTATGGCACCTGTTTTGTCTACCCGGCAATTATATCATATGGAACATTCAAATACTAGTAAACAAACAAACAAAACGTCGACTTCAAATTCAGGCACAGTTCTGGATACACGTGGACTATCCAGAACCTTGACTTAGCTAATCTCCAAGCAGATCTTTTGGTGGCTGCAATCCAGTATCAAATTGGCAATACGGTATCAAATTGGCAAGGCAGTACCCAATACGCCAGGCAGTATCCCTGATACGCCACTACCTGGCCAATTGGATACTGTATTGCAGCCACCAATAGATCTGCTTAGACATTAGCCTTAGCCTGATTCTGGACAAAGCACGGTTCTGGATACGACAGGCCGCATCAGTAGACTGTACTGCCTCAGATGTTGGACTGTGTGTGAACCACCATTCCAGGGTTGATAGGGCCGCTGGCGTGGTACGTGTAGGCTGGTGGGGCTACCTGGTGTACCGGTTGCATAATAACCGGCTGTGGGCCGCCAACGTAGGTTGTCGTCATCCCTGCTGTATGCAAGGGCATGGGGTAGCCGCCTGTTGTGGAGACATAATACATGTGTTAAAAGTTTTAAAATTTGTTACAACTTTATACAATGTGTTTAATAATATAAACCTTTGCATGTCCATATGTGATTTGTTGCTTGTACCAGTAGTATTAAAAGAATCTGATGAGGAATCGAATCGAAAGAGACATGCACTAGTGATTTCTGAAGAAAGCGACTCATGATCAGGTAAAGTGGCAAGAGATTAGATACAGAAGCTGAGTCAACAATAACATACATGTACAAGGATGTAATCTGAAGTTTTGATCCTGCCAAATATAGAATGTAGTTTTGCATACGTTGTACCTTGAGGGATAGTTTATGCTAATAAGTTAAATACATGTACTATGATCCAGAACCTCTGAGGAAGGTGTCTGATAGATATCGAAACGTAAGCAAAGTAGGAAGAATCCCTGGTTGTGTGTGAGAAAATCCCAATATCATATTCTACAGTTTCATCATGTTTTCCAAGAAAAAAACACATGGTCAATGACTGGTGGCATTTGTGTTATATTGGTAAGAAAGTTAAACATAAAACCAGGTCTATTACTAACTTGTGTGTGTCTTTTTTTACCTGTGTTCTGCATGATGACCACTCCCCCTGGCATTGGGGCTGCCTGGTGGAAGATCACAGCCTAGAAACAAACAGTTAAACTTCATCACATTCTGAAGAGAAAAATTCCTTAAACAATACCATTGAGAGGTTTTTTTTGTCTATTATTATCTCAGCTGACATTTAATACCAAGGTTGTAAAAGTTATGAGAAACTTTGAACTTCCAAGTCAAAGAATTATTAACGGAAATTTTCGACAGTATCACTCGGTCTTCTTCAGATCTCTGACCCAACTGGTATCATCTTCATCAGGGCAATTATGACTGGTTTACTGTACACTGAAGCTAGGTGTTACTGGTTCACTGTGCACTGAAGCTGGGTGTTATTGGTTCACTGCGCACTGAAGCTAGGTGTTACTGGTTCACTGTGCACTGAAGCTAGGTGTTACTGGTTCACTGTGCACTGGAGCTAGGTGTTACTGGTTCACTGTGCACTGAACTTAGGTGTTACTGGTTCACTGTGCACGGAAGCTAGGTGTTATTGGTTCACTGTGCACTGAAGCTAGGTGTTATTGGTTCACTGTGCCTCGGTTGTAAATGAACTTGTCATTTGATTGCTGCTGATATATTCGACATGATGATTGCTGCTGACATATTAGATATGATATATTAGATATCAGTATTAGATATCAGAAGTGTCGTACCCCCGGCTGGACGTTGTTTGAAGAACACATGCCGACGCAGCAGAGGATGGAGGTGACGAATCCAAGCACCATCTCTGTGAACCCCAGGAGGATGTTCACACCGTGGAGAGCCTGCATGGCGCTGCAGCTGCCGTAATAGCTGCTACTGTATGGATGGTAGGAAGAATCATTGGCTATGGGACGAAACAAAGCGGTGCTGTTCTGAACTTCCTTTGTTAACGGTCACATTCGTTGTAGGTCGTCATACACACATGTATACGAACACACAAACACAAACACACACACACACGCACACACACAAACACACACACGCACACACACACACACACACTCACACACACACACACACACACATACACACACACACACACACACACACATACACACACACACACACACACACACACACACACACACACCACACGCGCACACACACACACACACACATACTAATACACACACTTACTCACACAAAAGAAATGTACAGCAAACGATTGTTTCGTGCATCGCCTACCCAGAATACAGCCAGGAGAAACCGCAGATTGCTCGATCGACGGATATTCCTGAGGCTGCCACGGCCCAACAGACCAGACACGCCAGGATCACGAAGATACTGAGCGGTAAGAACGCGGCCATCTTCGAGAAAAGAGAGACGTTTCAACGTTTTGTCGTAAGTTGTAATCTGAAAATTTAATGGTAAGTCTACGCAATTCAGCCTTTCAGCTGCGAAGTGGAATATACCGTACAGTTGTGGAGCAAACCAGTATTCATCAAATCAAAACAGAACAGCAACATCAACTTCAAGATAGAGCTTCCCTTAGGTGATCTAGATTTAAAGAAATGTCTTATAGAGTGCTCAAAGTTACTACTCTTTAAACGTCTTAACCTTCATATGAGCTAAACGCAAGGTAGAAGGCCTATAGTACACAAATCTGTGGTCCTTTTCTTTAGCTTTCCATTTAAAAAGACACATTTTATATTACTTACCAAGCCTTTGTTTGTAGGGCTTTTGCCACTGAACACACCAATGATGCCAGTGACGATGACCTATAGGGAAATAACATGTCATGACTGCAACGAAACTGGACGGTTGTCACTTATACACCGGAAAGTATAGCCAAAACTATCGTGCAAGGAACAAGTCCAGGGAGGACGAAAAAGAGGATTACGCAATGGAAAAGATGAGAATGGACAGGTATGACGTGAAGTGAAACGTTAAGAAAACCAGAAAACTGAAAAGGGTGCAGACTGGTTGTCAGATCGTCTGTGGTGCCCCAAAGGTATAGATGAGATGAGATAGTTTTATTTATTTATATATTTATTTTTTATCTATTTATTTATTTATCAAGCTTAAAAACAGTTGGGTGGTACCTTCAGTTTAGGACAACTGATTTCCAAGGTAGCCCGACAGAACAAGTTACAAAGGACATAGAAAGCTGCTGGGAGTGAAGTGTCTAAAAAACTGAGCGAGTTAATGAATGAATCTTTATTGCATATTCCTGCCCAAATGGGCTAAATGTACATGTGACCAAATGTGGTCTAGAGGATATAGAGCAAGGAGTATGCTTACAAGGAGTACTTCGACAGAAATGCACAGCATATAGTGCACTCACGAGAACTCCGCTCCATATTGGCGCGCTGACTTGATGCATTGTGAAGTAGTCATCCGAGATGAACGCAGCGTCCGCGGCGATCCCGAAGATCACACTGAGGGAGCCCAGCACAATGTAGGTCCAGCCCAGACCGAACACACAGGAGCCATTGTACGACATGGCGGCTGGATGTCTGGAAGGAGAATCAAGTATTTCTTTATTTCTTTATTTGGATTTTCCATTGGGACAAAACACAATGGAGGGGGAGACAAAACAGGCGATGGTTCTCCTCTACTCGTTGTCTCCCCGAAACATATAATATACATAAATAAATACACTAATAATGAAAGATATTCATAAATAAATAAATACAATTGTAATGGTATACAGGAATATTGGCATACAGAAAGAGTAGATTATCGTGGCCTAGTGGCCATACAAGAGGACCAGCTGCAGAAAGATGTCCATGTGCATGGAACATCGATATCGTCGACTGCACTGAATCTGTTGCACAAAGTCATGTGTTTTAACAACTGTCGTTCAAGTATCAACGTTGTCCTAATAATGATACCTTGCCAAAAATGTTGAGCATGATTCCACTGTTGTTCGATATGATATTGATTTTAGCAGTAGTACATTAAAGACACTAAAGTTTAGTTATTTGGAAACGAGGTGACCCAACACAAATTCTGAATACTCCTGATCAAGTAATGCAGAGTTAAGAAGGGCCCAGGATATGGAAAACATGCCCGACTTTTACTCATTGAACGCTGAGATCTTGGCGAGTTTACGTGTAGTCTACATCTATAAGTTTGCAGATAGCTAAAACATTTGAATGTCCTCCTCTTAAGTGGGACTTCTACTGTCATCCTGGGTCACTCTACCCAGGTAATGGGTAAAAGGCAGTGGAAGGAGAGGGATGGTCCCCGCCTTCCATACCATGCCCTACTCGCACACAGTGGATTATCAACCCACTGCCCCTATGGCCTCAAAGAAGCTATGGGACTACTACTCTACGCCACACACCTGTATATATTGTTTACGATGTTATCTGAGAACAAATGTACTTGTAGCCTATTTTCACTGCGTCACATGTGATAACGCTATAAGTGGCCCTTCGGGCACCACTTCAGCCCATTTAAACCGGTAACCGGAGATCCTAGTAGCTTCGGGGTGTAGTTAGTAAATCATTAAACCCGTGGTGCTCACCGTAGCAGCGCTCCTCGAACCAACAAGTGTTTCCTGGGTTCGATCGATCCACAGGTGAGAAAGAAAGATGGCGCCCGTGTTTGCCTCCCCAGTTTGACATGTATTCTATTTCGTGACCTCTTGCGTCACGCGTTCCTACGCTACCGTAGCTGGCTGGCTAAGTGAACCGTATCGGTATCGTGTCACTGGACGTGTTGACTATTGATGTCAGTCGCTTTACAATACTCAGGGAACTCAATCCTCCTTGAAATTATATTACCTTCCTCGTATGCAGTTACGGACTGCTGTTTACAGAGAAGCTAGCATGTATTTTACTCGGTGAGGCCTCGGTGATAACATGGCGTTTTAGAAAAAGACCTTGAAAAGGAACTTTGGTGATCTGCAAATGACCTTCATAACTTTGGTTGAGCTCTGAAGCAGTCGTTTTAATCAAGGTGATCACCGGAACCAACTGATGTGAAACGGCATGGCAATGTTCATGTTATTTGCTCTGTGTAGCAGGTATAATCAGCCTGGAATTCATCGCTTCAAACCTGGCAGGTATTTCCTGATGTTTACATGTACCGTGTGCGCCTTCCAACCTAGCCTCCACCAGGCCTTCCTACATACTGGGGTACGGATCGTAGAATTCGGCAAAAGAGGGGGAAATAATTGGCCAGCAGAGTCAGTCCGCGGGAGGCTACTGGGGCTTTGAATACTCAGTGCTTAAGCTGTAAATTTGGCACGACAGAATAAAGTTAGATTAATTTTTAATACGTAAGTTTACCTTGACATGCAGGACACGTACAGGAATTTGCATGGATAATCCCCTTACGTATAGCGATGTGATGCGGTGATTTCCATAGGGATGTCATTAGTCGTGTATTTGTCATCAGGTGTTATCACTCGCCTCGATTGACGTAGCTTCATTCTCTTGACTGCCTGACTTTTTTAGAACGTTATTTAAGATCGTTATCAGCTACAGGAGAGCTAATCTAGCATTAAAAACGTAACAAAGGCCAGGATATTGTGTGTTTTAAACCGGTTGATCAACTATAACATACGTTGTTTTACTGCAAGATGGCGTCATAGCATGCAACCTGTGTAGGTGAGTTACAACCGAAAGTTTTTAGATATCAGTACGAAAGACAAATGACATAAGGTTGACCAGCTGTCTACTTTTTTTCGTGATGGGTCAGATCGTTTTTTTTATGCTCATGTCCTCTTACAAGACGTCTACATCTTTGGGCTGTACAATTTTGTTTGCATTTGTGAATGACAGTTTGTGTATTGTAAGCACATTTAGCCTGGTCACACTAATATAGGTGTATAAATGTGACATTTATGTGATTTTGATGGAAAACTGAAAATAATGTAATAAAATATGACTACAGAAAAAATGGGAGACGCTTTATAGTCAAATTTGTCTAAAATTTGAAATCATGTGGACATACCAGAATTGCGCAATTATCTGAAAACTGGGGCGGAATGATTTTTGATTGACAGAAAAGGGGTCAGAGTGCAGAGGCAATATATTATATAGTGTCCTTGCACAGTTTAATGGACAGTGAGCAAATAGGACAAGGAAACATAATATATGTTGCTTAAAAAATTGTCAAAATGACAGCGTATAGCGTCCAAGGTGTCTGTTTCTTTCCATTTTACGATACCATTTACCCAAATTCTCCCTTCACGTTTTTATTTGTAGTCACATCATTTCACTTTTCTTGAAGTTGCTCTCCCAAATTCACACCAGTCACATTTTTACCTTCCATACGACTGAGGGGATTTACCCAGTACGCAAACACACACGTACAACGTATGTATCTCAATCGCCCTTTCAACAGCTCCAGACTAACATAGTCAGTAGAGATCAACATGTAATGTCGTTTCGTGCGGCTAGAAATGCCACGTAAGCTTTGGTACGATGTTGAAGCCTTATGTTCAGCCTTTGACATCTATGTGTGTGGCCTGCTCTGATATTAAATACATCTGTAATATCGTGGGCTCATCTTGTCAACATGGCGTTGTTCGATGATAAATGCGCGACCTTTGCTTTTATAACAGATGTGATCGGCCTAGGCTGTATATTTAGCGTTAGAAGGTAAAGGTAATCCCATAGCCTTTTTCAGGCCGTAGGGGCAGTGAATTGTTGATCCACTGTGTCTAGGGCACGGTATTGGAAGGCGGAGCCCATCCCTCTCCCATCCTACCGCCTTCTACCTTCCCAATCGAAGTCAGGTACCCATTTTACACCTGGGTGGAGTGAGGAAAGTCATGTTAACGCCCATTCTTCGTTAACGTGTGCAATTGCTGTCGCATGATAGTAGCGGGCCACCAAGTTTTTAAAAGAAGCAATAACTGCGTATCTTGTGCTTTCCTGTTATCAGTACATGATAGTAATATACTAAGTTATGTTTTACCGCAACTGTCAGCTGCCTTCGGGTCGTCCAGGCGAAGATTTTGCTAAGAAACACGCTAAAATCACCTGTCGCAACCACTAGTAACGCACAAAACGTCGGGTTCAAACAATGAAAACGTGTGAGTTGACTTAATTTTCAGTCATAATCTACACCTATCCACCAAACTGTCTTGCCACAGGTGGATGAACTTGTCCAGCTGGCGGCCATACTAAATCTGATGCCGTTTTAGTTTTGTCGCAAGGTTTTGTCTAACCTACGTTATGGAAAGATAGACGGGATATAATTCGCCCACGAAAAGACATTTCACAATAATTTTCACACTGTCTTATCCGCTAGACTGTGTTTTTTGCGAAACAAATCCATGGCAGGGAGAACAAAACACGAGTATCGGAAAAATGACAACAACAAACAGCGTCAGGCCGTTTGTCAATTTTCAATTCTAACCTACGTTATCATGGTTATTGCTTACTTATTCCATTGAGATTAGAGACAGATACTTACACTTCCATTCATCAGAAAGAGGGTCATCAGATATACATTTGCATGTAAATTTTATGGTGTAAGGGCTGACGGCTTGACCTGTATTGATCATTATAAGCATAATTCTAACCTACGTTATTGTCTAACCTACGTTATCATTTTTTTCTTCACTGTGTTATCGAATTTACAGGAAAAGGATACGATGCAAAGTTCGATTAACAGCATTTTATCAACTGTAACAATACTGTAGTTGGCCTTGTCTTGCTAGAAAATCATAGTACAGAGGGTTTACTCTCCCTGCTTTAATCTCCAAGCAGATGTAGCACGTGAGCTTGTTTTGGCTATTTGGTGGTGTCTTTGGTGGTTTGTTACGGAGATTACCATATTTACAGACAAAAAACTTAATATCTCAAAAGGTATAGGTGGTAGCACCGTACAAAATTGGCAAAAGATAGTCGACAATACTGGTAACAAGTTCAGCACATTTGTTAGATATTTGGAAGAACTTTATTTTTCACCATTTTCTACGCCCAATTGCACACGTTAACGGAGAATGGGCGTTAAGTGCCTTTCCTAAGGACACGGCCTCTAGATCCCGTATCCGCTCGCCTTAGCCACCATTCGACGCCACACATCAGTAAGATCAAGGAGGTTTAAATTTGGAGTTGGCAAGATCAAACCTACGAAAATAAACCTCAGTGATCACGTCGGCCACTTTCTCTAACAATTACTGCCTGTGGCCTTGTTAGATCCGCCATGTTGTTTTTTTTACCTTCGCCAAGAAGTTTATGTTTTCCGTAGCGTTTGTTTGTTCGTTTGTTTGTTTGTCTGTATGTATGTATGTATGTATGTATGTATGTGTGTGGTTTACCACGATAACTCAAGAAGCTTTAGATGGATTGTCATGAAACTTGGTAGGTAAGACCTAAAATGATTAGGTTTTGGCCCCCTGGCGGCTTTCCTTGGTACTGCAGCAGAACTTCCGGTTTTGATATCTCGTTTTATTTTCAAATATAGTGACATCCCTACTAGCTGTTAACTCACAGCTAGGGTTTCTATTTCTATTTGGCGCCTGTCCGACCTTGTGGTGCGATATTTCTGGCCTTTACGTCGCCTTACTGGTAAATCTTTTACCCACTTTAAAGAGCTTATGTCTGAAACAAATACCAGCTGTTCCTACTTGGACATAATCTCAATGATGAAGTGAAAGGTACGTGCTTGGACACATTCGCTGGATGGAGGAGAGGTCATCATGGCGATGTGACGTCGAATGGCCAAGTGGCTAAGCTAGTGGATACATGTACGTACGAGATCAAGAAGTCACGGGTTCGATTCCATGCATTCCTGGCTGGACATTGTGTCCTTGGGAAAGGCACTTTACATGACTTTCCTCACTCCACCTAGGTGTAAAATGGGTACCTGACTTCGGTTGGGGAGGTAAAAGGCGGTGCCACCGACCTTGTGCCCTTGGGAAAGGCACTTCACACGACTTTCCTCACTTGACTCAGGTGTAAATGAGTATCATGTGTTAGGTGTGCACGCTATCAGCATACTTGCTGCCTAGTGCGTACTTTGTATTGTCATGTTACAATTTCTGAACAAACAAACAAAAGGCGGTGGAAGGAGAGGGATGGGCTCCACCTTCCAATACCGTGTCCTAGACACATTGGACAAACAACGGCCCACTGACCCTACGCCTCAAATTGTCAAAAAGGCTACGGGACTAGCTTTACCATTTAACCTACCACTATGGGGTATCGCTTTAGTCAAAGATATTGCTTGAACTGCGTTGGTGTCTTTCGCTATTTACGTCAATCAACAGTATCGTACAGACATCAAAAGTGGTAAACAGCTAGGGGGATCCTATACGTCACTTTGAAAGGTCATATTGCGCTATATGATAGCATATAAGATGTCATATACTTGCCTTGAAGTGATCGCAACCTCTCGTGTTATGTAGTCGTTCTTTTCTGGCCGATTATATGAATAAATGACGACCTTTATTGCACATTTTTGCCACACTGGGCTAAGTACAGGTCACAACAAAACATGATGAACAGATACAGTCAACAGATACAAAATAAAACTGAATACCATTAGATAAAGTCAACTTCTCCTCGCTTTTCAGTTATAGTAGAGATTAATTGCCTTCGTCAAGAAGGGTATGTTTTCATGGGCGTGCGTGTGTGCGTGAGTCTGTCAACAGTATAACTCGAGAAGGCTTAAATGGATTGTCTTCATATTTGGTAGGTGGGTAGGTCTTGATGAGGTCTAGAAGTGATAGGAATATGGGCCCACTGGCGGCTCGTTATGGTACTGCAGCGGTACTTCCGGTTTTGAAATATGGTGATCTGGACGAGCTAGGGTCATGATTTTTGGATGGTAGGTAGCTCTTGTGCTCGGGAAGAAGTGACATAAGTTTGGGCCCCCTAGCGGCTTGCTCTGGAACTGCAGGAGCATTTGTATGAAAATGTTCAAAGTAGGATAACTCAATAACCGGTCGACGGATCATCCTGATATTTGGTGTGTAGGTAGCTTAAGTGATGCTTGACATAATTAGATGACAATTATGCAAATTATGATCTAATTTGCATAATAAATGAAGCAATTCTATAATTCAGTTACCTTCCATGATACTCTACCTTCATTGTGACACATGGGCAACAGGCTGTCCCAGAGGGAGAAAGTCCCAGAGGGGATATTCATTAAGCAGTCCATGTAGCTGCAGGCGGTGTTGCCTTACATTTCCTGCACAGATGTTTTTTCCCTTGCCCAATGCACGATTGCAGACTGCATCGGCAGGGGTAGTTTTCACAATCCAACTTCCATATTTAGGGGGACTAATATATCACTTCTACCTTCTTAAGTTATATAACGATAACATCCTTTGACGAAGGCATGAGATCGTTGACCTCTAGTTAATTTATTTATTTATTCGGCTCACAAAGAAGCCAGGGCTTCCCAACTAGTCAGAGACTATTATTAAGGGACAACCCTGGGAGAAAGATGAAAATCGTTAAACATACATACTAATACATGATACATACATAGTGAAATATACAATAATATACATACATTTAGAAATACAATAATACTGTACTGTAACAATAATAGGGTCACTAACGCTTAGTAGGTTACCGAGGTATAGTATTAATCGGGTAATGATATAGTAGAGATAAAAGAACAGATATGCAGATATGTTTTATTATACGTCACAGAGATGTTTTATCATAATGTGCACAGTATAGTACTGACCTGACCTGTGATACTACACTCCCTATGGAGTCCACATGACGCAAGTCTAGGACAATTTCCAAAGCCTTTTCACCGCGAACTTACGCACAAGGGCAGGCATAAATTATACATTCAGCACTCAAGTTGGCGTGACAAAATGGCGACAATGGGGTAATAAACTATGTTAATGACGGAATCTATAGCTTCGAGGTCAACATGCTTAATGCAATGTCACTTTCTTAACTACCCATGTCAGCATCAGACGCACAGGCCGGCCAAATGGCTTTGAATTTGTCAGGTAAGGCGTTTTAAAGTGATTCAATTTGACCCAAAAATTGCAGCCTTCTTTGGGAACGTAGGATAAACCCAGCTCTAGTACTGCCCCCAAAGACCGCGGTTATGTTGTGTTCAATTATATGATTACCGTTACCTAGCAACCGAGGCGTGCACTCAATTAAGATGGGAAACTAGAAAAGCTCACACAGCTGCGCTTTTCATTCGCTATAATCACAAAGTTGCACGCCCCTTCCGCGGCGGTCTACTCGTTCCGTTTTATCACCACACTCAGTCTAAACAACGTGCACACTGTGTGGTAACAATGTATCAGGAAATGTCAGCTACATTAGCAACAGTCCTACAGTTGTTAGATATATAACGTACACAAAGTTGCACGCCCCTTCCTCGGCGGTCTACTTGTACCGTTTTATCACCACACTCAGTCTAAACAACGTGCACACTGTACGGTAAATGTATTAGGAAATGTCGAACACATTAACAACAGTCCTACAGTTGTTAGATTCTATATAACGTACCGCCCACCTCTTACTTGATTACCATCTGTGGCCCAATTTGGAGCACATTTTATGTGGGATATTACGTCTTCCGTGGTTTACAAAAGATAAGCCAAACCCTTCAGACATAGTTCCAGACAATTATCTTTTTATTATGTAGATTTTGTAGTTATTTTGTACCCTGTTTCAATGTTCTTTTGCCCATGTTAGATACAATTAGCCTTCGGGCAAAGATTTGCAGCAAACTTGTTATTATATTTCCTTACGGTATTCTTACCAACAGAAGCCTCTCCCGTTTCATACAGGGTCAGTAAAAGATCCATTTTTGCTTATGTTAGAGCATCCTACGTAAGGTACTGCCCACCTCTTACTTGATTACCATCTGAGGCCCAATTTGGATCACATTTTATGTTTATGTTTCCTTTCGATATTCTCTTACCAACAGAAGTCTCTCCCGTTTGATACAGGGTCGGTAAAAGATCCATTTTGCTGGGAGCGTCATCTGGTGAATGCACGCGGGACCTCTGCTCTTTTGTGGATTACTCCCGGACCTAAGTGCTTTTTACCCACGGCTTTACAGATCCACTGAGAGAGCACACAGCCGTAATGAGCCTGTCAGCTAACCGTGAACAGTACACCGTGCGCCGGTCTCCCGGTTAAAAACGCTATTTTCCTGCGTCCTTTCGTCGAAGAGAAGATAAGTCGTTATCGATAGACTGTAGACAGTTCGGCTTATTACAGAACGGCCAATCTGGGCATCTAAAAACGATAGGAAACCACCACCTCATCGACCACGCGAACGGACCATGAAATTCCATTTCCTCTCCGTACACTACGGTTCAACAGAGAGAACACAATAGTATCCTCCAGCGGACGGGAGTGCTACATACAGCAGTGGAAGAAGGGCGGCCATTGGTACACGCGTCTCAGAGGAGTTCCAACATCGCACGATCGTCAAGGTGACTTTTCCAATCCGTGGTGACTCGGAGGGATGATGCGGAAGAGCGCGTCGTGTCCATGGAAGAGGGTTTGACATCGGTGATCGTCTAATGAGGGCCATTTGCATGAGGCGCAGTTGCGCATGAGTCACCACCATAATGAAATATAAATGTGCGGGGATAAGATTGGAGCGATTTGTGGGATTCTATCATCAACAGGTCGTGTTGGCTACATGAGTACCCGCACATCAACAGACATCTACTGATTGAATCCCGTTTGGACAGATACCAGGACGTCGTGACACACCATGGGTTGTGGAGTCTCCGTGAATGCTAGCATGTCCAAGTCCGAAAAAGGTAAGTTTTGCTTGTTTTTACTTCTACATGTTATACTATTCCTGTGCCAGAAGATCTCAACTGAGCACCTGAAAGCTTTTCTTCAGAAATGCATTTCGTTACCATCGATGTAGGGAAGCAATATATTCATCGATCGTTATCAAAACGGAGGGAATAGCTTTTCAAGATATGTATTGTTCCCTACATACTCCCCAGCCGTACGCCTTAGGGCAACATCACGACTCTCGTGTTGTTTGTATTGTACTTTACCTTTCAATTTGTTCGTACCCGGTAGGCACATGTAATAATGTGCTTTGAAACCCTATCAAACCAGCAGGTTCGGCACGGTACTTGGTAGTGATGAATAAAAAATGAGGCTGCCATAATAACACACTCGCAAGTAACCCACAGGGTGTTATTGCAGGATGAATGCACTAATTGTTTGTAATGGGTTGTTATATTCCACGGTGTGCCCTCCATTTATTCATGTACATCAAAGAAAAAACGCGTTTGCTGCTATCAACATGTGCGCAAAATATCTACCCGGCTAGCATGCCTCAGAGACTAGAATTGCAGGCAAAGCTTTTAACTCCGCGTGGTGAAAAACCATTACGACTGATCAGAAATATTGTTACATTAATCATACGTATTACAGCTATTTACTCGGTCGTTTGTGGATCGGTACCTTGCCGACACAACGGGAGAATGGGGTATATTGAAACACTATGGTTGAGAGCCAATGCACACAAAACGAATGGTACAGCGTCCTTAAATGGGCATTATTTAACATTTTTGCAACAAAAATTGAAATATTTTGATTGAAAAAATCTTCGTGTGATTGTTATTTACTTCCACTTTTCAACATATTTGTGCAATATGTCACATTTCTGACATTTATTTATGGTTGGCTCTAAAACAGCCCACACGAGGCGCACTCAGTTTCAGTCACCACCGCAAACTACCAGAATGTAAACAAACATGGCTGAATGCTGTGTTTCCAACTTTTAAAAATACTCTTAAGGCACATTTAATTTCTCGTGAGTGAGAGGAGTCCGTGGATACGAGCTTCGGTAATATCATATTTCAGAATGTTATCGTATCTCCTTCACTATCAAGATACTGACCATAATATATGTATATCAGCCAGATTTAAGTATCCGAAATTCTGAATGCAGTGCTGAATCTAGGGAAGGGTTGATTCAACTTACTACATTAAAAGAATGATCATAAAATTGACCTTGAAAATCCAGTTTTGCTGCCCTAAAAAATTGCATTGGATTGCCTTTAATGTGGATTGTTCCATCCTCGCAACATTCAGAACATGTGCACAATTCCCCAGCTGGTCCTGACTCCTGCATAGGAAAGGTTAACGAGTGCCATGGGAACGCTCCCTGCCTCAACCTGTGAAACCAAATGCTTCAAAGGCCTTCCTCCTCCGCGAGTGGTTTTGACATTCGACGGGCAAATGTTCACTGGCATCACGGAAATAGATCGCGCTGTTTTCAAATCTTGATACTGGGTGGCAGATTGAACTTTGGTACATGTGTCCCTTGATGTTAATGATAAACCGCAATCCAATTTTCTTTACTGGAAACGACAGTAACTATCCTCTATAAAACGTATGTCCCCAAGCTTATGTTTAAAGCATAATCATCATGATGGGTTTTGCCTATGGGTCATCTCTGTCAGTGAATCACCTAATCTCTCTCTCTCTCTCTCTCTCTCTCTCTCTCTCTCTCTCTCTCTCTCTCTCTCTCTCTCTCTCTCTCTCTCTCTCTCTCTCTCTCTCTCTCTCTCTCTCTATCTCATCATCTGTCCCTTAGCTTAGTCTAATTGTTCGACTATTGGGACACCACAGATGATCTGACAACCAGTTTTCTCCACCCTTCTAGGTTTTCTGTTCTTCTTAACGTTTCACTTAGTTCATGCTGGTCCAATCTCTGACATTATCCTTCCATCTTTTCCGTTGCCTCTTTCTTCCTTCTTGTACTGTTCCTTGCATGGTGGTTTTAGCTAGTCCCGATGACCGTGGCACGTGGACATACCACTTGGCCCTAGAATATATAAATCTATTGCGGAAGGTTACCAGTTTCAGCTGAATGCAATACTCACGTTTCACTTATTCATTCATTCGGGCGGATGGATCAGAGAGGTGCGGTTCGATGAGTGCAGTGAAAAGTGAGTATCGGCGAACACACAACGGCAGACAGTTATAGTTTTGAGGCGTTGCTTCATATTTATATTTCAGCCATACCATAGGTATGGATGAAATGTATTGTATTCCCTCGTGTTTCTTCTTCTTCTCCTTCTTCTCCTCCTGTCATTTCTTTAAATGGATTCAACTCCGTCATTTTTCAGCCAAATGACCTGAAATTTGGCATGGAGGTAGAGGAACCAGATACCCCCAGACGTGTTTTTCATTTTTTTGATACAGGGTTTTAAAATTGTTTTATTTGGGTTTTTTGGTCATTTTTAGGTAATAAATGTACATTTTGGGATCTGGAGCCCTGGTATTAAATCCGAATGACGCAAAATTTGGTATGGGGATACCTTGGACACATGCCCACAGAAAGCCATTCACGCTTTTGACATACCCCACTTCAAAATTGTGTAAAATAGGGCTTTTTTGCTATTTTCAGACAAAAAATATACATTTTTGGCTCTTGTGCCCTAATATTAAAACCAAATGATCTGAAATTTGGTATGGAGGTGCCTTGAGCACATGCTCACAGAACGTCATTTACACTTTTGACATACACTTCTGTAAAATTGTGTAAAATAAGGCTTTTTTGCTAGTTTTAGACAAAAATGTACATTTTTGGCTCCTGTGCCCTAATATTACAACCAAATGACCTGAAATTTGGTACCCGGATACCATGGACACATGCTCACAGAATGCTATTGACATGTTTGATCTATTCCATGTCGAAATTGTGTAAAATAGGGCTTTTTTGCTATTTTCGGACAAAAAATATACATTTTTGGCTCCTGTGCCCTAATATTACAACCAAATGACCCGAAATGTGGTACCGGGATACCATGGACACATGCTCACAGAATGCCATTGAAACATGAGACATACAGCTCTTTGAAATTGTGTAAAATAGGGTGTTTTTGCTATTTTTGGCCCAAAAATGTACATTTTTAGCTCCTGTGCCCTGATATTAAAACCAAATAACCTGGGATTTGCTATGGGGATACATTTGACACATGCCCACAGAACATTGTTCAAAAGTGTGGCATACACTATTTTGAAATTGTGTAAAATGGACCTTTTTTGCTATTTTCAGACAAAAAATTTACATTTTTGGCTCCCATGACCTGATAAAACCAAATGACCTAATATTGGGTACGGGAGATCCTTGGACACATGCAAACAGAACGTTATTCACCTTGCTGGCATACACCGCTTTCAAATTGTGTAAAATGGGACTTTAAAATGGGAAGGAAATGGCTGAAATATGCTGTATTTGCTCCGGAGCAAATGTCGGCCTTTCTAGTTCGTTCAATTTCATTCCATTTCGTTCCTTTTCGCCTCATTTCACCCCTTTTCTCTTCTTTTCGCTCCTTTTTTGTTTCTTTTCGCTCATTTTTGCACTTTCTGTACACCCTGACTTTGTCTATGGATAGGTTATCTATCTTTTACGTTTCACATGAAAGCCTAACGATGAGTAGCTGTAGTTCTTACAAGAGTCATAGATAAATAACTTAGATTGAATCGCATGCATGATTGAATAGCGAATGATGGTAACGTTAGTATATGATAGTAGACATTGATTTGGGTCGCAAAGATTAAGCACTAGCTATTCCTGACTGTTGAACACCTGTGGTACATCACTCATCACCAGTCTTCCTCTTTACGAGGTGCAGGAAGAGAAGTGACCTGTGGTACAATCAAGTATAAAGTAGAGAGGACTAGTAGTTCCTCAAGCTAACCGACATCTATTACACCACATAGGTGTGATAGATTGATCGGTTAGCTTGAGGAATGAATCCATTCTACTTCATAATGCATACTCCTCAACGGATGGATCCTGGTGTGATAGATGTCCGTTAGCTTGAGGAATAAATCCGTTCTACAATGAGTTTGTAATCTTTTTGATGCTGCAGCAATCAAGGCGGCGATCCTGATCCAGAGATGGTACCGGCGGTACCTGGCCCGTCTGGAGGCACGGCGCATGTGCACCTGGAAAATCTTTCAGAGTATCGAGTACCACAATGAGCAGGACCAACTCAAGGTACGGTGTTCACTGGCGTTTTAGACCACACTGACTATGAATGATATCAGCAGGCACAGTGTATATATTTGGCGCACTGAACGTTACATTTTGTTTTCATACGGTCTTTAAGGTTTGTTGACTTGTACATTAATTCCTGTTATGTTAGGACAAAACACTACCATACAACTGTTTCCAAATCCTTTACAAAGAGAATGCTTCTGGGTAGTTCTACGTACGTTGTCACTGAGAGGTTTTCTATTTTGCAGCTACATAATTTCTTCATTGATATGATGGCTCATGTTGGAGACCCAGGTGAGTGAAAACACCTGCATTGGTCCTTTCTTCAGCTAAACTGCTTTAGTGTACTTTTTTTCAATTCGATTTTCATAAGACAAATATCGTTAGATTGTAGTTGGCCAATGTTCTTTCCGTCTTTTCAAGCCCAGGAAAAGTCGCCACAGCTCCCAGCCTTGCTACAGAAGGACTTTACGACAGGTCAGAAATCTTATACATTATATAATCTTTCACAGGCATTCACATAATGTAGTAAATGTAACGCAGTATTGTAATAGAAACTAACGATATGTATAAGTAAGATTTTATTATATTCTGTTGTCCCTAGATGTCATAGATGAAGCAGAAACCTTTGCTAGGTTTTACTTGAAATAGAGATACACGTGCATTTGCCTTGCGCCCTCCTCTTTATACTGTATCGAGAGATAAAGGGCTGTCCTAGGCTTTTAACCCTAAACAGTACACCTGGGGTCCGCGCGGACCCCAGCACTATATATTCTGTAATATTTAATAATATAATTAAATATGTATGACGTCATTGTATGACGTCACTGGTGTTGCTAAGGGCAACATAAGCTTTAGCAGACCTTATAATTTTATCATAAACACTTTTTGTTAAAGTTGCGTTGTATACCATTAAGTTTTAAGAGAATAACCTATTTATTACGGTTTTAGCCATTAAAATCATATGAATGACGTCATAATGACGTCATACTACGTCATAACGACATCAAATTGTTGTATTGATTAATTTTTACTAGTACACCATCTTCTGAAAATTTGGTGGCCATACGATATACCGTTCCCGAGTTCTGAGGGAGGCAATAAGCCCCCTCCCCCAGTCCCACGAACCTCCAAAGCTTTAAAAACTTTAAAAAACGGGTATTTCTTGATTCCTTCTTTTCTTCACCAAAAAATTGGAAAAGGTAAAAATGTATAATTTTTGTACGTAATGTGGACTAAGAGGTTCACACATCAATTCAGCAAAACAATTGAGCTGGTAGCATACTGATAATTTCTAAACATTAGCAAAAAACTGTTTTGGGGTCCGTGCGGACCCCAGGTGGACAGATTAATCAGTCCGGGAAGGTGTACTGTTGAGGGTTAAAGTGTATCATTCATCTTGTACTTAATAAAGATAATTTTTAACCCCTGTTATGCCGATTGCATTCTTAAAGTTGCCAACAATTAGTCAACAGTTTAATTTTCATGCAATCTTTGCTCATCCAAGTGCTTTGATTTGAGCAGGTGTCAAGCGAACTGATAGAAATGAGGAATCCGAAGCAGACCTGGCGTCAGACTACGAGGACATCCCCGTTCCCCCCGGATACACAGGCCTGAGACTTCACTTTCCACTGACGGTGACGCAGGTGACGCAGATGGTCGAGTACTTCCGAGAAAAGAAGGTAAGAAGGCAGATTATTTCACCGTAGTTTTTACAGAATGGTACAGAAACAATACGTGATTCATAAAATGTTTATTGTTGTATGGCTGACATTAAACCTACTTAGAAAAATGATAGATTTTGTATATCGAATATTGTTATGTTTACCTTCGCAGAAGGAAAACATATTGTTTTTGCTCTGTTTCTTCTTGTTCTTCTTCTCCAAACACATGTCAATGACCAGGTCAATGACCTGGACCAGACGGCTGTCACAATGGTAACTGGTGCTGAAGCAGACACCCTGTGGTGTTGAGTTACATTATTTATGTAGCAGGAGAGAACTGGAGGGGCTGGTCACCATATACTAGTATATGAACATGAAACAGACCAGTTGTTTGTTAGACTAGCTATAGATCATGTGAAGGTAAATATTATATATATAATAGTAAATATTGTATATTTGCTTTGAAAATGTTACCTTTGTAGTTTCTTTTTCTTTCTTTAAGGCTCTACATGCTCGGTATGCGGTTCAACTTCTGCATGAAGCACGCAAGCGCCTGAGGCTCATGGGTAATATAAACAAAGCAACCACCGGAGTATTACACGAAATAACCATATGTGGTACGTAGTACATCTTGACTTTTCTGAAGGAGAAAAAAATGAGCTACACATCTATTTAAACCTCCTTGCTGGTATCACGCATTTTCTGTTGGAGAATACTAGTATCCATATTCGTGCACCTCATGTATGAAAGTAAGGCGTACATATGCAAGTATGTTTTGTTTCCTCAATCTTTTATATACATGTGATATGAAATACCATTTGCTCCGTTCCAGGTGATCTACATGGCAGTCTTGACGATCTCTTCGTCGTGTTTTATAAGGTAAGGAATGAGTCAACCAAGCACTTGGGTACGTCTGAATTTCGTTTGAGTGTTGGAACATAAAGTTGAGCCATTGTTTCATAATGATGTTTACTAGCACAGATGAACTTCCACGCAATTATCATTTCTGTATCGTTTCCTAGAATGGCCTGCCTTCCCCAGAAACGCCATATGTCTTTAACGGTGACTTTGTGGACCGCGGGCCTCACTCAGTGGAAACCGCCCTGCTTCTGTTCGCATTCCTTTTAGTTTATCCCTATCACCTTTTTCTGAACAGAGGGAATCATGAAGACTACAACATGAATCTCAGGTATGGTCGGTCAGTCGGCCGTTCTTTCATTTGAGATGTATGTGTGATAGTTTAATCTCCAGATCATACGGTGGCAAGGCAGTAGTATCCATTGGTCGAGGAGTGACCATTAGCCACCGATGGTCACTCCTTGGCCAATGGACACTGCCTTGCCACCTTAGGATCTCCTTGGAGATTCTGACGGCAATCTCATTGTCCATGCGCATGTTACGTGATATAGCAGAACTTTGGTTACTATTCAGCTGTTGCAATCCAAAAAGTTAAACTAGACTAAATTCAGTTACGCACCCTCCTCCCAATCAATTACTGCCTCCCTCCTTTAATCTCTGTCTCAACCCTACACCTCTTGTTTGTTTGAACCATTCTTTATTTATGAGATGCTCAAATCAGCCTGCAGGCTGCTTTTCATTGAGGTCATGAGGGAAGAGGTAAGGGTCAGGTGTAACTTTGCCATGTGAAGGTCCGTGTCATCCGAGAATCACGATGACAGCATGTTTAGCATAAAATAAAGTGCTTTGGCATTTCAGTCGTGACTTTGGCATTACAACATTATCCGGTACTAGATATCAACTTAGCTCTCAGCCGAAAAGATGATGCTGCAACATTAGATATTCTTTTATCCTTTAATGTATATCCCAAAATGAGCTGCCCAATTTAGCATTAATCTTTAGGAGCTTATTATTAGTGTATAAGGAATGACACGTTTCAATGGTCACACTGTCACACTACCACAATAGAATATCCTAATGGAAGCATCAACCAACATAGGCAACTCCACTAAAAGCTCGTAGTTGGACGATATTTAACCTTCACATAGTAACTCTGAACTGCCTTCAATTTGTCATCGGAATACCAGGTCGACAACTGGCAAGAAGTGAAATATCAATATGTTTTCTCTTTCTTTTCTAGATACGGATTTATCAAGGAGATTATCATAAAATACAAGGTACGTTATAACGGAGTTTATGGTGAATAAAAATTCAGTGAGTCCGATCTTTCTGGGGATTCGTTCTACCGGTAATCATTTGGCAATGCCATCATTTTCTAAGAAGCGTCTAATGAAAGTGTCATACACTGCATTGAATTCGAAAATACACTCGGTAAATTGTTACAAAATCCATCGTTCATGAACATTGTGGCAGTTTTACCATCATTGTCGACATGACTGTGATTACTGTAAATGCAGAAATTTTCGCGGTTTTCAAGGTGACCTCTTGCCGCGAAATTATACCACCAATAATATGTGTTATATAGTTCTACTGTACTACAGAATTGTTTCCTGCGAACTTCAAACACCACTAAACCTCCTACGAAATAAAACCACTACGAATGTAAATGCTTTTACAGTTTGTGGTCTCTTTACTGTTCCGTTCCAGAAAAATGCGTCAGTTCTGGTGAAACTCTTCCGAGACGTCTTCAGCTGGCTCCCACTGGCCACCATCATCGATAAAAAGATATTTATAGCTCACGGCGGAATCTCAGACACAACAGACCTCGAATGCATCGCTTCCCTAGAAAGGCATAAGGTACGACCTTACATCTCTGTAACACTGGGTATCAACTTCTAGTCTGTAGCTGTTGTGTGTTAAGCCCCTGTCACACATTCAGAACTTTCCCTGAGCACCAATTTGCAACCAACCAAAGTTGGCTGGAGTTTGGGAGCAGCCTGACCAGATTAGCCTACCTTTCCATACGATTCAAATCGAATTTGAGTTAAATTTGAGTCAAATTTGACTTCCGTATTGTCCAGATTGCTTTAGCGTTGGTCTGAAACGAAACTACTACAGTGCTCTACGTCTATTTTGTTGAATAGAAATTTCACCCCCTACAACAACGTGAAATTCATAATCGCTTCACAACAAAATTACTGACATTGCCGCGTGTTTCATTTTCAGTTCATAACAGCCTTGATGCCTCCAAGTGACGAGGACGGGTATGTAGGTTTTCTGACAGGCAGGGAGAGAATAGATCGGGAATGGAGACAGGTAAGGACCCTGTTGTATCCAGAATTTAAGCGTGAGTAGTCTAGAAACGTGAGTTATCTAGAACCAAGTCCATGCTCAGGCAGGGATAGATATATCAGACATATTAGACATTAGATATGATGTAAAGTGGCGTCGAATGGCCTAGTGGCTAGGCGAGTGGACATGAGATCAAGAGGTTACGGGTTAGATTCACAACAACGTCCTGGCTGGACGTTGTATCATTGGGAAAGGTACTTCACATGACTTTCCTCACTCAAACCAGGTGTAAAATGGGTACCTGACTTCGGTTAGGGAGGTAAAAGGCGGTGGAAGAAGAGGGATAGGGCACCGCCCTCCAATGCCATGCCCTAGACATAGTGGATTCACAACCCACCGCCCCTACGGCCTCAAAAAAGGCTACGGGACTACCTTTACCATTTAACCTACCACTATGTGGTATCGTTTTAGCCAAAGACATTGCTTGAACTGCGTTGGTGTATTTTCCTATTTACGTCAATCAGCAGTGTTGTACAGATATCAAAAGTATTATATAGCTATGGGGATCCTATGAGTGACTTTGAAAGGTCTTATTGTGCTATATGATAGCATACAAGATGTCATATACTTGCCTTGAAGTGATCGCAACGCCTATCGTGTTACGTAGTCATTCTTTTCTGGCCGATTATATGAATGAATGTGTTCTGTAGGTTCTTGACCTGTTGTGGAGCGACCCCCGCGGGAAGCTGGGTTGTGGCCCCAACACGTTCCGCGGGGGCGGGTGCTGCTTCGGTCCTGACGTCACCGGGAAGTTCCTCAAGGAAAACGGCATGCAGCTCATCATCAGGTCGCACGAGTGCAAGTACGAGGGGTATGAGTTCACCCACAACGGACAGGTGCTGAACATCTTTTTTTTACTAAAGTTTTATGTGTGTTTTGTGTCTAGACAACGTCCTAAGGTCATGAATAACCCTTCGCTGTATAAGGCAGTGCCCATCTCATGCTCATCATATGCTAGTGGTTCTGACTAAATAAGTTTATAAGGCCACAAATTCAGGTCCCCAACATATGTTCTTTAATAACACTGATCGGTTTATTTGCTAATATACAATACATATTAGAGGTAACCAGTGAACATTCAATTGACTTAACATTTGGCACGTCTTTATATAGTGGGTTTTGAAGGGAAAAGCGATAAGCTTCGCGTTGGTCGTTTCCCCCACTTACATATTCATAACATGGGTTCAGACGTTGGTAGCGCCAAATTACATGGCCACAAACACATTCTTTACATTTATGTCTTGTTGTTGTGTAGGTCATTCTATATTTATTGGTGCATATTCCATACTACATACCAGAGGCGCCAGTTCAATGGAGGCCGACTTATTGTGTTATTCGACTTCCGGTCAGTGAAGTCAACCTAAATGCGGGTGACTACATAAAACGTTTCACGTCCACCCTCAAAACGTTTTGTAGTTTTGTAAATAGCGTTAATCATTTTTTGCAGATTTTATCCTTGGCTTTAAGCCTTAGCTAACTAACAATAGATTTTTTAAAAACAGCAAAAAAAGCGGTAGGGATACGACCATGAGCTGTGACATATCAGAGCCTTGGTATACAAGTATGAATCTTTTTGCCAAATTGTTCTCTAAAGCAAGCAGCAGGTGTGGTGGATGGACGTTCGTGTTGTCATGATGCCGTATACTCTGAGATTTTACTCCGTGAACGCTGGTAGAAAGATGAACTACATCTGTGCACGGTTCGACGAAGGAGCCATATGAGATAAGTTCAACTGATGTCAGGATGTTAAGGTGTTAAATAATGAAGACATTTTCACGGCCTCCTTGTAGACAGCGTTAAGGCTATAGTGCATCCTAGCTGCTCACAACACAGGTCGACAGTACAGGTAAATGTCTCAGCTTAGGTGTCACATGCACATACAACACCAATGTGCATGTGTGGACGCCCGGGTATGGCGCATGTCATCTGTACTGTTTGTATTTTGGTATACATTGAAAATATGTCGATATATTACATTGCACGTGTCCTAACAAGGAAGGCAGAGTTACAGACATTTGTGGTTCGATGGTGATCTATCTGTATTGTTGCCATGACTTAGGTAAGAGACTTAACCAGGCTTTAAAAAGCATGAGTCTTACCATGCAGTATGAATATATGCATATGGCGTACCCCAGCATTGTTAAAGCTGCGTTGTTGAGTTCGGAACTGCTGGATTTTACCGTCGCAGACTAGAAACAAATGTATGTATTGTTTCGCTTACAATGCAGTATGAATATGTATACTGTATATCGCACCATACCAGTTCGATTCGTGTACTTAGGAATGGAATGTACGAGTTGCGTTGTGAGTTCCGAACTATTAGGTTTTCACCATCGCAGACCGGCGCTGTCTTCCTTAGACGTGTGGTCGTGTTGTCTGTAAGCTGTAACTGTCCTTCACGAGGTGTTCCGAAGGGCAGACTGGGAATCCAGTTCCAGACTTGATCGGTTGATCCGGAAACTGGATCACTGCACGCCACGTATTCAGGTTCAGTTCAGAATGATCATTGTTCGATAACTCTGGGTTTGACGATGGCTGCTGTATTCACGTTTTCCCCTCACCTGATTTTAAATTCTTTCCTACAACATTTTGAGGATTTTAAGGTCTGACAGTCACAGCTTATTGGTTAACTGTTTATTTTTCGTTTATTTCGTTTATTTCGATAGTCAATGACTAATCTTCCAGGGTTCAAAACAACTGTTACAAGAGTGTAGAATTTGCAGACCCTTTTCTGGAAAAAGTCTCAATGGTTTTGACATCATCATGATTAGCTATCCACCCCCCATTGAACTGGCTGCCGCTGCTATGTGCCAGTCTACTACGTACCTCTAACGTTATACATGTATACCTCAGCCTTGCCACGTACAGTGGAATTCAATTTGCTATAGATTGCAGCCGTATTAAATAACGTTACACCAGTACCACCATAACATGTGACACAACGCTAGCAAAAAAAAAATGTTACATATTCAGTTCACACTTTTGCTTTAGCCTTAGTTTTGCATAATCCCTCCAGTGACGTTGGCCTGTTATTTAGAAGCCCGGCCTGTATAGGATTCTTGGCTGGGGACTTTTAGAAACTGGGAACAATCGACGATACGTAGTCACAAAACAGTGCATGTACATACGCCAGGAGCTATAATAATAAGCCAACAACGGTTCACTAAATCAACACTCCTCTCCCACAGACTGACGAAGAGTTTTACTTCAACTCTGCTTGAATCTCCCCCCCCCCCCACTCTTTTTCTACCGTACAGATCGACTTTTTCTACCATACAGATCGAAACTACTTGCTCAGCCCCTTCCCTCCTCATTAAAAAGTATCAATACACATTAAACATCTATAGTCATAACATTATCTTGATTAAAGTGCTGGGAACATGAAATAAGTCTCAGCATGCTAGTTTCATGTATATTACACTTAATGTAATGTTCCAGAAAATAATTAATAAAATGTCACCTAAACTACTTACGACATAAAAAATCCCTCTAAATTGCAAGCGGCTAAAATCAATATCACATGGGTAGCTGGAATTTATTTTCTTTTTTTTCTAATTACGTACCATTTTTTATCCTAGTGGTTATTTATCGTCCTAAAATTTGGAACTTTTCCATTAGGATATTTACTCCCTTCATGTTAGCACATCCCCTCCTTAGTGAAGGGGATGCCTGGTACCCAATTCTCGCATGCCTTCACTTCAAAAGAGGTTTAATTCAATGGGAATATTTATAAAAGTTCTAGTTTTTCGTTTGTTGCTTTCTTTCAGTAATTTGTGTGAGTAGTGTTTATACTCATAAACAGCCCTCCTTCTTTGGTGCCGTATAGGTATCTAGTAGGAAGTTACCCACATAATGTGCTTTAACATGACATTCCCCTATGACACTTTTAACGTTAGGTTATACGACTTTCCTCACTTGACTCAGGTGTAAATGAGTATTATGTGTTAGGTGTGCACGCTAATGTTTTTCAAACTTTGAGACAAAGTTGACTTTCTGTGATGATGCAATGTAATTTTTTTATTAAGACAAGGTCAAATTTGCAAAATTTGAAAATTTAGATTGTGCTTCTAATTTCTACTAATAATAATAACATCATTAATTTGGCTATGGATCCACGAGGATGAAAATACATTGTCTTCAATAAAGACATGATAAAGGTTTGCCAGCCAAGCATAGATGTGTTTGGAACTTGAATTTCAAATGTTCAGGAAATGCTAGGCTTTTTTACAGGTTCTAGGTTTGTGTAAAACTGCTATTCCTGCACTTAGAGTAAAATGCAAATGTAAAAGGTTAGATGTCATTATGTGAGAGGTTTTGGGTGAAGCTTTGTTAACATGTTTCCTATGGTGTGTTACGTGTTCCCTCCCCTGGGATCTCCCATGGCCAGTAGGTGTTAGGCGGTGTGACGGTGGGGAGGGGTGCACGCCGTGGTGTGTTACGTGTTACCTCCCCTGGGATCTCCCATGGCCAGTAGGTGTTCGGCAGTGTGACGGTGGGGAGGGACGCACGCCGTGGTGTGTTACGTGTTCCCTCCCCTGGGATCTCCCATGGCCAGTAGGTGTTAGGCGGTGTGACAGTGGGGAGGGACGCACGCCGTGGTGTGTTACGGGTTTCCTCCCCTGGGATCTCCCATGGCCAGTAGGTGTTAGGCGGTGTGATGGTGGGGAGGGGCGCATGCCATGGTGTGTTACGTGTTCCCTCCCCTGGGATCTCCCATGGCCAGTAGGTGTTAGGCAGTGTGACGGTGGGGAGGGACGCACGCCGTGGTGTGTTACGTTTTCCCTCCCCTGGGATCTCCCAGGGCCAGTAGGTGTTAGGCAGTGTGACGGTGGGGAGGGACGCACGCCGTGGTGTGTTACGTGTTCCCTCCCCTGGGATCTCCCATGGCCAGTAGGTGTTAGGCGGTGTGACAGTGGGGAGGGACGCACGCCGTGGTGTGTTACGGGTTTCCTCCCCTGGGATCTCCCATGGCCAGTAGGTGTTAGGCGGTGTGATGGTGGGGAGGGGCGCATGCCGTGGTGTGTTACGTGTTCCCTCCCCTGGGATCTCCCATGGCCAGTAGGTGTTAGGCAGTGTGACGGTGGGAAGGGACGCACGCCGTGGTGTGTTACGTTTTCCCTCCCCTGGGATCTCCCAGGGCCAGTAGGTGTTAGGCGGTGTGACAGTGGGGAGGGGCGCACGCCCTTGTGTGTTACGGGTTCCCTCCCCTGGGATCTCCCAGGGCCAGTAGGTGTTAGGTAGTGTGACGGTGGGGAGGGGGGGACGCTGTGGTGTGTTACGTGTTCCCTCCCCTGGGATCTCCCATGGCCAGTAGGTGTTAGGCGGTGTGACGGTGGGGAGGGAAGCATGCCTTGGTGTGTTACAGGTTCCCTCCCCTGGGATCTCCCATGGCCAGTAGGTGTTAGGTAGTGTGACGGTGGGGAGGGACGCACGCCGTGGTGTGTTACGGGTTCCCTCCCCTGGGATCTCCCAAGGCCAGTAGGTGTTAGGTAGTGTGACAGTGGGGCCGGGGAGGGGCGCACGGCATGGTGTGTTACGTGTTCCCTCCCCTGGGATCTCACATGGCCAGTAGGTGTTAGGCAGTGTGACGGTGGGGAGGGACGCACGCCGTGGTGTGTTGTGGGTTCCCTCCTCGGATACCAAATCTGTCCTCAGCTGTCTACGGTCACTAATACCTTCGACCTCGGAGGCGTTTCTGTAGAAAGGATTACGCTGGCCTTTGGTCTGTCCAGTCGATCCATATGTGGCAATGGATCGTCCAGACCGCCCCCTGCTGGAAGTACTGCCATAGTCCTGGGACGCTTGTGGCCTGTTGGTGATGACACGAAGCGACAACTCTGCATCAGCATAGAAAGGCATGGGTCCGCTCTCATCCTCTGGGATCTCGCTGTAGGTGTGTTGTGGGACAGGCAGGGGGCGTTGTGCAGCAGCAGGGTGATCTGGGATGTCCCAGCCTGTGCGCGGGAGGGCAGGCAGGGGACGCTGGGCAGCGGCAATGTGATCTGGGATCTGGCTGTAGGTGGGTTCGATGGACTGTAGAACAGTCGGCAATGACCTGCAGCAGGATGCTGCATGGTGTGGGGCGTCCACACGAGTGCATGCGGGAACTGAAGCTGACCGTGAGACGTCGGAGATAACGTCGTCTGGGATCGCCGAGTATACGTGTGGGAGACCAGGCAGAGGCCTCTGAGCACAAGCTACGTCATCTGGGATCTCGCTGTAAGTAGGCTCGATGGAATGCAGGACAGCGGGCAGTGACCTACAGGAGGCTGCGTCATCCGACGCCATCTTGCCTGAACGTCCAGGGAGGGAAGCAGACCTCAGCAAGCCTGGGAAGGCAACACCAGGGATAGGGGGGATTGTCCAGATGTGGACATCGTCGTCGCTGGCCCTTTCATCCTCAGCGCTTGACCTTGCTGCGAACACCTTCCACAGCAATACTGCAAGGGACGACATCACCAGAACAACCACTGCCGAGACAACAACAGGGATGAGAACATGGTCCGGTGCCTGCACCACCTCTAGATCTGGCTCAAGTGTGGTACTGATGATCATGTGAAGAGTAGAGTAGTCCCTCGATTCGGAAGATGTGTCGTCTTTTTCAGTAGTTTCAGAGTTGTGTGTTTTTTCAGTAGTTTCAGAGTAGTGTGTCAGGGTGCTGGATTGGTTAGTACCGGTTTTGTAAGTGTAAGTGTAAGAGGACTCTGTTGTGTGGGTCTGGCGCTGGACCAGGTCAGGAACGGTGAAGAACATTGTGTGCTCACCTCTGGTGAGAAGAATGCAGGTGATGTTCTTTGTGCTGTCGTGAGTGGCGTTTGTGTGGGTGGTGTACGTGCCAGACTCTGTGGTGGTGAGTGTGTTTGTGTCTTGTGTCTGCACAAATGACATGGCAACACCGTCAGAGGCTGTGCTCTCTGTGGTCATGGAAACCAGTCGGAAGATTGAGTTTCCCAACAGGGGCGCTGCAATGCCCCCATCGTATTCCCAAACCTGCCTGCACTGCTGAATCATGTTGGTGTCCAGTTTGTCAGAACCCAGAGAGCCGTCGGTAGCCAGGACAACTACAGGAGGCTGGATGGAGATCGAGCTCAGAGAACTATCCAAAACACCACCACATTTGTCAGGGTTGACCGCTCCGGTGTTACCAGCCACATTGTCCGAAGAATCGAACATCCACCCAAACAAGAGTCCGTAAGCATCGTGCCTGGCACAGAAGAGGAACTTGGGCACCTCAACGATCATTGTTACTGACCCTCTGATACCACTGACTAACCGATGTAGGCTCCACGTCATTTTATGTGGCATTGCATCGTGGACAGATGACAACATACCACTGCTGATATCGAGCTTTTTCAGCAAAGACTGTCCCCGGAACACATCTTCATCCAAACATGACAGATCATTACCACTCAGGTCTAACCTTGCCAGCTGTATGTGTTGGAATGACCCCCGGGGAATGCTATTGATTGCATTCGACCTCAGAATCAGCATCTGGTTAAATTCAGGTCCAAAGAGCCAGGAAGGGTCTACAGCCTGCAACAGGTTGTTCTCTAGATCCAAGATCTGTAGGCGCGTGAGGTGCATGAAGCTCCCTGGCTCTATCTGTGTGATGTTGTTGTTGGACAAAATCAGCACCAGGAGATTCTCCAAGCCAGCGAACCAGGTTTGGTTAACACTTGTCAACCTGTTTGAATCTAAGGACAGTCTCTCCAGACTGGAAAACCAAACGAAGGTGTCATTCTTCACATCAGTGATCTTTGCATCTATCAGAGCCAAAGTGAGGAACTTCGAATGCCCGAGCGGTGCCAGTTTCTTAGCCGACAGGACATGGAATGGGTATCCTCTTATCGCCACCCCATTGACTGAAGCAATGAAGGGGAAAGGACTTACGGAAGCAACATCCCCATCCAGGACCTCACACATAACGCATACACCTATGTTGGTATGAGAAAGGCCCAGCTTGCCTGTGAAAGGCACGCATTCTCCCCGTTCAGCTGTCTTACACTGAGAAAGACGTGGGCCATTTGAGGCTTCACAGGCAGCTGCCAAGAGAAGCAAGAACAACATGGCTGCCTTTTTCTCTGCACCACCTCTCACATACATTCCTTCTACCTTTCATCCAAAAAATAATTGTCACTTACTTGCAGTTTGAGTGCTTCATCCGCAGATCTGTAAGCATCAGGTAGAAGCTATCGGTCAGCTGAGCACTTCTTTTCTCCGTTTTAAGGATTAATAGTTGACGTTTTCGGGACCTAGCCAGCTTCACACCTCCAACTGCGGTGGTGCACGTACACTGTATTTACCAGACTAATGACTCCCAAGTGTACGTTTAAGCATTTCGCGATTGACGTATTAGGAGTTGTTATTGTGTAACAGTTCGGGGAACCAAGCTTCCTGGTAGTCAGACTAATTGTATCGAATAGCTTATGACTATTCAAGTGTCGTTGACTGTGCCTTGCTGAAATAAACTATTGTTACAGTGTGTTTGTATTTTTGTTTTATTACTTTCGCATGGAAGGTTACGTTTTTTGTAACGTTTGTATGTTTGTATTAAAGTGGTTTATCAGTATATGGATGGATTGGCATAAAATTTGCCATGTGTTTAGATATTGACCTATGGAAGAAATGATTAGATTTTGACCCCCCTGGCGGCTTTCCCTGGGACTGCAGCACAAATGTTGGTTTTGATATCTCGTGTTCTGGACATGCAAGGCTCATGACATTTGGATGGTAGATGGTTCTTGTTCTTGTAGAGAATTGTTATAGGTTTGAGCTCCCTGACAGCTTTTTTGGAACTGCAGGGGCCAAATTCGTTTGACACTTCTGGAAGGCTATAACTCCAGAAAGAGTTGACGGATTGTAATGGTAAATGATGGGAATTTTATGCTATGCATTACTGACAACAGCCTTGCATCCAGGCTATATAACAGTTATATAGCTAGTTCTGCCCATGATTGACAGATTTGGTTGATCGTGTAAATCTAACTTAGCCCTATACAATAAGAACACATGTCGACATCTCACCCCTTTACTCTTTATGTATAAAGGTCCTGACGATATTTTCTGCGTCCAACTACTACGAGGAGGGGAGTAACAGAGGCGCCTATGTGAAGATCGGCTCGGACCTGCAGCCCCGTCTGGTACAGTATATGTGCACGTCCTTCCACACCGAGAGAGAGATGGCGCTGTCACAAAGGTCTGAAAGGTGCTAGCATGAAAACTTACTTTAAACCAGGGAGGTTCAATTCCACCTCCTTGTTTAAGCATGTGGTGTTATTACATATTTTTCATTTCATTTCCTCTTACAGGTTGTATCATGCACGTTATTTAAGTTCTTTCGGTGTTGCCACTGTATCTAAACTTGTGACGCCTTGATTTACCGTTATTTTCTGTTGAATACCTCTACATCTTTTGTGATTATGTTGAGTTCTTACATACATTACTGTACAACCATGCTTGAGGTGTCTGATAAGCTAATATGTCCATGGGCGTCTTTGATGTTAGAGACTATGATACGATTTCATTCATTCATTCATTCGTGAATTCATTCATTCATTCATTCATTCAATCAATCATCGGGTGAAACCTGTGGTATAACTGCCAGTTAAATTTGGTCCATTCGTACACATTTTCAATGTTGTTCCGCTATGTCATTGTGCATGATTTCTCCATTGTGTGCATAAGTGTGCTCTTAATCATAACTCCACCAGTATATTATAGATATGGAACCATACGTTGAACATGATGGTGAAATACTGATTTTTTATCTGACTATCTTGTCTTTGTCCCGACGCTTCAGATTAAGCATCATTGAAAACGCAGCTATTGTGTACCTGAAGGAAGAATGCTATGCAAACAAAACTGCCCTCATGGATGCCTTCCGCCAAATGGACCCTTCAGATAAAGGTAACATGACTTTCAAGAGCATCTTGTGGTTCTTTTTTTTTAGAACTTTATCACTTGTTTTTGTTTTAGCAAACGGCCTTATTTCATTACCATTGGGTTTAGGTCAAAATGCTCATGTACCAAAGCAATTTTCATGTCAATATTAAGTCTTTTAGCGAAAGAAATATTCTTTTTAATCGTGTTGTAGGAAATTTCCCCATTTTGAATTTATAACTAGTATCAAAAAGTTCACATTTTCCGGTAGGTGTGATAACATTACGTCATTGGATCGACACCATGACGTCAGTTTTGAACCTTGACCTTCCGTGGAGGGCTCTAAAGAACCAGCTGGTGACGACCCCTGACCGAGATCTGGTTCACTACAAGAGCCTTTTTGAAAATTTCACCGTGTCACACAAATTTAAAGAGGTGAGACTCTTACTATATTCTCCTTGTTTGACGGAACTATAATGGCAATAGTTATTGCAATAAAGAATACAGCTTTTCGAATTTCAATTGAAAAAACTTATTTTACAAACCATTTTCAAATGATATTAATACATTATCTGTATAAGAATTTACAGAGATGCCTGAGCTTTCGATTGAACAATTCTCAATTCAGAAGTTTCATGATTTGCAAAATAGAGATAGACATCTGATGAGTTTGCAAGTTACTGTATTGTTTTTTTCATTTCCATGCCATGCCAGACAAGTTTTTCTGAGGCCATGTACAAATGTCGTTATGAGCTGGAGACGATTTTCAGAGCCATGGACAAGGATAACTCAGGTATTCTATACATTTGCACCTTTCAAACCTACAAACATAAAATTGGTGTTGTGTATATTACATTATCGTTTAAAATTTTGTTGTATATGATTGAATCAAATGTACCAAAGGGTAGAAAAAAATACATGTTTATGTCGTTATTACTTACGGGACGGGAGTATTGTTTTGGGAGGCTCTGGTTCACTGAGAGTTTATATGCATCGTGTCCTGAGCAGCGATAATTGGAAGTGCGTGGGCGGAGATTTGGTTTCAGTTGATTAACAGGGCTGTGACTTGGCATGCGCTGGGTGGTAGGGTGTGGTAAGAGGTCACCAGGAATGTGTACTGTGTCATCATGGTATGAAACATAAACCATGGTGCAATACTGGATAAAAGTTCGTCATACAATTTTTCACTATGATGTAATTCAATCGGGTATTTCCCCATTAGGCCACACCAAGTAATATTTATGGATGACGTCCGCGCGCGCATTGATTTTGGCCTGTTCCCAGAAAAAAAAAGAAATTCCGCTTCCTGTAACTATGACCAAAGAGTCACGAAAGTGCTGCAAATCGCAAGATGAAGGGAAGATGGGATGAAAGGAAAGAAACAGAACAGGACGACAACTGCTGTTCCACTGATTTATTGCTATTTTCATGACAAATAAAAGACTTGTTGGTTGTTACACTGTGTTCTCTCATTCAATTTGTGTCCTAACATTTGTCGTCCCTTATAATATTTCAAATCTAGGCATCTTGTTTTTTCGGCCCTTCTTGTTTTTTTCCCGCGCTCTCGCATTAGATTTAGGGTCTCCAGAGGACGTCATCCATAGATATTACTTGGTGTGGCCTTATCATACATTACAGTTCCAATACGTTCACAAATACCTCAAACACTTCCCGGAAGTCTGAAATCTCTTAATTTCTTGTTACTGCTAGGGTTTATTTCTATGGACGAATTTGAGGAGTCCTGCCACATACTGTCGCAACACATCAACACACCCATGCCTGATGACGTCATCAAGGACATGGCGTACAGCATGGACTTCAACCACGACGGTTGCATCGACTTTAACGAATTCCTAGAGGCCTTCCGATTGGTGGATGGGGATTTCAAACGACCGTGTTCAGATGATGCGTAGGGTGGTAAGGCCAGCACGTCGGCAGAACGTACTGTGCTTTTTCTGAGGACATGTACAGATGTGAAAAACCTGGATTTTTCACGGTTTTCGTTGGATATTTGGTCAACGTTGCATCAGAATTTTGCCGGTTGCAGACGATATCTTTTCCCACACAACATTTGAAAACTATAGACGAGATGTCATTCTTAAATACGACCTTAATCGAGACGTTCTGCAGAAGTGTTATGCACAATACATTACGGGTTTCGAGCAGGCGCAGTACGTTCTGCCGACGTGCTGGTAAGGCCTAGGAAAAAGTGTTGTGCTTCCGGTTACCCGACCGACCCTAGCAAAAACCCGCCGACCCTAGCCTTCTTTTTTTCTTTGGGGGCCTTTGGGGGGCAAGGCCATTAAATTTTCGATATGGTATATGTATTTGAAACCCTTTGGAACGTTATTTCGTGTATTTTAAGAAGTAACCTTTACCGACCATATTTTATACAGGACTGTTACCGGAAACGGCGCCACGAGGAAATGGTGGGTCTGGTTCTCCTCTGGTCACCAGAGGAAAAGCGTAGACGCGGTTGCCCTTCTCTAACTTTAAAGAAGGTGATCGAAGTGGACACAGGACTAGAGGGTGTTGAACTGTCCTCGGTCATGCGAGACAGGAACTTGTGGAGGCACTTTGTTGTGTCACCTAAATAGGATGAACTGAACTGAACTGTTACCGGAAACACAACCGTTTTGAAGGCCTAGGCTAGGTTTATAAACCTCAAGGGACGGTGCGCATGCAGATGATGTACATTAAACTGAATTCTGTGAGAAAAACAACAGCAACATTGTAATAACCTTTAGGAATCATGGGGGAATAACGTTACATGTAATAGGGGTGGTTTTGAAGTCTGAAAAAATGTGGAAATATTTTTGCTTGATGTCAATATGGTATGACTTTTCTGAAATAACAAGCTAAGACTATTTTACTACACGGTTGTCAGTATTTCAAGAAAAAATGCATTGAAAAACTTTCGTACTCTGTATAGTGTAGATTGCAAAGTGTCGTCTACAGAGAATATATTTCTGTCTCAAGTAAGATTTGTATACATCTCACATCATGTAGGGAACGAAAGACTATACAGTGATATCTGTTTAACACAAACATAGTGCAAAGCTGCTCTAAGATGGAACAAGCTAGTTAGTTTTACTATTTTAAGAAGGCTTAAGTCTATTGTATGTTGCAGAACTAGATAATATATATAAGGATAGACTTAGAAATAGGATTTGACCGGCGCAGGCTATTGAAAAGGTCATCAACAGTTACGAACATCAAAACACGTGAGAAAGTTTGTCGATGATGAACAACAAATGTCTGTATAAATGGATTTCAAAATGATTTATTAGAACATTTCAACAGTGACGATGGCATGCTTTTTCAGAAAATTTATTATTTTAGAAGAACAATGATAACGTGTGTCGAAACTGTGATATTTTCGTATCTCAGTGAAAGTAGGAAAATCTTGTTAGATGTCGTAAAAGATTTTAATGGACACCTTCCTCCCGGAATTCAATAAAACATTGCCATCTATAGCCATTGTCACAATAAACCATTTCTCATTTTATAAGATTTAGTAAATCTCTAATTAAGTAGTAACGACAGCCTTAAATATAACTTAAGGTCGAGCTTGTCCTATCATACATGTTGCACTTTGCATCAGAACAAGAAAAATACAAGCTTCAATTTATGCATACGTATAAAAGTGCTGTATGATTTACTTGATGAATTTACAAAGTGATAAATGAAATCACACCAGTCTCGGTGGACTTTGAATGATGGGTTAACTTAACGGTGTAGACAAAGGTGGACAATAGACGCATCCCTGGACACCATGCAATTGTAGTAAACGGCAACAGCTGGTATGTGCAAGCGACCCAGTCTTCATTCATTCAATATTAAAAAGAGTTGCAATCTGTCTCACTCATACAAAAGTTTGACCTTTTCCAACCTCTCGAAGGATTTCAGTGTTTAGAGAGTTGTAAGTCCGACGCTGCTGTCCTCCCGAAACCTTTGTTCACCGGCGTGTATTTCGTCCTCTTTCGTCTTCAGAATTCCGCGCGCTTGTAACATTTCAGTCAACTGGTTTCCGCTGTTTTCCACTCGCGCCTTGAATTCGATTTTAATGCCGGAAAATTTTCTTTCCGGAGTTCCCTCTCTTTCCGGGGTCTCTTCTTCTTCATCAGTCTCCGCTCCAAAATACATTTCTGCTTCTCCGGTACTACTTGCACTGGAATCCGTATCGCTTCCGTGGTCCTCATCATCATCGACAATTTCGCACCTTTGTCTCGCTTCGTCATTCCTATAGTTCATTTCCTTGGGACTTTTCTGCGGGTCCGACACATTTCCCTGCTGAGCCGCGACAAAGCTCTTTTCAACGTCCCTCCTTTTCAAAGTCTCCGGGCAGGGGATGTACCTATCCCTGTTGCCTCTGACTCCTTTCTCCTTCAGATTGTTTGCGATGTATTTTGATTTTCTGCAGCACCCAAAACACACGTTGCCCATAGTGTTCTCCTTCCAAGTCTGACAGGTGATAATCTGTATCCCTGCAGATGAAATTTAATTTCCTTCTCTTGACCCTGTGGGCAGGGTTGATATTGGCTATCACAATCAGTGCTTCCCGCAACAGGAAGTATATGGCACGCAGATAACGGTACGCGCGACTCCAATAGCGTAGGGCAACAGTGGGGCAAGCGAAGGTTGCACAGGATTTGGTTTAAAACCCTCGGCTGACGAAAGCACACACGGTCCACGATCTACGGAACAGAAGAGAGAATCTTCTCACTGATGGTTTCTTGCCTAAACCCGTGTGCCGGCTTCAATAGCGTAGAGAAACAGTGCAGTGGGGCAAACGAAAAAAGGCCCGTCTGAAAAAGCACGCACGGTCGACGACGAACGATATAGAGAGACGCTGATCGCTGCTGGTTTCTTGCCTAGGCTAAATCTTGCCGTAAACATACTATACGGCAACGTTCGTCGGACACGTGTCTGTCTATATCTGTCCTCCTCTCTCACCTATTGAACCGAAATCTCCGGTAACATTATCCTGTATGAAAGGATAGACAAAGAAAATGATGACCTTCCCATTCGAGTATCGAACAATAGAGCGATGAATTATTGATAACCTACAACAGGATGTTTTTATTCTGCTTTTGATAACTGAAACGCTTGAACCACCAGATAGCATACAAATAGCATTGCATTTATGAATAGCCTCATATGAATAAAACTGATTTGCAGGTTATGATTTCATCTCAACAAAATAAAAAACAAACAGCACATCTTGGTTTATAAAACGCTCAGATTTCAAAGAGCAGCCAGCACCTATAGACCCTACCATGAATTAGGGCACGTTTGTATCTGCAACACAAGCACGGCGGCCTATAAATAAACTACATTAAACAGTTTTACACAAGGAAATTGTTCAGTCACTGATGAAAAGTAGTGGATCGATGCTACTTGAAACGTCTCACAGTTTTCAAAATCTATCCAGTTGCTTGAGGAACAATTTCCCTGTGTATCTCATTACCTGGATGTCTAACCTTTATATCGACATTAAGCAATTTTATGAGTGAACACTGATAACTTACCCATGGCTGTGCTGCTTGTAACCAGTTTCCTGACCAAGAGTATCTTCTCTGGCGGATGTCGTGGGAACGAACAGTAACCGCTTAACCTCCAGCCGTCGGTGATCAGAAATTCTTGAACCGTCAGCCTCTCTGGTGATTCAAGAAAATAAAGACATGACATAGACTCATGGGAACTCCGACACGTGACCGCAAATTGACAAGCTAATTCTCATGATTGATTGGACTTTCAGTATACAATATCTGTACTTAGCTATACTGCCAATCACGGTGGGTACTGCTAGCCTCTACCAGGCTTCGGGAAGCGACTGGAAGAGTTTACACAGATAACATGCCAGGGGAGTTGGTCCGCTAAGAGACCAGTTTGCCGCCACCGGTTAGCCTACCAACTCCCCTGACATGTTATCTGTCTATTTGGCCAATTTCTACTCTTTCCAGCCGCTTCCTGAAGCCTTGTAGAGATCTGGTAGAGGCACCCTTGAAAGATTTCCAATGGAATTTTACATTGGCCATCAAAAAGCGACCTCTGGCGTTCTTAGAAATAAATGACTTTTCATTAACCACATGATCACATAGCCTATACCAGACTTCAGAAGCGGCTGCAAAGGGTAGAAATTGGCTAAATAGACAGATAACATACCAGGGTAGAGTTGGTCCGCTAAAGGAGTAAAACAGTTTGCCACTTCTGAAGCCTGGTAGAGGCTAATGTTTAAAGACTACCCTGGGATCGAGATGATAAACTCGACCTTTGACCCTATAAGCAGGAAGTGGTATCTCCACGCCCCTCCATGTGATCCAGACTGCCTTCCGCCCGGCTTCCGAGGTCCTTCCTGTGAGTATGCGGCGTTTTCTACGTTTATCTGCGTGTTTGGTAAACATATGGGTGCTTAAAGACTATTGGTAGTTAGATGCCAAAACTGAAACCCGTTCTAGTTTTGTCTGCCGAACAAATTTCGTTTAGACATCATGTGACACCGGCATTGGTTCAGGATCACATATCAGCTGATCACTGTTTACATTGGTCGACCCTGTGGATTAATTAAGATCTGGTGTAAGATACGTTAAGGTGTCAAGATTATGGTTGCTGTTGATTATCTTCTTAAGGTTCTGAGTCTGATCCCAGGCCTTCTATCTAACAAGTTAGGTTTGCGACAACAAAAATAACAACATCAACAACAACATTATTTAATTGGAACAACAACAGGCTACTTATAACGGTATATAATATATATAACGTTATATATATATATATATATATATATGTTAGTATATATATGTTAGACCAAGTCCCATTTAATATTTTCCCATCATAGTACACAACCTCTCTGAAAGAGTACAATGATATACAAGTCTTCAATGATCTCTCCTGTCTAGTTCTAGTCAGTTTACCTCCTTGGTTGAACACACTGTGGTCTGCGGGTATCATCATCATCATGGCGTTCCGCTTCAAGGCTTCCAAGTACAAGAATGCAGCTGCCAAAGTGCCAAAGAAGGATGTGAGTCACACTATTGATTTTAAAGATTAGATCGTTAACCATGTCATACTAATTAACCGTTAACGGGGAAGTTTAAAGCCCCACTCTAAGTGTAACATTTATAATGTACCTTATTTGGAAATTTGTCAAGGCAATGTCTTAACGTATTGGCAGGCTGTTCCCTGTCAATAGTGGGGAAAAAGTCTCCCTTGCTGCACAGGAGTCTTTAGATTTTTTCCCAACAAATGTGATATAGCCTGTACAGATGTAGCATAGGCTGTCAACAGTGGGGAAAATTCTTATTGACAGGCTTAGCCTAAATAGCCTCTGCTACTTGACAAAGAATGGTGAAAGCCAGTTGACTTGAATTATTATGAGTAATGCTACACTATTAAATACTTAATACTACTAGTAGGTAAGTGACAACATTTAATGGGCATCATTATCCATTCAATACAATCAGTTCTTGTGATATTTTGTAAGGGTTGGATCACAGACATCAGTGTTCCTCGGGGGCTGTCGTCTCAAGGCAATCACATCAAGGCCAACTGTCATCACATCGCTTACAACCATGACAGTCCAGGTAAACCATACTTTATTCATCTATTTATTGAGATTTACCACATTTGTGGAAGGATTGACATAACAGGTGACTATCACCTTTTCAAGATGTCAACCCTGAGACCAGACTGTAAGGTCTGAACCACTCTGGGAAGGACAACTACGGTATTCTTTTTGTGGTGGGTTCTTTAAAGTGCAGGCATGGCTGTCTTCACACACAGGACCCCTGGCCTAAGAAATGTATTAAAGATGTCTTCCTATTCTGCAGGTGGAACCACCCTTGGTATATTACCTCTAAACAGTGTTGGCAGACAGGACAGATCTGCTCCACTGCTACATGCACATGCCGGTATGTTTCCATTCATTATCAGTCACTTTCCCCTTGATGGACCAGATCTATTCATTTTATCTATTGAGTAACGTTAGTTCACATTTTTTTTGTTGCATTCTCATTCATTATTTTCATTCTGTAGATTTTGTGACAGACTTCGACTTCTCGCCGTTTGATGCTTTCAAGGAGAGTTCACTTCTGGTGACGGGTTCCCAAGACTGCTCAGTGAGTTTGACACAAAATAAATAAGTAAACACATTATATAGATAAGGTAGAAATGGTCAGAGAAGTAACCAGGAAACTCTTCTTACTAATAGTATACCATTTTCATGTCCAGGGCTCGAAATACCAGAGATCTCTTAGCCTGGTGAATAGACAGTTGTTGCTTCCTGATCTCTATGGTGTGTCTTCCTGCCCAGCACACCCTAGGTTTTAATTAAGTATGGGACAGCAATAATTAGAAAAACTGTCTGGAATCATCTGCCAGAGCAAAGACTCTGTGCCAACAAGCTGAGGCTGGAGCTGAAACACTCCAAAGCTGGCTCCATAGAGAGTGCTCACCTTTGTTTTCCAAAGTGGCAGATCGATGTACAAATGTATGTAACCCGATATATAAATGTTATTGAAGGTTACATGTAGTTTCAACCCTGATGTGTGGTAACTGTTGCCTTGTGATATCCAGGTGAAGTTATGGACGATCCCGTCAGGCCCGCTGGTCGAGTCTCCTTCAGCCACGGCCACGCTGACCACCCTGGACAGGAGAGTGGAGAATGTGCTATGGCACCCGACAGCTGACAACATCCTAGGCTTCTCCTCAGACATAGCTGTCAGGATATGGGACGTGGGAGCGCAACAAGAGGCTTATGGTACAGGGCTCCAAATTCATTGTTGAGAATAGGTGCATGCACTGGGGCACCTAACCTAAAAATTTTGGACCTGGTGTGCAGAAAAAATTTGGGGTGCACAATATTAAATTAAGCAAAATCTATTCAATTGAAGGAGTTAAACTGTTATGCACGACAAAAGGTTCAAGCTCCGAGAAGCTTTCAGATGGCAACCGCCATCTTTCTTCATCTAAATCTAATTACCGGTACAAACCTTACTGTCTCTGTTCAGATCTTGAATCTGAAATTCTATATGTAACTTAGACAAGTAATACAACAAATTCATTGTTATTTCTGACACAACATGTAAACTTGGAATTATTATCTGCTATGACTGCAGAAATGATACATGAAACTGTTTGAAATGATTTTTTTCCTTCGACAATTTCAGTGCTGGAGGATCACAACGAATTAGTGCAGAGTTTTTCATGGAAAGAAGATGGCAGCCTGTTAGCAACATCTTGTAAGGTTCGTATGTGTCTAGATCTGGTAACTGTTGATTTTTGCCCACTCACCATCCTGTATGCACTACAAAGTTAGTGTTCATGTTGGCACAAAAGATATGAAAATGTCAGTGTTTCCTTTTTTCTCCCAACAGGACAAGAAGATCAGGGTTCTGGATCCCAGAGCTGGTTCAACAGTACAGGTACAGAACTTTTCCGCAAAAATGTAATATGCTGGTTACATGTTTGACAGGTCAGAATATAACTGTTACCCCTAGCTATAGCCAGAATATACCCGGCCTTACCCAGGTATAGATAGCTACATAAGATCACATCTTAGATATTTTCCCACTTTCCATTACCATATCAATATCAAGGCATGATCATAAGGTGAAATGGTATGACGTCACACTTCAATGAAGCCATGTGACAGTCTCACTGGGTCAGTCTACCGAGGAAGACCAGAGGTGCTGGTCGAAAGCTCTAGGTGAGAAATTAGCTTTTGTGTTGGATCAAAAGTTTTAACTTTAAACATGGTATGGTTTGTGTGTTCCAGACAGGAGAGGGTCACCAGAACGTGCGAGACTCCCGGGTTCTGTGGTTAGGGGAGAAGGACATGCTGCTGTCTTTAGGCTTCAGTAAGGTAGGGACAGGCCAAACATGGCTTCAACTTTTATATCTAATTTATGTTGTATATTTCTATAGAAAAAACAATATAGAAACACAAAGAACAAATGAAGAAGGTATGGGATCTTTGGCCTTTAGTTTCTATCTGTATCTCATAATATACTGAGATAGTGGAACCTTTGAAAACTATTCATGTACAATCTTAATTGGTTGTCCACTAGGTTACGACCAATAAATATTAGCCACTGCCTCCAAAAAAGTCAAACCCCTCATATCAGTAATGTACATGTGTATGTAGAAACACCAGATAGTCTAGACATTTTTTTACCTCTTAATATTCTGTCTGTTATTGTTGCTGTTGCAATTGGCCTTCCGGCATGATTTGCAAATAGAATTGTTGTTGTATATTGCGTGGAGCTTTCTGCAGTAGGGAAATGATGAATACACAAAAGGCAATATATATAGTATACTACATGTATCAACCTATAATGATAATGACTGCTTTACAAAATATCTCCAGCATACATGTAGGCCTATGTTTCCCATGAATTTTTACCTCTGCTAGAAAGAACTTGTGTATGTGTTTGTTAAGAGTTAGATTTGTCACTTTTTCTTTCCTTTTCTGCTTACGTTATGACTTGTTTCTTTGCTGTCATGTAATTCTTCCTGTTAGTGGTTATAATAGAAGTCCTGCATGCTATTGAAGTGTTAGAAGGCATGTTTTGCTTAGTATAGGTTTAGAATTTTTCCACTATCTAATACATTGTACTATGAGTTGATATGTACATGAATCTGTCTGTTGTAGCTTGCATGGCTTGACTGTATGTGGCAGTCATTGTCCACGCACATTGTATGTCCTTTCTTACCTGCGTCCTTTATTAGATGCGTGAACGTCAATACATTGTGTGGGACCCTCGCAACATGGGCCAGCCTCTGGCCACCGAAGCACTGGATTCCAACACTGGGTACATGTCATTCTCCACTGCCTGTCTCGTGATGCCTGTCTAGAGTAGTGTGGACATCTTGTGCTTTCAGCTGTTTGGGCTTCGTCTTGGCTGCTGTCTTTTTGGTGGTAGCTTTTAGAAAATGTTGTGTTAATGACATTTATTGTCAGTACATTTATGTTTTTCTGAAACACAATCCTTTTTGCTATCAGGTGTATTTTAAAGATTGTGTTCATTTGGAAAACTAACAAATACTATCAATTGGAGTATGTGCAGTTAGGTTAAAAGGACATAAAAGTGGTTAAAGCAATGTTATGTATATTTAGAACAATGGTCAGTAACTTTGTTTCATCTCGACAAAGAAAAGTAATTCAGTAATGACAAAGCAAATTCTCCAATTATACTTTTTTTAGATGTTAAGTGTTCAAATGTGTTGCATAATATTACTGACTTGTTGATACGGATGTGATGTGTGTGTATTTGAATTTTTATGATTTTGTCAATTGTTTATCTCTTTCAGGCCCATTATGCCTCTGTATGACGCAGACACAGGCATGCTGTTCCTTGCTGGAAAGGTACATTTTTTGTACAGACAAGCAGACAAAAACTGGGCAATTATTAGTGGGCTGTAAAATCATCCCACTGAATCTTATCTAGATTCAGTCAGATTATCCTTTGTCACTGCCAGATCTCTTTTTCCTTTTATCTTCTTGAAATGTCCTAGTCTTCCAAGTTGTTCAAAAGTCTTATTGTAATAACATAACTACTTTTCACATCAGAGTGCTTTTGCTTTGGTGTCATCTCTGATGTTGATTTTTTTCCACAGGGTGACTCTGCTGTCAGATACTTTGAAGTCACCTCCAAGCATCCGTATCTCACAGAGTGTAAGACATTATGTTTATTTTATTCATCTATTTTAGTCACATTTATTTCCAAAGAATTGGGTGAAAATACATGCAGATGTGAACCATATATTATCAAGACAGTGTTGCTTAATTATGTGACTGACTGTTCATCTTTACATGTAGGTCAGCCCCATATGAGCTCGGAACAGGTGAAGGGCGTTGCCATGGTACCCAAGCGAGCCATGGATGTGATGACAGGAGAGGTGAACCGGGTCCTACTGCTGGTGCACCAGGCCATCCTCCCACTACCATACATCGTGCCTAGGAAGGTCAGAGTCTGAAACTGTTTGGACATAGGACGTTCTTTCAACATAACAAAAAAATTAACTACTAGTACATGTAGTTACTTCTGGGAGGCAAGTACTATTGTTTTGGGCGGCACTGGTTTAGTTTGTATGTATCTTGTCCTGAGCAGTGAGGATTGGAAGTGAGTGGGTTTCAGTTGATTGACAGGATTGTGACCAGGCATGCCCTGGGTGGTAGGATGCGGTATGAGATTGCCAAGAAACATAAACACATGTACAAACATTTAGTAGGTTACATTTAGATATATTTTGTACCCTGCGCATGCAGTTAGCTTTTAGAATGATAAATCATTTCCAAAGATGATAGGAGAAAGATAATATTCTGATATTTAAGATAGTCTTCTATTTAAGGGTCATTAATGGTACAAAAAAACACAATGTATGTGTGTGTTTCAGTCCTATCGTGACTTCCATGAAGACCTGTACCCTGACACAGCATCAGGACAGCCTGCCATGACAGCTCAGGAGTGGATAGATGGGGGCAATAATGTGGTAAGTAAGGATTCTGGTCACTGAAAATTGCCTTCATTATACATGTAGACATTTTCATTTGTAGAACGTTTTTAGAACTGTTGAATTGAGGAGGTACCAAAAGATGTTTAAAGTTTTGGCAGTACTGGTTTCTGTCATGATTTTGTTCATTCCATGAGAACTACACACTTGGAGGAGACTTTTAAGAAAGGTTAAGTTAACAAGATATTTACTTGGACATTGTAACTACAGATATGTTAGCAAGAACAGAACCAAATTATTGTGTCTGTGTGATATGTCTAAGAAATATTACTGCAAATGTCTTATTCACATCTGTTTTCGTCTCTTGAAAAGGTGACAAAAGTCTCCCTGGATCCAAAGAAAAGGCCCACTGCGCCTGTAAAGCAGAGTGGTGGAGGCCCCCCTCCCCAAGTGGCAAGTTCCCAAAGTGCCCCCCCTCCCAGTAAACCTATCATACAAGCCAAGCCATCCACCCAGAAGGTGGATCCTGTGGCAAGCATACCTGTGGAACCTGTCAAGGTGTGTTTATTTATTTGTACAACAAAACAAGACAATAACATAACATGACATAGTGATAAAAAATTGTGCCAGAGGAGGGAAGAAACCGAAGGCAGTTTATGCTAATAAGCCCTCCTCCTTTGTACTAATTTCACATAACGGATGAAAATTGATGTATGCATGGATGTCATCCATATAATCAAGTCAGTGTGGCCTAAGAGGCAAAACATGCTTTATAGAAGGGAAGTTACAAGACAAATAGCAGGACAATAATGAGCAATAACTTGTACCTGCTGAAGAACACAGATACAAATTTTTGGATTCTAAGGAAGAAAAAGATCAAAGATGGAATAAGACTTTCCCTGGTACTGAAAAAATTGCTGTTGCCATCACAGGAAGACAGCAAGCCACAGCCAGCAGCTGTCCAGGTGCCTACACCAGCTGTCACACCTGCACCTGTACCTGAAGTGTCTAACAGTGAGGCATCTGACAAAGTCTCAAGCGAGGACACGGCTACAAAGGAGTCACCAACTGAGGACTCCTCCAGTCAGAAAGGGGCAAACAGGAAGAGCATGTTCCTTGCAGGTAAAACATTTAATTGTAGTCTTCATCACATTTACCTTTGCAGAAGGAAAACATATTGTTTTTGCTCTGTTTCTTCTTCTTCTTCTTCTTCAAACAAAAAAGGTCAATGACCTGGACCAGACGGCTGTCACCATGGTAACTGGTGCTGTAGCAGACACCTGGTGGTGTTGGATTACATTATGTAGCAAGTGTTGGAGGGGCTGGTCACCATATATATGAATGTGTTTAAGTAAAAATAAACATAGCAGTAGTTTTTTAGGCTAGATCATGTAATTGTAAACATTATGCATTTACTTTGCAAATGTTGACATTTCTAGTTTCACTTCATCTCTGCTTTCCTTCCTGGCAGGAATCCCCACGTCCAAGTTCCGTCATCTGAAGTGCACCACGTTACACAAGTCCACCCACATCGTCAACATCAGGAACCTGAACGTGTCCCTGTACGGGGAGTGCGATGGTTTCCATGCCAACCCAGACAGGGTAGCTGTGCCGCTGTCCGTCACTGGTGGACAGATCGCAATATTTGAGGTAATTTAACAGCTGTAGCTGTCCGCAAGAAAACTGTTACTCAAGCAACTGGACAGATTTTGAAAACCTATCAAACCTATTGAAAACCTATAAGATTTTCAAAAGGTTTTCAAAATCTATCCATTTGCTTGAGTAACAGTTTTCTTGTGTATCTCATTACCTGGATGTCTTCAGTGCATAGTGAACTAGCAACACAATTTTGTTTACGATGCATTGGACCTACATGTTTTTATGTTTGCTGTATGTTGTCCTTTGTTTTACTGTGTGTAACATTGTCTTGTCCACAAGCTGGGCCCCCTTGGACAACAGCCAGTGAAGGCTGAACGGGGCTACCCAGCCGTCTTGAGATTAATAAATAGATAGATAAATAAAAAACACCTAGCTTCAGTGCACAGTGAACCAGTCATTATTGTGCTGATGAAGATGACAGACAGTCATCAAAACGTCGGCTCTAAAAAGTGGTTGTGAATACAGAACTTTGCAATTCAAAGATACCCTCCTCATTTGATAACTGTGCTGCTGTGTCTGCAGGTGTCCCAGCCAGGCAGGTTACCAGACACAGGAGTACCTACCGTACAGAACGGCACAACCGTCATGGACTTCTGCTGGGACCCCTTCAACACACACAGACTGGCCGTCGGTGAGTTTTTCAGCATCAGCATCAGTGATCTAGCCAGCCGGAAGTTTTTTCTCTGTCATCTCAATTTTGTTTGATGTAACATCATGTTAAGTGCCGCACCTGAGGCACAACAATCCTAGGAGGGTCTGGGGCATGCTCCAGGGTCTGTAAAAGAGGACGGATTGGGCAAAATTTTTGTCCATCATGAGCAGCAAAATTTCGTCAAATGACGGAAAGACGGATGCTGGCTAGAACACTGATCAGTGTACAGGAATCTGTGTCCTTTGCAGGAATCTGTGTACTTTGTCGGAAACAACAAAACAAATAAATACCCTCAATGGACTTTTATAAAATATAAGAGAGGTTTGCTTTTATTATGTTATCTACTAGTAGAAGCTTTTTTTTCCCTTTATTTATAGCTGCTGATGCCACAATCAACATTTGGAATATCCCGGAGGGTGGTTTGACGGAGACCCTGACAGAGCCTGAGTTTTGCCTTAGAGGTAAGACAGAAAGCAAGAAACAACCTTGCTAATTTAAGAGGAATCAATTAAGCAAGTTACATGTTTTAAATCTTTCTGAAACCATTTTATATGGCATATAGGGCACTTAGAAATGCTTTAAACTTTGCTTGCCAGATCTAATCATGGTTAACCTGCATTCCTGACTGAACTATCAAGAGTATACATAGAACTGTTGGTGGTGCTGAAAGTTTTGTTGTTATTAATGATGCTTTCATCAATAGAAAATCATAGCTTTTCCAGTTTGTATCATGTATTCTATATCTGTATAGACCTTATACAGCCCTTCTGCATAACACACCAGCTTCTGTATCTGTATAGATAGTATAACAGCCCTTCGGCATAACATACCAGCTTCGCAGGCACGCAGCGTGGCAGCAGCTGGCTACTAAGTATATTACACCAAACGACCATTTATTCTGGCTATTCCTTCCAGGTCATGAAGAGAAAATCTACTGTATGAAGTTCCATCCCACGGCAAGCGACATCATGGCGTCTGCCTCATTTGACATGTCAGTCAGAGTGTGGGACTTGTCGGCCGAGCAACAGGTTTTCAAACTTAGAGGACACACCGACCAGGTCAGTTGTCTTTCCAGGCATTCTCTGCAATTAGTTGAAGAAGGTTGGCCTGTAGAGTCAAAATATGCTTTTAAAAATGTGTCTGAAGCTTTTAAAGATGGACAAAATATGTATCATTTTGTTTGAATATACTGTGGCATCGAATAGCCAGGTGGCTAGACTACCGGACACGAGATCAAGAGTTCATGGGTTCGATCTCTGGCTAGATGTTTTGTCCTTGGGAAAGGCACTTTACACGACTTTCCTCACTGGACTTTCCCACAGTGGACTAACAACGCACTGCCTGTACAGCCTCAAAAAGGCTATAGGACTACCTTTACCTTTACCTACCTAAGCAATATTAAGCTGTCCACCTACACTATACTGTCCTAGGTGTAGCTAGGATGAGGAACAGCAGGTTTGCAAGAGGAAAAGGCTACATGTACATATTTACCTTTATTTTATACAGATCTTCAGCCTAGCCTGGAGTCCTGATGGACAGTACCTGGCCACAGTCTGTAAGGACGGGAGCATCAGGATATATAACCCCCGGGACAGCACCAGGCCACTCAGGGTGAGGCTGTAACATTTCACTTCACTTTAGGCCAGATCATCTGCACTGCAGTTTACTTGAATTTTCTGGTGAGAAGATTTCAGGAAGAAAAGATTCATTACTTGCGGGACAGAAGTATTGTTTGGGGCATTGCTGGTTTGGGGTGTGTGTGTGTATGTTTGGGTTCCTGAGTAGCAAAAGCTGCTAGAGAGTGGGAGGTGGTTTTGACAGTTGATTTATAGATAGATATCGAGTTAAAAGCTGCAACCTTCAATGTGTAAAGATCTTTTGGAGACTTTCTTCTCGATTTAAACAAGTCCTTCTATGCACATTACTCTAGGTACATGTACATAGAGCAAGTCATATGCACACTACTCCTGGTACATGTACATAGAGGGAGCAAGGAGGTTGAACTTTAACCTCCTTGGAGGGAGTCATAGTTAACCCTAAAAACCTAGTAAACCTTTTCTTTTACATCTTTAACCCTTTTACACAGGAGGGAGACGGCCCAGAAGGAGCCAGAGGAGCCAGGGTGGTGTGGGCATGCGATGGCAAGTGCCTGGCGGTTACTGGGTTTGGCAAGTCAGTATTTTTCTTTAACATTTATCATATTACTTAAAGAAAACAAAGTAAGCCTAATACTTTAGAGCATAGATACGTGTGTAGGTGTTCAACATTTACATTGTCACGAGCCAAGAAATATGTATAATAGTTCCTCTTCAGTATACAGTGTTCCTGTTGGTTTTGTATTGTAAACATCTTGTATTTGTTTTAAAACTTATCTTGAAGTACAAATGGATAAACCAGAGGCAATGGCTGGATGAAAATGATGATATTTATATCAGTTAACATAATTATTTATATTAATATGTACTTTCAGATCAAGCACGCGGACCGTTTTTGTATTCAATGCAGAGGACCTATCTGCCCCCCTAACCACTGTAGGCATTGACGAGTCTACCACCATCCTTGTGCCTTACTATGATGAGGACAGCATGGTGCTGTTCCTTACTGGAAAGGTAGAGGGCTCTCTTGTACCTTTCCTAGTTTTGTTGTCTTTTGAAACTGAAGACATGAGGAATTGTAGGCTAAGCCTACATTTATTGTTCTGAGTTCTAGAATTATTTTTAGCATTATGATACAGACTTATTTTGTTTTGGAAGTTTGCTAGAGAAGGTGTTGATATTAAAATGTCTGAAATTGTTTAAATTGCTATTCTTTGCATTGTATTTTTCCTGTAATTTTTTCAGGGAGACAGTCAAATTTTCTCGTATGAAGTCAGCACAGAGAAGCCCTACCTCATAGAGCTGGCAACTACAGCCTTCAACTCACCACATCAGGTGAGAAGAGCATGTCAGCAGAACATACTGCGCCTGCTCAAAACCCGGATTTTTTTCAGTTTTCATTGGATGTTAGGTCAACGTGGCATCAGAATTTTGTCCGTTGCAGACGATATCTTTTCCGACACAACATTTGAAAACTATAGACGGGATGTCATCCTTAAATAGGCAAATACGACTTTAAATGAGACGTTCTGCCGAAGTGCTATGCACAATGCATTACGGGTTTCGCACAGGTGCAGTACACTATGCCAATGTGAGAAGGTGATCAAGTAATGCAGAATGATTGTAAAAACCACTCTCAGTCAGTTGATTACTTTGATGCAATGTTTGTAACTTAAATGTCTCTATGGGCAAATAAAGTGATAGATTTTGAACATATATGTAGTTACTGTAATGGAATTGAATGTCTAGTACTGCCAACCATTCTCAATCACATTTTCCACAATCTATAACTATCACATCATGGGCCCAGGAGTTATTCTAGTTTGATATTCCATCTAAGTTTATGATCCAATGTCTTACATTATTTACATAAGCGTCTACTAGTCATACGGTAACAGTTTTGCTTTCTGCGTTACTTATCACCTTTATGCATTCATCGAAAGTTATTCTGAAGTCCCAGATGCAAGAAAGGCCAGAATAGCAAGCAGCTACATTTATGCTTACTTTAATCATAAAGGAATAATACCATTTGACAGCAGCAATACACTGTATATCTGCTTGTTTCCTCTGAAACACAAAATCTGTCAGTGGCAGCTGGATCTTGCTTTATACCCAATTTAGAGGCAGGGACGCATTATTGGCTTTCCCTCCCTCAAATATGTACAAATCCTGGCTCAGCGTTAGCAGGCCATTAAAACCTCTTCCTGTCACACCTTGTACAAATACCTATTCCTCAAGCCACCTTACATCATTATATACATTCTTCAATACATTTGTACGCAGTAGTCAGCTAACGTTTGTGCCTTGAACATTGCATGTGTGATCCGTATTCCTCACCCCCATCAAACTCCTTTCAAGCCGTACCCGGAAATTCGTGCCGTACCCGCTCAAAAATTCTGGCCGTACCCGGAAATTCTGGCCGTACCCGCGAAAATTTCAAGCCGTACCCGGTAATTCGTGCCGTACCCTGTACTTTTTCGCCGTACCCAATGGCAGATATCGCTCAGCCCCGGTGCGTAGTCACTCGGAAGTCGTGTCTAAATACCCTGTATGGCAACGATACACAACCTCATATAGCCTATGCTCTGGTTAATACTCCTGGCCACCTATCTGCCGAATGGCGCCGTACAAATCGCGCCCAATCTTGAGAACACTTCGTTCGGCCGGCCGAGAAGCGGTCTGGAGAAAACGGCCGGTCGAGCGAAGTGTTCTCAAGATTGGGCGCGATTTGTACGACGCCATTCGGCAGATAGGTGGCCAGGAGTATTTACCAGAGCATAGGCTATATGAGGTTGTGTATCGTTGCCATACAGGGTATTTAGACACGACTTCCGAGTGACTACGCACCGGGGCTGAGCGATATCCGCCATTGGGTACGGTGAAAAAGTACAGGGTACGGCACGAATTACCGGGTACGGCTTGAAATTTTCGCGGGTACGGCCAGAATTTCCGGGTACGGCCAGAATTTTTGAGCGGGTACGGCACGAATTTCCGGGTACGGCTTGAAAGGAGTTTGATGGGGGTGATTCCTTGTCTTCCCCTGCAGGGAGTATCTTTCCTGCCTAAGAAGGTCTGTAATGTCAAGGATGTGGAGTTTGCTCAAGGCTTCAAGCTCAACAAAACCAGTCTGGAGCCGTTATCCTTTACTGTGCCGAGAATCAAGGTAAAATGTAGACTTTAGTACATGTACCTGTAACAAAAGTGATACATGTACATGTGTAGCTAGGTGTGATTTTCATACGGGAGCAAAAAAAAAATAAAGCTGATTAATAGCTGTAGTTTGGAGGGACAATGTAGATTAACCCATGATTTTTATCAATAATCTATTTTCAGTAGTACTAGTAGTAGCATGCAGTCTTTGATTATACTGCTGTGTGGGTCCCTGACATAGGTGGGCAGATGGCTGCCAGTTCTCATCATACCACATTTCCAAGCAATTCTGTCCAGCAGGTCCACACTGGCAAGGCCGCACTTTCTAATGGCAAAATATTTTCCAGATGGAGTACTTCCAGGATGACCTTTTCCCTGACACTAGAGCATGCTGGGAGCCAGCCATGACAGCCCAGGAGTGGTTGGATGGAGGGAACAAAGTCCAGCGGAACATCAGTCTCCGGCCTGCTGACATGAAACCATGTAGGTACAATGTAACACTAGAAACTTTAAGGTAAACATTTGCAAAGCAAATGCATAATGTTTACCTTCACATGGTCCAGCCCAACAGACTACTGCTCTGTTTATTCTTATTTAACCCTCCCAGTGTCATGGGCCAGTTTTAAAGCCTAGTTCTAATATTCCCTGACACTTTGAGGGTTAAACCCGTTGATTCATATATGGTTAAACCAGTGCCTCCAATTCTGTTCACCACTTGCAACATAATGTAATCCAACACAACAGGGTGTCTACTACAGCACCAGTTGCCATGATGACCGCCGTCTGGTCCTGGTCATTTGTTTGGAACGGAAGGAGAAGAAACACAGCAAAAACGATACGTTTTCCTTCTGCGAAGGTAAACTTAATAAGAAATCAGAAAATTTCAGACCCCTCCCAAACCAGTGCCGCCCAAAACAACATTATATTTCCAAGTATAGCTGTGTATTTACTCAGCATTCAGTCAGTCATTTTGAGTTAATAGATGCATGCAAATACAGTTATGACAATAATTTTTTCAAACTTTATGACGTATTGCTTTAGATTTCCAGCTGGAATTTGCAGATAAGGCTCCAATGCTTGTCATTGATATATCTGTCATCTAGCTATTGTTTTCAAACCAACAGTATAATCATTCACCTTCTAGTATTTGCTTGGGGGTATATGAATCTAAAAATATCCAAGATTTCCATTCTAAACCATGCTCATGAGAGGTTGAAGCCAGCACCTGAACGAAGAACATTGCTGCAATAATTGTGTGATCGAACAAAGGCAGGTAGTGATTCTGACAGCTGGCATATGCCTCATTTATCAGAACAAGCACGACATTGTCAGAGGAGCGATCTCCGCGGTCCTTTGTGCATGAAACTGACATTGCTGTCATAAAAATGCCGCACTGTGCCCAATGAATCATACGGCTTAGTGTGGGCAATCCATCTAGCTCTTACACTCGATTGATTTGACACAACTCCTGGATACAATGACTCACTAAAGAATTGTGAAGAAAGGGAAATGGATTAATGATGGATGAAGTGGAATTTTGTTGGAATGCTGTAAATGTGTTATGGAATTTGGAAGGTCGACATCTGCATGGTAGCTGTTTCATGGGAATTGTTCTCTGGAAAGTTAATGCTGAAAGAGACTGACTGAGAGTTGCACGCACACACACGCACACACATAGACACACACACACACACACACACACACACATACACACTATACACATACACACACACACACACACACAAACACAGTCACATAGATGCACACACACAGACACACACAAACACACATGCACACACACATGCGCACGCAACACACACAGACACACACGCACATATACAACACACACATACACACAACACACACGTGTATGACTACAAACACATGAATACACAGTCATGTACATCAACATGGGAATTGCACGTGACATTGTTAGGGTGTCCTCAGGACAAACTGAACCCAACAGTAGATTTTTACAGCAGGAATAAACTGAAGACTTACAACCAAGAGCAGATCTTGCCATTTGTACCCAACTTTATGGCTTAAGTACAAAATCAATAGGGAATTGTCATGAAATGGTTTTTACAACAGGAATGAGATGGAATTTCCTGCATTTGCGGTCCCTCGGAGAAAGATTAAAAGCAATCAAGTCTCGTATTCTGCAGTAATAAGTAACCACAAAAGTCACTTGGGGAGGATCATTGATTCCTAACAATCTACACTGTAAATGTCAGGTGTGCTGAGTAGAGCTGCATTGACAGCTGTGGCCATTTTTACAGACATTTTTACAGATGCAGAAAAAACAGTACCATCTTTAAGTTCATATTCAAGGGACTATATCCCTACTAAGTAAATGTCTACTAGCTGATAGCAGATTCACTATTAGTAGTACATGTATTAATTACTGCATAAAATGGTATGGTACTGCATAAAAGAGAAATCACAACACATACTAATTGGTGGGTAAGTAGTCTCTAAAGTGCTCACCATAATTGACAAGTATGATGTTAACATTTTCTGTGTCTCTGTAGTTTTAACCAACATCAAACAGTCTCATTTGAATGAACCTTTGCTAAAAGAATGCATTACTGACTACACGATGAACTCTTTCCACATTGGACGAAACTAATTTACAACAGCCTTAACGACTTTGCCGACAACAATTCTTTTTCGGCTCAGACGGTGGTTGGCAGATGACGCCTGTCTGTGGATATGATCTATCTTTACTGTTTAATCAATTGTAATTCAGCTGCAGTGAAATACCAAGAGAGATGTGTGTGGGAATATCAGCCATTATTCCTGTGTACTGGGGAGCAATCATGGGCTAGCCTTTGCTCGTTTGGTGCATCAGATTCCCAACAGCAACTTGTTTCAGATAACATCGCAAAGGAATTTTGAATCACGGAATTGCGGTTGCTCAAAGGCTTCAACTGTGGCAAAAATTGACTTGCTGATGATGGGACTTTAGGGCCCGCACATATCCTGTTTCCTCGTATTCTGTAGTAAAAAGTAACCACAAAAGTCACTTGGGAAGCTCATTGATTCCTATCTTGCTCTGTGTTATCTTGCATGTAATTTTATGTGTAGTGTAGTAGTGTAGAGTAATGTAAAGCAATGGAAATGGGGCTAGTGAATTTCTCTCCTGAAAAAAATGCAGTTCCAAATCACTTGACCTGGCCCGATGCAAGGGTTTACCAAAAACAGACAGATATATTTTAAAAATCATATCCCCCAAAGCATGGGTTACTGCTACATTGTACACTGTATGTTCTGGAAATATATCAAGGACTTTGTTTGAAACTGGTTATTTTGGGTTGTTTGTACAAAGTTGTGTTCGTCCTTGACTTTTCACAGTTGCTGTCCAAGCCAGCAGCACTAAACATCACTCACAGTGTTAAAATGTCTCAATTACAACCATTACATCTCTAGCAGCCTTTGTGGCAAATTGAAGGATTTCTTTTTATTGAGTCCTTCCTACAGATAAATTGAACCCTGATAAAAAAAATGGAGCCATGGCTTCTATTCCCAGCACAGATTTAGCTAGCTACCAGCATTGAAGCTCATTACAAGAAGTAGTGAATGTCTTGGGAAGGTCGAAGATTTAGAGTTGAAGCCATTCGGCATTTATCTAAATCCCTTTTACGAACTTGTTCAAAGACAAGAGGCCACATCTTTCAACCGTAATGTGGCCTGTCAGAGTCTTTTGCAGTTACTGTAGTCTCTTGAAATGACTCTCAAGAGTCAATAAATTAACTGGTATTTCCTATGGTCTCTGTTGTAAGCCTTGTATGGTCTTGGAGTCTCAGGTTACAAATTAGGAGATATTTCTAATGCGTCAAAAAGTGTACTCCTCACCACCCCCACCCCCAGTGATAAAGAGTAGCTGAGACGCAAATTGGGCCAGACAGTTCATTCTCACCAGGCTGTTTTCTTTGATTAAAGTTTGCAGAACTTTGTTAATGAATATGTGCTGAGCTAGAGCTATTAGTGCTGATGGATAGACAGCAGACGTTTGTGATCAATAGCAGTCAATACAGGACTGCTTCATGTCTGTGAAAGTGACTCATCATGTTGTAGTCTGGTTGTACCATTGTTAAAAAAACTTCTGGTGAGGTCATATATTTTTCATATATTTTTTCCTTGACATTGCCTTAAGTACATTCTTCGTTAATTAAGTTAGGTCCCATCCTATCAGCTAGCCAAAGGGGGATGTGAGGTCACCACCAGGCAGTAAAGCCGTAACTCACTGGCAATATCTGACAACAGAGATAACAGCTACAACTTTAACTACCAGATTATTGCCCAAGGTGTTTTTTGCCAGGCCGCTGGAGCTAGATTGTGGAGTCTTTATGAGCACTGTTCCTATTCATGTGACTATCTACAGCCTGTAAAGTTCATGTATTTACAGTCATGTATGTCGGATGGGCTGTAAAGGGCGGTATGTTTGGGCTCTTAGAAGATATGGTAAAACATATATAGGAGGCTGGATGGTAATAATTGTAAATCTTAGTCCAGGAATAGTCAGTGTACATTCAACTGTGTTTTCTTCAAACAGTTGATATTTTTAGATTTTGTAGGAAAAGAAGTCAAGTTTCTTTATTCGTGTGTTAGCAATCTGACTCAAGTATGGACACACGTGACTTTCTGCTTAAAACTAGCAGAAATGCACTGGGATTGGCCATATGAATCAACCTAATATTGATCATTGTTAAGTGTTATATTGTACATTATATCAGTGGATAGCCAATCAGCACCAAGGAGATGTTGGATATTATGGGATGCCAGCCTGTTTAACCAATAAGGATCAAGACTGCAGAAAATGCTATTGAATTTACAGTAGGAGGGTGGATGGCTAGTCTCGGATAGCCAATCAGCACCAAGGAGATGTCGGATATTATGGGATGCCAGTATGTTTGACCAATGAAAATCAGGACTGCTAAGAATGCTATAGAACTGATAGTATATGGTTGGATAGCCAATCAGCACCAAGGAGATGTTGTATATTATGGGAATTTGATGCCAATGTGTTCAGGATCAGGACTGTAGAGAATACTGTATAATTGAATGTTTACTGTGATTAAGAACTTTTTCAAGTTTTTCATTTTTTAAATAGAAGTTGAAGCTTTATATTTCCTGTAATGTTATACATATATGCCACTGAAAAAATCAGAATACCTCAGTCTATGTCTTTGTCTATTGTTTTAATGAAAAAGGTAATCAACGTTGTTTTGTTTACTGAAGAAAACCCAGGGAAAATATATGGTGAAAAACTATGACTCTGATTTCTCCTACATTTCAGTGAGTGAAGCACCAAAGGAAGCTCCTGCTCCAAAGAAGTACCAGAGTTACAACCCTGAGACCTACAAGACTGATCAGCAGAAAAAGGAAGAGGTAGAAAAAAAATTTTACAGTCATCACTTATTTACGAGAGAGTCAAAAAAGTGCAAGATTGATAATATGAGATATAAGTTTTATTTTCTTTACATTGTTTAACAAAAGCTAGAAAACCTTTTTGCTGGCAAAGATTCTGTCTTTGTAACTGATGAAATATTTATTATACTTCTTTCTGATTGTCATATATACAAGGTGGAGTCTTGATCCATTCCAGTTATATACATGTATGAACATATTAGACTCATGTTACCATGTTGTCTTCATGTAAAAGGTTAAAAATGGCACTTTCCTCTGCTGTGTATAGAATATCGATGCCCGGATTAGCTACCTTATTGCCTGCAGTATATGTTTGTCGTGATTTGTGACGGCATAAAGGACTATACTATCAGCTAAGATGCAGGAACACAATCTTTGCCCGGGCACGGTAAATCCTCACACAAAAGTGTCGGTAGCCGACACCTAAGTGTGCCCTTGCACTGACCCTTGATTGAGCCATATTCCGAACATGTTCAAATCGAAACCAGTCAATACTTCATCGGACTGAAAATAGCTGGAGGGCGTTGAGATGGAATCGTGTAATTGAGACGTATTCATCATATCCCACCGCCATGCAAAATCCATTTGGGTCACAAGTTTATCTTCATTCCGTGTTAGCACTGGGTCTTTTGTTACAACAGGTGGCAGGGCCAGATAACGTACGTGTGTAAGTTATAATTAACCCTCTTATATTAGAGTCAAGGCCGAAAGCAGTTGGGCACCCTCTCTTGAAAGTTCATCTGTGTTGGTTGAAGTCATTATGAAGCAAGTTTGAACTGTAATTCCCAACACAGGAAATTGGACTTCTTAACTGTACAACTCCTGGGCCCCCAATATAACCTGTGATCCTGGAAGGGTCAAAATGAAGTGCAAAGCAAAGATGTAGATTGTGGAAAGGGCAGTAATGCTAATAAGTCTCAGAGATGTTTGGTCAGGTTTCATTGATCCATCTAAAATACTCAGCATTCATAATGGAATAGGTGGAAGAGTTTGGGAATTTCTGAGAGTCTGCATCCGAATTGCTGAGTGTGACTTACTCATATTTGTGTTTGGTGTCTTATGGCTCTTTTATGGCTCTTTTATGGCTCTATATACTTTACATTATGATTTTTATGATACTCCATGGAATATTTATCGATATGTGGTAACTTAAAAGAAATCTGCATATGCAGGTGGTATGTCAAGCCCTGACATGCCTTTTCTTGTTACAGTTGATGCGGGCCATGGACAGTAAACTGGAGTTGAAGGGCGACCCTCTACCCCAGGACCTGTGCGAAGGAGTGGATGATGACGAATGGGTGAGTAACACAATCAGGAAAACAAGGAGTTATTCTTTGATAGAGGTCACCATGAAGGTCGTGGTGATTGATGGTACCAGAGGTGGAGAAGTGGGTCATCGGGGAGAACGGTATAATCTATGGTCTGACACATCGTGTTTAGCCGCTAGAAATCGTTCTCCGCAGGGCCGTTTTCTTTTCTCCTCCCAGCTGCCTCTGTAATCATACTTGATTGCTACCAGGAAAGCCTTTAGCAAATCGCAGGTAATTTGTTACACTGATAAATTTGTATGCTGGAAAGGTAGAGTGCATTATTCTAAATTACAGCCCCAGTGGCATGCCCCAGGTAAGAGTAATGCTGATAGCGATTGTACATCAGGCAGTTGTGATGATGCTGACCTGCAATATCTTTCTCTACCTTCTCATTGGTGCTAAGATTCTTGTAGCTTCCTAATCTCCAAGCAGATTCTGTGGGGCAAGGGGAGTCTATACTGGCCGCCTTTATCTGCTCTACCTTCTCTCTCCTTGGTGCTAAGATTCTTGTAGCTTCCTAGAATCTGTTGTGCAGTGTAGACTTCTCATTGCAGTGTAATCTTTGAAGGTTAGACATCCAGGTGATGAGGTACAGAAAGAAATTGTTACTCAAGCAACTGGATAGATTTTAAAAACTGTCAGACGTTTCAAGTAGCATCCACTACTTTTGTCAGTGACTAACGAATTCCAATATGTATTTATCAAAAACTATGAATTAATATGTAAATGAAGTGATGACAATTTTTAGACAGTCCACCCCTGTAAGACAACATTAGCTCCTGTACTCAAACAACAGGAGTTAACTGACTCATTAGCCTTAATTTGTCATAGCTTGTCTTACTGTTTATTTCCTATGGACTGTCTAAAGATTGATCAGGTAGTTGCGATGATGATGATGCTGAGCGGTGATATCCTCCTCTCCCTCCTCTCTCACCGCAGGATGATTGATCACAGCGCGGAGAACTCCCAACCTCGGAGCCGCCGGGGATCGGGATCACCTGCCATGAGGGAAAAGATGCAGGAATCAATTGACTCTTCATACCTGCACCTCCACTGTGGCTGTGGCAGAGTTTAGACAATTATGTGAGCAGAGGGGGAGAAGGTCTCGGATGGAGCAGAATCGTCTCTGCTTGAGTGCTGTTAAATTGGTTGATATTTAAAGAAAGAGCAATTCTGTACACCATGACTATATGGGTGGCGAGAGTTTAGATTGTGTGAGCAATATATAGCCAATATATCAAAACTGAAATTCTGTACAGTACAGTGAATTGTTTCTGGAATAATATGTTTGAAGGAAGAATAGTCCAAGACTCTACACTATGCATTCTTGAATTGGAAATTTTGAACGTTTTAATGATATTTTGAATCATTTATTATAAAACAGTGAAATTTATATTCTCAGATGCAATGTAACCAACATGGGTAGGGTACTTTGTGAATTACTGAATTACTGGTATATAGTTTTCAAGCTAGTGTCAAATTCTACAACCGTTACATCAGTCATTTGACAAATGCCTTGCAATTGGCAAATCATTATCATCATCATTATTATTAATGACTATTGTTTTAGAATAATTGATTCATTGGTAGGTTTATAAATTTGTGTTCTTTTTGTTGTGCAGATAGTGTTGATATTGAATATGTGTTCATTTTGTCGTGCAGATATTGAATATGAATGTATTCAGTCTGCAAAATCTATCATCTTTTCTGCACCGAAATGAAATTATTTTGTTTACATGTAGCTGTGTTAATGTAATGGTTATTGAATTAATGGAACTAACTTAATAATATTGCAATGCAATAATAAATCAGTGGAACTAAAATAACATTAAAAAATAGAACTGCCATCAGTCAACTCATCCAGGCTCTTGTTTGCAATCATGTAATTTTTTGTACCATTTTCATTTAATATTTTTCAGTGGAACAAAAATAACATGTAGGGAAAACTGCTCTGAGTCAACTTATCGAAGTTCCTGTTTGCAATCACGTACTGCTATGTTTATTAATGTTTTGAAAGCAATTCGAGGGTCTTTTCTGGTTTGGCCTCTGCATTTATAATAAGTGATATAGACGGTAAGATCCCAAACCCCCAGGCCTCTATCTGTTACAGGGGTGGGATTACTCTAAGCATACAACAGTGTCAGACTGTCAAAACCCTATGAGTCTAGTATCTGGTGCAGATGTGATTATGTATACCCTCCACACAGAGGTCAATGACCTCTATCCAGAGGATATATCTGTAGGAGATAAGTCTACATCAGTACAACATGCCTGTAAACTGTCAATCAGTTTCTCTTCCAGATGCAAGATAATAGGGATTATCCAAGATAATAGGGATGGCAAGATAATAGGGATTATCTTGTCTCTATCTGTCACTCAGACTGGCCGTTAATCCAGGCCCTAATCTTGGATGAAATTCTTCTTGATGGCATTGTAACAGTCTATAAGTTTGTCAGTTGGGTACTAACCTAACCATCTTTTGTATCCTAGTACATTGTACACTCAATATAAAAGCTTTGTGTTCCCTTGCATTGAAATTTATTGATTTCTTTAATGCACTGGCTGACAATGATATGATGACTGAAGGTGGAACTTCAGATGATCATTCAAGGTCCTAGTGTTTTTTTAACAAAAAATCGTTGCCTAAATCGATCATTGTTGTACGTCCTTCAAGAGGACAAAATTCTGCGAAGGACACAGCCGGCGCTAGATGATTAACGAGGTCATTGCCGCGCAAAGTTGGGAGGGATTTACGCCGAAGCGCCGGCCCCACCTGCCCAGACTCGCTGGCAACAAAGGTGTTAGACACTCGTAATCGCGGGGCTGAGCTAATGCGATAACCTGTGCCGTATTTCAGCTACAGTTAAGCGGTTTTACAAGGGGCAGGATCCATGTAATGCGCCCTTTAAAGCCAGATGTTTCTTTCGTACAATTGAGATTAAGGAGGACGGGTTTACAGCACATTTAACTGGTTGGGTTAAAAGATGGGCAGTGCTTTTAGAAGCGGTACGTGTAAATCATGCTGTTCATCGGAGCTGAAGGTTAGGGACGGCCCCAGAATATCAGTATGCGTGTAGAGTACGTACATGCAAATCAGCACGCGATACCCTCCTGGCAAATTGACTTGTTTCCATTCTGTTACAGTTTCCCAGATGAGTGGATGGATGGGAGAATTTTTTGTTCCTTCGAGTGATCTGAGTAGACCTATCCTACCCACAAACATAGCACCAGGTGAATTATGAAATGTATTTCTTCAAGCCCTAAAAATCTCATGCAAAACTTACGTGTAAAAAAAATCTGAATTTTGTCCACAACACTGTTACAGTAATGTTACATTGTATCTACCACACACAGTTCAGCAGTGCAGTAAAAGGTATAACATCATAATGTTCTTAAAGTGTTAAACTATGTGTTGCAATGATAACTTCTTGATTATAATCATGCTATCCTATAAAAGCCCCACCTGTCAGTTCAGGCATCATATACTGCATCACCATTAGAGTGGAAAGTTAATTCTAAAGTAGATTAGTGATAAAATGTACCACATATACACACTAGGTGAGCACATGTCCAAGCCCATCCATGAGCAGACAAATATGCATGGGTCTTACAGATAAGCACACCAAGAATAAGATATTTGGCATTACTTAATGGCCGTACAGGCTGCACACACAGATTTCACATCGTGAAGGCCAACAACTGTCTTGGGAATAAAAGGATTCTTATCACCTCTGTGGCCTTGGGAAGCGCATATCAGTATCTCAGTCATAAAGAGACCGGTCAAGTCATAAATCATAAGTACGCTGGTAAAATACAAAATATGATGTAACGTTAAAAAGTAGTTCTTTGTGATTTAACAAAAGTAAGGGTAAAGCTATTAAAGAAGTATCTGTCTTCATGGTGTACTTACAAAGTTTTATGGACAGTACCTAAACAAATGATTTCTGCCAAAGGTCGACAATTTCTGTTGGCAATGAAACTGGATGTCAAAGGGCTGCAAAGGTAAATGCGTTTACAGTAAGTAACATTAATCTCATTAGCATAAATGAAATAATTGTAATCAATGAAGGTACAGACATCTCAAGGGGAATGAAAGATAGTACCAGAAATCTTGGTCCATGATGTCTTTAAAATTCACAACAACTTTTCCTCCTCCTTCTTCCCTACTTAGTGATGCTGTTAACATCTTCCCTTCATCCACACCCCTGCTGTGATATTATTGATGAAATTCAGAAATGCTCCAAATGGGATTTCTTCATATCAGCCTAATCATTTCTTTATGACAGGAGTTCTCATAACTCCATCCGTCACAGGCTTCACCCAAACCCACACGGGACAATTTGTTCCTCTAATCGTCATTTTGGGTGTGATAACAGCATTGGCACCACTCAATCCTGCTTTGCAATATAGAACTTATAAATGGGAGATGCATTGAGGCATACATAAGCGTATTGACGGATCCTACTTTATGGTCTTCCTAATAAGCTGAATCATATAGTATTATGCACACCTACATGTTGTATTAAGTTAAAGTCCTTCCCACATCATATACTAAGTAGTGCAATTTTGCTTGATTAGCCCTTTGGCCACTCAACCGTGCAAGATGGGAACACTCAACCCAGTACTACTGCAGCTGTTTTATATAGAGCTCTGTACACATGTAGAAACCCTCATTCTTCAATAAGAGCAGTGTTAGAGGCTGCTGTGCATAGAATGCCTGTAAATGTCAGTGGGTACAAGAGTGTTTGACTTTCTTCTAGCAATTCTTGTCAGGCAGAGCATATTTCACTCAGGTGTTGTAACTTTGGATGCTAATCCTTTCCATGGAGCAGTAAATGAGCTTTTCTTTTCTACCATAAATTGTAGTAGACACCTTGACATTTTACGTAATCTGCAACATTCAAGATATCCAATGAATATGCTATGACAAAACATGAAACCAATCAAATTACAGAAACCAGTATTCATGAATAGCAGCCATGGAGTAATGGACATAACATGAATGACTGATTGAAACTGACATTATGCATGACTCCGACATGTGAGAGCGCGTTATCTGTATGGGACAGGAGACTTTCCATTACAACCGTGATTACAAGCAAATGTGAAATGTGAACTAGACAAAATTGATGTGATGACTTCATGTGTATATAATCTACATTTCTCGTCTGTATTGTTTCAAATTTCTTGCTGTTAACCTCCTTTGTCTGCTTTATCTATTTTGCAAACTTATGAAAACATACAATTATTATTATATATATTTTTTTTTTTACCATACTAGTAGTATTACTAGACATTGATGAAACCAGCTACCCCTCTTTCACCCCCCTGCCTTGTAGAAAAAAATGCATGACTGGAATAGTGTGAAAAAAATCATTGGAACATGTACATGTAATATGCATGTCCTGTCAGGACTGGAACTGTTCCATCATGTGTGCATCTGTCTGAAGTAATTAGATAACCATGTCTTGTCAATGCTTCACTAGCCCACTTAGTGGCTTTGTCACACATATAAAGCCATCTCAAGCATGAAATCATGCCATGTTAAGTATGTTTCATTTCATGTTTAATTCATTTACCCTACAACATTGTGCACTTCTGCTGCAAAGATTTTTTCACCAGTACATGTCAATATCAGCGATGTCACAATACAGTATCTCTACATTCACTTCTTGCTCCCTAAATATAGGAAACAGAATATGAGAAGGACAAATTCTCCACCTAGCTCTGAACAACTTTATCAGATATATTTTGGCAAAATCCCATCCCAATTTAAATATTCATACTGGTAAGTGCCTCAAACATTACATACAATGAGACAATGCACTGGAATATCCAAGTAATATGATAACTAAAACTGCATGACTTTACCACAGATAAAATATTGGCCTGCGTTTTTACCACTGCACCTTCATATTACTGTGGAAATGATGGCGACTACAACAGACAGAGTATAACAGAAATAAATATCTTTAGGTGGTAGATATTACAGATTGCCTCATGTATCTTCATTGTGCAAATTGACAGACACTTAATACATTGAGCCTAACATATTTGCAGTCTCTTCAACTTGCTAGTTTTGTCACATAGCCATGTCAACATTCTTGTAAAATCAGATGGATAGATAGATGAGTTCTTTTTTCAGCAGCCAACCCGGTCTCTTGGTATAATCCTCAGTTCGGAGCCGTGCTTTAGGAAAACGTTGCCTGTAATTGGAACAGATATGAAGTTAATTGGTTTTGACATGAAAAAAGTAGCATTCAAAATGCAATATCTCAATGGATTAGCTAAGCTCATTTCGCATATATATGTGACCCAGCTTTTGCAATGTTCTTTTCTATACAGTATTAGGGTACATTCTTCTGTGGCAACCACAGATATTCGAATGCACTGTATTTCTGAAGCAGACCAGGCATAGGAGACATGCTACATTTACCCAAAATTTGGGAAGAATTGTATTTCAAATGCACACCCAAACAGGTACAATTAACTGGGGTTTAATTAATATTAATAATAATTATTAATCATAGCATACTATAAATGACGAAATTTACCTGCAGTCTGGGCTGGATTGATACCTATGCCATCTGTGTGGGTGGAGAAACGATAAAAAATTCTTCATGAACAAATTTCTTCATTCTAGTCTTGCCTACCGGTAACTACATGTATTGATATAGAAAAAACACAGGGCTTAATGATATCAATATCCTCCCCCCCTATTTTCAATATGGATCATTCTGAGAGAATTACGGGTACATGTTAAGACCATCTCTCTTCAAAAGGGAAAGGGTACTAAAAATTTTACCATTGGTAATGATGGCACTTGTGTCAGGTGGTACTCGAAACTGAAAAACAAATGTGAAATGTTATTTGAAACTATAGTGTGGACGGAATGCCATGCTTTAATAGATATGCAAATACAACCTTAAACGAGACATTCTGCCAAAGTGCTACACACAATACATTACGGGTTTCGCACAGTACATTCTGCTGATGTGCTCATCATACCCCACTTCCCTCAGTGATCCAGCTGGCTGCTTGTGGATAATTTTCAAGACAACTTAGAAACAGCCCCACCCCATACCCACCTCCTCTGCTGCAAATTTTAGAACTGCCGTGAACGGTGTGGCTTCTGGTACACTGAGTCTGCAAATAAAAACATATCTCCATTGAAAGGTGTACTGCAGGATACACAAATCAAAGTAAACCCACAGACAGACCGTGTAAAAATATTTCATCATAAAGTTTCCACATGACATCAGTATGGAAGGGGAGGGGGGCACTTACACTTTGTATGGCAGTTTTGGATCCGAAGTAAGCGTTATCTTGAACGTAACTTTCGACCTGTGTGAAACAACACAATCAAGTTATCATAAAAACGTATTTTATTTACATATGATAAAGTCTAAACGTACGAAATGCGTGAAAATATGTTCACAAACTCACATGATTGCAGCTGTAGAGAAACCGGAAGTATTCGTGTATGACCAACAGTGCGCATGTGCAGCACGAAATCACGCGTAACGCGAGATCTCGCCATTAGCGAGACTTGAAAAGACGATCGATTTTTAGCAGACGAGAGGAGCACAGTTGTGGTGGTAGTGAGGAGAGTTGTGCAAAAGAGAAGTTTCTCCGCCCAAAATGGAGAGGTTTTCTCTCGCTTTTCTGCTCGTAGCCAACCTGGCTTGGGCGGCAGATCTTACTAACCTCGACCACCTGTGTTCGGACGGTACTTTGCCCGAGAAAATCGTCGTGAAAGACCACGACCGTGGCGAGTGGCAACTGAAATCGGGAGAACCCGTCTTCTGCTCCGAGCACTACCCGCACTACTCCTGCTGCCCGCACGACTACCAGGCCGATTTCGAGCAAGTCAACTACGAGGTAACTTCTTCAAGTCTTTTTACAGAAGCTCTACTATATATTTTCTTCGGTTCCTACAGTTTTACATACCGTTTGTCACTTCTTTTAAACGTTAAAGTGTGGTGATTTTCTGGTAACGTATCTGCGTAGTGTGTGTCAGCAAGGCAGTACTCCAAGCTGAGTCACTTGGCAAGCACAACGAATTTCCAAGATCAGAAACACAAAACTTTGTTTTTTCCTGTGCGCTGGCGGTGATTTTGGATTTCTGGTGATCGCCTTCTCCCCGGGTGGCCTGTTCCCCGCTTGTTATGTAAACCTGGGGACCGTGTCTCTGCCTAGTTCAACAAACATTCCAACCGCACGGGGGTTGAAAGGTGCTGTATGCCCCACGTAGGGACCCAGTGCACCTGTATGTGCTGTTGGCCAATGCTCTGCTGAAACTTTGGTATGTAGGTCCTAGGTGGGAATAATAGTTCTTTTCCCTTGCTGCAAATCTAAAGAAATAAAAACCCAGCCCCTTTTGTATGGTACAGAGCTACCTGTCTATTGTATTTTCCAAAGAAAAAGCAAAGCTAAAGCAAACCTGTATTCTGAATCCTTATTTATTTATTTACACATCGTATAATAATGAAATTTGTTTGTGGATGCTGTTCACCTGTGTCACCGACATGATTACAAGCGTACAAAATTAGTTCATTTTCTTCAAAAAACGCTCAAAAACGTTGTGCTTACGAGCCCAAACTCGTCGCATTAAAAAAAAAGGGACATTCCAGGTTGTGATAACAGTTTGCCTTGCCTTGCCTTTGAGCAAGGAGGTTATAGCTTTGAGCCACCTGACAATAAAGGCAGCAGCGTCAGCCAGCAGATAATGACAATTATCAGTTTGGGATCAGTGACACCCGAGCAGGTAATAGAATGTTATTGGCAAAATCGTCTCCGCATTGGCAAGTTATCACTCCCCGATCGGAAATATCGGAGTCTCAAATTCCACAGCCCCCTGCAGTTGTGTCGTAAAACGCACGCAATCGTGCCGCTATGTTCATAAGACCATTCAGAGTGGGAATTGTGCTGGTGATTTACTGTGTGGCTTCTCCCTCCAATGTTGTGATGGAAGTGCAAAGGGTCGGCCTGGTGTCTCGGGTTGCTTTAAAATTGGCTGCATTGGAGTCAAGGTGTGTATGTACAATACCCCGATGCCTAGTCTAATCAGGAATCATTATGGGAGACCAAAGGTGATTCATCTCGTTGTTCCAGATCGCAGTAATAGGCGAGGGTTGGCCTCGCGTTCTTGAAGGCAGGAATTGTGATGAGAGAAATTATGCAGTAAATGGGCAGGTCGCCCGGCCCGAGCTTTTTGATTTTTATTGGTGTAAGCTGAGCTGTTTTACCACCATTTAGTGTGCCACAGGTGGGGCACTTAGGCTGTCACGGAAGCCGCCTGGAGGATTTGCGGCTCATGGAAATAAGATGAGTCCAACCGCCCTGTGTAGTGAAACTCCCTGTTTGCACTTGCAACAGTATACTATAGTAGTAGGATCATTAAAGTTGACCTGAGCCGCAGTTTCCTCTATGACCCACTGGGTAGTAAATATGAATTTCAAAGAGGTGGTTATTCTGCCTGACTTCAAAATGACACAGGTGGCTATAGGATGGGCTTATGAACTTGCCTTTGGCTGCCACTGTTTGGTCTACAGGGACTTGGCCTGTTGAAAAAAGAATTCTACAAATCTCACTACCTGCAGTATGTATAAGGGCAGTTCCTTTGAGGAGACAATGGCAGATGAGTCATCGGCATGTGGACGTTCTGATTGGGTCAGAAGAGGAGAATACATGTGATTAGAAAAATGATTTTGTGTGAGGGGAGAACACCATCGCAGGGATATCACGGCTGAGCAGTCAGGGCAGCCCTGAGCACCTTACGGCACATAAAAACCCTGATTGCCAGATTTCTCCTAGTAAGATGCATGGAAATGGTGCTCGGGACAATCGAGATCTTATCAGGGCAGAAAGTAGGTGACTTTTTCCCCAGGTGATAAAAGCTGAATTGCTGAACCTGTTTTCCTTTGGGGCATCTTTGTCATGGCGGTAATGTGGCTGCTGTGGTAAATGATTGTCTGTGACTGTATTTTGTTTATCTGGTATACCTGCCTCTAGGCACAATTCTCCAGCTTTGCAGGCACGTGGCGGCAGCTGGTTTTATTATATGGGATGATTTGTCACACCTTGGCCCTGCATGTCTGCATAAGTGTTGTTTGATTAATCTAATAAAAGATCCCTTACCATTTTTTATGAAAACAAGATCCACTTGAGTCTTGACAATTGTAGTGGAGGGAGAATCTTAATATTGTGTAACCTCCCAATGAAGAAAATATCCTTTTTTTGTGATATCAAAAGCTTGGGAAAATGGTTAATCATCATTCAAAAAACCCATGGAGGGAACATCCTATTGTCAAAGATTATAGGAATACATTCTGTATTATATGTTCATTCTTTTTGTCCAGTACCTGTGTTTTCTTGTCAAAGCAGTACATGTATATTTTACTATGAGCATAGTCTTTTTTGGACAGAACTTTATTGAGTCGGCAAAGGTTACATTGCTGGATGGAAGCTATTTTACTATTGAAACTGTTCGTATCATCCATAGCCTAGGTGCTGTGGATATATAGTTACTGCTTTACCGTCATAGCTATACATGTACGTCAGTGCTGTCTCCCTTGAGGAAAGTGGCCAGCGAGGGAAACTCTTAAGGATAAATAGCCATTTAATTTTTGTTTCAGCGAACTGAAGGTTTGCCCAGGCATTGCACGGCATTTCCTCTTTAGCCATACACACGACATGAATAATACATGCACCTTGTTCTGCTCAGTCTGTTATGTGTGTGAAGGAATGCCTCCGGCGTATTCTGATACATGCAGATGTGATTTAAAGTATGCAAATGGTACAATTAAGCCGCATGACAGCTAGATTATGGTGCACAATACAATCAAGGTGAGTTTGATCTGAATGGAACCCAATATTGACAATATTGAGGCAGGCAGCAGGATAATTGCATGTCAACTGAGGGAAGAACACCTGGAAAAGAGGTCATCCGCAGGTAGAGGAATGGATAACATCTATAGAGAGATGGAGAAAGGGATGCCAACTGTGCTGTGAAATCAATATACAAATAGAGTTGGCCTGGGGGAATCTGGTGTCCTGGACTCAGTACTGCTCTTATGCTGGAGTCACATTACCAACGGGGCCTGCTCGGCATGTTCCCCGGGTAGACGCCGGCCGGCGTAATGAAGCCGAGCGTGCGCCGTCTGTCAGGGTCACAATTAAATGTTCCTTTACGGCTCCCTGTCGGGGCCTTGTTGTGCTCCGTCAATTAAAATTCATAAACTATCGGTCCCCTTGACGGCCGGTTTCTGTCAGGGACCCGTCCGATGCCTGGTCAGTCTCCCGCCTTGACCCGTGCGGGGTGCGGTAGGGTGCCGACGGCTCTTACAATCCGGCCGGGCAGCTGTTGGGTCCATGGCGCGTCCCTGGTGGGATCCCGACGGGCTCCTGTCGTGTTTTTGAGCCGGTATATATATATATAAGCGCTGCTCGGCCTGTCAATGTTCAGTTTTTTCTTCATGTACGACACGTCACGTAAAGAGTAGACTGAAGTTGGCGATGCAGCGTTTAGTGCAACCTGCAGACAACCTGCAAGCCCGTCTGAGGTTGAGGTTGGCGACAGCGCGTCACCGTTACAACCTAGGTATTGTGGTATTGGTAGCTGAAGAAGAGAGGCAGGCCGAACTGGATTGTCGCAAAAGACGAGGGTGGGTTCGCCCTTGGTTAATGCGCAGACCCGTGCATGGAGAGTACGACTCACTGATGATGGAGCTTTGTCGCGAATTCTGACACACAAGTACACAGTGAAACACACACGTGGTGAACTGTGCGACGTAGTCTGAGGAAGCAGTTTATGATATGCCCCCTATAACCCCCTTTTCCTGACCACCTGATGCACTGATCAGCACATGTGACGTCATAATCTTAGGCAGGTGCCTGTGCGGCCGCCTGATGGGTCCCGGGCAGTTAGGTTACGGCTTCGTTTCGGCGTACCTTGCCCGACGGGGCCCGAAGTGATTTTAAGTTTGTGTTAAAATCAATTCGGCGACCGCGCGGGCCCCAAAATAGGCCGGCAGCCGTCGGGAATCCTGCCAGTCTCCGTCCAGGTCCCGTACGGTAGAGCCCAAAAACAGCCCGAAAACGCGCCGAGCGGGCTCCTTTTTTGAATTGTGACCTAGGCTTTAAATATGTAATCACTTTTCTTTATTGATTGTACCATATATTTTTCAACTGTAAATTTTCGTAACTTTTTGCAAGCATATGAAGAGGATAGATTTTATGTAACACTATGTTTATAGGAGCGATAAATTCTGTATATGTCATTTTGACTGTCCTTGTACATTCATGGTTACTAGATCATAGAAGAGGTGTAGATGAAATGAAAATGGTAAGGCTACAATGAATATTGAAGTTAACTGGAAGTACATGGTAGTTCTCAAGTTGGAGAGGAATTTTATTTGAAAACAAGGGCAAGGTCAAATTTCAAATGTGTGTATGCATGGACTGAAGTAGAAATCTGGTTCACTCATCTTTTTTGGTTAGGCAGAAATGTACTAAAGTCTCCTGAAGACAGACCTCAAAAACAACAGAATGGGAAACCTAAGAACATCAAGAAACTCCAAGAGCTTATGCTGCTCAAGAGAAGAAGACACATAGGAGAGAAAACAGTGGAATCAAGGAGGTTTCAAATCAAGGGAAGGCAGTGGAACCAATGAGGGTTCAATCTGATTGAAATCACCTTGGTGGAACGAAATGAAGAAAGACTAGCAGAGAGGCTGTTTTAACAACTCTGAGCTGGAGGACACACTGCAACATCATTCAGGGCCTGTTTATTTTATCCAGGGGTCGTGATTGGTGTGTGGAATCGTCAACAGGGCGTCCCTCTGTTGTGTTCCCCATGTCAATTATGCATCCTGTGGCATTTGCCACTTTGCAGGCCTGGTTTCCAATATCACGCTTCATCAAAGGACATTCCATCACTGGGGAAAAATGAGGACGTCAAATGTCACGCAGACACTGCAAATTATCTCGCAGGTGGTAGTTTGTCCCTTTAGTCTGGATTACTGACCTGTTCAAAGGTGTGCCCTGCATAGTGGTTACCCCGGAAAAGACCCTTTGAATACAAAACGTGGCATTAAGAAGGTCTGGTGGTATTGATATTTCCTAAATCAGAAGCCACTATGGCTTGTGCTTTTAGGAAAGGTACCTTTGAGATGTCTCATGACTTGTCAGGGCTTGAAATAATTTTTTCTGAAGGTAACATTGAAAATTCCCAGACATTACAAACTTTACCTGCACCACTCAATTTAGGACATACAGTACAGATCGCGGGATAAGCATCAAGTCCCGCGGGAAATCCCGCGGGAGTTATCGGGATATCCCGCGGGAGTTATCGGGAAATACCGCGGGATTTTTGCGGGGTACCATGCGGGAGTTTGCGGGATAGCATGCGGGAGTTTGCGGAATATCCCGCGGGATTTTTTCGGTACGTTGATCGTCTCCCGCAACCATAACTTCGGTGTGAGACTAATGAAGTCGTGCGCGGGCGTTTTCGATCCGGGAAAGCGCCGGCGCCGTCTTGTTTTTTTTTGACGAACCGGCGAAGCGGCACGTGTTTGATTCTATTAATGCGTGAAAATATACTAGTAGTAGAACAAATGAATTTTTTTTTTATCAAACGTATTTTTGGATATCGAAAAATCTTGTGGCTTAATTTTTAGAACAATAAAAAATAATATAACCTTGTACTACAATAACCTCCTTGGTACGTGAGGAGCCTGCCGTGCGTTCCTGACCGCCCGCTGCTGCTTTTGATGTTATCGGTCCCATGCCATGCTCTACTGTCGTGCCGTGCGCCACTCGAGACGTTCTTCTTTTTTTTCTCCATGTTAAACAGGTAAGTGGGGCCGGTTGACGCACGGAGTTGCGAAAGAGAGATCAACTAATATATATAATAAGTAAGAGAACGTTGCAAAGCAATGGTTCTTTGTTTATGCCGACCAGGAATTTGATAGACTTCGCCTGCCACGCTGCTGGGTGGTTCCCATGGCAACGACACGTAGGCAGCAGGCAGGCAGCTACTTGTGTCGGCACGTCGCGGCTCGCCAATCATAGCGCACAGACGGGAACCCGCCCACCGACAAGATTTGAAAGGCTTCAGATACTGCTCACGAGACTCCGCTCCGCGGCGCCTGTCCTGTCAAAATTGATTGATGGACCCCGACACAAACGCCGAAAGGGCGGTCGGAGTTTCAGATCTAAAGTCGGTAGAGCTGTCGCTGGACATTTTCACCGACAGCGTCACGCTGAAGGGTACATGAAATTATTCTACCAACAAGAGTTCACGCCTTATATTTTTCTAAGGTCGCGGCCACTTTCAGATGAAAAAAAAAAGATTTACAGGGAACTACTAGTATTATTTTCTATGGCAATTTAAACGGGTTTGGACCTATCAATTTCATCAAACTTTATGAGTCTGCGCTCAGTTTAAACTCCAAAGTGTGCTAGATATATATCGCGAATATCCAATCAATAACACAATGCAAAACATTATTATTATTATTATTATAACATGATGTAAAATAATCAAAGAATAGAAGACGGTCGCTGTCGCCAGCCAGACTGCCCAAACCTGTTGCACATGCCGTGCGTCCTCTTTTCCCTTTGTTGCTCTGCCGATCTCCGCTTGACTAGACACCAACAGAATACTGCATGTATAGTAATCTTTGATAATCCTAGTTTGGAAAGTATCATTGAAGTAACCATAACGCTGTACCTTTAACTCAGCCATAGTCACAAAATCCCCCATTTTTGAATAGAATAAGATATATTTTTGACAGATTATTAACTTTTTTGTATGTTTTCTTTTAAACATACAGGTGCGTAAAAGAACACTGGACGAGGAAGAATACTGAATGCCGACATGTTCTTCAAGAGTTTTTATCATTATTATAATAGTTTTTAGCATTACGTTACTCACGGTATCCATAGTCTTGTTCCTACTAACATACCCCTTGTTCGTACTAACACACCCTGTTGTTCCTACTAACATATCTTCTAAGATTGACACATTCGAACGAAATTTCGTTTTGTCGATCGAATTCTGGTTCGTACTGTTGTTTGTTTCTATTGTTCTTTCATCCGTTGCCATTGACTGGTTTTGTGTTCATACATTCTGTTGAATTTGAAGTCTATTCGTGTTTTAGATAACATAAGGCAAAGTTTTTTCAACTTACTAAGTATACATGTGATCTGTGGCCGACACTTTCGTGCGAAGATCGGACTCATTAGTCACCTACGGACTCACACACAGGATGTAACACGAAGTCTTGGTCTTCATCGACACCGATGGACGAACAACAAATGATAACGTTACATGTATATTTCCATACCTGATTGTAACATAAGACTCATACAATCGTGAAAAAAATAGGGCACTACCGTCAAACAACTTGGCACAGAAAATTAATTAGACGCCTTGCAGTTTTTATACTAGTTTACTGTCAGAATTAAAAGAAAATTTCGTCACTGAAATCATCTACTTTCATCAAGGTTTCATACAGTTGACTTTTTCTATAGATTACAAACCTACCGCAGGCTCGAGGTAGAGTAATTTCGTTGTCCGGTGCGGTGCAGTTTAATGTCGACGATGACTTACCTTTCTTTCTCAAGTTTCTATAGAAGTTTAGTATATTAGTACTTGGGTTGTTCAAACGTTAAAACATGCTAACAAACGTTAGTAAGTTAAACAAACAATAATTGCCATGCGTGCAATTTGTGTTATCAAGAAATAAATCAAACGAAACATGAACCAGAAGAAAAAGAACTTGGCCAGAACAATTTTTAAATCCTAATGGCAAGACCAAGAAGAGGCCTCCTTGACGAAACCAAACGGAAGCAACAGCTTTCCGCCGACGATCGATATCTGCATATCTGTAAAAAAAAAAAAGGAATATATGAGCGTTACGAGTGTCTTCTATGCCTTTAAATTTGCTGTTGTAATCGTAAATTATAACGCTTTGCTGGATGGAATTTTGGCAGAAAGATTAGACCTCTTCAAATGCTATCTTATTCAACTTTTGGGCAAGTGTAAACAATGGACATGGTATCATCGAGTTAGCTAAGCTATATAAGGTAAGACTAGTGTTCACAGCACAGTACATTATCATAGATCCGATCAGGTGGGTTGTCTCCTCTGCACACGTAGGTTTTCAGGGTACGACTAACCACTCTGGAGGGATCCATGCGGAGAATGTGGCCCAGCTACCGGAGTCTCCTACGACGGATGGCTGACACCAGGTTGTAGTATGCATTTGTTGCTGTGTCCCGAAAGTGTTTCTTGACTTTCTCCCGAAACCTAATAATAATCATGAGCACTGTTTGACAATATATATCATTGATATGAATGCGTGCCTTTGTCATTCATCATCATGTCGGGCGGCTTGCCCGGACCGAGTTGACTCTCTCCCTCAAGACAGTTCTATCCGCCAAGCAAACAATTGAAGTCATTACCAACATGAAACGAAATTTTTGTTTTAGAAATACATGTTTGAATCAGAGAATGTTGCATGTTGATTCCTTCCGTTTTCGGATCGAATGCCTGAATCAATATTAAATAAAGATGAAAAGTACTGTGCTACGACGCTATTCATGGTATTCATACAGATCGCAGATTTTTTTTTTTTTACACCCGACGTTAGAATAAGTTCATTTTATTTTCTAGTAGTTTGTTCATGAAGTTCGTTAGTTAGCTAGACAACTTGATGTAGTTCCACAAAGATTGCATATTCTATGAAAATTAATGGTAAAGCCAACCTTGGCAAATCCAAGCATTAAAAAACAGAACAGGTAGAGAGCAAGGATCGAACCTCCTTGCTAAGTAAAGTAGTTCAGAACGTCACACCACGCCACGCCGGCCTTCCTTTGTGACTGATTGTCAAAGGTGCCGCACTTGTCAATCAAATCCAGCGGCGCCGTGATACATGATACTAGTTTACTGTATCTTCCTTCCTTTCGTCGATAGCGCCGTCCCAAATATGGAAATCTGCGGAAACCGCTTGCACTTCGCTGGTAACTCGGTTAGTTCTCGGCCAGCGTCGGGGCGCATGACGTCACAATCTGCCTCATTTGCATGCAGGCCGTGGGTTTTCGTGCCAAATGGCGCGCCGCAGGGCGAAAACAAAACAATGGATCGCCGCAGTGCCCGACAATACCGCGCAAGTGCAGCGCAGTGGGATGATAATTGCGTCCTTCGTGCTACACAATAACTTTGTAAAAATTGTAGTAAGTCAACTTTGACCATGTGAGGAACAATCTGTTACATATAACGTTACTTTCGTGCGCGGGTGTCGCGTCAGGGGGCTACACATGTACATTAAAAGGCTGAACAGAGCGCCCGACACGACGAAAAAAAATGTGGCACGGCGCCGCAGCACCGGCGGTCTCCAGAACCCGCAGTGTCTCGCACCAAGTTCTCTCTGTTCCGCGGGAGGCGGGACACGATTGGCGTCCCGAAAGAATACCGCGGAATATCCCGATAACTCCCGCGGGGTATCCCGAAAACTCCCGCGGGATATCCCGCAAACTCCCGCAGGCTCTCCCGCAAAATCCCGCAGGCTCTCCCGCAAAATCCCGAATCCCGATGATGCTTATCCCGCGATCTGTACTGTATGGAAACTGTTCAGAAACCATTGCCTTCATTTCTTTTATACACTTGTACTTCAGGTGGTAACGTACAGTCAATGCAGCAAATAAAAATCTACATACACCTAGTCGGACCTACATGTACATGGACCAGTGCAGGTTGGGTGCAGGTAGACATCAGAAATACCTGCACAGCTCCAATTTTACAGGTACTAACCTGTATATGCAGGTGGCACATGTATATTCCGAGTCCTGCTCATACATGACTTTTGTGCATGTGTATATTGATACTACCTTGCCCTTGAACTTCAGAAAGTTTTGTCTACTCAGTTCACGTATAGAGATCGAATATTGTGCATAGGTTTTCTCACTTTGGTCTCCCAGACCTGATTATTATCATGCTGTGCGCTGTTGACAACAGAAGTGCGGTTCCAAAGAGTAGGAGGGGTAGTCTGATGGGAATGCCAATTGACTGCTATGTTTTTGCGATACCCTGCCAAGTTCCCATCTGTTAGCAAACGACAGTTTGTCAATATTCCTTTGGTTTAAACATCCGTTACAGAGGGACACATATAACCCATTTCTTTACATTAGGATCGTAACCCAAGTAGGCAAGCAAAGTGGCTTACTTAATGGGTAATCTTGTTAGGGTCTTGGAGAAACTGAATGAGACTTCAAGGCTATTGATGTACTACTTGGCTTTTTTTCTGAGTGGAAGTCTTAACTAAATCTTGTTTGACTTTAAAAGCAAAAGTCCTGCCTGCTGTAGATCTGGGCCTATTGCCTGAACAAGCTAGCCTGGGTGCCATCCCATTTATATACGAGTTCTCCCTTATTCGCTCCCTAAAAAGCGAGTATGGTAGCCCCAGTATACGTAGTACATGTACGATGGCAGCCAGGCTATGGCCATCATTTCATTTTTTTGTGTCTTCAATTCTTTTTCAGTTTAGCTGAATATGAGAGAAAACTCTTTCTGTATTTTTGTTTGAAATCTTGACTTGTCTGACATCTATTGATAGTTTTATTTGCTACATGTAGGTCAGTGTGCATTTGATCATGATAATCTTATTAACTACCGACGTCCCATCAGTCAATCTTGTCATTTGATATTGACAGGATGACTGTCCAAACTAGGTAATAACAAAGTCGGTGTCGAGTTATTGATTTTTGATGAACTGATTTGTTGCCTCATTCCATTAAAGCATGATGAATAAGACTGCATGTACACAGGTAATACACCATTAGCCATTTGCAGTAATGAATAGGTTCCAGGAGATTTAATTGACGACTTGCCAACTTTAAGACTGATCGATATCTGTTTTAATGCATATCATCATCACTATAAAACATGCTTTAAGTCATTGACAATTTCTATCTGCGAATGCCAGTTTTTATTTCTATTTCTATTTCACTGTCTGCACCATTAATCTTCCATACATTTGTATCAAGAACTACATGTAAGAACTGAATTGGCATGGCCTAATTATACATGTACGTTAACAACAATTGCAAGAGCTACTCTGGCTAAAATGCTGTATTAGATTTAGAACATTGTATATACAGGACAACCCAGTAGTGAAGCTGTTTTGGGCAATTGGTAACTCTTTGACAGAACTTTATCCATATGAAAATTGTACGAGAGATACATGTAGTTTCGAGTCTGAGATCGAGTTTCGAGGCCTGGTATTGGAAAAGTCAGCTTCGCACCAAAGCAATCATGAAGAGAATCTGTGAGGACCCTCCGGGCTTGCAGGTAATCAATACGTACTACGCACGTCCAATATATATTGGAGATCACACCTGCATTTCTCAGATTTCAGTAGTACAGTCCTACTGTATGGAGATAAGTATGCTCTATACTGCCAGATTGCTACATTAGTGCCTTTGTCAAGTATTATACATGTGTACAATGTAGTTTAGCTGGAGAAAAGCCAAAACTGTACATATACGTTGTGCTGGTATCGGTATGATTCATTGCACATTATATAGACAGGATATTTCCTTGGGAAGAACATTACTATAAATTTTTGTGAAATCATTTTCCAACTGCATTATTAGCAATGAAGCTGCATGTACCATATGAGTAAGGGGTCTGTCTTAAATGTTCCTGAGGACAAGCAAAGCAGTTGGCTAACAGAAATGACTTTAAGTAGTTAACAGTAATTTAATCGTTCCTTCACAATTTTCTTTCTGGACGACTTCCATCAGGTGTTTCATTAAGTTCTGCAAAATTGACGGCGACCCCAGGGTGCTACTAACGACGATCAATACCCAGGACCCCTCACTCATCCCAGGTCCATTGCTTCCACCACTAACCAGCATCTGTCGATAAACAGCCTAATAGAAAGATCCTTAATGAAAAATCGAGAAGCATGACCTTTCTAATACACGGGGATGACCCGCGTGCTGGCCCCTGACCAGACCACACCTTCAGTCTTGTCATCAACGTACAGCCTGATAAAGTGGGTCAGTACAGGGTGTATTATTACAGCTTGGATGAAGGGTTTGTTTGTGATGTTAGAGAAAGCATGGGAGCCTGTTTTAAAACTGTTCCTAGACTATGGTCCCATATACTTAAATACCCTTTTATACTAAATTGTCTATAAACAAAGCAAACTGTATGTCAACTGTCACCTTGGCAAGATTTTATTGAATTTAAAGAAGAAACGTGTACAATTTTCGATACAATGTAGAAAATAGACTCTTAATACAATGGTAGTCACGAAATGAGAAGAAAGTAGTCAAGCAATGTATCAACAGCTGGTTTATAAGCTAAGCAGTCAAATCAAAGGATGCATGTATCTATATGGAAGTCACACATCAATGACATCATTAACTACATTGTACTTCAAGGTGAAAAACCCACTGTTCTTTCCAGCTGATTTCACCTGTATGACCAACAGACGTCTGTCTAGTTTGTCTGGTTCTTTGTCCTCGAATGAACCCATTTCTAGTTTTAGCCAGTTGCATATGGCACAATAAATTTTCCCCCGAGGCATTAGCCAGATGAAAGCACAAGCATCGTTACAGGTATTATAAATCACTCCGTAGTGGCACATCCTTGGCTAAACATTTTCCTTAGTGTACAGTAAATCCAAACACTTTCCTTGGATGGCTGCCCAGGCATCAGCTTTATAGCATGCTTCATCCAGAAGGCTAAATGCGGCCTAGCCTGAGGATGGGATTCCCATTCTGTATAACCACACTATCTATAACATTCTGTACAAGCCATTGAGAAAAGGGCCCAGCTGGGGACAAACCGTGCATACTTTTCTCTGAAAACTTGGGACAACAGCCCTAGCATACAAATCTTTTATTAGTTGCAGTGTTCTATCTAGCATCCGTCTTTTCATTATTTGATGGAATTTTGTTGCTCATGACCGATGCCCAATCTGTCATCTATGACCGGCAAAAATCGGTGTGTAAAGATAATATGGAAAAAGATGTCATTAAACTATTAGTCTACCAGCAAAATTATAACCACACTATCTATATATAATCTGTACAATATATACTGTACATCCATTGAGACAAGGACACAGCTGGCCATGGGTACAAACAGTGCTTTCCTCTGTAAAGTTGGGACGCGTACGACAGCCCCAGCATACAAATGTTTTATAAGCGATAAGGAATTGTCATGCCTCCCCCATACATTCTGTATAATCACACTATCTATATTAACTTTCTAGCTGTACAACACATTGTACAACGTATATCCATTGAGAAAAGGACACAGCTGCAGGTACAAACAGTCCTTTCCTCTATAAAGTTGAGTAGGCAGCCCCAGCATACAAATGTTTTATAAGCGATAAGGAATTGTCATGCCTCCCCATATATTCTGTATAACCACACTATCTATAACAATCTGTACAATGCATTGCATGTACATCCATTGAGAGAAGAACCCAGCTGCAGGTACAAACAGTACTTTCCTCAGTAGAGTTGGGACGGCAGCCCTAGCATACAAATGTTTTATAAGCGATAAGGAATTGTCATGCTTCTCCCATACATTCTGTATAACCATGTGCTATCTATATATATAGCTATAACCATCTGTACAACACTGTACATCCATTGAGAAAAGGACACAACCACCATGGGTACAAGCAGTGCTTTCCTCTGTAAATGACAGACCCAGCATACACATGTTTTATAAGTGATTGTCATGCCTCCCCCATACATTCTGTATAACCACACTATCTATAACAATCTGTACAATGCATTGCATGTACATCCATTGAGAGAAGAACCCAGCTGCAGGTACAAACAGTACTTTCCTCAGTAGAGTTGGGACGGCAGCCCTAGCATACAAATGTTTTATAAGCGATAAGGAATTGTCATGCTTCTCCCATACATTCTGTATAACCATGTGCTATCTATATATATAGCTATAACCATCTGTACAACACTGTACATCCATTGAGAAAAGGACACAACCACCATGGGTACAAGCAGTGCTTTCCTCTGTAAATGACAGACCCAGCATACACATGTTTTATAAGTGATTGTCATGCCTCCCCCATACATTCTGTATAACCACACTATCTATAACATTCTGCACAATGCATTGCGTGTACATCCATTGAGAGAAGAACCCAGCTGTAGGTACAAACAGTCCTTTCCTCTATAAAGTTGAGTAGGCAGACCCAGCATACAAATGTTTTATAAGCGATAAGGAATTGTCATGCCTCCCCCATATATTCTGTATAATCACACTATCTATAACATTCTGTACAACACATTGTGCATGTATATCCATTGAGAGAAGGACACAGCTGGTTACAAATGTAACAGTCCTTCCTCTGTAAAGTTGGGACGGCAGCCCTAGCATACAAATGTTTAGCGATAAGGCTTACACTGCTTGTACTGTTGTACATGTAAGCCTGATTCAGAAGTAAGTTAACTCTGAATTTGTTTCTTGACAGGCATGAAAGATAAATGTTGCCCGCCAAGCTATCAAAGTTGTACATGCAGGCTATCTACCTTTTCCAGACTAGTCGGAGCTTAAATCTAGCAAGATATACACGTACACAGTACCAACTTGTAATGTAAAATGGACTAAAATGCTTTAAATCAAATCACAGCCCGCAATACGAAATCCTTTCTCTATAGCCCTTGAAGCAAATTTGAGTGATTCAATTGAAGCCACAAGCAAATTGAAGCCCTCCTTTATTCTGAAGTCAACTCTTTCATCTAACGTTGCAATTGAGAGAACTGTAGTCAAACTAATCCTGGTTATCCTTGACTTCACAACAATCAATCTGAATAACATTCTGCAATTGAATTTCGACTGCTGAACACTGGTATTACAATCTCAAAGATAATATGCTTCCTACTTCCAAATGTTAGAGGGTATGACTTGTATGCGACGTTTTAATATTGCTTCCCTCCCAAGAATGCTGTTTGAAAAAGCATCATCAAGACTGCATGGCACCAGTGTCAAGACTGCTGACAGACCTCTTATTCACCCACATTGAATGTGAAATGTCACGATTTAAAGAACTTGGCTTATATTGAGTCTCCTCTGTTGGATTCACTTATTGAGTTTGAAAGTGTGTAGATTTTACTTGAAAGAAAACTGTATAACTATAGGAAGGTTCTTTATTCAACAACCAGTGGGTTTTACATCCAACGAACCTTCTCTCAACAACCTGATGAAATTATTCACGGCTAAAAGAAGACTGTTGGCTACACTAAACATTATTTTCCCCCCACATCATCAGCAGGCATCAGCATCAGGCTTCGGTTCAGCTGTGGGATGAATTGATTGTGTTTGGTTTATCTTGATTGCAAAGGGTTTGATGAAAGTGCCTTTGAGCCTTCAGATTCATCATGAGCCTGTCATCACGCAGAGCAATATTATGATAAGATCTCCTGCAATTTTTGGTATAAAATGCCACAGGGTGCCACTTGTCCCATGCCGTATATTATTTTGGAGTACATGTACAATAGTAGAATCAGTAGATTATTATCCAAACTACAGAGGATGGGACCCAGGCTAGTAGATTATGTTTTTGGTATGAACATTTCCTCACCATTATGTAGGGTAACAATTTAATGCATCAATGACAACAGCAAATTTTGGAAACAGTTATAAATTGCTCCTACTTGTCAAGGGTGTTTGCATGTACATGTAAGATTTCTTGAAGGCCAAAAAAAATTCACCCTGCACTCCTGTAGTCACCATGCATAACTGATATCACAGCCTGTACCCAGGTTGCAATGAAGTCACTTCCTGAAACCATTACTCTTTCCTGTTCTGACTAATGGATTTCCACATAGTAACTGAATCTCACCTTGTAGCCCCGGCTTTTTGCATCCAACAAGTTTTCACCGCATTGCCACTAGGTGATATGTATTCAGCTGTGAAGGTTCCCTTCATCAATTTTGAGTGCGAAGGTCTCGAAATGAAAGGCTGTCAAAGATACCTACAGTAAATGTGTAATAATTATGTTACATAAGAATGATGTTTTCGCTGGAAAGTCAATACCACTTTATTGGGTAATGTCATTGCATGCTGGGTTTTACATTGCCATGAATCATTTCTGACACAGGTGGAAGATTACACAGTCGTATAAGTCCCTTTATGCCTGCTATACCCCGGCCCTAAAATGGCAAGTTTGTATATTCAACTGATGAATGTTGTATATTTTACACCAGTTTCAAATGTCCAAACAAATTGTAAACTGTAAATTTAAGCTGACAGTGCAGCCATAGAAGTTTACTTTTTAACATTTGTTTATAATCTTATGCTAATCTTGTAGAATAACCAATGCAATGGCCAGCCAAGTTGGTAGAGTGTTCACCAGGTTGCCTTCGGTAGGATGTGAGTTCTATACCCGGCTGAGTCATACCAAAAACTTTTAAAATGGTACATATAGTAATGCTTTCTCTGCTTAGCACTCAGCATTAATGGGAGAGTATGAGAGTTCAACACACACCACTACCAGTGGACTAGTCCCCTGCTGTAGTGATTGCACATTTGTGTTGCCTGAGGGCTACATAAATGGAGATGAGTGCCAACCTATGTACCATAGGTGCGGGAAAGAAATTAAACTTAACCTAAAATCTTGTAGCAAAGATAGCTTTCCGTGAAGTAATGATCTGCAGCTGCGTCAAAGCTGAATGCTAAGTGACGTTTGTGATCAGAAGCTCTCGTTCTCAGCTGAATTCTCAGAAAACCAATTTTGTCCATTAGCCCTCGATCGGAATGGGGCTGAAGAAGTTTTACCGATCAATATTATAAATGGACCGGGAATGGGCGAGATGGAACCACCTGCCTGATAGTGTCCCAGATGTGGTAATTGGGTTGGGGTTAAGTGTTAACCTTCTACCTGCTGAAGTGGCCTTTTGGCACCAAATTTGCATTGTTTACGGGGTTAGACAGCAGGGAGAAGGTTAACTGCTTTGATTAGGGAAAAGTGCTGGGGGTTTCCCCTCAAAAAGTAGGAGTGAAAGCAGTAGGAGCAGAAAAATACATCCCTGCAAAAAATATTCAGCTTCCATTTTTGTTGGTTTTGATCATGGTATTACATAATAATGTTAAACCTTTATTCTAGACCCAAAAGTCTGAAGATGTTAAGAAACAAAGATTTTTAACTACAGACAGATCAGCTAGAATTGTGTTTCCAACTGTTCTTTAGGTTTGGTTTACATATCATATGGTTTGCACATCATATGAATACGGTAAAATATGAAAGGAGACTCTTCACTAGCAGACAGGAGTGTTTCAACAGACTTTTATTAACAGGTCAGTGAGCAATATCTATTAAATAATTTTTTGTAATATCAAGAACCATAGAATGATTGACAAGGGACCAATATATTGCAAACTGCTTCATAAGGAGTCTGAAGTGAACGGTTTTTGACAAACCGTTAGTGACACGTGTTTCTTACTCTATGCATCATATGTACATGTAACGTTGCATGCAAAGCGCAGTCGGCTTTTTTGCATGGAACTGATAGAGAAACCTCTTCTGGCTGTCACAGTGACGCCAGCTGGTTTATCCATGGAATTACCCGTAGGGGTAAAACCACTGGAGAGGACTCGAAATAGTCCTTGTGCTGCTTATCTAGCCGCACAGACCCCTCTGAAACTGCGCTTGTTGCTGTTCAAGCTCAGTCAAGGACAGAAAATCATTCTTCCAGCAGTAAGAGCCTTTCTGTATATTGAAAGGCAGAGTTATTTAGTACATGTAGGCTATTGATTTTGTGTGGAGTGTGTTGTAAATGCGCTGAAGAACCGATTCCTGCTGCGCTCGGAGACAAATGGAGAGCGACAACATCTAATTCCTTAAGACCCGTTGCTTTTAAGTTTGAAGCGAATGAAATCCTATATTTTGATAGCCTGTGGGAAAGTAAATCAGTAACGCTTCATTGACAACTTTGGAAGGCATTTTTCATGCACTGTGAGCACTTGTACTGCGTGGTAGGCTTTGATTTAAAAATCAACAGCATGGTCGACGTTGGAATGTTGAAACATTTGTAGGGAAATCTAAATGGTGTTAGATGATTCTACAGTCTTCTTGAATTCAGGGATACTGTAAATCACTTTCTATTCTCGGGAGCAAAAGTTCGCAGTCTGAGAAAAATGGACATGTTTGCGGCACTATATGTTTGCAGTGGCGGCAGGTGCAGAAGAAAGAAAGTCAGCAAATAATTTGTTTGCAGTAATGATACAAATGTACCGGTAAATTCGCAGTACAGAAGTGACCGCAAAAACCGTGAATATAAAACTTGAAACTTGAAACTTGAAAAGTGATTTACAGTTCCTTTTGTGTCCAGTGAATATATATATCATAATATACCATATCCAGACAGTTTACAGTTGGTTTCATGTGCATATTTCCCAATTTTGGAAAATTAGTTCACATTTTTAGCATGTGAAATGAGTTGGACATGTGCGACCGAGCATATAGATATCAGAGGAACGAGACCCTGTATGCTTCATTGTCAACAACTTAAATCATTCCAACCCGCTGCTTTTTACGATTGTGAAATTATTGCGTAGCGATGATTGGAACCAGCCATCGTGGTTGTTAAACATGAGTCCAGCGACAGAGACGGACGACCTAAACTTATCGCGGCATAAAATTAAGTAACGTTTCAGCGTGAATGCAGTGCGTATTTCCATACATGTCTATTAATCACAATGCTGTAGTATTTACAGCAATGAAAAAAGATTGTATGATCGCCTATCTTTAAACTTTTAGGTAATGAGGTGATGATCATAAAACTATGATATATATATATCTGTTTCCAACTTTAAAGTCTGCATGTTTGTGCAGCCAATTCTCCACCTGCCCTCCAGCCAAGTTAAATGAAAGTCTGCATAGATGTTGGAACTTTGCCCAAGTAATCTCCACATACCCATACGCTGTATTCATTATGTTCACTCTCCTCCTCAGCTATCTGTAGCCATTACAGCATTTGTTTGTCTCAGCCTTTCAAAGTTTGGTATGTACAGTATGGAATAGGCAGAGTTACATTGTAAATAGGAAACTCTTTGGTTGTCAGTTTTTCTTTAAATGGGGTTGGACAGATGTACATGTATGTGTATAAGTATGATTAAGATAGATTAATTTTACAGTAAAAATATCCGTCTTTTAAAATCATAATTATTTTTTAGATGTTTGCTGTAAATCTGTACCAGATAGCCAGAACTGTACTCTCACCTCTCGAATAAAAGTACCCCCTGGAATAAAAGTACCCCCCGGACAAAGCTTCAAAACCTAATAAAAGTACCCCCTGGAATAAAAGTACCCCCCGGAAAATTTCAAAATTTACATGTAATATAAGCATCGTCTATACTAAATAATGTGTTCTCTTCAAAATCTAATAAACATACCCCCTGGAATAAAACTTACCATATTGACAACCATGTTCCTCTTAAAATGCATTGAGTTGTATAATGCAGCCTAATCTATATGTGAGTATTTATGTAAAAAATGAAAATATAATTAAATATAGACAGCAAAAATATGTGCACTGTATGTGCATTTGGAAATGTAATCAATTTCCAGAAACATTTCTATGATACAAATACCAACAAAGGAACAAGCACACCCCAAAGTAAAGTTTTGTTGAAAACCTCCATCTCAAAATGTAACTTGTATTGGTCACATTTGCCTGAGATTTGAACTTGAAGTCAGGGAAATTTTGAACTAAGAAAAACACCCCAAAAATGAAAAACTGAAGTGTGTTTTGCATTTTTAAACACTGAATTATATTATCTAGAGGCATACAGACCAGTAAAATTGTAAACTGGCCATGTTATCAAGTTACCAAGAAATAGCCAAAATTAACACGATCTCCCCTTCAATCATGTTGCAATTTGTTTCCCCTGATAGGGACTAACGTTATATCAGATGTAGCTACTTAGCCACGCCCCCGATCCCTTTGAAGTAACCTGACATGCCTGTACATGTGAACTCAACTGACAGGGAATCCCGCCTATCCAAATATGCATATGGTTACTATATTCAAGAAGTTGGAATGTATCCAACATTGAAACTGAACACTTTTTTTGCTGCCGAATTGTTTTGTAGCTGAATGTCCCTGGTATTCCTCAGACGATGCCTGTGCCAACTGTAGCATTTATGGTCAATACTAATAAAAATTAGCAGAATACTTAGGGACAGTTTTGCATTGGAAGCAAGTGTAAACAATTTGATAATTTAATTAACTGATCCCTAAGAAACTCGATTCCCTAACAAGTTGCGACAGAGCTGCGTCACCCCTGCAGACGTGACACGCCTACAAAAGTAGCAAAGGTTTCAAAAAGACGTGGATACCCGCCCCCACGATTTAGAAGAAGTCCTGGATTTCGCCGCCTTGCACACGTTGAAGTGTAATTCGGTCGGCAGACAGCAGATTATTTTCATTATTTCCAATGGCCAAATGTGCTGATAAGGTGCAGTTGTACTTCTAAGCTTCTTTTGTTTGGGTAAAAACTTTCGGCTTTTTGGACTCCGTTCCCATCTGATGTTGTAACAGTTGTACCGGGTCAGATCGGTCCAGCTGAACTGGCACTCTTAGTTTGTAAACATACTAGCTCATAAATTATTTTCTGAGCCGTGTGCTTTGATTTACGGATTAATCAGGAAATAAGCGCTGTTTACATGATTCTAAAACGGCAGTGGGGAGTCCGATGTTCCACCTGAATGACAGCAATTCCTTTGTGTACTTTTTGAAGCCGTGCGAAATGGCCATTGTTGACTGGAGTATCGCCCATTCACAAATTTTCACAGACAATGCCAACAAGAAAATTGACGCCTCTCAGCCCCGAAATGGGAACATTTTCACGAATTTTGGCAAAAGAATGGAGAAAAATAGGGATGGAACACCCTAATTTTGGAAAGCAGTACACCGGCGCTGCGCAGCGCCGTTATGGGGAGGGTAACCCTGCGACGGTCCAAAATAAGATTGTACCGGGTGGATGTTCGGGGCAAAAAAACCCATATCAAACATGTTGATAAGTAAGTGAAACGTTACCCGTACGTTTATTCGGGACCTGTGAATACTTTAGTTGTTTTCATTTTACGTTCAGGACCGCAAATTTGCCCGAAACTTTGCCTGGATTCTAAAAAAAAAATAAACGTACCGTCTAAAATAAGAACGTACCGGGCGGATTTTTAGGTGAAAAAAAATAAACGTACCGGTACGTTTATTTGAGAGGTGAGAGTACAAGTGTGTCATTGTTTTACACTATCAAGACATACATACGTACATGATAAAAATTACCTCCACTCCATCTGCCTTCTGACTGTTCCCCATATGCATTGATTTGAGCCATATTGATTCAATATAAATTTATAAGGGCTTTTTGCTTGGAGAAAAATGGGGTGTGGTGACCTGCTTCTATAAAACATGCCCCAACCTTTTCTATGATTGGCTTTGCGTCATACACTTTGTCATTTTGCTGAAGAATTGAATTAATTATGTACACTTCTACTAACACAACAATATGCACAAGTATATTCTGGTCATCTTCCTCTTTAAATTGTGAAACCTTCACTTTGAAAATTTTGTCCATATTTCGTCAAAAGCAATTTAGGAGGAAGATTGAAAGGGAAGAAAAGACGAGAATCTGATGATGTGCCAAGGTAACGGCTTGTCCTTGAACTATGTTGAATTCAAACTTGAACTCCCTGCAGTATACTATCAATCTTTCGCAGCCAGGAAACACTACAGAAAATTGTCTGGCTATACAGCCAAGAAAAAACATCCCATAGGAGATGTGAGCATTGATAGTCTATTCTGGTTGTACTGTGACACAGTCATGTGTCACTGACCGATAGTCATGCTTGGCAGAGTGTGCTCTGTCGCTGTTCATCAGGAAAATTTACAGCAAGGTTCTAAACAACTAGATTAACCTGAACAGTGCAAGGTGACAGTCCTTAATATTGTGGTAAATGAGGCATTGATTTAGTCGTGTGTATGGGTCTCCAGGGCATGCTATAACAGATGTGGCACTGTTAGTAATACGCCGGTTCAACAACTGCTGTACTCAATGGGAACATTACTTTTATTGAAGGTTATTCAAGGACAGCCGTGCTTTTTAAAGTGAACTTTTCCACTTGTGTATTTGCAAGTATGAAAACTACTGTGGGTAATCTATAATGGGGAAAACATGATACTAGTAACGCAAAATCATCAATGTAATCGTTAGCTAGTGTATTCCACCTGGTATAATGGGGGCTCTTGGAAAAGGTTTAGCATTCTTTCCACTGTCTTTTCCTATACAGCATTCAAGCCTCTGGCGAGCACTCTGATGATACCAACTTCTTTTATACCCAGGATTCATTAGTATACTTAAGCCTGAAGGTGAGGCTTGATTCATCAACAGATAAAGGTTACACAACAGAGCTCATAATCCCTTATTATGGAAGGTAGCTTTAACCTACAGGGCTCTAAATACTGGGTGCATATGCACCTTAGTGCAAGTAAAACTGGAGCTGTGCAGGTATTTCTGATGTCTTACAACCAGTCCTGCACCTAACCTGCACCAGTCCATTTACTGGGCTTACACAAAAATGTAGGACTGGTGTATGTGTATTTTCATTAGCGTTATTGACTGTCATCACCTATTTAAGAAATGGCAGTGGTTTCTGAACAGTTTTTAGTATGATCCAAACTTCCTACATTATGAGTGTTTCTGGTGGCACTCTCTACATTACCGGTATCAGTGGTACAGGTAAAATTTTTCTGGTGCAGGTAATTTTCAATGTTACCTTCAACTGGTGCAGGTATGCAGAAAAAGTATTTCGAGCCCTAGCCTAGATTCACCTAAACAGTATGATCTCAGCTTTCACATATACTCTCAGGGTAGACAACTACTCTCAGGGAAGATTTCTTGAAAGTAGTTACGACTTTCCAAGGAATTATGACTGCACTTTGTTGTACATTTAGATAAGTATCAGGTGCAAGTGTCTGTAGTGGTTTGTTTTATTAGCAGTCCTCTAGGCGTGCTTGTGTAAATGTTGTAGGTTTGTTATGAATAGTTCAAGTCAAAAGGGGTGCTGTCAAGCATAAGAAATGATGTTAGCTCAACTGCACAATGTTCATGTACCTGATAAAATATCTACACTGTGAGCGACATAATTCATAACACATACAGCAGCTAAGGCCAGTTATCTGAGTTTTAGCGATCGATTTCTGTAATACAGAGTTTGACTATGCAGTTAGTTGTGACTGTGCTGTCATTAACAAAAATAAATGATTATGAAAGCAATTCACAGAAATTTGCAATGGCATTGACCAGCAAATGCTAAAGCAGTTAGGTCGTTAGATGGCCTTATATTAGTAGTTAGTACATTTGTTTGGTTGCATTTGTGATGTACTCATAGTCATACTGATTAATACAAAGCAAATAGCCTTTATAGCTAGATCTGAAAATGCACCAAACTCATGTACATGTATTGTAAAAGTCAAGCAACTTTGTCATCCATAGGTAGTGTATAAAACCATGGGAATTAAGATAAACGGTCAACATCATTATATACGACATCGTGTAGACTTTAAAGCATGGCTAGGAGTCGTAAGGTAAGTCAGATGTTGAGAACTACATTGTGTCTAAACATGTTTTCAACTTTACCCTGACAATGGCCTAATGCAAAGCGACATGCCTCCTCGGTAAAGCGGTGACTGATTTCCCTTCTGGGAGAGCACAATTTAAACATGGCATTCACAGAGCACTTATCAGTGAAGTGCACCGGGTCCTTACCATCCATCTGTCCGTTCTGATAAGACGAGCTCCTCTACCTTGGTACCACTCAGCTCTCCTTTATCTTTAGAAACTGTTGCACGGGCAAGATTGCTGCTGTAATGGCACCTCTTTGCCGTCTCCTGTGCGTTCTCTCCATTACTCTTGGGTGGGGGAAGACGGGCGGATCCTCGCAGATGGACATCGATTGTAGATGGTGGCTCGCCGGGGGAATGGGTCTGAGATGATTAAAGCCATTTGTGCGGCACCTCGCCCTGACCCAAGCTGAAGTGGTGCTTTCATATCTGCGGGGGGCAGTTCTAATATTTCTGTGGGCAACAAGGCGGGAAGGATCGCGACGCTTTCATCTGCCGTGGCACGGCGTGTCCTGAAATATTGATGAGGGCGCGCGGAAAGAGTTTGGATAAAGTTATGGGCACCACTCTTCTCCGTCACAGAGGGAAGGTGGCACTGTGGCATATGGAAGGTCACACACAGGCTTTCTACCTGCCAGAACAATTTACCAACTCTGACTTTCTGACGTCCTTCAGGAGTGCTACAGCTGGCTTGGCTTGTATTGATTTTGCACTCATGTCCCTGGGTAGAGTTTGTGTTATAAGGTGGTCATTAACTAAAGTTTACAGCAAACTTTCACAATTATGGCTTACATAGTTACTGAGAAGTGTATGCATGTAGCAATATATGCTTGGCTGCAGAACAACTTCAGTTTGCATTTTAGCAAAAAAACTTCAAGAAACAACTTCATAATTAGGTCCATATTTATGTTGAACTTCACATTTTAGAGTAGTAGTATCCAGTCTTTGATTATACTGTTGGAGGGGTCTTTGTGGGCAACAGTTATAATTATGTGAATGACTCTTTGTAAGTAATGGGTTAGTTCCAGAAGATATTCAAATGACTAAAGTAAATATTTTTTTTAAATCCAGACTGACAGTTGTTTTTGTTTGTTCCCAGCTCCTGACGAATGTTGCGAGTACGGAGTGTGCCCACATGCTGGGGAAGCTGCAGTGTGCCCGGTGCTCGCCCGTCTCCTGGTACCTCTTCAACGCCGGCGACACCCTCAACCCCGACCAGCGCAGCCGCACCCTCCCCATCATGTGCTCCGACTTCTGTTACCAGTTCTATGAGGCTTGTCAGGGTTCTATCAGAGGTATGGTAAATCACATTATATTCTTCTATGGCAGAGTTATGTCTTACAGTTGTTATTACATTTGTTTGTAACAGGACTGGAAATGCCACCTGCATATGCAGGTTAGTGCGGATAAAATTGGAGCTGTGCAGGTATTTCTGATGTCTACCTGCACCGGTCCATGTACTGGTTTTATATATACATGTAGGTGTATATATGGATTTTTATTTGGCGCATTGACTGTTACCAGCTATGAAGTGTAACGGAAATACAATGGCAGTGGTTTCTGAATAGATTTTAAGTATGTTCCATACTATTGTCAGTGTTGCAGGTAAAATTTGTCTGTGCAGGTTTGCAGAAAAAATGAGCCTTGTTGTTATCAGCCTTGTTACAGCTCGGAAATCAGTACCAAGGACAGATGACCATCAGGTAATGCTAATAGGTATAAGTCTTGTGGTATGTTGTATGCATAAGTAAGCAGATGTCTGTGGAAGATTACTTTTTTGTTGTAAACAGCACTCAATCATGCCATACTTATTATACAGATTGATATCTGAAAAAAGCCAATTAGAATTGAGATAAATTGGGATGGTACTGAGAAATGCTATCATCACTATTAGTTCTTTTCGCTTGGATACGGACTAGAGATTCATATAGAAGATGGGATTTGAAAATCAAAATCAAATGTCCAAAACTTCTCATGACAACTTCTTTCCTGCTTCGCAAGAGATACTAACCTATAGAGAAGGTCTATTAATCAGACCAATTGCCAGTCACAGAAGCAGAGTGACACTTCTATCCGGTACATGGGGCTTTAACAGCTTGCTAATGGAGAATAGCTGTCCTGGGACCAGCGGGGGGTCTCTAGCTGCATTGTGTTGAGGACCTTAAACTTCAACTGATGTATTATGTATGGCATAATGCCCTTGTGTCTTTAAGAAATTGCCACGCAAGGTACGGTAACTGATTCAAGCTACGTTGACGTTTGGTTTGGTACATGATTGTACAAATTGATGAGAGAATGGGATGAATGTTAAGCAGGGACTAGTTAAAATCTTAAATTACTAATTGTAAAGAAATGTACAAATGTATGTGGGTTGAAACCTTGTCATCGGCAGAAAGAAATACAGTAGTTTGTAAGAGCCCACGGCTACCAGAAACATTTTGGTAGACTTTAGCAGAGTGTGACAAAGAGGATAAATATCAACCAGAAACTTGTTAAAACTTATAACTACAAATGTATGTGGGTCAGAACCTCGTCATCGGCAGAAAGAAATACATTAGTTCAAAACAGCCCATGGCTGCCAGAAACATTTTGGTAGACTTAAGCAGAGTGTGACAAAGGGGATGAATATTAAGCAGAAACTTGTTAAACTAAAACTTACAACTAAATGTGAATAAATCTACAAATGTATGTGGGTCAAAACCTTGTCATCGGCAGAAAGAAATACAGTAATTCTTAAGAGCCTATGGCTACCAGAAACATTTTGGTAGACTCTAACAGAGTGTGATAGATGAGAGTCACCACCCTAAAGCAGGTGCTGCCATTTGTGTACCATGAGGGAACGGCGGTTTCTATCAATATCTTCCACAGCTCAGTGTGTAATCCATCCGTCACCCCCGCTGTGAACTCCACTTCCAACCCTCGTCACTCGGGTGATCCCCCGGAGCCAAATGGTTTACCCTCGTGTAGAGATGGTTTTCCGATACCGGATCGTTATTCCACCTGTCGTTCCGACGACCTTCGGCGATGTTGTTGTCACCGTCGCCAAATGAAGATCCATCCCCCAATCAGGCTAATGTACATGTTGGCAATAATCATCTGTCATATCCACATGGGCACTCAGGTGGTACAGATTGGGTTCTAGCATGTCCTGTAGTACAATTACCTATCATTTCATAACCACCAGCCATTGTTGCATGATTTCATACTACCTCCTTGGGCACTATAAATTCACTCTCGTTTCTTTAAAAGCTTCTGTTTTTATTGAGCACCAAATTTGCAGGATCTTTGCATCCCTGTTTGAATTGTGTGCCATCATGTTAATGCATATGAGGCACTATAAATTTACTCTTGTTTCTTAAAGTTCTGTTTAGGAGCACCAAATTAGCAATGTTGTACATTTGCCTGTTTGAAATGTGTGCAAGCCATCGTGAAATGCATATTAGGGGACAGAATATTGTTATTAGTGATCCATCATTTCATAGCCTGGTTAAGTTTAAAGCTGGTTTAACACATAAAAGTGATCTGTGTTGCTTGTTATGTTGTACAGGAGTAATTGATTGCTCATTATTTTGTTCTGCTGTTAACTCAACGGAACAAGGTGCACTGATTTGTGTTTGCATGTACAATGTTTATTGAGTAAATTGCAAATCTGCTTGGTTTATGCTTTCTGGTCCAAACAGAAGAATACAAGTTATAACAAGCAGTCTAACTATAGTAACCATTTGCTTGTTGTAAGTGGCAATAGAATATGTGAAGAGTTTTTTTAATGTGATGTAAACCACATTGTCCCAGGGAAATCTTACTTATTAGTTCTCTATTCTTATCTTTTCAAACCATGTGAAATGACTCATGGTATAGATATTAATGAAACGGCTGTTTTTGTATATAGAGTATAAAAGATTTCCATCTGCTTCATTCAACGTGTGGGTGACTTAATCTTTTAACTCTGGGGATAGCCTACCTACCTACCTCGTCCCTTGACCTCCTGGTCGTTGGGGGGACAAGGTAGACTTGAGGATGGAGAGCTGTTTCCAAGCCAGTCTGTCGCCTGCAGTGGCCAGCCTTTCGACCAAGTTTAGGGGATAGCCATCTTACCATAAACTGTAAAGATTCCATTAACAAACTTGATGTATGGTGGCTTGAGGTATCGTAATTCATACTCCTGTTCACACAGTGTGCACTGCACAGAACAGTGGCAGCCTGTCCATGCAGGCAGTTGAACCTGTCACTTATCACTCCCCTTCTCCCCCTGGCCTTGGAAAGTCCACAAAATGAAACAATTGGACTTAATGGCGTGTAAAATCACTGGACACCAACGGTGAGCCATCAACTGGCCAGTGCAGGCCTTGGCCTTGACAGGATCAATAGCAGATGGCCTGGGAAAGGCTCACGATGTATCACAGCTCTTCTGCTGCGAACACAAGCTGACAGGCTCGCAGGGCTGATGTGTCTATTCACTGGGAAAATCAATAAGAAACGGACACTTCTGGGGAACGTTTACACTTGAAAGCCCAGGTTATTTCTCCTTGTTGGGCGAGAAGCAAGTACAGCAGACCAAATTAAAGGCTAGGGTTTCATGGATCGGATTAGTCACGTGAAATCCTTACTCACAGAACATGTTTAATTCAAAGAACTGGCACAAACAGATGGTCCCGTTTGGTATAGGAAATGCTATGTCCAGTGTGATATATAGAACAGCCTGCAATTCAGCACTAAGGTCAGAACAGCCTGTCCATACAGTTTTTCTGCATACATGTACCTGCACTGATGCAGGTAACATTCAAAATTACCTGCACGGCTGCACCAGAGTAATTTTGCCTGCACCAATCATTTTCTATCCCTTTCAGTTCTTAAAAAACTGTTTGAAGGTGGGCCTTGTACTATCTTACCTTCTGTAACTAAGTTACTAAATTATATTTAACAGGATATTACTTTGGACTGGTGCAGGTTAGGTGCAGGTAGACATCAGAAGTACCTACACAGCTCTAATTTTACTTGCACTAAACTGCATATGCAGGTGGTATTTTGAGCCCTGACATGTTACTTGTCTGGATTCTTAAAACTTAAAATCTCTTCGTAGATATTCCTAATATTTTCCAGCATATTTTGTTAGTTATGAGTTGAGTAGGTTCTGTCTTGATTAGTATTCAAAGGACCGTTTCGTTCCTCCCGTCTGCGGTGACACAAAGCCGCTAAGGCACTTCCATTACCAGCGCAGCGCCTCACCCCAACACATCGGAATTCCGCGGGGCCTCCTTTGAAGCAGGCTTGATTTATACATGCAAATCCCCCTGCTTTCCCACTGTCTAATCCCGTAGATATTTCCCTTGCACTGACGCTTTAGAAGTACAAATCCCATTAGTATCAACCTGATTCCCCTCCCTGCACACTCTTATTACTTTAGCTGAAGCCGAAAATCCTGTAATTTATGGGGATTAGTGGAACCATTTGATTGACGTTCATGCAGGAGACACAAAAGGGTTATCAGGCCGTCCCACCATATTGCTTCAATCTGATAACGCAATCTTTGAAGAGGAGACCGCAGCAGATTATCTTGTTAAGTGAGAAGAGATAAAAGTTCCCTGCATTGCCGAGAGTTTAGTTACGGCTAGGGATGTTTTCTATGGCAGCATAATTGTGGTAACATGTATCATTGTGGCAATCCCAGCATTGCTTCGTTATAAAAAAAAACAATTAAAAGTTGATCTATTTTCAACATTGTGAAGATACTGTCAGACTGTGAGTGAGTGAGTGAGTGAGTGAGTGAGTGAGTGAGTGAGAGTGAGTGAGTGAGTGAGTGAGTGAGTGAGTGAGTGAGTGACTGAGTGAGTGAGTGAGTGAGTGAGTGAGTGAGTGAGTGAGTGAGTGAGTGAGTGAGTGAGTGAGTGAGTGAGTGAGTGAGTGAGTGAGTGAGTGAGTGAGTGAGTGAGTGAGTGAGTGAGTGAGTGAGTGAGTGAGTGTGATACAACAAAACTGAGGCGATGACAAAATCTTATTTTATCTATTTCCAGGTCTGTTTGATGACATGAACATTGACCAGTTCTGTGCCACCAACTCGGCTCCAAAAGGCAAGCCGTGCTTCCCCAACCACTCCCATCACCTCCACCCCAAGGGCGCGGACAAGAAGCCCAGCTACCAGCGGCCCCCCACCGTCGTCATGTCCGAGCACAGCAAGGTCAAGGTCAAGAAAGAGTTCACCCCGGAAGAGTGGGAAAAGTACTCCAAGTACACCGAGGAGATGGACCTTGATGACTCTGATGAGTCCGTTGAAAAGCAGTTTCCAAAGAAGAAGTTTGAATGGTCACCAGAAGAGGAGCCAGAGAAGAAGCCAGTCGGGGAGAAAGAATACACGAAACCAGTTCCCGACGGACCAGTGGACATGGCATTGAAGGAGCGAGAGGAGACAGATCCCAAGGACAGTGTGAAGCTTGCCGAGGTTTTAGCTGCCAAACAGTTCCATCAGCTGAAGCCTATTGACTTTCCTCTGCCACAGGACAAGAAAGCCAAGAAAACTGACCCTCCAAAGGTATTGTACAATTATTTAATGATTTTATAATACTGCACCATTCCTTTTTGCGCAGTTTAAGTCATACTCTTTCAGTCTGACTGACAGACAGAGCATACATTACTTTGCTATGAAATAGCTAGAATTCAAACCCTAGTTATTATTATCTTTTTGAATTGTGAGTCCTAAGCATCGTAGCCGATTTTGTAGCTTTGCAAAATAGATTAAACTTCTTCAAACATCCAAACCTACATGTATATCATTTTTCAGATATTAGAATATATTTGACTAAACATGTTACGGGAGTTGGTACGATATTTGCGCTCATTTTCATCTGCATCTCCTACAGATGAAAGCTAAGAAGCTGCCACCACAGGACTCCTTTGGAGGTGCAGGAGGGACGGAGTTCTTTGACGTCCCTGATGACATGGATCTGCCCAATGCTGGCTGGACTGACGATGTGCTCGAACCTGGAGTCAAGAAGGAAGTTATCAAAGAAAAGCCGGCTGTACTGAGGTGAGTGTTCAAACATGCACCAAAGAAAGACAATATTTGGTATAATAATGTACCTTTATTATGTTTCTTCTTCTTCTCCAAACACATAAGGTCAATGACCTGGACCTGACAGCTGTCACCATGGTAACTGGTGCAGTGGCAGATACCCTGTGGTGTTGAATTACATTATGTAGCAAGTTGGAGGGGCTAGTCACCATATATATGAATGTGTTTGAGTAAGAATAAACAGAGCAGTAGTTTGTTTGGCTAGACCATGTGAAGGTAAACATAATGCATTTGCTTTGCAAATGTTACCTTTCTAGTTGGTTACATACATTTCATCAACTCCTCCCTGCAAGTTTTATGATTTTGCAGGAGATTGTTTGAGGCCTTTGTAGATTCATAATTACTGAAGTGGCGTCTGTGGTGTAGTGGTAGAGCATCTGACTGTCAAGCAAGGAGACCCAGGTTCAATCCCCAGGGTTGGACCCAGACATGTCTGGACATGCACCCAGACGTTGTGCCCTTGGGAAAGGCACTTAACACGTATTTCCCCCATCAGTTAGAGGGATCCTGGGCCCTACTAGGGTTTGGGTTGGCGTTAGGAAGGGCATCCAGCTGTAAAAAATCCTGCTTCAAAAAAGACTTGCACTTGATGCAAGCATGTCTAACCCCCGTTTCGGGGAAAAAAGATGTTAAAAACTGGATAGAATTACTGAGTCGCTTTTCTTTCCTTTAGCAACAAGCCCATGTCAGACTGCCTGTGTGTGAAGGAGGTGGCGAGCGGCCTGAGGAATCCTGTCGCAGCCATCCCCAGCATCGACCACACCCACCGGCTGTTCCTCGTGGAGCAGGCGGGCGTGGTCAGGGTCATGACCCCCGACGGCCGCATACAGAAGGAGCCCTTCATCAACATTGAGCAGGAAGTCCTGTCTGGCAGTAAGGTGAGTTAGAAAGAAGGAAAGTGATCTCAATCCAGTTTTAGCTCACTAAAGAACCACTCTTCCATACCCAAATTTTTGACTGTTCATCTTCAGTCTTTGTCAAGGAATGTGCAATTTCTGCTGATGTTTCATGTGAATTTTGGTAAATGTGTTGTCTACTTAGGACATTGGGATGTCCGTATACACAACCAGTAATTCTCTCACCTTGCTTATATTTTGATGTCTATCAGACACCTTCCTCAGAACTTCTGACTGGAGTTCTGCTTCTGGAGTCTGATAGACATAGAAACGTAAGCAGGGTGAGGGAGTTACTGGTAGTGTATAAGAAAATCCCAATATCCTATGTTCTACCAACCTGATGAAATTATTTTGGGATGTTGTCTATCTAGATGGGTGATGAGAGGGGCCTGCTGAGCATGGCGTTCCACCCTGAGTACAAGTACAACGGGAAGGTGTACATGTCCTACAGCGTGGACAAGGGCAGCTGGGACGACACCCCGCGAGACCACGTCATGAGGATCACTGAGTTCACTGTCACAAGGTTAATTTATTCATTGGTTTGGTATGAACACATTGACATTGATACCTGAAACAGCCAGGGTTGCCCAACTAGCGATGGCTATTATTAACCCAGGGAGAGAATATAAACAATAGGTTACACACATAATCACCATCAGAAGGTTTGTAACATTACACCTCTCACTGTGGCATCCAATGGCCACCTGGCTAGTTGAGCAGACACAAAATCAAGAGGTCACGGGTTAGATCCCTTGCATTTCTGGCTGGACGTTGTGTCCTTTAAGGGACTTTCCTCACTCCACCCAGGTGTAAAATGGGTACCTGACTTCAGTTGTAGAGGTAAAAGGAAACCAATAATGTGCTATAAAAACCCATAGAAATAAGACTTAGTCTATATTTTACATGTAGTCACGGAACCTATGTCTTTGAGAAGTATGCATTTAAAGAAGCAATGACATGAAATGTCTGTACAACAGACTATTTCCTTGAATGTAAAGATCTAAAATAGCTGTAGAAGTTTGAACGAAGGAAGTCAATCAAAGGTCATGTATTCAGCAAAATCCAGGCATACAATTGCTGCAAATGAGGCAGAGTCCTTAGCTTCAAGATAACATGGTTACTTGACTGGCATTTTGTAACCTTCTATGTCTTTAACAGACGTAACCCCAACCGCCTGGACCCCACCACGGAGCGTATTATCCTGGAGATCCCCTGGCCCAGCCCCAACAGCATGAGTGGCCAGCTCCTGTTTGGTAAAGACGGCTTCCTCTACCTCTTCCTGGGCAACGGAGGGGTCAGTGAAGAGGATGAGGAGAACTATGATGGACTCAGGTTAGTAGCAAGTCTTAAATATATCCATTCTGAATTCCAGTAAACTGCAAGATACATCAAGCAAAATTTGAGGGAAAAGACATGGACACAATAAAGACATTTATTGTAACAAATAAACAATTTGTAGTAAGCTTTCAAATGGACAGAACTTTTATGGCAAGAACTTAAAGTATACATATGTACATACTATTAGATATTAATAATCTTGAATAATAATATGTTGTTTTATGCTGTTTTTTTAATTAATCACAGTGTTTTACAAGGCAAGAGTACTGTAAAATCAATACAGTTCAGTCCCAATAAGGACTGCAAGTTTGATTGAATAATAAAGTTTGAAGCGCAAACTTTAGCATACAGTCCGTGGCTTGGACTGTAATGTATCATTCATCAGATGAATCTGAGTCTTCAAATGGCGTGACTGGTTTCCTGTTACAGTGATTTCCTGGGCTCCATCCTGAGGATAGATCTGGACACAGACTACTGCCAGAGCCTGTACGCCATCCCCGGGGACAACCCCTTCTACAACTCCACCTACATGCCCTGGGAAGTGTTCGCCTACGGGTTCGATAACCCCTGGCGCTGCACCTTCGACATGGAGAGGATCATCTGTGGGGACGCCGCGAATAAGGAGAAGGACACAGAGAAGATCTATCTGGTTAACCGTGGGAAGGACCATGGTGAGTTCAGCCTGAAACCAAAAATTATACAGTAGCTTCCTTTTAAGTTCATCTGTACAGAGATGTGTGGCGTCGAATGGCTGAGTGGCTTCATGTAGGTGAGCAGATACAAGATCAAGAGGTCAAGGGTTCTATTCTTTGGATTCTTGGCTAGATGTTGTTTTGCCTTTTAAAAGTTGGGAAAGGCACTTTGCATGACTTTCCTCACTCCACCCAGGTGTAAAATGGGTACCTGACTTTGGTTGGGGAGGTAAAAGGCAGTGGAAAGAGAGGGATGGGCTCCGCCTTCCAATACGTGCCCTAGACAGTGGATCACCAACCCACTGCCCCTATGGCCTGAAAAAGGCTACAGGTCCTGTCTACCTTTACCTTACAGTGATGTCTGTAGTTGATAGACAGACTGGATAAATTATATGCTTGCTGGATATCTAGCAGAGAAATTGGCCAGATCCAAAGCAAAATCCACATATACATGTATAAAACCCATATAAAACTCAGAGGCGCCAGTGTTATATGTCTTCATGCTGTCTTGTAGAGTACGACAAATGTACAACATTTGCAGACATTGATCCTATGCAAATACTGCAGGGAACTTTCCCCTCCCGTGCATTTCAAACATCCCTGGGTGTCCTCTAAACAAATTACACAGTGCCTGCACTTTATTTCACGTCTCCAGAAAGTCTGATAGCTGAGCTCACCAAATCCCAGCACCGCCAGAAGTGATGGAGTCAGAAAACCAAACTGACGTCCCCAGTCTAATCCCTGAGTAAACTGAGACAAATTACCTACACTTTGAACCTGAAGCTGTCACTATTAGGGGAATGCACTCTCGTAGGAGACTTTCACATTGCAGTGCGTAGACTCTGGCACCGCCAAGTTCAATGTAAAACTGTTTTGTGGTTACAAAATTCATCTTAATCCAATCTGAAGTTGCCTTTTAGAAATAACATTAAGAGAATGATTCATTCAAGCCCACCGGAAACATTTGGCTTGTCAAACATCCTGGCAATGTTTTCTACTTGACATTTACCGGAAGTTATCTGCGATCATTAATAAAAAGCAGTAATTCTCAAATATTGAACCTTAATTATTACATTTTCGGAAACCCTGCTTGGGGGTTTTGAATGTATCTTCCTCATTCTGACATGTGGCATTCAGTAACCTATTTGTGTTAGCTGGTGTGTTATGCCGAAAGGCAGTTATATCGGCTATACAGATACAGATATTTGTGTGTAATACGGCAACTGAATGCAAGCCTCTCTGCAGGCTGCCTGCATGCATCGGCTCCTAGTGCTAACAAATGGTCAAAATGACATTCGGTACTGCAACCAAGGAGCGTCTGTGACATTGAACTACAAGTAAATCTGGCCGAGATATTAGAAGAAGAACATTTGGGGCTTCGTGTCAAATATTCTGGCAATCTTTTCTACTTGACATTTACAGGAAGTTATCTGCGATCATTAATTAAAGGCAGTAATTCTTAAATGTTGAACCTTAATTGTTACACTTTTGGACAACCAAGGAGCGTCCGTGACATTGAACTACATTGTAAATCTGGCCGAGAGATGAACGAGTTACAAAATGCGGAGGGAAGAGTCCGGAATCCAATTTGCAGCCAGCAATCCGTGGATTTCCGGGATTACTCTAAGGCGTGGTGTGGACTGCAGGGGAAGTCATTTCTGCACGTGTGCTGGTCGTAACACAGTCACACCTGATCACACAGGCGTGGCCCTGCATAACGGACTCACACGGGGGTCACTGTTTAACGCAGTCATGACAAACAGAATGTCACGAACAGATATAGAAGTCATTTGCTCACAGGGCTGGAAATACCACCTGCACATGCAGGTTATGTGCAGGTGAAATTGGAGAGTGTACAGTCAGGTATTTCTGATGTCTACCTGTACCTAACCTGCACCGTCCATGTACTGGGTACTTAAGTGTCTGTGAGTGTTTGTATTCAGTACTGTTTGTGTCCACCTACAAAATGCTGAGTGAAGAATTCAAGTGGTTTCTTAACAGTTTCTATTTTGATCTTTAGTCCATAAAATCTACTAAATTGGTATAAAGTTGTGCAGGCAAAATTTGTCTGGTGTAGGCTATTACAAATGCTACCTGCACCAGTGCAGGTATGAAGAAAAAAGTGTTTCGAGCCCTGGGCTCATTTTCTCCTCTGTTTAAGGGAATAGGAAACGGCTAATGCACACAGTCTTTCGCTGGAAGTCATCAAGGGAAACACGACTCGTGGGAAATATGCAGCGCTTTTATTACCTCATAAAATTTATGTGGAATCACAACTTGTCATTCCTCATTATTCAAATGTGCAGACGTCATTTTCTCTCTGGGGCATGTATTAAAGAACAAACCCCAATTGTACTGGGACTGTTCTTGAACATAAACACCGTAACATAATGGGTGGAGTTCTTCACATTTGTAAAACTTTTTTCATCTGCACAACTGAAATGTTTTTCACTCTACAAAATAGAAAAAAAGCTACATGTAAGAACAACAGATGGGACTTTTATGAGAGCACATGAAACCATTCACCAATCATGTACTAATTGCGTCCTTGAGCAATGACATTGTCATATGATGGACGGATCTGTTTTACATATTCAATTTGAAGCTTGTGCATGGTGAATCAATGTCCCTTTCTTGTAGAGCAAAAAATGCTTGACGTGTTAAACAGAATTTTCTGTTGTAACATTCTCAGGGCGTGACTCCCACTTATCAATACAAGAAATGATCATTTTTGTGTATGATTTGTGTACATTTTAGTGGCATCGAATGGCCGAGTAGCTAGGCTAATGGGCACGAGACCAAGAGGTCTCTGGTTTGATCCCAGACATTCCTGGCAAGAGGTAGTGTCCTTGGGACAGGCAATTTACACGACTTTCCTCACTCCAGCCAGGTGTAAAATGGGTACCTGACTTCAGTTGGGGAGGTAAAAGGCAGTGGAAGGAGAGGGATGGGCTCTGCCTTCCAATACTATGCCCTTGACACAGTGGATTAACAACCCACTGCCCCTACAGCCCCAAAAGGCTATGGAACTAGTTTACTTTTACCTATTGAACACTTTAAATTGATAATATGCTGTTGTCTTTGACAGCTGAGGATGTGACACCGATCTACCAGTACTCCACAGGAGCCAACAGTGCTGTGATTGGTGGGTTTGTGTACCGGGGTTGCCAGGCACCCAGGCTGTACGGAAAGTACATCTTCGGTGACTACAAGTCTGGGTGAGTTATTCTCACGGAAAACTGAATGATGTCCTCAATACATGGCTGTTCCAGAAGCCTAGAATTCAAGCATTTAGTTCCTGCATGTGCACTACTGCTGTCACGTTGACAAGAGAAAAGTCACATTTGTTGGAAATGCTGTCTCACCATGGTAACTGGTGCTGTAGCAGGCACCCTGTGGTGTTGGATTACATTATGTAGCAAGTTGCAGGACAGAGTAGTAGGGGCTGGTCGCCATCTACATGTATACGAATGTGTTTGAGTAAGAATGAACAGAGTGACTGGTCGAAAAGTCAGTCACAGATACAGATACAGAAAGCTCTAGGTGAGAATAATCTCTTTGTATTGGAACAAAAGTTTTAACTTTAAACAGAGCAGTAGTTTGTTAGGCTAGACCATATGAAGGTATTTTTTTTATTTTTTTTATTATCCAGTTTTAACGTCTTTTTTCCCCGAAACGGGGATTAGACGTGCTTGCATCAAGTGCAAGTCTTTTTGAAGCAGGATTTTTTACGGTAAACATTGTATATTATTTGCTTTGCAAATGTTAATGACGTAACCTTTCTAATTCATTGTCCTTGTTGTTAATGTCTTTAGAAAGCTGAAATTCCTTGAGGAGAGCCCTGAGACGGAGTGGTGGGAGGAGGGGGACCTGTGTCTGGGCGGGGAGGGGGTGTGCACCGGAGACCTGCAGGGGGGGATCCAGGGCAGCCTGCTGTCCTTCGCCAGGGATGAGTCAGGTAGGGAACATCTTCAACTCTTTATCCTCTTGGCATCACATGGGAGTCAATCAATTTGTACTAATTTGTGAAGTATTAAAGGCACTGTTCTCTTGTGTATCTCATTATCTGGATGTCTAACCTTCATCGACATATTAAAGACAGTGACATAAAAGTAGCAACTAGTACCATGACAAATGAAAGTCTTCTGCTATTACTATCTTGGTTGTGAGAGCTCCCATACACTGGACTTGAAGTGATCCCTCAATGATTTAAATGTCAGCAGACCACTATTAACTGAGTTTTCCAAACAATTGCAACTCATTGTTTCCATTACAAACACCTTGATACACGTGGGCCTTAAATAGCAGAGCTTGCCATATGTTAGCATAGAAACTCCTCTGTTGGTGAAAAACATTTTAGCAGAGTAAGTTTCCTCTAAGATGTAAGGAAATTCAACATCAGACGTTTTTGCAGAGTTTTTGGTCGTCTTCAGGATAGCCATCAATTTCTCTTGACACTCTGCCAAATCTCAGCAGTTAACATTCTGCGATGCCTTTTAGCCTTCTCCCTGCTGCTGAACCCATAGCCAATAGAGAATTGGTAGCCAAGCAGCTACTTCAGTAATTGCTAAGGGTTAAAGCTGCAGCTTATACATATTTTCTTTGTGTTCTCCAGGGGAGCTGTATCTGCTGACCAGTGAGACCGTCCATGCCAAGAAGTCGGGTGGTCATATCTACAAACTGGTGGACCCCAGAAGGTCAGTCTCATCAGTATGCACAAAGGGCTCGAAATACTTTTTTCTGCATACCTGCGCTGGTGCGGGTAATGCTGAAAATTACCTGCACCACTCAGAATATAGGAAGTATGGATCACACTCAAAATTGATAAGAAACTATTGCCATTATTTCTTTTACGCATCATTCAAAATGTAGGTGATACCAGTCAATACACGAAGAAAAATCCACATACACCCACAGTTGTATATAAACCCAGTACATGGACCGATGTAGGCTGGTTAGGTGCAGGTAAACATCAGAAATACCTGCACAGCTCCAGTTTTACCTGCACTAACCTGCATATGCCCAGTACATGGACCAGTGCAGGTTAGGTGCAGTTAGTTAGATATCAGAAACACCTGCACAGCTCCAATTTTACCTGCACTAACCTGCATATGCAGGTAGTATTTCCAGCCTTTACATGCAACGTATCTCCTGCACACATCATCCTATCTCTACTATCTGGGGAAAGAACTGCCGGGGGGCTACAAGACGGATAACTGCAATTATGAAATGATGGATGCTTGGGCTTTCCCAAATCCTGGTTTCCTCTGATGCATAGCGTCTGTTGAAAGATATACAGGGCATGATATAACTTTTTGTATTATGATACTTGTGGAAGGTAATGAAAGAAAGGACTTACCAATAGAAGCTGTGATGGATTGTGTTTAAAGAAAGGAATGAAACACACTTGATGCATGCAGACTATTTACAGAGCTTTTTCAAATCCCACCCTGTGTTAGTTGGTTTGGTTTGCCCTCAGTCGCCCTTGAGTTGGGTTTGTATCCAGATGTTTGTGACTGGTAGACTGATTGCTTCTGAATCCAACAGGTTAGACTGTGAAGCCCTGTCATCTGTCATCCCTGTCTCTGTCTGTTTCCGTCCATTCGTCATGTTTCCCTGCTGAATTCAGTTCTTATGACAACTTGTCCTTGTTAGGGTAGGCAGACTTTAGGGGAAGACAGAAGTACTGTTAAAGTAGTAAATAGTGATGTAAATTTCCTTTTGATCATACAGTACAGTTCCAAAACATTCACGAATACCCAGTACAATCCCAGAAGCCTGAAATCTGTGATTTCTTCTCTTTTTTCTGTGATACCTCGAGTGGGCTGCTGCTGGGCAGGGTGCCACTGTCAATCAATTTTTGCTGCTGAGAGGAGGTCTGAATGCCCCTTGGGATTGAAAAAAAAAGTAGCTGCTGGCTGGGAAGACAGTTTCCTGCCTGGGAGAGGGTCTTAACCATGTAAAATTGGACGGGACTGTTTAATGTGGCTTGTGACAGGCAGTTGCCTAGCTGTGCCAGGTGCCTGCTCAACCAGGTTTGACTGTGATACATGTACATGTAGATAGATTATCATCTATTAGATACTGTAGTAGTAGATAAGTAGATAGATGACTGGTTTATTGGCAACATGTGCACACACACACCGTTGCAGACTTACGATCACTTTGAAAAACTCTTATGATAAATAGATGGACTTAATCTCCATGTGTGTTTGTATGTCTTCTCCAGGAAGGAGGACCCACCTGAGTGTAACCAGCAGCTGTGGAAGCCTGCCCCTCCCCTGTCCCACTGTGCCAAACACTGTCACCACGGACACTGCACAGCCAGCGACATCTGCTGCTGCCACGACGGCTACATGGGAGAGAACTGCAAGATAGGTATGCAACACTTACCCCTTCATCCCAGCTGTATCTGTATTCTTCAGTTAACTAAAGGTGGAACCATGCATATGCTGTAGTGGTCAAATGGCCAAGTGGTTTGGCTACATGGAAGATGCTAGTAACTGCAAGATAGGTACGTCAACACTCTCCCCTTCATCCTAGCGTGGTGTCCAGTCTATCCTGGTTTGGGTGGGCTCCCTTCGGGCCAGTAGACGTTCCCTTCCACCCAGTTCAACTAGTAGGTTTTGCCCGTGGTGGGCTAATCAAACTCCTGCCATGCAAGTCTCCTACACTTGGCTACAGGGTGTAAACTCCTACCGGGAGAGTCTAATTGAACGGGGTGGCGGGGAACGTCAACAGGCCCAAAGGGAGCCTGCCCAAACCGCGATAGACTGGGTACCAGGCTACCTTCATTCCAGTTGTAGAATTATGTATTCTTCAGTTAAGGTAGAACCATCCTGTAGTAGTCAAATGGCTGAGTGGTTAGGTCAGCAGACATGAGATCGAGAGGTCACGGGTTCAATTCCTGGCAAGACATAGGGAAAAGCACTGTCACCCTTTGCTTCCATATTCCCAGTATAATGTGTTAAAATGTGTTGTTCCCCAGCCCTGTGTGATCCCCCCTGTGCAAACGGAGGCACATGTGTGAAGCCTAACCAGTGCCTGTGTGACATCGGCTTCACCGGACACACCTGCACCGAACTGGACACCGAAACACCTGAGGACTCCAAGGTCACGCCTGAGAAAAGGAACAAAATCAAGGGTAGGGATTTACACTAGATTTCGACAGTTATGTTCAGTATATTTCTTTGTTGAAGTTCCTTCCTGCACCTATGATCATACTGTAGGTCAGCACCCATCTCCATTTCTGTAGCCCTTGGGCCACACAGTTGTGCAATCACTACAGCAGGGGGCTTGTCCACTAGTAGTGGTGTGTGTTCAACTCCCATACTCTTTCCTAAATGCTGGGGTGGCTAAGCAGAAAAAGCAGATTGTACCATTTTTAAAGTCTTTGGTATGATTCTGCCAAGGATCAAACTCACAACCTACCAAATGCAAGGCGAACACTCTATTCATTGGGCAATTGCACATATTTCTTTGTAGAAATTACCATAAAGTGGACCTGGCACTATGACAGGCTTACAGTAGTTAGAGTTAGCACTACTAAAGGTCTACACTGTTCTTATTTCCAGATGTCCCACCCGAGTGTCTCGAGCCTGCAGTAACAGGCCCCTGTAAGGCTCTGTTCTGGGCCTGGCAGTACGACAGGCTTACAGTTAGAGTTAGCACTACTAAAGTTAGCACTACAGTTAGAGTTACAAATGTAGCACTACTAAAAGTCTACACTGTTCTTATTTCCAGACGTCCCACCCGAGTGTCTCGAGCCTGCGATGACAGGACCCTGTAAGGCTCTGTTCTGGGCCTGGCACTACGACAGGGTGACCCAGGACTGTGAACAGTTCGTCTACGGCGGCTGTGGCGGCAACAAAAACAACTTCAAGACCAGACAGGAGTGTCTGAACTACTGCATAGGGAAGTAGCGGGGGAAGAGACCGATTTTTTTCATGTACAGTTTTCCTGTCAAGTGACTTATTAATAAGTGGGGTTATTGCAGGTAGTGAAAAGGTATAATCAAATATCAGACAGTTTATATACATTCATGTACAATCTATGTCTTCTCAAAATGTACAAACTAAGAATATGAACCTACTCAAAGGCAATTCAATCATGACTTCATAATTTGACCAAGGATGAGAACAAACAAAATCAAGCTGGATCTACATTTTCAACAACTTGCTTTGAAAGAATCTGTTAACAAATGACTTTTTTAACCTTCACATAGCTAGCTAGAACATTATAGACCATACGTTTGCTTTGTAGAGTTAATAGAATGCGTTGTGTAGCAATGTACAGGATATTTTTTGCTTCTTGTTCTGTGTATCTCAGAAAGTGAGATAGATTGTAAAGGATGGTCAATATAAGATACGTGATTGTGAACAGTAATAAATAGATAATCATGGATGGTGGCCAGGGGAAATTGTAACTTTTATGTGGATGGTGGGAATGAAAAAGATTTGAATTTCTTTGCTTTCTTTTTTGAAAAAAAGGTTTATTTTTGGCAGAGTAGTAGCTGTAGTAATTTTAAGTACCATAGAAGAGAGGAGCTTGAGTTTTTTTTAAATCTTTATTTTGCAAGGAAATTTCCTACCTAGTCATCTGTAATAGGGCATAATTGGAGCTGCTATGGCACATGTAACAAAGTGCTTCCTGTGTTTTTAACTCTTTGCCTAGGGTCAGTGCTATATATATCTATATATTGCAGCTTGTACTATCCATTATCAAATTTGTTATGAGATTTTGTACACTTTTCTTGACTGTAGCTAGTTTGTAGATATGTTTGAAGCTTATGTATTTATTGGGGGTGATGTTTTCTCTCTGTGTCCTACGTGTGGAATAGACTGCATCTACATGTTTGATGTTGTCAAAGTTAGAGCAGAGATGTAAGTGGCTAAAGTACAAAATGCAACTGTTACATTTTGTACAAGAAGTGTGGAACCTCTTTTTTTATTGATCTTTTGGGGCAGGTTATTCAGGAAGGGGAAAAGTGAGTACAGGGAAAATTCCTGCATCTCATGTATCAAAAGCGCTATCTATTGACTGAAACCAAAACTGCAGTTCATTTTTGGTCCTAGACTTTGGTACATTTATGAGTTACTGTTATTTTTACTTTGAAGAAATTAACAGTAAGGCACAGCAATGAGAACTTTACTTGGCAGTAGCCTTTCTTCGCAAATGGTTATTTTAAATTGAAAGAATCTAAATGTCCCTGTCGCTTTTGCAATTGTACAATCTGAGGAATCATATGACAAATGAGGTGTGGAGAAAATGACAAATGTTTGAGTGAAAACAGTGATACAAAATGTACTTGAAACCTGTAACAATTTGCATCGTACAATCAGTGTGTTCTGTTAGACGTGTAACGCCCGCACTTGGACATTCCAGGCATGTATATATAGGAGGTGCTGTAGTGTAGTGAGATGTCCTTTGTCAATGTGAGTTATGCATTAGACTTCTTTCAGAATTCTTTGGCATTAAAGCTTGCGTTTCTAATCCTGCAGTGGCTTTGTTTTTGTTCAAATGAGTGATCTTTCTTCAAAGGTGTGAATGAAGCTCATAAACAGAAGGATCAAGGCAAGTCTCATACAGTGTCAAACTGTATATTCAAGTACCAACAACAACAAAGAGACTATAGCTATAAGAAGTAAGGTAATAAAGTAGAAAATTTTTCATGTGAACACTATTTTTCCAGATCAACAAGAGATCTGTGCAAGATATAGCAACAGGTTAAACATGAGAAAAACTCTTATTATGACAAACCTCTGAAGAATACACACAGTAAGCAAATACCCTTGGACTAGCTACAAATGTATACAAGTGTTCACCTTTCCTACTCTCTCTGCTCAAGTCATATCAGTTCTCCAGTCTTCTAACTGGTGAAAGTAATTAAGGTTACATAAAAGAAAAGCTTCAAATGTTTAGTAAAAAAGGAATAGAAAATTGAGTGGAAAAAAACGAGTTAAACAATAGAACGTTCTGACTTGTATTTCAGCTTTCTTTCAGAACATTCTGTACAACAAAAGATATTAAGTTCAAATAAACTCTAAATCTAGTAGTCTAAGAATAACTTTTTATATATTATTTATTTTAAGTCTCTCTATCCTTGGGTTAATGATATATATATAAGTTGCTGCATCTGTGCCAGACAACAACAAAAATAAACAAAAAACATATAATCACCATGATTTCGAAACGTATCTGGAATGTTTAAGACTTTGATTCTTTTGCCTCAGTCCGTGTAATCTTTCCTAACATGATTATCAGATGTATCTCATCCTCAAAGCAGGCAAACTTTCTAAAACTGTCATACTACACTTTCCATGGCATGTCTGCTCCAGTTCTTAGAACTTTGATACGTTAGAAAAACGTAATAACACATCATGATACCAACGCCTGGTTAAGTTGTTGAGTGTGATCTTCCATCTAACTCTCCTTCAGGCTGACCAGTTGCCATCTGTGTTAGATGAGTATAAGATTTTGTCTATGAGCTACTTGCTGTAGACGGACCTGTACACGTGGATATCTGGTTTCCCCTTCAGGATGACCAAAGGACAGCCATCGCATGTCAGTGCCACATGCACGACATCCTGCTTCTCAGCAGGAAACTTGAACTTCTCGGACACGGTGCCATCCCTGTCCATGACGACCAGACCACCGCTGTACACGTCCTTGACTTTAACCCCTATGATTAGGATAAGCCTGTGCTGGTCCATGATGACACCCTGGATGTTGAGACGGCCGTAGCGCGGGTGGATGGTGCGCAGGTGTCGGCCCTGCTCACTGTACACCTGCACACAGTGGGCACGGTGGTCCACTACCAACATCTGGTTCAGGGGCGATACCGCCAAGCTGCATTTGTTGTTCGATAGCTTGGAGATCTGTGTGCACTGAACCTATCATAAGAAAACACAAAAGAGTTATTTGACTGTTGGGGCACCACAGATGATCTGACAACCAGTTCTCCTTACCCTTCACGGTTTTCTGTGAATTCTTCTTAACGTTTCACTTAGTGCAAAGAGTTAGGCAAGCATGAAGTTTTTTGAAAACATTTACATCCAACATGCATCCACCATACTAATTTTCAACTGGGTATAATGGCCCGTTTGCTTCTGATATATGTCATTGTGTGGAAATATGATTTAAACTAACCTTTTTGAGCAGTTTGCCATCGGAGCTGTAGATGAGGACCCCGTGGACGTAGTGGTTCGTCCCGACATCCTGTACGAGGAAGCGGTCCTTCCTGTCGATGACCATACAGCGTGGCTGGTGGACGCCGTGCAGGCGGAACTTGGTGATGAACTGGCCCGTGTCGGAGAAGACCTGTACGCAGGGAGGCGTAGTCTCGCGCACGGCGATGTACCGACTCTTAGGGGGCGTGGCCAGCTCGATGGGCCTGTCTAGCTGTCCAGGGGCCTGACCGCTGCCTCCGAACTTGAAACGGTACTTTCCTTCATTATCAAACACCTGGTGTGATGAAGAAATATGAAACTTTATTATCCTTTTCAGAATGTTGTTTACTTCAATAGGTAATCAGTATCACCATCTGCATAACATTGTGTACTTTGTGCGTGCTATTTTAAATAGTTCTTAATTTTTTATCATCGTTATTGCAACTCAAATAGCACAGAAAAATTAAAACGTTGTTTGGTGACATAGCCAGCTGCCACTGCGCCAGGTGCCTGCAAAGCTGGTGTGTTACACTAAAGAGAGGTTATACCAGCTATACAGAAGCTGGTATGTTACACTGAATAAAGGTTTTACAGGCTATACAGATACACATACAGAAGCAGGCATGTTATGCCAAAGGGTGGATATACTGGCCATACAGATACAGGTGAAGCATACACTGAAATAATACTACATGTAATAGTATTAATGAAAAGTATGTGACTGTTTTTCCCCAAATCTTTTGAATATTCCTTGATATGAAAAACAAACTTTCCATGTCAACACTTGAAACAATAGATCCATACCTGTACAAACCAATCGTACATGTCCAGTGCATAGATGTCTCCATTCAAGCCGACTGCAGTGCCGGAGAAGTAGGTGCGATCTCCACTCTCAGCCTTCCTCCCAATAGTACCCACTCTGTGTAGCTCTGTAACGTCCATGTCTGCAGAGTCACTGCCTGGAAAGAACAGAACATTAACAAGGCAATCAGAGATGGTAGACTTTACCACCTTATTCATACCGCTTTGCAACACTTCCAGTTCACATATAAAAAAGTAGCACTGAAGACCGCATATATGGTAAGGCTGCATTGTGTATTGGGAATTGCACATACAGACACAGACACACACACACATGTAGTTACATGCACACAGACAAGAAAAATACAAAGTTGACAAGAAAGTTAAAATGATTAATATAAATAATAACAGTTGTCTAGAAACTCGAGGCATATTTAATATATAAAATTATGTATTCTCCAGAAAAAGTCAAGTGACTTTGGCCACCTTTTTGCAGTGGTTAATGCACCAATACTGATGATTGTGCTTATTTGGTAAGGGGAAAGTTGATAGTAATCTAAGCCTTCCCACTTTCAAGCAAAATTTTCTTTTCTTTCATACAGTTCCCATGAAAATTAATTTGCATCACGCATTTATTCCCATACCTTTCCCAGAGTTCTTCCCCTCAGATTCAGTACTTTGATTCATACTACTGGAGTCTGGGCTGAACTCCTCCCTCAGCGGTGGCGTTGTGGCTCCGGCATCGCTTGACTCGGCACCACCAGACTCTCTAGGAGAGCAGACTGCCTTTGTCACCGGCGTACTGACTCCGATCTTGGGCACGGTCTTTATCTTGATCTGGATGCGGTTCAGGAGGTTGCTGAAGGTGTGGTATTCTACTGACACACCCACTTCTCCTGAACTCTTCTTGTCATTGCCTGCAGAACAGAAACTTAGATTAGGTACATAAAGTTGTACTTTTCTTTACACTTACAGTGAACTGTTGACGTTCTCATTCAGACAGAAAAGACCAACTTCTTCATTGACAGCATGTACATGTATATGGGTTCAGAACATTTGCATGTTGGCTAAGAGTTGAAGCCCTGACCTTGTGGTCTAGAGCTGGTATTGCTAACTACTACATCACAGCCTTTTGGAGAGAAGAAAGTATATGTCAGGGTAGAGACTCCAATCTGGTAGCCGACTGGCGATTCTACCAGCAGAGATCTTGATTAGAGTTTCTGTTTACAGAGACTCCGATTGGGATCTCCCGATTCTACCAGATCAGAGTCTACCTTGACATAGCATGTCGGCAGAACGTACTGCACCTGCGCGAAACCCGTAATGTATTGTGCATAGCACTTTTGGCAGAACGTCTCATATAAGGTTGTATTAGAGCATATAAGGTTGACAGCCTGTCTGTAGTTTTCAGATGTTGTATACAGTATAGGAAAAGATATTGTCTCCAACAGGCAAAATTTTGATGCAACGTTGACCAAACATCTAATGAAAAACATGAAAAATCAGGGTTTTGCACAGGCGCAGTACGTTCTGCCGATGTGCTCCTTGACATACATATAAAATTCTCTAATCTCCAAGTAGATGTTTGGGTAAAAAATCATAACGTTTTCTGATAGGAATTGCCCCAGTACCTGGACACTGCTTGAAGAGCAGGTCGAACTGCGAGGTGACCAGTTTCCCATGAGTCAGCAGGTCCAGGGTGCTGCCGTAGGTGAACAGCTTCTCCACAAACTTAGTTCCAGCCTCGAGTCTTTCCTCGTCCAACTGCAGGGACCTGTCCTGTTGGCGACAATAGATATAAAATCACTGGAAAGCCAACATTTGGGAGCATATGGTGAATATTTTCAGTATGGCAAGTATTCATGCCAAGTATTTTAAAGGCTTATTATAGTCCCCATCAACCGATGCAGCAAATAAAAGTCAACGTACACCTACATGTATATGTACACCAAGTACATGGACTGATGCAGGTTAGGTTCAGGTAGACATCAGAAATACCGGCCTGCACAGCTCCAATTACCTGCACTAACCTGCAAATACAGATAGCATTTCCAGCCCTGTACTACTAGTAGGTAGGGGAACATCACGCTGGTCTCCTATCGCTCAACTGTCTGCAGTGCCCCCTACCTGTTTGTTGAGGAACTGCTCCTGTCTCTGGTACAGAGTCTCCACCTCCTCACACAGTTCCACCTGCCTGTCCTCCAGCTTGGTCAGCAGGGCGTGGAACACCTTATCAACCTGTAAACAACAACAACAACAAACCTGTAAACAACATTGGGGGATGTACCAACTACTAAGTACCTAATACAAGCTCAGAAAAGACATGCCTTCAAGTATCAACCAAGGATTTAGGTGTTCAAAAACTCGTTTTTTCCTAGAACTATATATCGTAGAGTGGAACTCGCTGCCACCGAGTACAGTAGAGGCATCATCACTAGATAAGTTTAAGCAACATACTGGCTACACAGATACGGATACAACAACAACAACAACATAGACCAAGGATTGCCGTGATGTTCAGCTGTGGCAAAAGTGGTTCATGTCCTTGGTGCTGAAATTCACTCCAAAGCTGTAAACTTGTCACAATCAAGATTTACATACAGTCCAACTGCAGAATCAAACTAGTGTATACTATATATAAACACTAAGAGGTAGAACCTGTATTCATGGATAGTAAAGACTCTGATTGGGATCTCTACCGATTCTACCAGATCAGAGTCTCTATCCTGAGTAGCAACAATGGAAGTCGAGATCTGCCCAAGTGTTCGCAAGTACATGTTTGATAAGTTAAGATCACTATGGAAGCTGTGAACTTAAAAACAGCATGAATATTCAAAGATTCGCAGTAACTTACCTCGCCCTTGACTCTGGTTTTCTCCACTTCTACATGTGCAATCTTCTCCTCCATTTTGAGCAGCTGAACTTTCACCTCTTCAGATCTCTTCCTGCCATTTTCCAGCAGATACAGCAGTCTGAAAGGATCATTGAAAATCCTGATTACAAAATTGTAATGGTGTATGCAGGTCTGTAATACATGTTACTTAAAAGCTGTAACTAAATCCCGTAACTTGAAAAAATACAATGATCACATACTAGTAGACCATGTAGGCAAGTAGAATTACTTACTTGGGCCCTTAGCCCAAGACTTGTTGAACATTTAAGACCCTGTCCCAACACTTTGATCATATTAAAGATCTTAAACTCAAGTAAGAAGAAGAAGAACTGTGCATGCACATGTATTTCTTATTGGGGCAAATATGTAACCTTTAGATACAGAAAAATGACATAAAAAGAAATTTTGTAGGACTAAGTTTTTGATAACTACCTGTTCAACTACAGATTCTATTAGTCACTGACAAAAAAGTGGTGGATGCTACCTGAAACGTCTGACAGTTTTCAGACTATATTCCAGTTGCTTTGAGTAACAATTTCCTTGTGTTTCTCATTACCTGGATGTCTATAACCTTCATCGACGAATCACTATGTACATACCGTTCCTTCATGACTGCAGCTGCGTCCTTTACGTACACATACTGGTGTGAGGTCATGCGGTGGTCGACGGCGGTGCACTTCAGACAGACCAGCGTGTCGCAGGTGTTACAGTAGAACTCCAAGGCCTCCCCATCATGCTTGGAGCAGGTGACCAGCTTCAGCGGCGAGGCCAAGTCACTGATTCTCAGGTCCTCCAACTCAACCAGTCTGTAACATTTCATCAATTTTTCATCCGTTTCCAAAGTATGTCGTAAATCATACAAAGATTTATACCATAAATTGCAAAAAGTTATTGAAAAAATGATGGTAATGTCATAGAATGCCTTTTTTTCTATGACAGTCATAATTTTTATATTTGTATCAGAACAACTAGGCAGTGAGAGTGAGTGAAACAACTAGGCTGAAAAATATATGACATCCGTAGACTCATGAAATTCTTTGAATTTTTTCCAATTCAGACATAACGGGCTCCGTGCATGAGGCCTTGCCAAAAAAGACAATCACTTTTGTTTGGGGTACCCATATCCTCTTACCTGTGGGACTTGAAACACTTCATGAAGCGGTGCGCCCCCTGGCAGTTGCTGCACAGAAATGCAGCGCAGTCCAGACAGCGGCAGACAGCTGAGGAATTCCCCTCGCAGCTGGTGCAGGTGGCATCACCCGCCTCCACGGACTTCGCCTCAAGCAACGTCATGGCGATCGGGTCAGAGGGCAGAGTGGAGGGGTCGGATGTCGGGAGAAGGGTCCTCTGCTGGCAGACAGGGCAACTCACCTCTCCATCCCTGTCTGGAGTAAAAGAAGTAAAAAAAAGGTCATTGTTGTCATTGGAATCAGCTCTTCACTATACAGTGCACCAACCAAAAAAATGCTTAAATTTCTACCCAAGTTATGCTGATATCACCTCATATGCTTTTTCACAAAATCAACCTGGTCTGTTTTACCTAATATTTCTTCAGTTCACTCTTCAGACAGACCAAAAAGGAATTGTAAAGGGAGACAACATGTGGCTGGCTGTACTGTTGACTACACAACCCCCCTCCCTATCATTACTGGACTGTCCCTTACCTTGTTTCTTACCCTCTCCCTAACCTACTGGACTGTCCCTTACCTTGTTTTTTTAACCCGTCCCTATCCTTACTGGACTGTCCCTTACCTTGTTTCTTCACCAGTCTTTCCAGACATGCCAGACAGAAGGTGTGGAGACAGGACAACACCCGTGGCTGGCTGTACTGCTCACTGCACAACCCACACTCCAACTCCATGCTGGGGAAAACAACAATTAACACTAGAAAGGTAACATAAAATTTTGCAAAGCAAATGCATAATGTAACTACCTTCACATGGTCTAGCCCAACAAACTACTGCCCTGTTCATTCTTACTCAAACACATTCATATATAATATATGGTTTCCAGCCTATCCTGCTACATAATGTAACTCAACACCACATGGTGTCTGCTACAGCACCAGTTACCATGGTGACAGACATCTGGTCCCAGTCATTGACCTTATTTGTTTGGAGAAGAAGAAGAAGAAGAGGAAGAAGAAACTGAGCAAAAACAATATGTTTTGCTTCTGCAAACTGGTAAACAATTAATTAGACATTGCAGTCTCATCATTATTTTTTCAAAAATGAACACCTTTCACACATAAATTGAGAAAGGAGGTCATCTCCCTATAACAACAAGGCAATCTGAGATTGCAGACGATATTAGGGCCACACAATCTTTTTTAACGTAACATGGATGGCATCCGTGCATGCATCAATTTTTGTCCATTTCCAAAATTTGACGAGTGGCGCTGAAGTGGGCGTTAACTTTTAAAATGTTGTATACACCAAGACAGACACACAGACACGTCCAAAAACAACATGCCACTCCCTTGAGGGTGAAGCAATAAGCATTGATCAATATATTTCCTTATTACTCCAAATTTTCTCATAGGGGATTGCCCAGATGAAAGCAAAACAACTGTGAAGTGTTCAAAACCATGCAGCTGTCAGAAGTTGTCAAGTTGTCAACTGAGAACTTTCCCTTTCAACAACATTCAGCTGTGTTCATCTAACACTTACCTCGGTCTATGCACTTTGCCACAGGCTCTTGGTGGTTGCAGAGATCAAATGTTACGAAATATTACGATAAACATCTAAGAAGAAAACAAACATGTAGTAATTTGCATTCCGTAAACAACACACAACTTGTTGAACCATGTGACTAAGCCATACATAGCACGACATTCGGGTGCAAAATTCTAGAATTCGACTAAGTGTTCACGTTCAGAAAACTAACAAACTATTCAAAATACTTAATTTCTTCAAAAAAAATCGTTATTTGTCACAAAAATTTTGCCAATCTTCATAATTTTACGATGAACGCGAATTTCTTCAGCCGAAACGGAGAGTCTGAATACGAAGCCTTAGTTTCAGTCGCGGGGTCATGTGGGGTCAGTGTCTCGAAGTGGCGTCAGAAAGAGACAGATCAGATGGCCAAACTTTCGCAATTTTCGGTGGATTTTTCCGAGGTAAGCGAAGAATTCTGTAGTAAATTACTGTCTTATATATCTGTCATATATGATAAGTGCATAATTATTGGCAAACAGGTATATTTCGAGTGGTTTGTCGCAAGCAAGCGCCGTGCATGCACATGGGGAGGGGGGCATCAGGATAAACATGTGGGTATTTCGTAATAATTAGGTTGGTATAAGATTTAAACCGGTGCAGCTAAAAGCTGCCCTAAAATGTAGCTGGACAATTGAGTACTTTGCCTGATTCAAAAGTGAATTGCTGTATATTTCCAAACGTGATTTTTTACAACTTCAGAATAACGGTAGACTTCTTTCTGTATCCCGAAATGGACCAAATCTGACTCTCCAAGCAGAGGTTTGGGAGAGGACGAATGTGACTCGGCAGCTGAAATAGGTTTGGTAGCCAGGCTAGCAAGTAGCAGAGTGCACAAACCATCACACCACGTGGACACCACCAAGGAATCCTCTTTGCATTCAAGAAAACTGTTACTCAAGCAACTTTATAGATTTTGAAAACTGTCAGACATATTTTCAAGAAGCATCCACAACAGTCTTTTTATCAGTGACTAGTAGTAGGCATCCTTCCATCTCGAGAGATGATGGTAGCACTCTAGGTCTGGTGTTGTGGCCGTGTACAGCGTCTAGTAGACAGATTTTTAACAGATTCTGTTAATCACTGACGAAAAGTAGTGGATGCTACCTGAAATGTCTGACCTGTTCTCAAAATTTATCCAGTTTCTCCTGTCGCCTGTATTGCAATCCAGTTGCTTGAGTAACTGTGACAGTCTTCTTGTGTACCTCATTACCTGGATGGCTATCCTTCATCGACATACATTCTCTCTATACTCCACTCCTCAGGCGCTGACCTCGGCCCGTCCGGAGGCAGCCTCCTCCAGTCAGAACCCCGTGCTGGTGTGTAAGCTGTGCGACAGGCTGTACAAGCAGCCCAGGATCCTGTCCTGTCTCCACACCTTCTGTTACAAATGTCTGCAGTACGAGGCGCTGAAGCAGGGAGGGGAGGGACTAGGAACCATAGCCTGTCCTCTCTGTAAACAACAGACACCACTGCCTAGAGGTATGGTCATTGTTACCTCTGGGTATGGAAGTATTGTTTTGGGTATGTTCGTGTGTGTGTGTGTGTGTGTGTGTGTGTGAATGTGTGTGTATATGTGTTTGTGTATCTGTGCTTGTGTGTGTGTGTGTTTTTGTATCTGTGCTTGTGTGTGTGTGTGTATGTGTTTTTGTATCTGTCTGTATTTGTGTGTCTGCTGGCATGTTGTGAAACATTATGTAGGTGCTGTATTTGACTGTAGTAGAGTAGTGGGAAGGGGAGAGACTTTGTAACTATAGATTGATCTTAAGGTCAAGTTGGCAGTCTAGATGGTCTTTTGATTTCTGCAGGCCTCCCGTCCTTGCCAGACAACCATGTGTTCACCAAGATGCAAGAGGCTGAAGCCATCATGAGTGGGAACATCCACTGTACCAACTGTGAAACAGCAGGGGCCATAGCAGCAGCCAGGTACAGCATTTTACACACAGTGTTCCACTAGTGTAAAATCGTCAATGAAGGTTAGACATGAGATACACAAGAAAACAGTTACTCAAGCAACTGGATAGATTTTCAAAAACTATGTATCCAGCTGGTTGAGAAACTGTTTTCTTTTGTAGTGTAAAATCCTTACTTTCAGTACTGTACATACAGGAATTTTTCTCGGATGGTCACTATCAAAACTCGTTTTTCCTATATTTCATTGAAAGTCATTTCATGTGAAGAACGTAATCATAAAGCAGTTTTAAAACTTGACCACCAGCATGTTATCTACCTCTGCAGGTGCAATGACTGTCCAGAGTTCCTGTGTGCTCACTGCCTCTCCACACACAACTTCATGAAGGTCTTCAAGTCACACAAGGTCATTCCAGTCAGCGAGCTGAGCCAACAGGACCTGACGGCCTTCTCCCAGCCGCTGTCCTGCCAGTCACACAAGGGCGCGCCGCTCGAGCTCTTCTGCAACACATGCGAAGTCCTGATCTGTAAGAAGTGCACCAGAGACGGCCACGAGGGAGACACACACGAGCACAGCCCCAGCAAGGAGGTGTGGGCGGGAAAGCTGCCGGCACTCAACACGGCCCTGAACGTGGGGAAAGAACACCACAAGAAGATGCACGTCGGCGCCAAGAATCTAGAGGGGGAGCTGAAAGTCTTCGAGCAGAAGGAAGAAGACGTGCGAGAGAAAGTCACGGATTCCTTCCGCAAGCTGAAGGAGATGGTGGAGAAACGTGAAGAGGAGGTGCTACAGGAGTTGGAGAAGATGGGGAGGGAGAGGAAGAGCGCGATGTTTCAGGCGCACACAGACCTGAAGCGCGGCATAAAGAAACTGGAGGGTTTCTGCCAGTTCACGGACACACTCGTGAGTCAGGCCAGCCCGGCGTATGGCCTGACTCACTACAACTTGGTCGCACATCAGTATCAGCACCTTGCCGCTACCGTCACCTCATCAGACCACATGCAGGCTGACCTGAAACTCAACTGGAACCAAGACGAAATCACGGTCGCCCTCGCTAAAATCACTATCGTGGACGCACACAAGCCGACGGAGATGCCGACGGTCCCCCAACACTGGTGGAACGGCAGTAACAACCTGGATGTCGCCAACGGCCACGGGAAGGATGACGACCGGAGGCACAGCTGGAGCGGGGTGGTGAAGGCGGGACTCGCCCACAACACACAGGCATCCCCGACTCAGCTGAACAACCTCGGCAACCCCGACACAGACAGCGGTGCCAGCAGCGGGGAGGAGAACGTGGAGTCTGCAGCACAGGTGGTGGCAGGGGCACATCAGGACAAGGGCCAGAAGGACAAGGTATGCTTGTATCAGAGTTTTGCCATAATTAATAATGAATAATTTATTGCAAATTTGTGCCCATGGGCTAATTACAAATGAACAAGTGATAATACATGATGTGAGACAAACAATGAGGATTGCAATGCTAGTCTGTAGAAAGTTTCTATATCTACGTCACTAATGATTGCAACTTTCCTATTACTATAGTAATCAGTATAGTACCTCCCACCCACAGCAAAAATCTCAGCAGTTTGTAGCTGAATTGTTTTCAACAGGTAGCTTTCAACTGAGAAGCAGGTATTAAACCATAGCTTCTTCAGTGACAGTTATTACTTTTGAGTTTTGACTGACATTACTTCAGAATCCGGTATTCTTGCTCTTGTGAATTAGGAGAAAAGACCACCAGCAGTGCAGCCAGACCCAGGGTTGCCCCGTAAGGTGGAAGCCCTGAACAAGTTTGGCAGCCCAGGCGGCGGCGCAGGACAGTTTCTGTTCCCACATTCGATCGCCGCTGGACAAAACGGACTGCTGTACATCAGCGATGGGCAGAACCACAGGATACAAGTATTTGATAGGTCCAGGAGTAGTTTTTATGTTTATATTATAAAACATTGTCTGTGCTTCAAATATACATATAGATCTATATTTAAATGTTTTCTACGACGTATGTCACTCTTTACTCAACTGAGAGTGCAATTTTACATTAAACTGCCTCTCAATTTCTAATCAACTTTATAAGTGAGCCACGCAAATACATGTACCAATGAAATTCTGACTAAAAGTCTGCCAATTGTATGATAAAGATCCAATTCAATTTAAGCTTTTAAAAAGCAACTACTTTTCCTAATGTTCAAAATGTTAGGCACATTATCTGGCTTTTTAACCACATAAGATTATACATGTACCTAACTCTTACACCATTCAACCATGAATACAGCATTGATTCTCTCCTAAAAATCTTACCCATCTTATATATTCGCATGTCCCAACAGGCAGGGCAAGTCCCAGTTCACATTTGGGAAGAAGGGCAAAGGTCGGGGGATGTTCATCCAGCCGACCTACATCGCTGTGTCTCCTGACGATCACCTGTTCATCAGGGACAAGGGCTCCAAACGGGTGCAGGAGTTCAGCAACAAGGGCCAGTTCATCAACCAGTTCCACATGGATAATCTACACGAAGCAAGGGGTGAGTCAGTCTTGTCCAGCACTTTTTCTCTTTCAAAGCAATTTTCTATTCGTTCTCTCTCTCTAGCTCTTCTTTCCAAAAAGGCCTCGAAATACATTTTTCTACATACATGCACTGGTGCAGGGTAATGCACTAACCTGCATATACCCAGTACATGGACCGGTGTAGGATATATTAGGTGCAGGTAGATATCAGAAATACCTTCACAGCTCCAATTTTACCTGCACTAACCTGCATATTATGTAGGTGGTATTTCAAGCCCTGACCTGATTTGATTTTGAAAGACAACTTTCAGAAAAATGCAAGAAAGAGATTTGTACTAGACTGCAAGAGGTCTGAGATAGATTTCTGGACAACAATGCTTACTTGAAAGAGGATTTCAGAATTCTGTCCTCTCTGCAGGGGAGCTCAGAGATAATTATCGCTCTACTATTGTGACATTCCAAGATTTGTATTTTTCAGGAATGACGTGTGACAGGCGGGGACGGATCCTGATCGTTGACAAGGGTGACGACGGCTACCACCAGGGCGTGGCGTTCTACAGCCCCTCGGGCGCGCTGCTGAAGAAAGTCTCGTGTCCGAACATCCCCAAGATGACCGTGTACGCCAACCCCGTCGCCACCAACTCCAACCACGAGATCTTCATCTGTGATCACATCAGCCACTGCCTGCGCGTGTACAACGAGCACGGACGCTACGTGCGCCAGGTCAGTTTAAAGGGGCATTATGTAACATTTTTGCACCAAAAATTGAAATATTTTAATTGAAAAAAATCTTTGTCATTGTAATTTCCGTCCACTTTCAACATATTTGTGCAATAATCTCACATTTCTGACATTTATGGTTGGTTCACACGAGGCGCACTCAGTGTGTGGCTCCACCACAAACTACCAGAATGTAAACAAACATGGCTGACAGCAGTGTTTCCAGCTTTTAAACACACTGGTAAGGTGTTATATTTTGGGGCCTCCACTTCCTAAATGGCACTTGAGTAAGGCAGGGTTGTTTCAACTTACTTTGTAAAGAAATTGCCAGAAAATTTACTTTCTGTATCGTCCTAATGTTGTTGTTTGTCCGTCAGTATGACAAGGACCGCCTAGTCATCCATCTGTCGCATGTGTTCTCATGTGGCTGTACAGTCCTAATGTTACATAATGCAGCAAACCACCTATTGTGAGATTACTGACGTTATTATTATTTTAGGTCGGAGGCGAGTCCACCATCGACGTGCTGATGGGCGTCCTGGTCGACAAGGACGAGAACATCATCGTGCTGAACGGGATCACCACGGTAACGGGACACAACTGCATCGACGAGCTGGTTAGGTTCCGCATGGACGGCTCGCTGCTGGACAAGATCGCCCTGAGCCCCTCCAAACAGTCCATCAACACCATGAACCTGCTGGACGGGAACTATCCTGTCGGCATCTCCAACTCCAAAAACTGGTGTCTGTTGTACGATCACATCTAATCTGAGGCTTATGAAGCAAGTTTAAACTGTAATTTCCAACACAAAAAAATTGGACTTACCCAAATTTTCAACTGTGCAACTCCAGTCTGTGTCAAGGGATGACCAACTTTTTTTGTGTTGGAAATTACAGTTTAAAGTTGCTTCATGATGACTTATATCAACACAAATCTCCAACTCCAAAAACTGGTGTCTGTTGTACGACCATATCTAATCTCACGCTTCATTTTTTTCACAAACGATGAAGTGCTTTCTCATTCTGTTGTAATCTCCAAGCAGATCTTTTGGTGGCTGCAAAGACAGTATCAAATTGGCCAGGTGGCATTCATTTGCCAGACAGTATCCATTGGTCACCCAAGTAACTGTCTGGCAAATGGATACAGCCTGGCCAATTTGATACTGTCTTTGCAGCCACCTAAAGATCTGCTTGGAGATTAATTCTGTACCACTTCATACATCTTTCAAGTACACATGGACCTCTGCATTTATAGTTAACATGTTTGCCTCAGGCCTTTCTTTCTTCTTTTCAAAAAACTTTTGTGCAGTAATGATTTGAAGGAAATTTAGCAGTGTACAAGCAAATGATAGATGTAACAGTTGTCTAGAACATACCTGTAGACCTTATTGTAGGATCAGAAAGGTTCAAACTTCTCAGAAAGCTGGAGATGTGTTACAAAAGCTTAGTTCCGCCTTGTGTGTTACAACTACATTCACATATAGAACACATGAACATACTCGTAGACTTCATTGCAGAATCAGAAAGGTTTAAACTGGAGCTGGACAGAGCTTAGTTCAGCCTTGTGTGTTACAACTACATTCAGATATAGGACACATGATGTGAACATGCACACAAGCGGAATGCGAACTCTATCCAGATAATATATGGCTGTGTTATAATACACATGGAGACAGCACAGAGGTACACAGGAGAGGAGCATATTTATTAATTATGTACTGTTTTTGCCAAATAACCGTACTGTTCTGTAAACACACTTATATATCGCAGCCACATTTTGTACAAGTTAAACAGTTGAGAGATTCAAGAGCATTTCAACACTTCGCATTAGATATAGCAGTGATGAAAAATCCTATCCTGGTATGTATAAAAACACATTTGTAAGAGACAAGAGAGGGACAAACAGATAAGAGATGTTTAAATGCTGGTATGTCTGGTTCAGAAGCAGCCAATGTTTTTTTGTTACGATTTTTTTCATTGTACACTTCTCATTGCACATCACATGGAGTTTATAGTATAATGTTATACTTATTACACTTACAGAAATACCTTTAGGAATTAGCTTTTGGAATGTTTGTGAAACAGTCAGATATAAGGTCATGAAATACAGATGTAACGATTCATGGAAAACACATGTACATATTCTGGCACAGCTGTCGAGTCATAATCCCTTTCTGTACACCTTACCTCAAGCAATATCTGGACATCTGTGCTCAATTGAATTCTCTAACTTTGTTTCACATTTGCAGGATATCACATAAGTTAGGATAGATAATTTGTATAAGATTTTGGATTGAAATGCAGCTTTTGTACCCCTCAAAATGTATTAATAATAGATGGACAGGCCAGATTGCAACACACATTGTCACATAAACCTATGCCAGATTGCAACACACATTGTCACATAAACTTATGCCAGATTGCAACACACATTGTCACATAAACCTATGCCAGATTGCAACACACATTGTTACATAAACTTATGCCAGATTGCAACACACATTGTTACATAAACCTATGCCAGATTGCAACACACATTGTTACATAAACAGGCCAGATTGCAACACACATTGTCACATACATGTAAACATAGGGAACACACATAGGGAACACACAAGCACACTTCTCAAAGGGTTTGTCAAATTTACTACACATATAGGCTTACATGTAAACTCTACTGTTGTAAGGTAAACAAGCACATAGTGTTGACATGTATGCAAGCAATATGTGTAATACTAGTGGATAGGTAATGATGGCAAGAGACAAACAAAGACATGTTGTAGGGAACACAGGAGAATGTCGATGGAACTCTTTCCTCTGAACAGTTTGTGCATCTCTTCCTTTGATTGCCTTACCCTGTTTGGAGATACATTTTTTTGTGGATTTTTTTTGTCCTCCTGTTGCCAATTTTCCTTCATTCCCCAAACCCCCTCAAATCCTCTTGGGTCATTTATATTACGGTGCAGTACTCCTTTCCTGTATTTTGTGGAGATTATGTATATTACACATTTGAAGTGAGAATAGCTATATATGTATTTGATGTTCACATCCGCTTCAGCATCTATGGTTCTGTTTACATTAATATACTTCTCAGATTGGTTACTGATACAAATGTGAAGACTGTTGTTACACATAAGATGGAAAAACTTTGTCAGATTATAAAGTCATGGTTGTTTATGGTAACGAAGGTTGTGGAAGATGTGAAAAAAAGAAGACTTTGACAAATGCTTTATAGGAATGTTTAAAGGAGAAGTGCTAGATTTGTTTTCATTGTGACACATCAGGTCTTTATTTGATTTGTACGCTTAGTTTTTGTACTACAGTATTACATGAAATGAGCTATTGAAAAAGAAAAAAACACATGTTTGGTGGGGTGGCACAGTTGTCACCAAAACATACCCTCCTCAAGTGTAATTTTGGAATAGCCCCTACACTTCGTAAAGTAAAGTTGAAGTTAATAAGAGTTCTGTAGTTATTAGAGGTTCTTTAGTTGATAGCAATTTCCTTGTAAGTTTGACTCCATCCTTTTTCTTTACCTTGTTATTTTGAAATAGATATTAGTAGTAAAATACTGTTATTTTCTTACGTGCTATAGTACATGTACAATAGTTGTAAGCATGGAACACGAAATAACTTGTGCAGATGGATACAGAGATCTTTATGCATACAGCCACTGGATATGACAGTCAAAAGTTTTCACATACTGTGTATTGAAAGGTACATGATCAAATTTTCTATTGGATATCTATATAAACATAAAGTATGCAACTTATTGTGCTGAAGAAACAGTGATAATGATGAAATATGCAAAGATGGCTGTTTTTGCGTGCGGAATGTTTCAGCAAAGAACTGGTCAAAATATGCATGTTGTCACATAAGGACGTGTTGTTGTCATGGTGATATTCACTTTGACAGGTCTGAAACCCAACTTTTTGTTCACCTGTTGATTTGAACATCTATGAAGAATAATCAGGCTGATTGTAAAAAATCCTGCTTCAAAAAAAGACTTGCACTTGATGCAAGCACGTCTAACCCCCGTTTCGGGGAAAAAAGACGTTAAAACTGGATAAGAAGAAGAATTGTAAAAGTCCGTTGATTTGAGAGCAAAAAGAGTGGCACAAGTTGTACTCCTCTTTCACAAGAAAACAGATTTAACTGTAGACTGGTGCCAAATGTAACATATACAGGCCATTCAATAGGAAATGATACAACATGACTGCTGGTAATAAAAGTATTACACGTATATGTATCTATGCATTTGTACTTGTTATTGCTTCTTAATCTAGCCTCCTAGAGCCTGGTTAGAGAACCTTAGCCCGTGTTTTAAAAATGCGTATCACCGCTGGCTACCTCAATCCATGCACACAGGTAAACATGCCTGTCCTTGGTGCTGAACGCAATCCACCAACCTCTTGCCAGTGCGAGGGAGTACAATGTATGTGAGCCAAGGCTAGTGCGTGTTGTGAATGGCAAGTAATTGAAATGAAAGGGAAACAAATATACTCTTGAAAGAGTTCCACAATCCTTTTATTTCCAACAATCGTCGTCGGCTACACTGGTTATGACGTCATCATCCGTTTCCATGGAGTCAGTCACGTCTCATGCAGGGTTAAACCATTGTAGTTTGCATTGTTCCAGAACAAGGTTTAGTTTGTTTACTAACGGTACACGAACTCTTTCGCTATTTGTGGGCATTAGGAAAGTTGTACAGGATTCCATCAATACAAGTAACACCGCCTCAATTGTTAATAGATAAGTTACAAAATAGTTAACAATACGGTTAGCGGATAATCCAAAATAGATAACTGAAATCATGCAAGTTATAAAACTGGTTGCTTGACTATTGTCTCTGCCATTTCCTTAACTCTATCTCCTACTTTTCCAGCAATGACTCCCTTTGACTTTGTTCGTCCATGCTGTCGGGGATGTTGTCCCCCGAAGTTCGGTTCTCTGGTGGAGAACTCCCGTCCCTCTGTAGTCTCTTTCTGTCGGCCATCTCGGCTTCCAGTCTCTGTCGCACCTCCTCAGAGCGCTTCTTCCAGTTCTGGAGCCACGTCACCATGGTGGCTATAGCCGTGCTGATCAGCACCAACACCGCCCCAGCGATCTCCATTCCCGCTGGGTGGATATGTAGGATGAAAACCTGCATCAGGTACGCCAATATGACGTTCCCGTTGCGAAGGAGAGCGACAGTCGACGCCTTCTCCAGCTTCAAACTGCGGTACAAACAGGCGATTCCGACCGTGTATATGAAACCCGCTCCTGTGAGGTAGCCGTACACCTTCCCTTCCAAGTCCCACACGGGTTTCTTAGGAAACATGTACATGAGAGGTAGCGTGATGGCGACGCCTAGCGACTCCATCCAGAACAGCACAGTCAACAAGGGAGTGCTGGCGAGTTGTCCTCGACTCACCACGTTGACCGCCGCTAGACCTAGCGCCGAAACGATGGCTAGGGCGTTACCGATGAGTACAGGCGAGACGTTCGGTTCGTCTCCAGGGCTGATCCCAAGCGTCTTGTCCAGCTCCTTCCAACCGTAGGTGGGTCCCTGTCAATCAAGCAAGTGGTTTACTTCGTTATAAAAACAAACAAGAACTTTGTAGCCATTGGTTAAATAGCATAATTGTTGTACAATTTACGTTATGTTACTCGTTAAAGTAATTACTATACACTAACATAAATGATAGTTGCATGGTATAATGAATAAATTGTTCAATAAAAACACAAACATAATTGCACATTACTACCAAGTATCACAGTTCGACATGAAAAAATGCGACCCCAGGTGTGCCCATAAGACTGTAAGGTTTGAACCACTCACACCGGGAAGGACCCCTACTCTTTTGCGTAAGTATGGTGAGTTCTTTCACCTGAGTGAAGTGAGGAAAGTCATGTGTGCTTTTCCCAAAGGCAAAAGATCGATGACATGGCAGGATTCGAACCCGGGACGTCTTGGTTCTGAGCCGAACACGCTGTCGTTACGCCACACGACCCCACTGATATACTGTTTAACAGAGTTACTATATAGGGTATGGAGCTATTTCTGTACCTGTGTGAGTAAGACGACGCCGATGAGGTTGAGGACGATGCCGATGGAGCTAGCGCAGCCGGGCCGCTCCCCGAGGAAGGCGAGCGCCATGAGGGCGGCGAAGAGCGGCGTGGCGCCCCGCTGGATGGCGAAACTGTTTCCCGGCGGGATGTAGAACACCGACACGTAGAACCACACCGTCACGAACGTGCGACCAACACCTGCACGGGGAAACAACATGCAATAAGCAATCTATCTAACAACTTTCAAGCGAGGATAGCCCGGTGGCAACTCTTGCAGGCGTGTCAGTGTTTGGCCTACACAGAAGGCAGGCAAAAGACGCCCTCCAAGAGTCGGATGAGGACATCTTTTTTTTTAATGAAGACCTCAAGGAATTCCTATCTGAACATTGAAGTACAACATATATTTTCTCAAAGATATTAAATCCACTCCCATTTATATATATGGGAATTCCAAAATAGGGAAAGTCGTGACTTGGTACACGTTACTATGCGAGTGTGGGAATTCGCGTTAAGCCAAACTGCCCTCAGGCAATTTCCAAGGGAGATGGGGAGGGGGGCAACCTTCTTTACTTAGATATATAAACTTACAAGTATCGTTGTTCTTCCCCGGCTAACAATGTTTTCTCCTTCTTCGTAAATATACATGGGTCCGTTCATTTACTTATGTGTAATATTTAGCAGCATTGAAGATTGTTTTTTTTTACATTCTGTGATAAGTTTCAATGAATAGTCATACTAGTACGTGAATGCGAGTCGACTCACCTGCCAGAAAAAGTAGGCCCGTGTGTTTCCAGTTCTCCCCCAGTAGAGGCCCTCGGCACGCCAACACCAGAGGAACGAACAGTATGAACGCCGCCAGTTCGTTAAAGAACACCACCTGCATATCCGGCACTCCTGAGTTAGCCGCCAGCCGGGCCAAAATGGACGAACTCGACAAGCTCACTCCTGACAGGAGAGCTAGAAACAATCCCTCGCCTGCTAACAGCAAGTTCTTGGGCTCTTGCTTGAGTTGTTCCAGTTGAAGTCTTTCTTTCTCTTCCTCGTCGAAGTCTCCGTCGACGGTGGTGCTTCCCTGAAGACGTTCGAACAGCCACTGAAGGCTCTGGTTGTTCTCGTTGTCTTGAGTCATTTCGATTCGGCCCAAAACCTCCTCCTTCTCGATCTCGCCGTCCCAACTGTTACGCCATTCGGGTCTTGCCATTTTGTCCTCCTCCGGAGGAATCTCACCTCCTTGGTTCACTTTTAAACAATCCTGTGGTATGCCTGTTGTTTGCAGGACGCTTGGAAGGATAGTTTGCGACGATAGTAAGGTGGAACGAGCCGAGATCACACCCTAACGTCCTGATCACTAGACTAAATAAGTTGTCTGTTCGCCAGTACCTTTACAAACTACACCCAGTTTCAGAAGTCGTCCAACAAGTTATCAAGCGGGTTGCGTACAGGGTAGATTGCCACCAGCATTTTGGAAAGAGGGGGTGACCTTTAACTGTTTGCGGTTGATATTGCTGCAAGGCATATTTGGTTCAGAGATCTTGACTTGCATTTCAACAGTTTCCTGAAATAATACATGTAACTATATATACATATATATGCTAAGTGTTGTATTGTATTGTAGAATATTGGTGGGAAGCAAAAAAATATGCGGTTTAGTCGGCAAGAAACTCGCTATGTGGCTTAACTATGATGAGTCTGTCATCGGGTTTTCCTTATTATGTCACAGGTCTGGAGTCCGAGTACACATGTGCTTCCAATGAGGTTTCAAAGGATTAAGACCTTGGTCCAAGGAGGTTACTAGTACCTCCTTGCTTGGTCTATCTTTGAGAGACCCTCCAAATGTCTTGCACTGAATCGTCATTATCCGCGTCGATGTGTTGATTAGTGGATCAAAAGCGCTTCTAGCGGTCACGACAATAACTGCAGCTGGAAACAGGTGCATGGCAAACACACCACACGAAATGTGAGTGATCCCTCTGCATTACTGTCTTTTTTTCTGACCATTGTCTTAATCATTTTCAGAACCTGATCTACGAATTACCGATAGATCGCATTGTTAAACAATTCTGTATGTTTCTATCAACATACTAGCATATAGCATTTAAGGACAAAACAGTGGACACAGTTGAACGAAACTGGTTGTAATGGGGATGGAGACTTTGTCGGTTCTACATCACCAAATAAACGAGTGGTTTTGATAAAACAATCTCAGGTCCTTTGTCTCATTTGCCCAGTAGACTTTTAAGCACACAAACGCAATCCGCATGACCGCGGCTCTCTGTGCTGTGCTTAGTTGTCTTCGTCAGAAGAACTATGGAAATGGTTGGCCGCATTGTGGGTGACAGCGGATTTAGGGATATAACTCTGGAAGGCATGATTCGAAGTCCCTGATATTTGGCAGATTACCGTTATTAAGGCCGAAGTCAAGTGCAAGTTTAGGCTTTGTGGGGGGTCCGTACGTCACGTTAGTGAACCTTTTGTGTTTGTTGCTTGTTAACAAAATAAGTCGAGTATATTTAAATAGATGGTCATGATTTTTGGTAGGCAAGTTACCGTTGTTGAGGACTAGGTCAAGTTCGAAAATGGGCCTCATGGGGGTTCCCTACGTTTCGGCATTGGACCTTTTGTGTTTAGAAAGATGACGATCTTCCCCCCCCTAACCTCTGCTTGGAGACATCGGGGGGGGGGGGCAGCTGGACCCCATAACTATCAGGTCTGGGATCAGATAACGTTGTTTACATTAAGGGACTGTTCTATAATAAAATAAGTCGAGTATATTTAAATAGATGGTCATGATTTTTGGTAGGCAAGTTACCGTTGTTGAGGACTAGGTCAAGTTCGAAAATGGGCCTCATGGGGGTTCCCTACGTTTCGGCATTGGACCTTTTGTGTTTAGAAAGATGACGATCTTCCCCCCCCTAACCTCTGCTTGGAGACATCGGGGGGGGGGGGGCAGCTGGACCCCATAACTATCAGGTCTGGGATCAGATAACGTTGTTTACATTAAGGGACTGTTCTATAATTTCAGGGGGAGGAGGATAGGTTGGTCAGCTGAGGAGGAGGATAGCTGACGGTAGCTGACGGTAGCTGACGGTAGCTGACGGTAGCTGACGGTAGCTGACGGTAGCTGACGGTAGCTGACGGTAGCTGACGGTTCAATGTGGTACTGGATGATCCACTGTGTAATGGCAACCTAGTGCCTACTGCTACTGAAAGATCCCATTCCGATCTTTCCACTGCCTTTTACCTCCCGAAGCCTATTCAAATACCCGTTTTGCACCTCAACGAGTGAGGAAAAGACACACCGTCTTGCTGGGAATCGAACCCGCGATCTCTGGATCTCCCGTCAGTTACCGTAACCACTCTACCATACGCCGGGCCCACCTCCACCCCCGGTCTTCAAGAGGGTACAATACCTTCGTCTTTAAACCGTTCGACGTCTTTAAACGTGATCAAAGCCACTGATGGTATGTCAATTTGGAACGATATCAAGCTTATTTGTTTGGAGAGAAAAAACGCAGCCTTTTGTGTTTGTTTGCCTGTCGTATTAAAGTTGTTACTATTCACTATACAGGATTTACTATTTACTATACAGGATTTGCATATCACTGGTGGACACGTATCCAGATAGCTCCGGCATTTAGACCTCCAAAGTTGTGTTTCTGAAACTTTTTTGATGCCGCAACTTGTGGTTTATACTGTCTGATCAGCTGGAGAACCTCTGAGCGAGATCTGGCTCTGTATTTTCGGTTCTACTCTGGAATATTGGGGGATCTCTAGAGCGACGTCGGCAGCACAGCTCCCCTCCCCATCTGGCCAATGCCGTCCTGTGAAGATTGCCATGCGCCGGGAGCACAGCTCGGCCAGGGAGACCTGAATCTTTGCAAACGCTGCTCCGACAAGCGATCCCCACCGGTAGATTCTACTCAGGGTGAGCCAAACAAAATCTTTATTAACGACCTGTTATGCTTCGTCGTCAATAAGATGGACAAGATGCCCGGCGATATTGTCACGAAACTGTGCTTGGAGACTACACCGAGGAGTCAGTCGAGATATTTGTCAAGCGCCTGGGCCCCGACACCATGTCGGAAGACGTCGAACGGTATCTGCACGACAACCTGTCGCATGATCGGACGCTCTCCTGTATGAACCTTCCGACTAAGTTTGACTCCTATTCTTCTTTCCGGATGTCAATAGAATGAAATCCTGTCCCCGTCTTTCTGGCCGTGCGGCGTACTCGTTAGGCGGTAGACGTGCCTCCTCCACCTCGCAACCGAGACCATGAAGACTGGCTCAGACACGCTAAATGTGGCATCCTTTAACTGTCGTTACGTTAAGAACGCTGCCCAAGCTGTCAAGGACCTGGCCTGTGCCAGATTTCTGACATTATCCTCTTACAGGAGCACTGGCTCCTGCCGAACGATTTAGACTTTCTCTCTAGTCTGGATAAGGACTTCTTAACGTATGGCACTTCGGCTGTAGACTTGGGTAAAGGCATATTACATGGTCGCCCTTATGGTGGCGTAGCGGTCCTTTGGCGGAAGTCTCTCGGAATAACTGTGAGTATTGTGAGCGAGGATGATGATCGAATTTTAGCCTTACGAATCAATAATGATGTGAGCTGTGAACTCCTTCTGATTTGTGTGTATCTACCAGTAGAATCCACTAACAACATGGATATTTTCATTGACAAATCAGGTAAAATCGAGTCTATAATACAACAGACCAATGTGACGTGTGACCAACGTCTGTATCATGGGAGACTTTAATACGCGCCCGGACGGTATATTCTCCCCACTGTTGTACAATTTTTGTCATGATAATAACCTCCATGTAAGCGACAGCGACCTTCTTCCTGGGGATACTTTTACGTACCTTAGCGAAGCTCATGGGTCGACGTCGTGGCTTGATCATTGCGTCTGCTCCGAAATGTGTGTTCTGTATGATATTGCCCCATCCGATCATTCCCCTCTCTGGGTTTCATTCGACTGGACATCGGCTCCTGTGTTTACAAACACAGCTGGTGACGGAATTCTACCCCCAAAGAGATTCAATTGGGAAGGTGCATCCCCCCTGACTTGGCACGGTACCACACTTGTGCCGATGCCCTCTTATCTGAAATCCAATTGCCAATCAACGATCTTTTATGTCTAAATCCTAACTGTAAGAACAATGAACACAGAACTTCTCTTGACAATTTTATCTCTGCTATAGTCGGAGCTCTTGAAAGTGCAGCTACGACATCCCTCACCACAGGAAAATGTGGCACCTCCCACGCGATACCTGGTTGGAATTCTGTCGTCAAAGAGTACCATATTGCAGCCCGAGATGCATTTTCTCTCTGGCGCGGGTTTAATCGACCGAGGCATGGGGCCATTTGGGACCTAATGAGATCAACTCGGGCAAAATTTAAACTAGCTTTAAGAGAGTGTCGACGTGCGGAGGCCCTGCACAGGGCAGATGCGCTCGCCTCTAGTCTGCATCAAAAAAAGGGGGTCTACGCTGCGGTCTCAAAATGGCTCCAAGCCAAACCTCCCATGTAACATCGACGGCCACAGCGGTGCGTCTGATATCACTAGCATGTGGAGGCGTTACTACGACTCTCTGCTGAACTCTGTTGCTCCCAATGACTGTGAACAATCTGTAGATGACACAATCTATTCTGAGGTCAGCTATGACCCGGGAATGTCGGCACCTGCACCTGAGGTATGCGCAGCAATCAACAGACTTCAGAACGGGAAGTCCTGTGATTCTGACGTTCTTTCAGCTGAGCATCTAAAGCATGCGGGACCTCGGCTTACCATTTTGTTCTCTCTTTTGTTTTCCGCTATGCTAGTGCGTTAAGGGTAACTCTCATTCCAATAATCGAGAAACAAAACCTGAATCCTTCCCTTAAGAATAATTATCGTCCTATTGCTATTTCCAGCCCCATTTTCAAATTATTTGAATCCCTTCTCCTCAGTCGCCTTTCATCGCACCTTCTCTAATTACACTGTTTTGCAACACTGTTGTGACACTTTGATCATAATACAGTGAGCAAAATTTCTTGTAACAGTACTCATTCCCCAGTAACAGTCCAAAATCAAATAGCTAACACAGATGACAGTGAGTCTGTAAATCTGTGGCGAACCATTTCACAGTGTTCCATAGAATAAAAAGGAGTACAGAGATTCTTTTGTATTCTAGACCAAATTGATTATTTAAAAAAGTAAAGAATACACATGTTCATTTCTCTAGAACAATGTCCCTCTGACGAAGGCATGAGATCTCCGACCTCTAGTTCTCTATTATTTCGCACGTCCCCAAAAAGGTGCCGCCAAACCTTGGAACAGTACGTCCCACCCACTGTGAAGTACCCTGTTGTAAAAGCCGACATGCAGTACAGAACACGCCGATGGACGAGGAGTGCTCTTCTCTTAAACACGGTGGACTTTGTTGAACACACAACAGGTGGCAGTGTGTTAGCCTGGATGCCAGGCCCCGTGCGATACTCCCTTCGGTCGGGGAAGCCACACGCTAGCCTTTACCAGGCTTCGGGAGGTGGCTGGCTGGAAAGAGTAGAAATTGGCCAAATAGACAGATAAAATGCAAGGGGAGTTGGTCCGCTAAAGAGTACATTTGCCGCCTCCTGCATAAACCTAATCTCCAAGCAGATCTTAGGGTTGCCAAAGACAGTATCCAATTGGCCAGACACTTACCATTCAGCCACCCAAGATCTGCCGGTACTCGCACAGGGAGGAGCACTTCTTTTCAAAAATGGTGTCGCTGCCCCTCCTTGTGCCCCTATTAACAGCAATCTTGGATGGCTGAATGGTAACTGTCTGGCCAATTGAATACTGTCTTTGGCCACCCTAAGATCTGCTTGGAGATTAGCATAAACCTACACAAGAAAATGTACTGCTTTGTCACTTTTATGTGAAACACCACTGTTGTAACAAACGTTACGCAATACAGGGAAGGCACACCGTGTCTTTCCCTGCCAATGTATGCATGAAATTGTAACAAACAATAAAAAATAAATATTTACATATTCACTTTTCGTCTGACCAATGATCCTTAAGTTGAACCAACGGTCACCTTGAAGTGTAACCTTTCCAGTGCTACGTTTATTTTATCATTACTTCCCTACTTCACAATTTCCCTACTTCATACACTTAAGCACTGTAGAAAAGTTCATATTCCTAATGCAACTAGACAAACCTTCCATCGAAAAACATATCTGTTCCTTTATCTCTACTATAACTGAAAAGCGAGGAGAAGTTGAATTTATCTAATGATAGTTAGTTTTATTTTGTATCCGTTGACTGTATCTGTTCATCATGTTTTGTTGTGACCTGTACTTAGCCCAGTGTGGCAAAAATGTGCAATAAAGGTCGTCATTCATTCATTCATTAAATCAAATCTTATTTTGCCAGGTGCTGCATTTCCCTTTCCCTCTCTGTCACAGCCGTACGTACACACCTGTATCACGTGTAGAGGCTTTTACCTTTACTCCCCTGAGGTCACCTATACGCCTAGGTAAACAACACCGCTCCCACGTTACCACTGCTGTTTATAACGTCTTCTAGCATAATAAAGAATACTTGTTTTGTTACGATACATACAGAAGACATTGTGATTGTTTGATCTACAGGAGTTGCCTACGTGCTGTACGTTTTGCTTTGATAATCGTGTCGAGGACACAGACGCCTGTTTTCATGATCAATATTGCCTCATGAATATTTAAAATCCTTACTGACAGGAACGGTCATTAATTCACCTGCAGCACATTTATAGATAATTGTTAAGAAATTATATTATTTTAACAGACAGTGGGGTTATTTCCCTATAGCTCTATATGTTATAATTGTGTGCGTTAAACTATCTAAAAGGAAACTTAAATGACGAACTTGTCCTTTTAAATGCTGTATTTTGGACGCGTTTGATGCTAGATCCCGCTATTCTTTCCTCCCGTTAGAGGGTCGTAATATTTAAACATGATCGGAACGGGTTTGTGCAAGCGATTGTCTGGGTCGAACCACTCAGTACACCAGCGAGAGAACACAAACACACAGCATGAACAAGCTACGGTTTAAATGGGGCGGTAACGGTTCTGAGAAGAAAGACAAGGAGCCCAAAAACTACGTGAACGGCGGAGACCACTATACCCTACAACCGGACACAGGTGAATATTGCCAGGACGCGGGGACCGTACAGACTAACGGCGACGGGCCGGGAGACCATCCCCCGAACTCCCGACTACACCTCTCACCTGGGGCCGCCTCACCTGCGGGCTGGACCTACTACGTCACGCAGACATCACAGGAGGAAGACGGAGAAGAAGACGAGAACAGACTCTTGCGTTATGTTGGGAAAAGAGACTATTCAGGCGGCGTGGAGGACACGGAAATCGTCAGCAGAAACGGGACGGTACGCGGGGTGAAAAACAGAGTTCGGGCGGGGTTGGCGCACTTCACTTCCCTGACACAAGGAGCACAGGTAACTACAGGAACTTTTCAATACTTAACTAGCGGCAAAATAATCTCAATGTCACCAATTTTCCCATTTTAAGTGAAAAATTAATTGTCTTCCCAGTAAACGTTTTCACGCTCAAAATCTGGGCTGTAAATATTCAACTAAAAGAAGACAGCCATAAGGAAGTTACAGAACACAAAGAAAACCAAGTGATTACGTAAGCACAACACAATGGTAGTGACATTGCCATGGACAAGATTTTCTAAAATCATATTCATTCTTATTCGGTCCTTTCTCTTGCTCGAAAATTATGATTATGAAGAAATTAAGGTCCCCAAGAAGTACAAAATAGGTGTGTTTACGACATTGCAAGTTGTGTCAGCACATACGTCACTAGATTGCGGCGACACACCCTAATTTAGCGGTCAAAGTCCTTACAGAAGCGCCACTACCCGTAACCTTCCTGAATGTACTGCGGCGGCCATGCCTGAACGAATCCGAACATGTTCCACATGACCTGCTGTACTGAACGTCACGCGTACACACCTTGGCAGTTCCTTATACAGCAGTTCAAGCAGACCGAAGCACATTACCAAGAACTGTTCCGTACGAGTTCTCTAAAGAAGGGAAAAAACAACAACATGAGTCCGAAAGGTTTAGTCTCTACCAGACTGGCTACGCTGGCTGATATATAGGGATAATAATTTGCCAGGAGAGTTTGGCTACGTATAAAGGGGTTGATCGGCCGTGCAGCCAATGCTAACTTTCTCCTAGCCAATTATTCCCTTTTTGGCCGAATTCTACGATTCGTACCCCCATAGGAAGGCCTGGTTGAGGCTATGAACAGTCCATGAAAGAAACTTTTGTTTGGTTTCTTTTCTTCAGATTTCTTTCTTAAGATTTCCTTTCTTGACGATAAAAAGCCATGTTCAGTCATGTAGAAGAAATCATAAGCAGCCAAGAGTAACAAGCAATTTCCACGTACATAAAAAAAATAAAATAAACAATATCATAGATCTACCTGTTATAGAAAATAGAAATACACCCTCAACCAGTTTGTTTGTGTGTTTTAACGTTGTAAAACCAAGCTCAGTCACGATACTTTGTGAAAAAATGTTAAGTAGCTTTGAGAACGTCAAACAATGTTTCCACTATCATAACAAACAGTTATTGTACATGCCAGAAAGAAATTGATATGTGCGAACTTTCATACAAACGTTTTGAACACAAGAAGAATCAACCACGCACTTCATTCACAACTGTGTAGGTCAACCCTTGATAATTTTAACGGAGAAAAACAGAACACAGTTGATACATTTATGGATGATGTGACTTTATGTTTTGACGACAAAGGTCATCAGTTGTTGCGCAACACCCGTGTTTTTCTTATCCATATTCTATTTGCCCTATACTCTTTCGGCATGTCACTCTGTCATTGTCTCTTATTGACTGTGTTTTGAGTTTTATATATATATAAAGTACATGTGTGTTGGTTTTTTTGGTGTGTGATTCTTGTTATTTTGTGTTGAGTTTTTGTTGAGTTCACGTTTTGTTTGTTTGTTTCTTTTTGTTTCCCCTTCGTTCGTGGACCCATGGACTTTGCCGACCACCCTACAGCCGTCTTCTCACTTACAGAAGGCGTACAGCCACGAGAGGGGGAGGATCATTGTTTACACCACCAGCATGCAAGTCGTCAGGGACACCGCCGAGAAGTGCCAAAAGATCAGGAGAATACTGGAGAGTCACAGAGTTCGGTTTGAGGAAAGGGACGTGGTAATGAACTTGGAACTGCAGAGAGAACTGAGAGCGAGACTTGGGCAGACCGAGGAGGCGCTGAACTTGCCACAGGTGTTCATAGACGGGCAACCGATAGGGGTGAGTATACTCATGGGGTAGAGGGAGGAGGGAGAGAAGGGAGAAGGAGGGAAGGAAGGAAGGAAGGGAGGGAGAATGAAGGGAGGAAGGAGGGAGGGAAGGAAGGAAGAAGGGAAGGAGGAAAGGACCGAGGGAAGGAGGAAAGAAATGAGGGAATGAAGGAAGGGGTGAGGGAGGGAGGAAAGGAAGGGAGGAGCTAAAGAGAGGGGAAGGAAGTAGAGAGGGGAAGGAAAGAAGGAGAGTGGTCAAGAAGGAGGGAGGGAGAGAAGGAGGAGAGGGAGAGAGAAGGAAGCTAAGGAAATGCTTTGAAGCTTGATATACATCAACTTACATGTTCAATTTCTACTATAAAATCCATGCAGACTATATAAACAGTTTAGGCATATTCAACCAATAACAGCATGTCTAAAACAGATGCAAATTTATTAATATTCACACATCGGCATGGTGACGATTTCTGAGAAATGTTATCATAGACGGGGAATGCTGGCGTCATTTTTAATCCCACCCCCACCCCCTAGCAGACAGATGAACAGGCGTGCCCCCTCAGTCCCAGCCTAACGGGATGAAACATCACATGATTGTCTGGATTCTTTTTCTACATCTTGTTTATACATTTCTGGCAGGTGTTGTTTTGGCTCTGCTTTCTTGTAACTAGGCAACAGATTGCAGTTGAAAACGTCACAAATATTTAAAAAAAAACATCAGAGACCATCAGAGTCTACAACAATTATTCCGATCTTTCTCAGTGCAATTGGTTACATACAATGTCTTGGTTGTTAGCAATTTATAGTCCTGTACCAATCCATGCTTCCTTAGCAACAACATCTACTTATTAACGCAGTTGTGGCCAGATAATCCAGACAAAGGCGACCCAAAAGATAGTGCAAGTCGTATCTTATCAACTACAAGCTCGCACAAGTCAACTATTGACCGATTCAACAAATTAGGGGGCTACAACAAACCGTACCGACCTGTACCACTCTCATAAGGACTTCAAAAACAAGACTGGCAATGAAAACATACATTGCCATGGCGACGGTGGTTGCTGTTAGGGTTATTGTTTGCATGGCACTGCGGCCCTGCCATCATTTCATGATTTTGAGGAAGACTTGGTACCTATACAGATACAGTGCACTCCTCCCCTGAGTGTATAGTGAACGAGCCCCGGGGTCACAGAAATAGGGCATCCGGGACAGAGAGGTCTTCCCAAAGCCGGGTCCCAAAGGTTTCCAGGAATGTGGACATAGATGTGGGTCAGAGACATGCCTGTGGACATTCCATTTCTGTGGACAAAATGCCTGTACGATTCCTAGAATTCTTGCGAATTGCACACAATACTGTACCATTAGGTTCCTTCCTGAGACGTCGCCAAAAATAAATGCACGCCAGGAAGAGAATAAATCGCATCCCTTGAGCTGGTTAAACCCTTTACAAATCCTGTACCTTATTCATAATTTATTTCACTTTCATAGCGATGAAAGCGAGATGACCGTTTAAGAACAAAACAGTCGCTTGTCCTCCTGAGATTCGAAGCGACTGATGTCGGTCAACGGTACATGTGGGAACGTTCAAAAGAGAGCACTTGAATCTGTATACATTGCCGAGATGCTGTGTCTCTATCTTCTAAAGACATTTTGATCCCTGAAAGACGGATACACACCGCCATTGTTCGCCCTGTCATCCGCTACATGCAGAATAGATCCATCATGGGGAAGTATGTAGTAAATATCTTTGTGCGCTCACGCGAGGGATTACCCCAACATACCTGCACGGAACTCAGGTTGGTTTGTGTCATAACATCGTTTGTTTAACATCGTGGCTGTCATAAAAGCCATGATATGGGGAAAACACGGAACATAGATTGGCTGACGTCATATGGCTGTTATGAAAAATAAGGGTGTAAAATATCTACAGTGTTGGGAACCTTTAAGATCTAAAACGTATCTTGCAGATATTTGAGTCTTCAGACGTATTTGATCCAAGGAGAAATTCTCACATTTCAGCGATCTGTGTAGAATTTTGCCACATTTTGCATGTAGCAATGGAAGAATTCGAAACAGTAGTTCACTTGTTCACCGTTGTTTACTGCTAAGCCTTATATAAATCATTGTCCTCGAGATTTTACAGATAAGGACATTCGCGAATAAACCATTGTCCGTTATATTCACAGTATTTCGCAGCTGACTGCTAGCATAACCCTACAATCTTCAATTGTTTACGTACTAGTACAACTGCAGATAATAGGTACTCTCCAAGCAGAGGTTTAGGCTTCGACTTATTTTTACGTGTTTTGGGCGTTTTTATCGGGCTTTCTTTTTTGTACTGGTATCTTTGTATATGCCAGCCAAACGGTGGTGTATTGGATGCAATGATACTGTCTTGCCAATTTGATACTGTCTTGCCAATTTGATACTGTCTTGCCAATTTGATACTGCCATGCCAATTTGATACTGTCTTGCAGCCACCAAAAGATCTGCTTGGAGATATAGGTATAGGGCACGTTGCAGCCTGCAGACAGACCAATTACACTGGACTCTAAGAATAAATCAGGGCCAGCCCAGCTACGGAAATTACACCAGACAGTTTTGCGTGCGACCCTGGTTAAAGTAGACCTCTCTGACGTCACAGGAAATACGAGAGCAGCTCCTGAAAACTAAACGACGTGGCTTTCTGCGGTCTGGGTTGTTGTCAGTGATAAATTTCTCTCTTGACGCAGCAAAATACTGACTAAAACTAGAAAAACATGCAACTTTGTTGTGATTCGCTTTGTTCGCTGCCTTCCCAGACAATGATTGGATATTGCAAACACGCGATGTCGTAGTGTGTCATATGCATTTTCTATTTTTAAATAACCCCAGGCACAAATCTAGAGGCATAGTGAAACATAATTCTATCAGAAAGTACTTTCTGTTTTTCGACCTAAAATACTATCTAAAGGAATGCATTGCACGGGTGCCTAGGCTTTCTCTTTTGTGTACTCAGTATGAGATTTATGACTGTCATTTGATATTGGGAATTGCCATAGTTTTCTGTCAGGAAATACTCAAGAAGTAAACTATGTGCCTCTTACAGGTAACGTTAGATATATATGACAATGTGTTCTGTGAAAAAAAAACTTGAAACAACGTTTCGGCATTTTTATAGCCCTTCGACTGTAACGACCTCATAAAAAAGGCAAACATCCATGGAACTAACCCAACACATAGCATCACGTAGGGCCCCATAAAACTACCTGTAGGCAATAATGATGTAACAAAGGTCAGGTAAAAATAGGAGATAGAGGGCGTTCGCCGGAAATGACGTCATCGTAACTTCCGGAGCTTACAGGTGTAATCGTCCAGTATTAAATACACAGGATATTACAGTCTGAACCGCATGCAACCAGCCGATAGCAATAAACCAAGAAAGGTTACATGTGATAACAATGTAAAGGAGTTCACGAGGGAAGAATGCCCGACATCTTTGTGAACCTTTTATTTTGATTACCCCATAGGAAATGCAATAAATAATTCACAACCACCGAACCCGGACAGGTAATAGTAATACCTAACATGTCGTGGACACAGGTGTCAGTATCCGGGTGATGAAATACCTATCAACTTGATCCTAGCTGAAGGGACGCTGCTATTTGTAGCCACTATCTTTAATGTATTGCATGGTATTATTAAAAGACATGTCGCAGGAGTTCTAGCCTCTAAGCAGGCTTTACGACTGGAGCTTTTTTTGGCTTATGACGGCTTCTATTTGTACTCAGATTCTACGGTTGGCCAGTACAAGAACTTACACATAGAAGCGATCAGAAAAAAAATGGCCTCTCAAAGAAAGCCCCAGTTGTACAGCCTGGTAATATAAGCTGGGAAGCTCGCTGCACACACATGAAGCACCTCGCAAGAAAGCTAGACGCAACGACCCAAAAGCATACGTATATACAGACCAATTCGTGTTAAGGTAAAGGTAAAGGTAGTCCCATAACGTTTTTTTAGGTCATAGGGGCAGTGGGTTGTTAATCCATTGTACCTAGGGCATGGTATCAGAAGGTGGAGCCCAACCCTCTCCTTCCACCACCTTTTACCTCCCCAACCGAAGTCAGGTACCCATTTTACACCTGGGAGGGGTGAGAAAAGTCGTGTTAAGTGTCTTGTGTCCGCTAGCCTAGCCACTCGGCCATTCGACGCCACTAACTCGGGTTACTAGACGTATATTTGCTCTCCGTGCCAAAAGTAAGGCACACAATGTCGGCCTCTCCGCTCTCAAGGTTCAAGGTTTACGTGCGTGTTGTACACGTGGTGTGATCATGGGTCTGACCTGACACAGGCTTATCAGCCGCGAGGTTTGATTACCAAGGGAGGAACCTGGCCCCATGCAAAGGGCAAGGCTGATGCTACTTTGGGGTGGGTGGGTGTTGTTACGGATAGTTATGTACTTTTTTTTTTCTAGAACAAGTCGACTCATGACCTGTCGTACTTCTGTTTCAGGGGGCAGAGAGATTAGACCAACTTAATGAAGCGGGGGAGCTCAGGAAACTCTTGAGCCGGTTCGAAGTAAGTATTCCTGGGTTTCCCTCCATTAAATGTCTGAAAGAATGCTTCTGTTGCTCGCCCAGCTGAGTTCACACACGGACACAGTTTATATAGTCAAACCCACCTCGCCTTTAGTAAACCAGACTGCAGTGCACTCAACAATTTACAGAGTTGATCATTACCAAATACCGATGTTTATACGGAAGTATTAGCGGCTGCTTGCAGTGTATACTAGTCTGACACCGGGACGGGTACACTGTGAAAAGGCTATAGTCCTCATTTTATCTGAGGCAGAATTAAGGGGAATCAATGAAGTTTGAAGAATTGTAAGAAAGTGAAAGAAGAAAGAAGCAAACAAAGAAAGGAATTCAATGTGTGTGTGTGTGTGTGTGTGTGTGTGTGTGTGTGTGTGTGTGTGTGTGTGTGTGTGTGTGTGTGTGTGTGTGTGTGTGTGTGTGTGTGTGTGTGTGTGTGTGTGTGTGAATGTATGTGTGTGTGTGTGTGTGTGTTGTGTGTGCGCGTGCGTGTGTGGGGGGGGTCTGGAAGGGTTACAAAGGAGTATGGGAAAGGGGTGAAGTCTGCCATCTCTGATTAATTGCGTTGTTTCCTTTTTTACCTCCCGAAGAAAATCACGGTGCGTTCCCTGTGTGATCGTTGCGGCGGGTACAGGTACATCCCCTGCACGGTGTGTAACGGCAGCAGGAAGTCCGTCCACCGGAACAACTTCACGGACATGTTCCGCCAGCTCAACTGTACGGCCTGCAACGAGAACGGTCTGCAGAGGTGTCCCGTGTGCGATGAGGAACAGTGCGTCAGTTATATATGAATTAGGCCACACTGACTTCATTATATGGATGACATCCTTAGCCTCTACCAGGCTTCGTGAAGCGGCTGGGAAGAGTAGAAATTGGCCAAATAGACTGTCAGATAACATGCCAGGGGAGTTGGTCCGCTAAGAGAACAGTTTGCCGCTCGCGGACATTTTTACTTGAAGAGCAGTGTGTCAGTTATATATGAATTAGGCTAGCCTCTACCAGGCTTCGGGAAGCGGCTGGAAAGAGTAGAAATTGGCCAAATAGACAGAGGAGGCCAGTGGAGTTGGTCCGCTAAGAGAATGTGCGCCTTTTGCAGACCTTGGCATATCATCTGTCTATCTGGCCAATTTCTACTCTTTCCAGCCGCTTCCCGAAGCCTGGTAGAAGCTTTTTTTCAATAAGGAAAGTTGAGAGAATGTCATCCATATAATCAAATCAGTATGGCCCTATCCATAGCAACAAGCCACTTACAACAATGTCTTCATTCCTCATCCATATGTAACTTGGAATCATGCATAAAGACATTTAGTGTACGTCATTTATACACTGCAGCGGGTAGTCTATGGTGAAATTTTTGAAAGGATAACAGACAAAAAGTATAATATATTACTTTTGATAGGTCACCCTGTTAGCAGTTTTTGGACAGTAGGTTATGCTTTATTCGATGTTTTTAATCTACTCCCCATATTATGTAAATCTGTACCTCATATAATAATAGATCGTGGGCAGGTTAGTGCCCAGTAATTGTGATATTCTGTAAAAAAATTGTGATATTCGAATTCTGTCAAAAGTCGAACACACATGTCAGATAGTTGAGGGGCAAAAGCTGGTGCACAGTGTACCTGTCTTATTTCTTTTCAACGCAAACTAACCTTATGACTATGTATTGTGACATACCCCATTGTGACATCATGGTATCCAGAACTGTGCCCCTCTAGTTCTGAATGGATGAAAGGTTAGGATCAGGCACGGTTCTGGATAGTCTCCACGTATCCAAGAACGTAGATTTGCCCCAGGCACGGTTCTGGATATGCGTGGACTGATACGCGTGGACTGTCCGTGCCTGATCCGATCCTGGTTCTGGATAAAGCACGGTTCTGAATACGCGCGGACTATCCAGAACCGTGCCTGAGCATGGTTCTGGATAAAGTACTGTTCTAGATACAACGAAAAAGAAGGCTGGTATGCCATTGTCGCTGCCAAGAAAAATCTCTGTCCCTCCACAAAACTGCCTGCAAAGCAAATCGTTGACATCACAAGGAGAAAGTCAACATTGAGAACTTAAATGGGACAAAGTTATGGAGACTTCAAACACAACAGTATTATGTGGCTCTAAGTTGTCCACTTAAGTCAGCCATTGGTTATCTCCTTATTGCACTTACTTGCCTCTCGTTCCCAGGGTAATTCGTTTGTCAACCATTAATTCAGTCGTGCTATCATGCAAAGGTATAAACTGAAAATTTGCTCCTGGTTGTCAAGATGGAGATTACGTTTTGACCAAATCTACAAACTTTATGGACTAGCCCTAACCCAAACAGTATGATGGCCACGCATTCAACAAACATGGACTTCGTTTGAACCTTGGAGAAAGTGCCCTTTGCTTTTATGTCAAAATCCAATAGTGGCTTCTGATTGGCGAACAATCTTATGGCCTTAAATGGACACCCACTTGCCGCTTCCATATAAGGAATTTTCACAACTCAAATGTACGATGTGAACAATATTTCACAAGAATACACATTGTTGATAAGTTTGACAAAACTAATGCCCTGTTATGTGCCTGAATGTTGTAGTTTTGCACCTATCCCTGTTGACCAGGGAATTGTGTTGACTAAGGCCACACCAATTTAATTTGTTGGTTCTCGGATTCGCCTCTTCATTTTTTTCTGATTTGCAAAAAAAAAAAAAAAAAAATCTGGTTCTGAATCAACTAAAAAATGCTCATATTTTGCCTCCAACAGTTCAAGAAAGACCTGTTACTCCTAGTTGTTACAGTAATTACATCTACCAATGCACTGGTTTGATTAAAAGTTCAAAATTCATTATTCAAATTTTAACCCAGTCTTTTATGTTGACTTCATGGCACCAATTCTAGCATTTGGGGCTATAATAGGATGCCCAGGCCTGTTTTTATTTTAATTTTTTTTCGCCCTGTCGCTTCATATTTTTTCTGAAAAAATCCGAGAACCAACAAATTAAATTGGTGTGGCCTAAGTATATAATAAAATCACGGCTAATATATTGCATATTATGCAACAAAACTGTATACTCATCCATATCATGAAATTCAAGAAGAATATATCACTCAATCCAGCAAAAACAGATCATGCAAAGAGGTATTACAATAATTAACGTTATAATCAAGGCTATCATTCCCCTTTATTCAAGTAATATAAATGGTATTTGTCTAAAGGAAAACTTGTATCCTTGATGAGGTCAGCACGTCGGCAGAACGTACTGCACATGCGCGAAACCCGTATTGTATTTTGCATAGCACTTTCGCAGAACGTCTCATATAAGGTCGTTTTAGAGCATATAAGGTTGACAGCCTGTCTGTAGTTTTCAGATGTTGTATAGTAAACGATATCGTCTGCAACAGGCAAAATTTTGATGCAACGTTGACCAAACATCCAACGAAAACGTGAAAAATCAGGGTTTTGCGCAGGCGCAGTACGTTCTACCGACGTGCTTATGAGGTCTTGCTTTATTCCATATTGCCAAAAATATGCAGGATTTACAGCATTATTTACTCCACAGAGTATTTTCAATTGGAGATGTTGTTTTGTGTCATGTTGTATAATAGTAAGCCAAAGTTAATGTTCCTGTTGCTAATGTGATACAAGATGTTCTGTTATATCTTCCACTTTGATGATGGAAACTGGAATTTTCCAACAATGTTTTTTTTTCTCAAATGATGATTAAGTACATTGTTCCTGCTTATTTTATCAAAGAGGAAGTGAAGGAAGTGTATAAGGGAACAATGTTAGTAACTGGGGAGAAATAAAATATGAAATGTTTCTGGTGTTGTTTGTGTGATTTGTTTCAAATGTCTATGGCATGACAATGACACTAGCCTTTTCTTCCCATTTCCCACATACTTTAGTCAAGAATTACTGAAGCTGAACTTTGTTACAACACATAAAATACACACTGTGTCATACCAAAGTTTCAGCTGACGTACTACAGCCTTTTAGCCTAGCTACCAAGGCTTCAGAGGTGGGTGGAAAGAGTAGAAATTGGCCAAATAGACAGATAATATGCCAGGGGAGTTGGTCTGCTAAAGGAGTGCAGTTTGCCGCTTTAGAACAGCCTATTACTCAAGATCATAAAGAACCATCATGGTAACGATAAAGAACCCAACACACTTATCAAGAAGCACAGGGGTGACCCAGTGGGCTTGACCAAATATTCTTGGGGACACGACAAGCTCAAGCCTAATGGCTCTCATCATAAGACTGAGTCAAACTACAATATGTAAATGAGTAATTGCTTAGCACATGAAAACTTACAGACACATGATGACCATTGGTCAAAAGTGCTAGGAATTAAGAACAAAAATGAGTTTAACATCCACATGTACAGTTGACTGTTTAATGTAACCATGCATAAGACCATTCAACTATTGACAATTCTCAGATTCTTTGTTTTTGTACCACCACTGCAGCAAATTCTTACTTAACAGCAACATTACAATTAATTTCATATCATAATACAGTATGCACAAAACTGAGATATTCAGGTTAATTTGTACGCAGTGATGTCTTTTGTTGCATTGGCTTGTGCTACGGTAAATGTAAAAAATATTAATACAGCGCAAGCTTAAAGTTTGCTTTAATTATTCAAAAAGTGCATGAAGCCTTGATATGCACATTTTTACACAATCATCATAAGTCTCAGCTTCTCTTCCAACTTGTCCTTCCAACTGTCCCACCTTTTGATAACAGCACCCTCGCATGTGCAGCAGTTGTGAAAAGCCCCCTACTTTCATTCATAGCCCATCCTACTGTTGTTCTTTGATGGACCTAACATTACATATAAAAAGCAGCTACAAGAATTTAAACAATAAAAGTGAATGGTTAAATTCTAATGTAGACAGGTACAGTAGCCAATCCATGGTCAAAGCCCAGGTAGGCACTTGGTATGTGTACATTTCTGTGTACAACCACATTTGTTGTAACAGTATGGTTGATTCTTTGTACAACTTATTCATGAGTTTAATGAAACAACATCACTTAGAGTTAAGATTCTACTTCTGGCAAGGCACATCGGCTTTCACTGTAGACAGATATACAAGAAATACTGACCTATTTAAGTATATGTCTTTGGTTAAAATACAAATGTATAGCATTTGTGCAAATCACTAATTATATCATCACTCTAATATCACTCCGGTTTGCACCATTAAAATTCTGACAACATTTCTTTTCAAATGTTCTGTTGGATATGTGTCCAACTTGAAAACTTGGACTGCCTTTACTAGGTTGTTGTATTTACACAATTGCTTGTTTTTTCAACAGTTTAGAATGATCTCCTTCAAGACAATGTTATTCCTGCCAAGCAAGCAAGTCTACAACTTCTCAACTGTTCAAAGTAAATAAAACTATTAATTTAAAAGGTGTTCAACAGATCTTTACGTCAGAAGCAGAACACCTTTTAAAGATATTATGAAGGAGTATTACTGCATGGCCTTACCAGCATTGAATTTTAGTCGTTACAAGATTTTTAGGGATCATAATATATACAGCTACATGTAGTTACACACAATAAAGAAAATGAATCCTCCTGGAAGAATTATAACAATCACAGAAAGATATGTTAGTAAAAGATTCAAACAATTGAATTAGACTTGCATTCATACATGTCTACAATGATTGCTACTATACCATTTATTCAGTTGAGACGCAGTCTTCTACAAGGGTTGAATGCTCATGACTTTCTTCTTTATAATCCTGTTTATATGAACAATAATTTTAGCAGCTGAAACAACTTCACTTATAATATTCATCTATGCAATTAAAACATAAAATGTTACTAATTGACAGTATAGCATGACTTGTTACTTAAATTCTGCATGCAGTCAACACAGAAGTTTTTATGTTAGAGAATGCACATGCTTAGTATGAAAAGATGGTGTGGCAACTTTGTTGAGGAAGTTTTGTTACAATGTGACTTTCTTACAGACCATCATTTCAAAGCATTGACAGTCATTTGAAGCCTCAATGAAAACTGGCAAACTGGTCCTTTTCTGGCTGGCTCACTCCCCTGGCCAATTATATCCCTTTTTCGCCCAATGTCTACTATTTATTCAGCCTGCAAAGGAGTCTGGTGGAGACTAACATATTGCGACAGACTACATTTTTTGCTTTATTTGGACTGAATATAAAAAGCAACAAAATTGCACTATCACCTAATGAAAAAAAATGATCTAAAAGCTTTCAATTGTTACTGTGACTAAGCAGGTGATACAATGTTGCATTTTTAGTGACAAAATCATGAATTTGCTACACAACCGTCTACTACTTACCACCACTAAGAACGTTTTCAGTGCTTGTTTGGTCCCATTTTATTTCAGGAAATTGCAATATGTACAACCATATACCATCATGGCAGTTACTCAGGACAGTTCTTGTGTAAAAGTTACTGTAAAATAGTAGTTCTATTCTCTGCCACTAGCAGAAATGCACTGGTTTTGCTACAGTTAATTCTTGGTAGCAAAATGCTGGCAATGACTTAATTACCCTTTTCTCATTCAAAATACTGATAGAAAGTTAAGGTTCCATATCATAATGAAACTTCTGTTAAAATAGACCTGTTGTCATGCTATGGCATTCTACAGTGACTGAACAGGAAACAGGGTTGGTACATAAAAAAACTTGTCCTTACTCATGACTTGAACTGTACATGCCCTTAAAGTAGCCAATCTTTCAAATGAAAAAAATTCATACATGCTGTACAAATTACGTGCAAGACTTTTCAATGTCAAAAATCATAATTTGTTACATCCACATTACAGACTCACCTTTCAAATATTCCTTTCAATTTCCTTGCATTTTACTTCAGAATCTAAGCAATGGCAGTATACAATGTACAGGACAAAGCCAATAAGCCCCAGGGCAGACATATCACCACTGCAGCTATAACCAAACCATCCCTGCTAAAATTTGGAATAATCCATACTTCTGACAGCTACCTGTCAATGCTACATGTACATGTACATGGCTGAGGGATGTACCATTTAGAAAACAGGGGCTGTACATAAAAACCATCATGATAGAATGGTTATACTGCCTGCTGGGCCAGTTTGACCTCCTGGCCATGCTGTTTGCAGTAGATTTTCTTCTGACCAAACATCCAACAAAAACTATGCAGGCGCAGTACGTTCTGCCAACGTGCTCTGTACATAAAACCATTATAATCATTAATGACAGGATGGTTATACTGCCTGCTGGGCCAGCTTGACCTCCTGGCCATGCTGTTTGCAGTAGATTTTCTCCTGGATGACCATGAAGCTGCTGATGTCCAGGGTGCGCTTGCACACCAGGCAGCGCTGGCACTTCTTGTGGAAGAAGCGTCCGTCTGACTTCACCATCTCAGTCTGAAACATGAACAAAAGAGAGACTATTTCAGAATATTCCATACCTACTTTGCTGTCATGGTTTGCAACATTACCATCTTCTAATTTTGGTATATTATTACTAAGCTTTAAAAATGTGTAGACAAAGAGGTACTGGTCTGTTAATACTTAGAATACACAATATAGTATAATATCAATGTGTACATGTAGGCAAGGGTTACTAGTCAAAGCATTAAAGATACAAAACTTTAAAGAAGCTGTCATTACACAACTGAAAAATCTATCAAAACATGACACCTGCAGGACTTTTTTTTCTAAATTGCTTTTCTTCATGTCACTTAAAGTTTGTTATTGTACAATGTGTAGATTATTCAAGAATTGGAAAAAGAGAAAAAAACTCAGTTCGAGTTTTCTCACCTGGTACACATTTTCGTTGCACACGATGCACTTTTCTGGCTTTGGCAGGATAAAGTTCTTCTTCTGCTGACGTGTCAGGAACTGTCCCGCCCGGTTTATCTTGTTGTTGTTGGCCATCATGTCAGCAGACTTGGCTGGTGGTGGGGAGGTACTGACTGCTGGCTTAGACTCAGCTGTTTTTGTGGGGGATTTGGGAGGTTTGGGCTGTTCTGGTGACTTTTTAGCTGGTATGATGACGGGGGTGGGGGGCTCGGCTGGCTTGGAGAAGGGCTTGGCAGGACCACTTACAGACGGTCTCTGAGCTGAGGGCCTGGCTGTGACTGATCCAGTCTTTTCTACAACCTGTGTAAGGTGACCAAAGAAAAATCAAATAGAAGCCTGAATTGTACAGTTGAATGTCTGCAAAATCAGTCACTGTCATTGGAATGAAACAGTTTTTTTAAAGTAAATGTGTGCTACAATAACTACTACACAGCACTAGATCAAGTTTTGCAATCATTGAATATCATTACCAAAACAATTATCAACTCACTACAAAAAATTATCATAAAACCTGATCATAGATATAAATAGCATCTGAAAAATAATGTAAGATATTTCTGTAATGATGTCGATACATACATTGAATTAATACATGGGGTGGTGAAAGACTGTCGTAATATCATATAGCATGAAATTTGATCCATGCCATGAAGCAGCTCTATAACAATTTGACTTGAAAACTGAAAAGAGCTTTAGACTTATCTTCATTGATTATCTATTATCTGGCAAGACTATTGGCATTAAGCAAATGAGCAAGAGAATTAATGAGGCAAGCATTTTAGGCTTGTTAGAGCATCTACCTTAAGAGACAAAGCAAGGATGTAAGAAATTAAGTAAGTAAGAAATAAAGAATGTTGTTGAAAATTATCCTGTAACAATATGAAGCAAGTTTAAACTGTAATTTCCAACACAAGAAAATGGACTTACCCAAATTTCAACAGTACAACTCCAGTCTTTCAATCTCTCATTCCTTGACAAAGACTGGAGTTGTACAGCTGAAAATTTGGGTAAGTCCAACTTCTTGTGTTGGAAATTATAGTTTAAACTTGCTTCATAATGATCCTGTAGCGATATTACATTGTAGCTACTTTACTAGCCTCTACCAGGCTTCGGAAAGCGGCTGGAAAGAGTAGAAATGGGCCAAATAGAAGGATAACACGCCAGGGGAGTTGGTCCGCTAGAGAGTACATTGGGTGGGGGAAAATGTACTCTCTAGCGGACCAACTCCCCTGGCCTTCTATTTGGCCCATTTCTACTCTAGCAGGCTAGCTACTTTACTACAGTGTACAAGAAGGGCCTTCGGAGGACTGACCAACACTTTGGGAGGCACAGCGCCGGTGGACGGTTTGCGGACTGGGGACTTGGGCGGTGACGGAGTGGACGATGTGGCAGGGGGCGTCTTCTCAACCACCTGTCGCAGCATGTAACAATCTTAACCAAAACACTTCAGGCTCATCAGCTAACAGTGCTTTTTATCTAGGTGTGACTTTAGGTGCAATCTTAACCTAATCTTAGCCTGGATACCAGTGTTGTTAAGTTTTAGTCTGCTCAACAGGTTGGCTATAAACTTAAGGATCTAGGAAGTGAACAGAGAGCTGAAGAGGGCTGGTATCCAGGCTTAAGTGTTCTAATTGGTGATTTGAAATGATAGAGTGTCTTTAAGTTAGTGGTGAGTGCTGGTGGTTCTTTTGAAGATTACGAAGGGAAAGGTTATTAGCTAAGGACAAGTTTAGGTTTTGTAAAGTGTAAGAAAGAGTTACTGTAGGATGCTAAAGTTGTGCTGTAAACATTAAACTTACCACAACCTTTTTCCCTCCAACCGTGTCGTCCTCGTCCTTGCCTTCTCGTTCCTTCTGTTTTTTCTGAGCTATCCTTACCCAGGCTGGGACCTTGTCATCCCCACCCTGGTCCTCCAGCGCCTTGATGGCACCGAAAACCTTCTTGGGTTGGGGTTTGTCTGCTAGGGACCTGGAGTAATATATATAAAACAAAGAGTTTTATTTAAATTAGCAAGTACTTGAGTTGGGAAAAATACAAACGGAATTGTAACAAAACAATTGTTTTAGTTTCTGAATCAATAGTCTGTGTTGAACATATGACATTGTGTGTGTGTGTGTGGTTTAGCACAATAACTCAAAAAGCTATAGATGAATTGTCATGAAACTTGGTAGATGGGTAAGTCTTGATGAGACCTCAAAATGATTAGATTTTGGACTCCCTGGTGGCTTCTTTAACATGAAAAGTCTGTTACAGTTACTTTCCATATTTGAACATTTCTTTTATCTTCAGCTTCAAAATCTAAACTGTATATATTAGATTAGATTGGTGGGCCGGCTTACTCTCTCCTTGCAGCCAAGGGCTGAATTGTGAGGAGCTTACAATGGTGGTGGGGCTTAATCGCAAGGGTCTGGAGCGGCTGCCATTCGGCGCTAACTCAGGTGACCTCAATACGACCCCAGGTGCGGCCATAAGACTGTAAGGTTTGAACCACTCACACCGGGAAGGACCCCTACTCTTTTCGATAAGTATGGTGGGTTCTTTAACGTGCGTGGGGTGTGGCTCTCCCCAAACACGGGACCTCCATTTAACGTCCTATCCGAGGGACGTCCCTAACCGAAGCTAGGTACTCATTTACACCTGAGTGAAGTGAGGAAAGTCGTGTAAAGTGCCTTTCCCAAGGGCACAAGATCGGTGACATGGGTGGGGATCGAACCCGGGACCTCTTGGCCCCGAGCCGAACGCGCTACCGCTGCGCCAACCGACCCCATCTTTACTTCAAGAAACTTAGAGAAATGTATAGATCCTCATGTACAAAGTAACATTAGAACTAACCTAACGGTAGCAGTAGGGGACATTGGTGATGGCATCACAGGGGTGGGAGGCTTCTTCACCACGATGGTCTCCTTCGGTGGCCCTGTCTTTGGTGCAGTAGGCGCTGGCTTGGTGGGCTGAGCGCTGCTCGGACTCGGCTCAACTTTAGCTGGAACTGGCTTGAGTTTTGGCCTTGTGACTGTCTCAGTTTCGGGCGTCGAGGGCTCCGACTTTGCAAACATTTGCCTCGTTTCCGCAACGCTTAGACGCTTTGGCCGGACGGGCTCATCCTTGGGCTCTGGTACAACCTGTTGTTCCTCTTTCTGTTCTTCTTCAGAGGGAGTTGTTTCATCTTCGACAGGACCGTTCTGCTGTTCTGTCTCCTTCTCCGGCTCCTCTTCTTCAGGAGGTTCTTCTTCAGCGGGAGGAGCTTCGTCTTCCGAAGAGGCGGTCTCCTGGGGAGTTTCCGGAAGGTCGTCCTGTGGCGGCTCGTCATCCACTTTCTCCTCCTCCTTCACTTCCTCCTCCGGCTGCTGCACGGCACCATGGGAATCTTCCTGCAAGGCATCATGGGAATCTTCATGCTGCTCCTCTTCGTGGTTGGTCTCGGGGTCTGGTGTCGGGTCTTGTTCTTCAGCAGGGGAGACCTCAGCCTCTACAGCAGATGTTTCTGGCTCTTCAGGCTCTTCAGGTGGGGGTTCCTCTTCTTCGAACGAGTCTTGCTTCTTGACCGACTGTTTCCTCTTCATCTCCTCGACAAGCTGCGCCCCGAGGGGGTTGGGTGGTCCCCGGGTCGGGGATTTTGGGGTGATGAGGTCGGCGTCATCCGGAGGTTCCTGGTCCTCGGCTTCAGGAGAGGCTGGGGTGGGCTGATCCGATGGAGGGGGCGAGTCTGCCGTGGGCTCCTCATCTGCACCAAAAGGAAACAATCATTGTTGCACACAGATACTGAATACAGGAACAGTCTATATCATACAATATATTATAGTGTGATATTCAGTACACATAAAATTTTTTGATTGTGTTATGTCTTTGATGATTTTGCTCATTTGTCTGTGATCTAAACTACTGTGAACTTGCAGAAGCTACCGTAACACTAGTAAGGATTATAGGCTACAGGTAGTGAAATTTCTGTTATTGTTGTAAGACAATGTTTCACAACACAAAGGAAAACAGTTGCCTTTAAGAACTCAGACAAGAAAATACACAATACAAACAACACAGGAAAATATGGGTTAAAGAACATACACAACACACAAAAGATAAAATATTAGTTACAGCGTCACACAAAAACACAAAGAAACTATACTACGAAATGACTTTTTCATTTGTACAAGGGACATGGGGTACACAGACCAGGTACATGTACATGTAGTAGTAGTATCCTAGTCTGACAACCTGCCTAGCTACTGCAAACGACTTCTGTACCTATCGGAGGTCAGTTACAATGGTGTAAGTGGAGTTTTTTTAATGTATGCTTGCTGGTCTGAGGGCGCAATGTTATTTTCTGAGGAGGAGGATGGTAAAGCCCCTGACACACACAGCCGAATTTGGCCTCCCGAACACTGCCGAACTCCAGCACGTCGGCAGAACGTACTGCACCTGTGCGAAACCCGTAATGTATTGTGCATTATAAGCACTTTGGCAGAACGTCTCATATAAGGTTGCATTAGAGCATATAAGGTTAACAGCCTGTCTGTAGTTTTCTGATGTTGTATAGGAAAAGATAACGTCTGCAACAGGCAAAATTTTGATGCAATGTTGACCAAACATCCAACGAAAAACGTGAAAAATCAGGGTTTTGCGCAGGCGTAGTTCATTCTGCCGACGTGCTCCAAACTCCCCACAACCATGGTTGGTTGGGAGCAAGGTTGGCTGTGCTTGGCTGGTGTTCGGCGAGGTCGCCCACTGTACGGCTGTGCCAGCTGAATGTTTCAAAATGTTTAAAACATTCAGGTGTGGACAGGAGGTTCAACCATGGTTGACAGGTGTTTGGGAGTAGGCCAGCAGTGGTCGAGGCATGGTTGGGAGTCAAATTTGACTCAAATCTACTTCAAATTTGATTTGATTTGTATCGAAAGGTAGGCATGGCCTAAATCTGGTCAGGCTGCTCCCAAACTTCAGCCAATCTTGGTCGGTTGGTGTTCGAGAAAAGGTTCTGAATGTGTGACAGGGGCTTCAGAGAGGTGATATTGGCAAAACTTGTCAGGATGTGTTGTAACGGTTGTTACCTCCCCCTGTGCGTTCTTGCTGTGCAACAACAGCCAAAAGTCTCTGGGCTATTGCCTCCCCTGTATCTTCATCCGTGGCCATATCTGCACTGCCTGCAGCACCTGAAGCACCCAGCAGGGGGCGATGATGGTTTGGTTATTGCTAATGTCAACTTTTTCCAAACTGAACCAAATGCACAGCTGAGGGCTCTCTGAACATCTATAGTCATCCTAGCAACTACTACACTACAGTCATAAGGGATGGACAACACTGGAATAGTCTATGGGCAACAACTTGGGTCAACACACAGATAGGACTGACTGTGATATTCTCTTCACTACTGTTGGTATAGTCACATCTACAAACACCATACACTTACTGTACTGGCTCTAATCAGCATGTTACTGTAACAGTGATTACAACGGTTACAGATTCAAAATACACCAGAAAAATCCTACTTACTGATCAGATGACTTTGAGGAAAACATGACTGTGTGATGAAATAAACAATTGTTGCATCTTGAGGTGTATCTTAACAATGATTATAGAACTCCCTACCAGATGAGGATGCTCCCGAGTCTTCGGCTGCCTCCTCCTCCTCTCCCCCTGCTGCATCCTCCTCCACACCTTCATCGTTCTGTACAGCCTCTTCAGCAGGGGACTTACCTAGACTGTCTGTAACAAACACAAGCAAAACACACTGATGCTCAGGAACATTTGCCTTCAATGCCAACTGCTGTTATAGCTCATACTGTTCCAGGACGTGGAAAAGTTGCATTTCTAAGGAAGCTGCATGCGCACGATGTGGTACTACTCATCTGCCGTGTTGCAGAGCATGAATTAGCTGACTTTATTCTTGGAAATATATTAGGATGTGTTGTAGAGAACAGCTAGGATAATCATAAGGACAGGATATGTCGATGAAGGTTAGACATCAAGGTAATGAGATACACAAGAAACCGTCCGACGTTTCAAGTAGCATCCACTACTTTTCATCAGTCACTGACGAAAAGTAGCGGATGCTACATGAAACGTCTGACAGTTTTCAGAATCCATCCAGTTGCTTGAGTAACTGTTTTCTTGTGCATAAGGACACGAGTATTTGGGGAAGATAATTGTGAAAAGTAAGACAGCAGGAGCGGCCATCCACGCAATCAGCATGTTGTAATCAGCACCATTCAGCACCAAGGAGAGGGAAAGCATGTTTAAGTGACTGATTTTACCGCCTTATTTTGAGAATTTTTAGGCATGCATTAATGGCCGAGCATGGCAATTAGAGTGACCTCTACCAGCTTCAGAAGTGGCTGGAAAGAGAAGAGTAGAAATTGACCAAATAGACAGATAACATGCCAGGGAGTTAGTCCACTAAAGGAGTACAGTTAGCCACTACTGAACTGACCAACTCCCCTGGCATGTTATCTGTCTATTTGGCCAATTTTTCCTCTTTCCAGCCACCTCTGAAGCCTGGTAGAGGCTAACATAGCAGACAGCCAATAGGGTAGAGTTATACCGAGACCATTTTCACCTGCATCAACCTCAACACTACTAGCATCAGTATTCTCTACTGGTTCCTCATGTGAGGCTACTACAGGCATCTCCACGGAGACATCTACTTCTACTGGAGGACAGAACTCCACGACTTGTTCCTCCACGAGCGGCCCCTCCTCTCGGGTTGGTGTAAGAGTTGGGACAAAAGCATCTGTGTGGAAGGGACAGGTTTAGTAGTTGTCATATTTTCACCCTGACCATTTTGATTGGGTGAAAGCCTCACTGTTGTAATCACGAAGTTCTTGACTGTATGCAATTGAATCTGATTGGAGAGAAAGAAAATGAGATTAAATATGGAATGAAAGGTGCTTGATGTGTATGTGCACATGGTTTAAACCAAAGCAAATTTTATGAAAGGTTGAAGTGTCCATCCAGTGTATCTGTAATCATTTGAATCTGTGGCCTGAATCTAGGGTGACATCTTTTATGGCTGGTGTGCAAAATCTATGCTGATTTTAATCAAATTTATTTTTTGTTGTGCCTTTTCATTTGATGTTATAGTTTTTTAGTAGTTGTTTCTACACAGAATTAGTAGATTGTTACAGCTGCTCCAGTTAAATGATTGAGGATTGAGGAATATTCTACAAACTCAGTGTTCCAGCTAAGAAGTTTGATGCGGTGGCAGCGAGGGAATTGTTTTATTGATTTGATTAGTAATCACTGGCGTATTAGTTGAGCCATTACCAGGTGGAAATTCTGCACCTTGTGCCACTTGTTCATGCACCAGGTCTGATGTAGGTTCAGCTGTGGGTTCAGGGGACATTTGGACTTCTTCCTCGCATTGGACTGACTTTGTTTCAGCTGCAGCTGTATCAGGTGGAGTATCAGGTGCAACAACAGCATCTGATGTGACACCTGGTGGGTCAACTTCATTCTCAGTTGCTGCTGTGTTGACTTCATCATTTTCAGTTTGGTGCCCTATAAGGTCTGATCAGGGTTTAAGGAAAACTTGTTTGTAAAAAAATTATCTTCAAAGAAAACTGACAACATGAAAAGGTCTGAATGATATGATTTTTTTTGCAATCAATTAAAGATAAGATGAAATGCAAATGTTGTTTATGTAGCTTTCTTTGATTAGGTGGCTTTTTTGATTGAGGGTGAAATGC